>JACGCM010002066.1:0-682496 GCA_014058105.1 Kingdonia uniflora | reverse complement strand
TTTAATGTATTTAGTTAATTGCAGTTTTTTAGAGATTAAGACTAAAATTAGGCACTTTAACTTAAATATAATCACCTCTAGCAGATCTCAGAACAGGGTTAGTTTTATCTCAGCCTTTAGTTAATTAGAAGGATGAAGGAAGGCACACAATTTGTTGGCCTGTTTGGAACAGGGGGCAATAAAAATCAAGGAAAGTGTATTCCGCTATACTTATTAAAGCCAAAATGAAGACGATACAATTTTTACACAAGCCACAAAGTTTGATAATGATTTATGCTTTATAATAAATGTTACAATTATTCTACACTATGTAACTGAAACATTCATTTGAATTGTTTCATTTAGTGTCTAGAATAGGTGTCAGCACTACCTTGTTTTTCCGTCGTAAGCAAGTGCACATGGAGTGACTACAGCTAGACTGTCACTGAACATGTAAGTGGGTTCTATCTCTTTGCTCTAAATGTCAAGCGCGTAGTATTTTATTGAATATAAAAATATAGTTATGCTTATTTTAAAAAATAGTATCTATTCGAATAGGCTTTTGTTTGTTCGAATAAGACCTTGTTCGAATAAAATTAGTATCTATTAGATTATTTTCTCTCAGAACAATTTTTATTCGAATAGACTGTTTCTTTGTTCGAATACTTTTTCTAAGAACTTTGTTGCTCGATAAGATTTTGTTATGCTCGAATAAAACTTGTTTTGTTCGAATAAACTCTTTCTTTATTGGAACAAATTGCATCAGGCCTTTATTTGTTCGAATACATTTTTGGTGTATTTGAATATAATTGTTCTGTTTAATTGATTTTTTTATTCAATAGAGGTCGGGTTTTCTGTTCTTTCTCTATTTGAAAATCTATTTTTCTATGGCTTGTATTTTTGAGAGAGGGGAGTTCTTTGAGAGATTCATGAGAGAATTAACAACTCAAACTTGAATCAATCATAGATGAAAAACCCAAATCATGATTTAAAAAACTTGTAGGATTCAGGATTGAAAGCTTCACGATATTTGGAGCAAGACGTTGCGAAATGTAAAATCGATTATAAGTATCTTGATTAGAAGAAAGGTAACCATGGGATTTGCTTATCGAGTCTATAAGTAATTAAAATCTTGTAATTTTTTAATATGGTTTATTTAGCTATCGGGAGTTCGACAGCGACCTGTGGGTTTTTCTCCTGATAGTGGTTTCCCAGAGTGTTAAAAATCTTTGGTCTTGTGTCCAATTTCCAATTGCTTGTTAACATTTGATAATCGAATCAATTTAAATTAGGTTAAGGTTAGACTATTAATTTAAAGGAATTCAGACCTTTTGTTTTAGACCTAAATTAATCAAAATTGGTTAGTCTCAAGTGACAAGGTTTATTCATTTGGTATCAGAGCGGTCACGCTTCGAGGATTAGCAGCCTAAGCGTGGATCCTTACTTGATTACTTAAGAATAATGAGTTTCACGAAGTTTGGAGGTCTTGTAAATCGTCCTCTATTTTTTGATGGCAAAGATTACCATACTGGAAAGTACAGATGGTTGTATTCCTATAATCAATCGGAGAAGATGTATGGATTGTCATTAAGGATGGATGGACACACCTGACTGTGATGCAAGGTATACTTGGCAGTGTTATAAAGGTCCCTAAACCTAAGAATCAATGGTCAAAGGAAGAAAAGGATGCCGCCGGTTATAATTCTAAAGGCCGCGATGCTATCTTTATGGCTGTGAGTCAAAGTGAGTTTTGACATATCTCAGCTTGTACCACTTCGAAAGAAGCTTGGGACATTCTAGTTCGAACTCATGAAGGCGATGATACAGTTAAAGAAAGTAAGCTACATGTGCTTACTTCATAATTTGAGAATATCATAATGAGTGAAAATGAACCTTTTGATAAATTCTATGCGAGACTAAGTAATATTTCAAACACTAGTATCGCATTAGGAGCCGCTTATTCCGATATTTAAATTGTTTGCAAAGTTCTAAGATCTCATCCTAAGAGCTTTTGATCCAGACTTGATGCTATCGTGGAAGCTCAGGATCTTAAGAAAATGAAACCCGATATATTAGCTGGAAAATTGCAAACTTTTGAACTCAAGATGAAAATGGAAAATCCTGAGAAGAACAAAAGTACTGCTTTCAAGTCTTCATCTCACTCTTCTTCTTCTAGGGGTACCAAGGAGGTTGATCACTCATATATCTTAGATGATGATGAAGGTTTGGATAATCGACAGTGGTAGGAAAGGGAAAGGCTGAAGGACTTGGTACTCTAATGATTGATAATGTTCTCTTGGGCCAAAAGAAAATCTTCATAGTGTCAGTCAACAATATGATACAGATTACATTGTTACTTTTTCCAGAGGTGGCTGTGATGTATTGAACTCCCAAGGACAACGTGTGATGTATGCTGCTAGAACCGCTGATAATTATTATGTTGTACAATAAGAGGCTATACTATATAACAAAGCTAAACTGAGTGATGTGGACTTATGACATTAAAGGTTGGGGCTTATTAACTTTAATGATTTATCCGAGATTACAAGTAAAGAGCTTATCCAGGGAGTTCCAAAGTTGGGAAGACTGAGTAATGTGGTGTATGGTCTGTGTCAAATTGGTA
The DNA here is from genome assembly GCA_014058105.1 of Kingdonia uniflora. Taxonomy (NCBI): domain Eukaryota; kingdom Viridiplantae; phylum Streptophyta; class Magnoliopsida; order Ranunculales; family Circaeasteraceae; genus Kingdonia; species Kingdonia uniflora. Next base: position 679,894 of record JACGCM010002066.1, on the reverse strand, counting down.
AGCAAATAAAGAGTTCTCGCAAGAAGTCCAACATTATTGCTACTACTCGGATTCTTGAACTAATACATTTGGACTTGATGGGTCCAAAAAGACTGCATCTCTAGGAGGTAAATGGTATATTTTGGTAATGGTGGACTTTTCTCTTGTTATACTTGATAGCTCTTTTGAGAGAGAAGTCTAATACTTTTGAAGAGTTCCGTAGTATATCGTTCCGAATTCAAAATAAGAAAGATTGCTCTATTTTTAAAATTTGTGAAGTGATTGTGGAGGCGAGTTTAAGGATAGTGCGGTGATCGAGTACTGCACCTTTAATGGGATTAAACATGAATTTTCTGCTTTAAATCACTCGATAACAAAATGGGATTGCAGAAAGGAAGAATAGAGTTCTTAAAGAAATGGGATGAGTCTTACTTCACAGCAAGATCTCCGACACACTTTTGGGGGGAGGCCATCCATACTGCATGTTATACTATCAGGTGTATCTTTGTCCACTTACTTTAAGCACACCCTATGAACTGTGGTTTGGAAAGAAGCCGAATGTAAATTACTTTCGAGTTTTGGGGAGTAAGTACTTCATCTTCAGAGACTGAGAAAACAAGGTATCTTATTGGGCTACTCAACAAATAGTAGAGCTTTTTGAGTTTACCATTTGAAGACCAAAGTGATGATGGAGTCATGTAATGTGGTTATGGATGATACTTGCACCATTGGTTCTATATATTTTAGAGAAGATGATAGTACAATGGAAAATCCAGAGACATCAACTAGTGAGGTTCTTACAACGAGCCCTACATCAAAGATTGCTTCTTCTTTGCCTACTCCAGCACTCCCAGCTCTGCTGCCTCCTCCAACCCCCAGTACACTACAACCCCGGATGGTATCAAGTTTGCAAGGATCACTCACATGCCGATATCATAGGGGAAGCATGTTCTCGTGTTCAGACGAGAAGCCAATATTATGAGACGACAAACTATGTTTGCTATGTTTCTGTGATTGAACCCACAACTATAAAGTAAGCTATCTCAGATGAATATTGGCTATATGTAATTCAAGATGAGCTTCATCAGTTTTAACGTCAAGATATGTGGGATTTGGTTATACATCCTTTTAGCACAAATATCATTGGAACTCTAAATGGGTCTATAAGAACAAATTTGATGAATTTGGGAATGTCACTCTAAACAAGGCTAGATTAGTTGCCCAAGGGTACAATCAAGTAAAAGGGGTTGATGTAGCTGAAACATTTTCTCTTACAACAAGGCTTGAGTCTATTTGCTTACTTTTTGCTCTTGGTTATAATCAAAGTTTCAAGTTATATCAAATGGATGTGAAGGGTGTTATTCTGAATGGGCTTCTAGAAGAAGTGTATGTGTCCCAACCAAAAGGGTTTGAGGATCCTCATCATCCGGATCACGTTTTCTACTTGAAGAAGGCTCTTTATGGTTTGAAGTAGGCTCTTCGAGCATGGTATGAACGACTTTCCAATTTTCTCTTGGATAAGGGATTTATTCGAGGAGGAGTTGATAAAATTCTATTTATCCAATGTAAGGGAGGCGCGATGCTTGTCGCACAGGTATATGTAGATTATATTATTTTTAGTTCTACTTCAAATTTCTAACCACTTCTTTTGCAGCTTTAATGAAAAGGAATTTAAAATGAGCATGGTTGGGGAACTAACGTACTTCTTAGGTCTCCAAATTGTCAATTGGAGAAAGGGATATTTATCTCTCAATCCACGTATACAAGGGATCTTGTAAAGAAGTTTGGTCTTTCCTCTATAAAGTATGCTCAGACTCATGAGTACAGCAACAAAGTTAAGTAAGGACACGAAAAGTAAGGATTGATAAAAAATGTATAGAAATATGATAGGGAATTTACTTTTTCTTACTGTTATTCATCCTAATCATCTTAATGTCTGTATTTTGTGCTCGCTATCAGGGTAGTCCTAAAGAGAATTATTTATAGACTGTTAAATGCATTATTCAGTATGTATATGGGACTTCTAATTTTGGTTTATGGTACTCACGTGACATAACTTATGAGGTTATTGGTTATTCTGATGGAGATTGGGCAGGTAATGTAGATGATAGGAAGAGTACTTCGGGAGGATGTTATTATATTGGGAATAATCTTTTGGAATGGCAAAGTAAGAAGCAGAACTGTATTTTACAATCCATAGCAGAGGCAGATTATATTGCTGCGGGTAGTTATTGCACTCAACTCGTTTGGATGAAATAAATGGTACATGATTATGGAATAGTCCAGGGGACGATGTTAGTTTTTTGTGATAATACAAGTGCGATCAACATTTCCAAGAATCCTGAACAACATTCCAGAACCAAGCACATCGACATTCGCTTCCATTTTATCCGTGATCTTGTTGAACATAACATAGTCAGTATTGAGTATGTTCCTACAGAGAGTCAGTTAGCTGATTTGCTCACCAAGTCATTAGATGCTATGAGGTTTAAACTTCTGAGACGGTCCATCGGTGTCTATTCCATTGATTTGGTATGTCTTTTACTTCCTCTTTACACTATTTTTGTTAGATTATCACTGTGATATATGTTCTTTCAGATATGATTTATAATTCAGTGGTAGGACAGTTCAATATGGCTTTTACTTAGACTTCTTTTTCACAACAGTCAACTATTACATGCTTAGGTGGATAGGCATTCATTGATGACATACTTGAGGATACATGTAGAAACTTCGTACCTAATGTTATGCGAGGATATGACCTTCTTTATTAGCTTCGAGTGTTATGACATTGACTATTCTTTTAATCTCATCGTTTTTGATCTCATTTCGTTTCCTTACTCAATTATCAATGGTAACATCAAAGTCAAGTTATACTAGTAAAACTTTCCTATTTTTCCTCGAGGCGAAAAGGTGACAGTATCCAACTATTGATGTGATAATAGGAATTTTTTTCTTTCCCATTTTTTGGCCCTAATTTTATCTAACCATATTTTTATCCACTTGCAGCCATTTGAGCCTTAAAATATACCTTTCATTTCTTGTCCAAATCCTTTATCCTTTTACCCATTTGTTCTGAGACTTCTCAGTGAGAAGACAAAGAAAAAGAAGAAAAAAAAAGTATGATTTTTGAGGGAAAGATAAATAGAAGAATACAATGAGTCCCCAAATGACTTTTTTATTATCTCAAATCAGAGTATAAAAGAGGGAAGAGAAGAGAAGAGGTATTTTATTTTATGTGTACTCAATAAGAAAGAGAATGACAGACGGTGAATTTGATTTTAAGTAAGAAAAGGAGCTAGTATAACTGTAGTCTCAGAATGCCAACAAAACACCTACTCTGTCATATGCCTACCCATGCCTACATTATAATCTATTAAAGACCTATTTGATCTTGAGTTAGGCGCAATCAGTATTAGTGGTGAGTAGAGATAGAGAGTTTATATTAGTTTTAACTTGACACCATATATGACAAATGAGGTTCTTTTCCATGAGATCTTCCAGCTCACAGTGCACCGCTTTTGATGAACTATAATTTTTTCGCTGCTTTATATTCATATTCATATTTTACACAGAGTGTTTGCTAGTCAATTCTCAGTGATTTTGAGTAACCACAATAAGAGGCCTATGTTGAAACAACTGTCCATTATAGCTCATTATTTATGTTTTCTCGTTCTGTTGACTGTATGGTACTGTTTTACGTTGACTGCGCACATACACACACTGAGTAAATGCTTATTCTGACTAGTTTGTACATTGACTAATTTTCTATCTATTGATCATATACCATGTGATTAGTCTCACGTGTAGAGTAGACAGGGGGAGTATGGACTATTTTTTGTGTTCTTTTTGCTTCGTTTTGTTTCCTTTAGTTTTCATTTAATAATAAAAAATTATTTGAATACAATTTTGGTGTATTTGAATATTTTTGGCCCAAGCATAATTTTGCTTTAATACAATTTTGATGTATTCAAATATTTTTGTCGCAGGTATATTTTTGTTCGAATACAATTTTTGTTATTCGAATACATCACCTCAGTGATTTATCTATTCGAATACACATATAGTTATTCTAATACATTTCGTAAGTTTTTTTTTACAAAACCACAAACTTGTTTTTTTTTCTCACACTCTCACTCTCATACACACCGACTTGAGCTTCTCCACTTCCACTGTGATTCTCCTATCTCTATACTCTATTCTGTACTCAATTGGATGGCGAATCTCTGAGTCGCATGTTTCCACTGCTTCCCCACGACAAGATCAAAGTTTGGCATTCTAATTTTGTGGTCTGATCTCAGCAGTTTCGCCCTAATTTTGTACTGGAATCACTCTCTCTTACATCACCTTCAAGTTTCTTGCTCAATTTGTTCTTCCTAGTACGACTCTGTCAGTTGGTACTTTGAATTGGGTTTGTTGCTTCGTGTTTATGATTGAAGAATCTGGTTTATAATTTTTGGGTGTTTAATTGTTTGCATTATTGGAATTGGACTCTGCGGATATGGGTATTTTCTTGTAGGTGATTGGGGTGTGTATTGGTTAGTACATTTCAAATTGGGGTTTCTGACTGTGTTTCGGTGTGTGTATTCTTGTTGGAGGATACTCTGGGTTTAATTGACAAAGAATTGGGTGTTGATTGATCGAAATGGTAAAGAATTGGCGATTGCGATTCATTGGGTTCCCCTGTTTAACTATGTAGATTGAGTTTAGGGTAGTTGTGTTTGATTTCTTATAGGTTGTGTGGGTTGTTTGGGGCTGTTGGATACGTGTTTGACTGTGTATTCTGTTATATGAATTTTTTGCTATGGCTAGGGATAAATGCCCTGAGGCTGCGTCCCCCATTCCCACTCCAAGCGGTGCGTTTAAATGGGGTAGGACAAAGCGAGGTACCAGGACAGGTACTAGCAATTCTATCCCTTTGGGTTCTCGCCGAGGAGAAGCTAGTGGTGCTGGGGGGGTCTTGTGCAGTGTCACGAGACAATAATGGGGGAGATCACGGCATGCATCCTAACCCCCCCCCCCCCCCCCGCCTGGTCTACTCCGAGACATGGGTTTAAGTTTAGGAATTATCAGCGGGAAGTGTCACTAGATGGGGAGGAGTTACGTCTACACTACCCTGTATTCTTGCAGATATTTTATAGATTCTTTCCTTGTGGTTGGACTGGTATTATGTGGCCCCAGATGCCTTGTTATCTTAGATTAGTTCGATTGCCCGATGCTTCTCTCTGAAATGTCTATGGAACGGATGCCGATAGGAGCTTTGATGTGTCAATTAATGGTTTGGAGTTTCATGTTCGTCGGGAGGATATCAGGTAAGCTTTTGGCTTAGTTGAGTCTTTTGTTCTGATTGTGACACCTATGGACTGGCCTCTAATTTCTGATCTGTTTCCTCCCAAGAGGGAGATGGAGGAGTGGCTTCTTCATGCTGGGAAGAAGAAAGGACCCTATATCAGGTGCAAGAATCTGACCAAGGTACTGTGCTTATTTCATATGATTGCTCATCGGAACATTCTTCCCCAACTAGGGAATAATATTGTGTTGGCGGGTAATATGCTTTATCTGGTCTATCTCTATAGCAAGGGGTATCATTTTGACCTGGTAAGTATTATTATGCACGAGGTGATTCTTTCAGCCAATCTTGATCTTCATACCCGAGCTTTGCCGTTTAGTAGAATTATTTCTCAGCTTCTGACTGTGACGGGTTATGGTATTCGTGAGGATGAGGAGGCTGACGAGAGGGATGATGTTATTACTCCTCAGTATTGGGAAAAGAGTATAAAGCACATGGTAGCTGAGTCGGAGTCTGAGTCAGAGGAGGGTTCAGAGGACTCTGAGACTGAGGCTGCACCTGTTACTTCTAGGCCTGCTACTACTACTATGCCTGCTGCTTCTACTGGATCAGCACCTCATGATTTTGTTTCTCTTTACACCTATATGGAGTTTTAATTTGGTCAGCTGAACACTCAGATGCACTCTCATTTTTAGCTTTTTTGGGAGGATATAGGTCTGCTCTAGACCTCTGTGGATAATCTGAGCAATACAGTTTGATGGTCGTCGGGTGGCCTTCCCATTCCAGATTCAGATGAGCAGTCTTAGGTTTGATATGACATTGAGTCATCTATTCACTTTAGAGTGATTCTTTTTGGATCTCTCATCTATAAATATATTCAATTATGCTATCTTTACTGCGGCATATTCTATTTTAGAAGTCATTTTTGGATATGCGATGTATTTACAGTTTCTTTTTGCATGGATGCTCTAACAGTTTCTAATATATATTCCATGATCTTACTCCTTCCATAATTGTTATACATTTTGGCATTCCTCATATGGTTTCTCTTTCATCTCTGCTTTGCTTGCTTACTCTTTGTTCTTCTGTGCCAAAAAGGGGGAGAGATGCTCTTGACAGGTAAACCATGTAAGTAATTTTTGCATTCCGAATTCCTTATTTTGAATATGAACGGTTACCTGATGTATCTTGTTTAGTGTATAGGGATTTCAGTGGATATACTTTTAAAAATGGATGTTCAGTGAGTCAGTCGGTCCATTGAGTTGTACTTTTTTTTATTACCTGTAGTTCTAGTTTTGACATAAAATAAACCAAAGGGGGAGATTGAAACATCTATTAGAAGTTTGTTTCATTTAGTGTCTAGAATAGGTGTCAGCACTACCTCGTGGTTATCCGTCGTCAGCAAGTGCACATGGAAAAACTACAATTGGACTGTCACTGAACAAGTAAGTGGGTTTTTATTTCCTTACTCAAAATGTTAAGCCTGCAATATTTTACAAAATATAGAAAGAAAGTGATATATCTTATTCGAATAGACTTTTGTTCTATTTGAATAAGACCTTGTTAGAATAAAATTTAGTATTTATTCAAATATTTTCTCTCAGAATAATTTTTATTCGAATAGACTATTACTTTGTTCGAATACTTTTTCTGAGAACTTTATTGTTCGAATAGGATTTTGTTTAGTTCGAATAAAACTTATTTTGTTCGAATAAACTATTTCTTTATTCGAACAAATTGCCTCAGGCCTTTATTTGTTCGAATACATTTGTGATGTATTTAAATAATAATTGTTCTGTTCGAATAGATTTTTTTTCTATTCGAACAGAGGTCGGGTTTTATGTTTTTCTATATAAGACAACTTTTCTTTTTTCATAACTTAACTTTTTGTAAACCTATTTTTCTACGGCTTTTATTTTTTTAGATAGGGGAGATTTCTTTGAGAGATTTATGAGAGAATTAACAACTCAAACTTAAATCAATCGCTGATCAAGAAACCCAAATCATGATTTGAAAAACTTTTGGGATTCAAGATTAAAAACTTCGACGAGTGATTGGAGCGCGACGTTGCGAGAATGTGGAATCGATTACAAGAAGCTTGATTAGAAGAAACGTAACCATGAGATGTTCTTATCGAGTCTGTAAGTAATTAAACTCTTATAATTCATTTTTTAATAGTGGATTGTTTAGTTGTCGGGTGATTCGACAGTGACCTGTGGGTTTTTCTCCTGGGAAAAATTTCCCACAGGGTTAAAAATCTTTGGTCTTGTGTCTAATTTCCAATTGCTTGTTGACATTAGATAATCGAATTAACTTGAATTAGGTTAAGGTTAGACCATTAATTTAAAGGAATTCGGACCTTCTGTTTTAGATCTAAATTAATCAAAATTGGTTAGTCTCAAGTGACAAGGTTTATTCAGTAACCTATTCACATGTTGATAATAATGCTTCCCATTTCCTTATAAAAGGAAATCAGTTTTCCTTTAGGAATTATCTTTTATCTTTGTAACTTGTATCCCATATCTCATTGTTCTCAGAGGTTAGAAGTATTTGGAAGAAAAAAATAGACATTTTTTTACTATTCGAGCACAGGTTTTCTCCATCCCCCCTTCTTTTATTTCTTTTTTGTTAGTTTAATTATCGTAAAATACCGTGATAATGTTTCGGAATGAGTGGCTAATCTCTTAGCTAGGGTTAGGATGTGGGCCTTTCCTAAATGAGTATATATTGATTAACATTTAAATGTTATTTTTTTCTTACCTCTCATACTTAATTATATAATTTAATTCTCTGATCGAATGCTTAACGATAGCTTCGTGTCGGTGGATTAAATCTCAAACTCAAACAATTAAAGAAAGTATTTGAGAATAACGTTCCACTCTTAACTTTGAAATTTCAGAGTTGAAGGTGATCGTGAAGTCCTATATACTAAAAAACCCATTCCGGAGGCTCAAGTAACTGCCCCAAAGATCGAGCTTAAACCTCTTCCCTCTAGCCTCAAGTATGTTTTTCTGGGTCTAGATGAAACTATGCCTGTTATTATTATCGCAGACCTAAAACCCCTTCAGGAAGAGAAGCTGATTCGTGTTCTTAAGGGAAATACCAAAGTCATTGGCTGGAGTATAGAGGACATTAAGGGAATTAGTCTCTCAGCTTGCTTGCATAAAATCTAATTAGAAGATAATATAAAAAGTCCAAGGACAATGGAGATTAAACCTGATAATGGCTTAAGTAGTTTGGAAAGAGATTTTAAAACAGCTTGATGCTAGGATCATCTATCCAATTTCTGATAGTCCGTTGGTTAACCCGAATCATGTTGTCTTGAAAAAGTTGAGAATGACCATTTCAATGAATGAGAATAACCACCTCGTACCCACTAGAACAACCACTGGATGAAGAGTCTGCATAGATTATATGAAGCTTAATTCAGTCACTAAGAAGGATTACTTCCTCATACCCCTCATTGGCCAGATGCTCGAGCGACTCGCTGGGCACAAATTTAATTGCTTCAAAGATGGTTAGTCTGGGTTCAACCATATACTCATCGCACTCGAGAATCATGAGAAAATGGCTTTTACTTGTCATTTCAGCACATTCGCCTACCATTGCATATATTTTGGCTTATGCAATGCTCCTGCGATGTTTCAGCATTGCATGTTAAGCATTTTTTCTGACATGGTAGAGCAATTCCTTAAAGTTTTCATGAATGACTTCTCATTGTTTGGCGACTCGTTTGACCAGTGCCTTCACCATCTTTTTATATTATTACTCATATGCCAAGAAAAAAACCTTATTTTAAATTGGGAGAAATGTTACTTTATGGTGGAAAAGGGGATATTTTAGGGGAATATCATCTCTAAAAAAGGAATGCAAGTTGACCAGGCCAAAATAGATGTCATTTATAGCCTTCCCCCACCACAAAATATCAAGGGTGTTCATTCTTTTCTTGGACATGTAGGTTTCTACTATTGTTTTATCCAAGATTTTAGCAAGATCGCTCATCTATTAAGCAACTTTTTTGCCAAAATGTAGCCCATAAATTTGATGCACCTTGTAGTTTTTCAGAAGCTTAAGACCCAACTCACAACTGCACTTATTGTTAGGCCACCTATTTGGATTGAGTTATTCGAGTTAATGTGTGATGCCTCTGATTACTTTGTAGGCACTATTTCGGGACAACATATTGATAAACGTCTCCATGTTATCTGCTACGAAAGTAAAATGTTAAATGATTGCCAATTAAATTACATGACCACCGAGAAAGAGCTTTTGGTCATTGTTTATGCGATAGACAAATTTAGATCATATCTTATAGGATCTAAGGTAATTATTTACATGGATCATACCGCGCTTCGACAGTTTTTGTCAAAGAAAAATGCTAAGGCACGACTAATCTGGTGGGTATTACTTTTGTAGGAGTTTGACTTTAAGATTTGAGATAAAAAGGGGTTAAAAATTGTATTAGTCGACCACTTTTCTTGCATAATTATTGAGCCTGTTGACGAGTCCTTACCGATTAGGAAATCCTTCCCAGATGAATAACTTATGGCCATGAATTCAATTTCTGAGTTGCCGTGGTTTGCAGGTATTGCTAATTGCTTAGCCACAGACACCATTCTCGATCATTGGACTAAACCTGACAAAGATCGATCATTTAGTTAAGTAAAGTACTTCTTTTAGGATGATCCATATTTGTTTAAGTATTCTACTAACCAAATCTTTAGGAGATGTGTCCCCCAGTCTGAGTTCACCAACATTTTATCATTTTATCATACCCAAGCATGTGGAGGTTACTTTAACTCTAAGAAGATTGTGGCAAATATTTTATAATGTGATTTCTATTGGCCTACCTTATTTCATAATGTGCATGCATTTTGCAAAGAGTGCTAGAGATGCCAGAAAATGGGAGCCCTTTCTCAATGAAATATGATGCCCTTATCCTATATTTTGTTTATTAAATCCTTTGATGTTTGAGGTATTGATTTTATGGGCCATTTTCCCAAGTTTTTTGGATATGAGTACATCCTAGTTAGAGTGGACTATATTTCAAAGTAGGTTAAAGCCATCCCGTCGAGAATTAATAACAATGTTGTTGTTCTTAATTTATTTTTAAAATATATTTTTCCCGATTTGGAATACCGAAGGCTATTATTAGCAATGGGGGGTCACATTTTAACGACAAAAAATTTGTTGCCCTTGTCAAAAAGTATGGTGTCACCCATAAGGTATTGCACCCATAATACCTTATCATCCGTAAACTAGTGGCAAGTAGAAGTTTCTAATCGAGAGATCAAAAATATTCTCTAAAAGACGGTTAACCTAAATCGCCAAGAATGGTCTGTAAGAATAACTTATGCACTTTGGGCTTATCGCACTACATATAAAACTCTAATTGGAATAACTCCTTACCAACTCATTTAAGGCAAGGCATGTGATCTTCCTATCGAGCTTGAGCATAAAACTTATTGGACAATAAAAATGCTTAACTTTGATACTTCAACAATAGAGCTACAACTCAATGGGTTGGATGAGCTCCGAAAAGATGCATATGAATCCACAAAGATCTACACAAAAAGAATCTAGGCTTTATATGATAGAAATATGATGCAAAAGACCTTTGAAGTTGATCAAAAAGTTCAATTGTATTCTTCGCGTCTTCATTTGTTTCCTAAAAAATTTCAATCTTGTTGAACCAGGCCATTCATTGTCAAAGCAGTTTTTTTCCATTAAGCTATTAAAATTCTCGACCCTCGTACTAGCAACATTAATAAGGTAAATGGATAGAGATTTAAACCATTTCACGAGTACTTTACTGGTTCGAGCAAAAATATGAATCTTTGGGGCCCATTATTTGCAACATAGGTACCTTTATATCCACCCATAGTTTTATCTAGTTTGGAAGTACCTACCATTATCTGGCTGAAGACGTTAAACTTAACACTTATGGGAGGCAGCCCTTATCGTGTTCAGGCAATATATACTGGTTTTTTCCCATTTCTTTTCATTTTCGGTAACTGTGGGGACATATGCTAATTAAGTTTGAGGGTAGGGAAAATAATATTTTCACAACTTTTTCCAAGAAAAGTTGTTATTCAAGGTCATTCTGGTATTGTAGATACATCTTTTGTATACTCTGATCTTTGTACATTTTAGAACCTTAGAGTAGTACTTGGAATACAATTCTAAGGTTATGGTTTATTTTAAACTATAAATTGTTAGTGCATTAATTTTTTTTAAGTTTTTGGTACTGCCATCCTATTAGATGTGTATCAAAAGAAAAATGCCCTTATATTTGCATTTCACGTAGCTATGTTATTACTGCTTTTGTTAAAACTAACTGTCATCTTTTGATTAATCAACAATTTGGGCTACGAAGAACATGTAATATGGGAGACAACTGCCTTGGAATATTCATTTTTCAAATATTTAAACTAAGGGTTTGTATGTATTTTCACAAGTTATTGGCTCTTTTACGAAGCTGGTATACTCGGAGAGAAAAAAACTTCACAATTCAAGGCCCCTCTTAAGATTTTGAACTAAAAGAAGAAGAATTTTCATCAATCTCGAGGAAAGCCATGAATCAATGTGAAAGAAAGATATCAAAAAGTTAAATATGAGTATCTACGAGTATAGTAAAGAACTATGAAAATGAGGGCAAGTTACAAGTATAAAATAGAAAATGAAAACTTAAATGCAATGGCTTACCTTGAAAAGCTTGTGTGAATATATATTTTCCTTAAAAAATTAATAAAAGAGAGTGAACAAACTAGGGCACTTGTCGAACTAAATTCTAGAGTTTTTCCACCATACTCGAGATAAGGCTAAGGTTATTTGGAAGGATTAACAAGTACCTTGATTTCAGAAACTAAATTTACTATACAAAAGAATGAAATTCTAAAACTTGATATAATCTGATGGTAGTAAAATTGACTTGACAAATTCTAACGTATCTAATGGTTAACCCTTGTTTAAGTATTACATCTTTGAGATGAATTCAATCCATTTTAGAGATACTATGAGTAACAATTATAAGTTATTTATAATACCAAAACATCTTTAATAGAATTTTGTGGGTATATTCACTGAAAACCCTCACGAGACACAACTCGTCATATAGGGGTAGCCTATATGTTAAAAGGCTTGTTGCATATGCTAAATGCACTCGTAATAAACCACAAAAGAGTTTATTATTTTTATTATTTTTAAGGGACTAACAGTGTGTTAGTTTGGAAGTATTTTGATAGCCATGAAAAATGCTCATTTAATGTTTTACTGGGCCTAATTGAAATATGCTTTTACTATTGCAGGTAATGAGACATTTGTGACCAAGCCCTTCTTTAACCCAACTTCTTTATGCTAAAGACTACTACTGGAGATGATCTAGTGAGAATAGACTATAGACCAACAAGAAAGTGACATGCGGCAAGGGTTGTTTCTAGAATTAAGATGTTATTTGGTAGTCAAGATTTTGCTAAAAGATCTCTACAAAATCAAATAGTTGAGAATTGTGAGATTCTTTTTGTTAGCTTATTTTTACTTTTAAGGAGAGAGAGAAAAAAAAAAGTAAGTTTCCATGTTGTTTTATGAATTTTCTTAACTTTTGGTGAATCAATGTAAGTTTTTTTTCAATTAATAATCAAGTTCTTTATATTTTATTCTTCAATTTAATAAAAGATTCAATGATTTAATTTATGCATCCTTACAAACGACAACCCTACTAATACTACAATACCCATACCCGATTTGATACAACCTATCATTATCCAGCTAAAAATATCCCTAAAATCATACAAAATGTAACAATCGCAAAGAAAATAATATTTTTCCATTGATTGATTAGTCAAATTTATGAATGGAAAATATGCAAAAGTCTATATTCATGAATGGAAAATATCAAAGATCTTTCTATGAACTTTGTTTCATGGTTTGATGTTAATCCACAATACTAATAGAGAAACCCTAAAACAAATAATTGTATGAAGAACATACCAATTGGTTGGGAAAATCCTTTTAAGAACTTCAACTACTTAATACAAATTAATTATAATTTAATTACTCTCAAGCCCTAAGTCTCTCTCTCAGAACTTTGATTGATCTAACCTAACCTAATCTTACCTAGCCTTACCCCTTTTATAATGGTTACAAGTCCTAGTTACAAAATAAGATAAATATTCCTTTAAACGTCTAAAGAAATTGGTTGAATCGCGCTTTTGTTCGAACAAAACAAGTCTCTGTTCAAACAGAAAACATAACAGAAAGTGTATTCGAATAAACTATTAATGTATTCAAATTAAACATCTCAGACAGGTTTTTATTCAAATAAAAATCAAAGTGTATTCAAATAAAAAAAAGTGTATTCGATCAGACCAAAAGTCTGTTCGAACAGAACACTTAGACACCTATTTATTCGAATGGGAAAAAAGTCTATTCGAATACAAAGGGGTGAATTTGAACAGACCAAAAGTCTATTCGAATATACTTTAAAAAAGCCTAAAAATTCATTCAGATCCTCCTGGATCACGGCTCCCCCTTTAGGAGCCTTGAACTCCTACTCAAGCTAGTACTGGAGATATGGGAATGCGGTCATGCACATTTCCCGGCTGTTCCACTTTGACTTACTAGGTAGTTGACCCTTCTTCTCAACTCAAAGCTACTCAATACCACCCCATCCTGTAGTATGAACTTTCCTCTCTAGAATACCATCCTCTTACAACAAATCTTCTCTTTCCATCCATAGATCATCAACTGATGGTAGGCGAGTGTCGATTGTAGAGTCTTCATCTAAGAAATGGCTCGAACAACTTCAAATGCTCAACATTAATCACCGAATACATCTTCATAGAAGGCGGAAAATCTAATTCATACTCACATGTCTTTCCTTGCAGAAATTTTCAATGAAATATACTATGCCTCTTGGGATCATATCTGGCAACATACTCTGACAGAATAATAGGTCGAATCTGCATGGCTACCAACATAGTGGAAGTAGCTGGTAATGGGGGTCGAGATAGCCAATCAGCCATTTTGTTGTCCACTTCTTTCTTATACTGTATAATCAAAGGGAATTGTTGGAGATACAACATCCCCTTCATCTGGCGAGCTTACTGTAACTTGGACATTGTAGCTAAAATCTGGAACGGTTTGTGAACAGAATGTACCACAACCTCCTCTTGTAACTTTCTCATGTCAGTTTGTTGCTTATAAGACATTGTCATTGGAGATAACATGCTAGCCGACGTACCCTCTTGAACCGGTCGTACCAATAGTATAAACTTGCCTATCGCATTAACCAACCACTTCGCCTGAGTTACCATTACTAAATTAGACGTAGTAACATGCTCCTTACAAGTATTGATATGGAGCTCCTTTCCCTCTTTCACAAGACGACATTTGCGAGCTCTACATTAATGAATCGCATCTCGATCCCAAAGATAAGGGCAACCCAAGATGACCTAACACACATCCAAAGGAACCACCTTATACGTCACCTCGTCAATAAACCTTTCAAAGATTGTAAACTTGAATGTAAACTGCTTCATGATCATCAAATCCGCATCTTTCTGAATCTACCCCAAACCATACGGCTTAGGATAAGGTGTAGTAGTCAAACCCATCTTCTTCACCAACGCTTCAGAAATAAAAAAAATTATGACTGCCCGGATCAACAATGGCCTCGACTAAGCTCAGTTTTACCTGAATACTGACATGAAAAAGTTTTTCTCGACTCTCCTCCTCGATAGCCAAAGTCTGCTGAAACATAAGTACAAGCTTAGGATTCGGCTTATCAAAATTTGAGAGGTCAACAACCTCTGTGGTTAGTGCATATCTCTCTTTCTTACTCTCCTCCTCCTTCGGCCTAAAATCCAGGTGAAGTTTCCAACATTTATCTGAAATATGCCCACTCGCCTTACAATGATTGTAATAATTCTTCTTGGATGAAAACCCCTCTCCTTTGGACTCTCCCTTATGCTCATTTTTCTAACTAGACCTGTACACTGACTTGTTCTTGTCATCTTCTTTGTCACTCTTCAAGTATTTGCCTTTAATAGCAATTGCCTTCACGGTAGCGTCCTCGATATTGGCCATAGTAAAGAGCTTCAACTCTCTTCTAATGAACTTTGGCAAACCTCCTATGTACTTCATGAACACCTCATACTCATCCACATTAATGTCCAAAACCAATGCTTAGTTATGAAACACCATAGTGTACTCTTATACGGATTGCTCAAACTTTTAGCGCAAATTGTGACATTTATACCATCTTTCTTTCTCATACCCAATAAGATGAAATTGCTTTCACACTAATACTTTGAATTCTTTCCAACTCAAACTTCCTACATCGTGACATTTTTGATAAGATTTCCACCACGTGAGTGTATGACTTGCAAATTTCAATATAGAAAAGCATATTTGCTGAGCATTAAAGTATTCGTAAATGAAAAAATAAGTTTTTAACCAGTTATCCAATATCTCGGCATCGATTGAACCGTCGAATATCGAAATTGCAATCTTAAAATTGATACAAAAATTGCGTATAGGATTCGATGACTTACCAATACCCGATCGCTCCTTAACGGATTTGGCATCACTAGAATCACTATCTATCTCCGCAATATCGTCTTCCCCATCCATCTCCATAATCCCTTTCTTCCTCGAGCGGTCTCTCCATTGAGAGCGACCTCACCATTTTACCGAAGCGAAAACCTTCGTGAGGTTCGTGAGATGTAATTGTTCTACCAACTCCCCTACAGTAGAAGTTAGGTCGGAAACTGTCGTTTCTAAAGTCGTGAGTCGATCATCGGAATCGCCTATCTTCAAATTGGTTTTCTTCTTCAAATTAGGTTTTTGGTGAATCTCCAACATACTCACTAGCTTCCCCTTCGTTTGTTTGAGACAACCACGTGTAGAAACCATAAATCATAAACCATAATCACCCCCGAGAATTGTAATTAGAAAATTGATACCACTTAATCTACAATACGAATACCGTAAAATGAATAATTGTATGAAGAATGCACCAATTAGTTGGGAAAATCCCTTTATGAGCTTCAATTTCTTAATAGAAATCAATTATAATTGAATTACTCTCAAGTCCTAAGTCTCTCTCTCAAAACTTTAATTGATCTAACCTAACCTAATCTTTCCTAGCATGCCCCTTTTATAAGAGCTACAAGTCCTAGTTACAAAATATGACAAATATTCCTTTAAGCGCCTAAAGAAAAATGTTGAATCGTGTCTCTGTTTGAAAAAAACAAGTCTCTTTTCCAGCAGAAAACATAACAGAAAGTGTATTCGAATAGACTATTAATACATTTGAATAAAACACCCTAGACAGGTTTTTATTCGAGTAGCAATCATAGTTTATTCGAATAAAAAGAAGTGTATTTGAACATACTAAAAGTTTGTTCAAACAAAAAACTCAGACACCTGTTTATTCGAATAGGAAAGATGTCCATTTGAATACAAAGGGGTGTATTCGAACAGACTTTTGGTCTATTCAAATAAATTTTAAAAAAAGCCTAAAAACTCATTCAGATCCTCCTGGATCAGATGCGCTTCAACACTCCCTTACAAACTCGGAGGTATGAAAAAGACGTGTTTGGATTTCAAAATAAATAATCGATGCTTAGGAAATCCCTTAGTAAACACATCAGCAAGTTGATCAAGAGATGAAACAAACTGAATTTGATAACTTTTAGTGGCTATATGCTTGCGAACAAAATGGTAATCCAGTTCGATATGTTTGGCACGAGTATGAAAGACTGGATTAGCAGCTTTATACGTTATACTCACATTGCCATAAAGGATAAGAGATGGAGGCTAAAGTGAAATGCATAGATCATGCAATAAATGTTGAATCCAAATTATCTCAGCGCATGCATAGGCAAGAGCACGGTACTCAGCTTCGACACTAGATCGAGAGAATACCCAGTCGTCAAGCAATGGCTATCGAAACATTTCTAACCCCCCCCACACACACAATCGGCATTAGAGAAAGCTACAAGATTGTGTAGGGAAGTTGAACGTCGCAAATGACTACCATTACCGGGAGAACCTATGAGATATTGAAGAGTCCCAACAAGACGACGGTACTCGGTAGGATCAAGGAGTAACTTGCCCGTTATGAGAGATAGTCGAGCCTGAGCCACAATTGGTGCAGAACAAAGTTTATAAACAACCATGTTGCTGCGATAAAGAACATCCAAGGTATACATTGTCTGAGAGTGATCTAATCCCGCTGGTTGATGAGAAACCTCAAAACCCAAAAACTATTAAAGTACACCAAGGTCTTTAATCTTAAACTTTTTACCTAATATGTGAGTATAAGATGGAAGAAGGGTGGGCGAATTACCAGTAATAACAATATCATCAACATAAAGTACAAGTACCATAACTACAGAGGCCTGAAGAAAATGACCTTGGAACTGTCTGCTTTACTCTAAATAAATCCAAATACCATAATAAATGAGCTAAACCATTGAAACCATGACCAAGGGGATTGCTTCAAGCCGTAATTAGCTTTCTTGAGCTTATATACATGAGTAGGCCAAGGTAGATCAATGAAGCTAGGAGGTTAAGCTATGAAAACTTTTTCAAATAGAAAACCATGGAGGAAGGCATTTTTAACATTTAACTGATGAATCGGCCAAGCATTTGATACGGCAATGCTGAGTATAGTATGGATTGTAGGGCTTCATAACGGGATTAAATGTCACGTCATAGTCAAGATCGAGTTGTTGGTAAATGCCTTTCATGATGAACCGTGCTTTATAACGCCCAATATTACCGTCGGAGCGCCGCTTAATCTTAAAAACCTACTTACACCATACCGTATTATAATGAGAGCGAGAGGGAACAAGAGACCAGGTGTTATTCTTTAAGAGAGCATTAAATTCCTCGGTTATGGCATATCACCATTCAGCAAATCGGATGGCTTGAAAATAACATTTAGGTTCAAAAGAAGAGGCTGAAACTTAAGCGGCATAAACTTGAGGTAGTGGATGGTGTATGGAAGAATTATAGAATTTCTTGAGGGATTTGAAGATGCCATCCTTGGAGCGAGTTACCATTGGGTGAGGGGGGAAGTTAGACAATGGAGAAGGTATTGGCGGTGTTAATGATAGACTGATGGAGAGAGAAGTCCCAGAGAGTAGTCTCATTTGATGATATAGTAGATGATGATGGTGTTGTAGGTGTTGAAGAATCAAATGATGTGGGCATTATTGATGGTATAGGTGCAGTCTGCTAATTTCTCTCAGGGACGACAATATGTTTCTGATCGTTCTGGGCTTGAAGCGTTTGACCGGAAGAGGGCACCACTCAACTCATTCTGGGTTTCTATCTTTAAATCCTGTTATCTCTCATTTTCTTAATCGTCTCAAGCTCAGGAAATAGAATAGGCGGAAGAAGCAAAAAACAGTCCTCTTTAGGTTGCCCCCTTTCCTCTATTTATAAGGAGTGTTTAACCTAGGAGTACCCTGGCTCACGTACCCTGGGAAGTTCCTAAGTTACCCTCTTAGGGTCGTGGGCACGGGTGCTCCCTCGTGGGCAGGGTCGACATTATGACCTTATGAGTTTCTTTCTTTCGTGCTCCGTGTATGAGGGAGTCTGGTGAACGACCTTGTTACAGTGTTCCTATTCTTAGAGATGAGGTCGATGTGCGACCTCCCTCCTCATGGCTAGCAGGAGCGTGCTCCTACAGTAGGCGAAGAAGATAATGTTGGCAACATTATCGATTGTGTGGGCGGAGATACAGGTAGTGATGCCACTAGTTGGGGAGTGGGTAATGCTTGAACAAACACCATGCTAGAGTAATTGGTTGATATAGATATGCATTAGTTCCCTGCTGCTGTGACGGATAAGGAAACTTAGCTTCAACAAATAAAACATGTCGAGAAACATAGACACGACCTGAACACCGATCAAGGCAACTATACCCTTTGTGATGCAAGCTATAACTTACAAAAGCATACTTTATAGATCTAGGTTATAATTTGTTAGCAACATAATCACCAATAAAGGGGTAACAAGTGCAATCGAAAGTTGTGGGGAATGTTGTCTGTGACTGTTGGTAATAATAAATTTGAAAATATTTGAAACTCTGTTATTGTAGCTTTGGAAATGACGTCATGGTTACTATAAGAGTAGAAGAAGAAACACGTACATAAAAGCAGGGAGGTTATGATTTTGTCCCTTGTAAAAAGTTGTGAAAACTTGGTTGCATGTAAAGAGTGAGTAATTATAAGTAGAGCGAGGTCAGAGGGAGATTTGGAAGAAAGAGATAAAATAGATTAAAATATAAAATAAAGGGCAATGACGGGAAGGCATTTGTACTGAAAAGGTGCAAGACGTCAAACATAGATAGTGGAAGGGACGCCTTGGTTCTAAAACCGAGGATGGCTCATGTGAGGCCCAATAACTTCCAGTAGTTAGAGAGAGAAAATATAAATACTGCTTCATCTTCGCCAATCAAACATTTTTCAACATTTGAAAACTTGAAGAGCAGTGAGTGAGGAAGGAAAAAGAGAGGCAGAAACAGTACTGAAACATGTAAAGACTCATGCAAGAGGGGTCATCAGTCAAAGTTTGAGAGAGTTGCTTAATCTGAGTCGCGAAGGTGGTTGTATAGCAGCGTGGTGAAGGAAGGATACAGCGCTGCCTCGGATTTTCATACCGATATAGAAGGTTAGCAGATATACGTGATATGTGTATGTGTTTTGGAAGATCAATTTTGTATATATATTTTTTGAAAAAGTGATAAATTACTATTTATAGTAATCTATGAAAATCTGTTGTTATAAGAGATATGAAAGATATTTGAATATTGTTGACGCATATAAAAAGAAGATAACAATAGACACCTGGACCTGTGTGTAGGTTGATCGTGATGAGTTTTTTTTAGAATAAAATCTTTTCTGTAATTGATATGAGGAATTCCCCTGTAAGTGTGGCATTGGCCTCTGGTAGGCCGACTGAGTCTGAGGTTGAAGCGTCCGGAGGTAAGGAAGAAGTAGGTGTTAATTAGTTTCAAGGCTTCCCTGGAAAATTGGTATCCTTTCCTCTTCGTTTGAATGCATTTAGAGAGTTCTGTAAAGCCAAGACTTCTACATGAGGTAGATGGGGGAACTATATCGATTATGTCAGTAGGTAATTTAGGGGTTACACTGTAGTAATGGGAGAGGAATACTTTTACTTGCGGGCTGATTTGGAGAAGGAAAATTAGATAGGGGTTTAGATGAATCGATCTCTTTCGAGTACATCGATGGGGATGTACGGAGTGAACACTCGAAGGGTTTTCTGCGTTACATATCTCAGTTAGAGTATGGGTTGAGTCTTCCCCTTAGCAATCTGGTGAAAGGGATTATGAATCTTATCGGTGCATGTCCCGTTCAAATGAATGGGAATATATGAGAGGTGATAAGTGTTTGTGAAGCTTTGAACTTACGGTGGGAAGAACAGGGTAGAAAGAGGAGGATATCTTCTGAGGATGTGTTGCAGTTTTATGGTGTAAGAATATTTGGTGCAAGTGGAGGGGCTTATTTTAGTACAAAGGCAACTCAACTTTGCTTCTTTGATTTGAACTCAGCAGGTCAAACTTGGAACGATAATGTGACATGGGTGAAGGGTGACTACCTTCAGAGAGATGATGAAGAACCTTTGGAGCTTATGTTTAGAACTATAAAACAGCGTAAGTATAGCAATGTATAATGCATAAGATTGATAGTTGAAATTGTACGATGTTTGTTTATGTTCATGTTGTGTGTATGACAGGTCCCAAATCACAGGTGGAGAGGAAAGAGTCATTGTTGGATAAAGTTTCTCTAGAGGAGACTGAGCTCAAGGCTATATTAAAATATCTTGGCATTAGCAGGTTGAAGCGTGTTAACAACAGAGTTGATAAAGTTTTGAAATATCAGTCGACAAGGCTAATGACGAGCACCGACAGTAGTAAAAAGAAAGGGACTGATGGGGAAAAGCAAGCTAGCTTGCTAAAGCCCCCAAGAATAAACAAAGGATTACTTGAGTCCATTACGTTGAGCAAATTAGCTCGAATGTTCCCTAAAAGGCAACTACTTAAGCGTGCTGCTGTTGTTGTGACCTCGGGAAGTGGTGCAGCTGCAAAACAGGCAAAAAAGGGAAGGGTTGATTCTTCTGAAGTATCTGGCGGGAAGGTCTTTGAAAATCGACCTGTCGTAGAGGATGATTGGAAAGAGGTGGAGGAGAAGGCCAGGTTGGTGGCTCTCCGTAGAGAGAGGGAGATGAGCAAAATGGTAGGCTCATATGTCTGAGTATTTGTTTATGATGGATTTCGTATTATGATTCGAGATAATCAATAAGGTAGATTCATTATTTTACAGGCTGCTCAATTGATGAAGGGAATATGCCTTGGGGTCGAGGAGGAGAGAGCTGAGCTAAAGAGGAAGACGATCGAGCTCAAAAGGAACGTAGCTCGATTAAAAAATGATTTGAGTAAGGAGGGGAAGCAGCTAGAGTGGTTGATAAACTGGATGGTATGTATCCTCAGACGACAAGGAATAATCAAGGAGATGTTATTAAATGCCCGAAGACTGAAGCTTAGAAGGTAGGATAGTGTGATTATACTACGATTTAATGAATACTTTGGGATGTTTACAAATTAGTTTGATATATTTTGGATAGAATTCTATAGGCTAAGCCACTTTTTTTAAACCATGTTGTAGGAACTTAAGGACATACGCCTCAGAATAAAAGACTTAGAGGTTAAGCTTGCTAAGGAGAAAGAGACCTCAGTGTCCCCGCTATCTTTGTAAGCGGAGCTGCAGGTTAGAATAGAGTAAGAAATTCTGATTCGTATGCTTCATTAGTATAGAGCTTCAAAGTAATGAATAGAATGTAGAGACAAACTAACAACCTATTACTGATCTAGGGGCGAACGACACTAGATCGGTGTTAGACATAAAAGAATTTAGATTTTGGCATACTCAAGTATAGAGAATGCGTACCGTAAATTTGCAAATATATGTTATAAAGCATCCATTCGAGATTTATACTTCGACCTTAAGCTCAGAAGTAGTTTTACACAGTGAATGTCAAAAAATAGATATCTCATTAGAAAACGAGAAATGTAGTGATGGATATTCTAAATCGAACTGATACAATATATTTATAATGTGCAGGTCGAATTGGAGTCAGCTCACCTACGCGAAGATAAAGCTCTCCAATGAAAGTAGGATTTTGCAGGGGAGTTTGATAGAATAAGATAGGTAAGTGAGGATAGGGAAGACCAACATGTGAAGGTGTACTTCAAGCTCGTCAAGGCAACGCAGACAGTCGTTGACCTAACTCGGCAGATCGATGAGAAGGATACCGAAATTCAAAAAGGGCAAAAAAAGTTTGAGGTGTTAAAAGAACATGCAGCGAAACTTAAAAACCAGAATGATGCACTGTTGGTAAAGACCAAGGAGGTAAAGATTGCCCGTTACCGTCTACATGCGTTAGAAGGATCAGAGGAAAATTTAAATCGGCTGGTGGCTGGTTTGAGAAATAATCTGTCTAAAGAAAGGAATAATTAAGAGCGCATTCGAACTGATTTGGCTAATAACCGGAGTGAACTGGGGCGATTGAAGAAGAAACTAGTTGATAAATATAATGACATAAAGGGAGCTCGAGATGATCTAACTGCGTCTGAATTGTAAGTTGAACAATTGACTACAACTTTTACTGCAAAGGATATGGAATTTCAGAAAGTACAGCGAAGATGTAATGAGTTGAATAAAAAGGTGGCACACCTGAAGGCCGAATGGGTCAAGTTAACTTGCGTGATAAGAACGTTGAGGTTAGGGAGCACTCGAAGGGGAAGAAAAATGATGGCAGAGTCTCTCTTGTTTAAGGTGATGTTGTTAGCTTATCAGCTAAAATAAGGGAGTTGGAGGGGGATGTTGCTCGGATTCAAAGATATGTTCATAAAGGGGTAGAGCAATTACATGCGTATGAGAAAAAATTGGACGTCGCTCTCACCGGGGAGAGAAAGTTAGAGAGTGTTGTCAGATTAAAGGAGATTGTGATAAGAGACAGAGTAAAATTATTAAAGAAAATGCCAGAGGTGGACGAACTGAAGAAGGAGATTGAGATACTTCGTTCTCAAGTTGTTGAATTGAAGGTAACTAATCGAGCTAAATCAGCAAAAACTGACAAAAAATCTGCAGAGAACAATGCCTTTATAGATTGGGTAGACAGAGAAATGGAGAGTCAAAAGGCTAAGTATAAAAGTTTAGAAAATCAACTTCAGAGGGTAAAGACGGCTTGGTCCTACTCAGTTGTAAATCAGGTCTTTCATTCAGACTTGCTTAGGTCTATGATTGTTTATTTGTAAAAGAAGTTAAAAGAATTGAGTTAGAGAGAGATACCTTGTTTGACTGTATGTCAAAAAGGGAATGTTTCTGTAAGGTTGATATAGATCGAGGAGATTGTACTAGCTCCATGGGAACAGATCTGGGAAATCGAACTACTGAGTTGATAGAGGAGGGCAGGATTGTTGTTACTACTCAAGCTCAAGAATTCATGGCTAGTCGACCTCCTGTTGTAGGGGCAAGCGAAGCTGACATCCCTACAACATAAAAAAATTATATTGTAGTGGTTGTATATAAACTTGAAAAAGAAATAATATGTGTCGCAGACATGTTGAGAGATGAAAGCTTGCATCACCATTACTTTATCTTATGTCTGGCTGATCTCTTCGATTGAAATCTAGTATCACCTTTGTTTTAATCTAGGAGTTGAGTAGATTCAGTCGATCAAGCATAACCTTGACCAAACTGATAGAATATCACAGACATATTGAAAGAGATGAAAGCTAGTTTTACCTTTGTTTTATCTTATGTCTGGTAGAGTCCTTTGAGTGAAAAAAAGTTCTACCTTGTTCTAACCGCAGAAGATTTAGTATAATCAGCTAAACCAAGTATATTCTTGATTTAACTAGTATGATGTCGCAGACATATTGAAAGAGATGAAAGCTAGTATTACCTTTGCTTTATCTTATGTCTGGTAGAGTCCTTTGAGTAAAAATAAGTTCTACCTTGTTCTAACTGCAGGAGATTTAGTAGAGTCAGCCAAACCAAGTATATTCTTGATTTAATTGGTATGATATCGCAGACATATTAAAAGATATGAAAGCTAGTATTATCTTTGCTTTATCTTATGTCTGGTAGAGTCCGTTGATTAAAAATAAGTGCTTCCTTGCTTTAATCGTAGAAGATTTAGTATAGTCAGCCAAACTAAGTGTATTCTTGATTTAACTGGAATGATGTCGATTGAAAGCTAGTATTGTCTATAAAGTAGAGAGATGTATGATGAAAACTTGCAAGTTTCATAGATTTCAGAAAAAGGATGTACATTGGATGGAGATATAAATTTCACTTTTGGAATGAAAAATAAGAAACTGAAATAGAGTAGTGAGGGACCTAACGATAATATCGTTTCAGTCGCCTAGTGTTCCAAGGAATTGATAAGTGGACTCCCTCTTCTATTATGAGGTAATATGATCTCAGGCTTGAGAGACCGGAGATAAGGAATGGACCCTCCTAATTGTCTGCTAGTATCCCAACATGAAACTCTTTGCAGTATTAAGGTATTTCTCTGAGGATGAGGTCATTTATTTTAAAGGTACGGCTTCTGACTCATTTATTGTATGAACTGGCTAGCATATGGTGATATCGACCTAGGTTAGCGATGGTGCAACCTTTTCTCTAACAAATTAAGGCCCATTATCAATATGAATTAGGTGGGGGCACCCAAACCAAGTGACGATATGTTCCCAGATAAAAGAGACAACATCTTCTTCTCTAGTTTGTCAGAGTAGAACTGCTTCTACCCATTTTCTATAATAATTAGTAGTTACGAGGGGGTGGCGGCGGTTTCCTAGAGATTTAGGAAATTTGTTGACAAGATCGAGTGCCCATCTTTTGAATGGCAAAAATACCTTGCTTGCATGGAGTTCGAGAGCAGGGGCACATATTATCTTTCCATGTCATTAACATGCATCACATTTACACGAGAACTCTTCTGCTTATTTGCATATGCCGGGCCAGAATATACCTTGCGTAATGGCTCTGTTTGCAAGTGATCGACCTGCGGCGTGAGAACCACAAGTTCCTTCATGTAAATCGCGGAGCATCTCGCCGAGTTGTTTATCAGTTGCCGGCGCACCTTCAAATCTGCTGGAAGTGGTCTTTCACATTTATTGTTGAGACCGAGTTAAACTAAGAAAGGCTTTCATCAATCGTTGCCACCCCCTTTATCGTCCTCAGTGTTGATCGCGAATAAAAAAATATGATCAATGCTGGGGGTTGAAATTACTTAGATCTGGAGATATCGTGCCCAAAACCCCAGCTAACTATGCCAAGGAATTGGCATGTCTGTTTTTTCCTCGAGGAAGATAATTGAGAGTTGATTGCGTAAACTTGCTCATCCTATCTGCAACGAGGGCTGCGTATTCGATCATCTTTCCATTATTCTTATATTGCTTAGAGTAATGGAGGACGATGAGCAATGAATCCGTGTAAACAGAGAGTTTGGGGACGCCGAGCTCGAGAGCGAGGTCGAGTCCGTGAATGAGAGCTTCGTACTCAATGATATTATTTGAGGCCTCAAAGTCTAGGTAGATTGATTTCTCAATTCTACCCTTGGAAAGAGTAATCAGTACGATTCCAATTCTAAACCCTGCGGGTCCTGCTGATCCATCTATATGAAGTCTCTACCCCTTCCTTGTAATCAATTCAGCTCGTTCGTCAAATGTTTTTGAGGGTGGATCTTCTTTAACTTCCTCTGAAAGGTCAGGATCATGCTCCTCCCACTCTGGATCTTCCACTCAAAAATCTACGAGGAAATTGGCCACGACATGCTCTTTTTCGGAATGACGTTCATCGAACTTGATATCATATTCTCCCAAGCTGACTGACCATTGTTGCACTCTTCTTGATGTTTCTTTCTTGGATAGAACTTCCCGAAGTGGGTAGTTCGTCATGACTTTAACTAAATGAGATTGAAAGTAGTATTTGAGCTTTTGTGACATATAAACAAGAGTAAGAAGAAGTTTCTCGATTTTAAAGTATCTCATTTCTGCTAGAGTGAGGGTTTTGCTGATGAAGTAGACTGGCTTCTCGATTTTCCCTTTAAGCCAAATGAGAATCAAGCTGAGTAAAGTATCTGTAACTGCGAGGTAGATAATCAGTTCCTCATTATCTATTGGGGTTCTCATGATGGAAGACTTACCCAAATAGGTTTTAAGATCTTGAAAAGCTGCCTCGCATTCTGATGTTCATTGAACCCTTGTATTTGGCTAAACTTTTCCTCATATGGTACAACCACGGAGTAATAGGAACAGCCGACGACAGCGGTCTGAAGATTTTGAAACAAAATAGTTGATAGCGGCAATCTTTATTGCCGATAAGTTTCTGAACGTCTTTTGCTATTTTTGGAGATGGTATGTCGAGGAGACCCCAAATATGATCTGGATCAGCCTCAATCCCTTTCTTACTGATGAGGTGGCCTAGAAATTGACCTGAATATACTCCGAATTGGCACTTATTAGGATTGAGACGCATCCTTAATGATCGAAGTATGTTGAAAATTGTATTAAGATCTGAAATGTGATTGATGGACTGCAAGCTCTTGCACAAGAGATCGCTAATGTAGACTTCCATGACTTTGCCAAGATGTGCTTTGAAGATAATAGCCATCAATCGTTGATAAGTTGCACCTGCGTTCTTGAGTCCAAAGAGCATGACTTTGTAGCAATAAAGTCCTCTCTCAGTGATGAAAATGATATTTTCTTGATCTTCATCCAAGAGTGGAATTTGATTATATCATGAAGCAGCATCCATCATAGATAGGAGTTTATGACCTACTATAAAATTAAGGATCTGATGAATATTGGGATGAGAAAAACTATCCTTTGGAGTATGTTTTTGAGATTGGTGAAATCTACGCAAACGCGAACCTTTCCATTCTTCTTTGGGATAGCAACGATGATGGATATCCAATCTGAATACTTGGCTTCTCGAATGAATCCTACTTTGATAAATTTCTCGATCTCCATGTTAACTTCATCTCGAAATCGTGGTGATAGGCGTCCCTATTTCTGTTTGACTACGGTGGCGTTGATGTTGATTGCCAATTTGCAACATGCCTTGGCCAGATCGACCCCAGGCATTTCTTCGAAAGACCACGCAAAAACATCTATATTTAGTCGTAAGAACTGAATGAAAGCATCTTTTTCATATTGAACTAGCTTAGTACCGATGAAAGTACTTCTGCTTGGTCCATGGAATGCTGATCATCGGGGTGAGATCAGCTTGCTGTAATTGCTATACAACATATTTGTCGGAGGAATCTAGAATTGCAGAGATGGTATTTTTGCAAGCTCGAGAAAGCTTTTGACTGCCTCTGATTTCATAGATACCATCATCATGTTTGAAGTGAAGTGCTTGATGATAAGTGAAAGAGATTACTTCCATATTATGAATCTAACAACGGCCCATAATCCTGAGATAACGAGATTTGGCGTTGATCACATAGAAGACGACGTTGATGGTGGCTGGTCCTCTGGAAATAGGTAAGATGATCTTCCCTACTCGCCCTTCTTTAGAACCATTGAATCCACTAATATCAGTATCACTTTGAATAACTTGATCGGCCAATCCCATTTGGTCGATAGTGCTATGAAAGGGGATCTCAATACCGCTGCCAGTATCGATCATTATTGTGTGCATGATAAACTTTTTCATCTTGAGCATTATGACTAACGCATTATGATGTGGAAATTTGACATGGCTAGTATCGTAATCTTCGAATGATATTCCAAGCTGACAATTGCTCGACTCAGGCAAAAGTTTGGCTTCTTTATCTTGAGGTGTGAGATCGCAGCATTCTGACAATCTCCAGCGCTTGAATCTATTAAAGTTGGTGATATGATTGATCTCAATCATGTTGTTGTGGCTCATATGGTAAAGATGCTTCTCCTCAGCTTGATCTTCAACCTGGACAACTTCAACCTGCTTCTTATAGCTGCCATCCTTGTATGATTCCAGGTCGATAATATATTTGAGCATCCTTCCCTCCTTGAAAATATATTAGAGCAACCTCTGTAAAGCATAGCAATTGTCAGTAGAATGATGTTTTACCTTATGGTGTATGTTGTACGGTCGACTCTCAATAGGTTCTAATGGTTGGGAGAGACGGTAGAGCTTATTCTTTGTGAAGAATAGAAATTTTTTGGAGATTCAAACATTCATCTATGGGAGGACCGGTTTGACCTGTGGTCCACTTTTCTAAGGGTTGCCAGTATTTCCCTTGGCGCATTTTTGGTTACCCTGGTCCTCCTTAGGTTCTGCATTTTGATCTGTAGAGGGACATTTCGTGGTAAGGACGGATTTAGTAGATTTATGCCATTCGTACATCATCCTTTCCAGGTCGACGTAACTATTAACCATGGTGATCATATCCTCCAAGATCGCAGGTTTGTTGAGGAAGAGGTACTCCTTGGCTTTGTGGTCCAGCTGGAGTGCATTGGGAAAAGTAGTAACAACAATTTTCTGGTCAAGATTTTCCACTTTACACACGAGCTCCAAGAACTTCTTTACAAATGCCTTGAGCTTCTCCCCGTTGGATTGTTTGAGATTGATAAGGGAATTCAAATTTTCTTCTTTGTCTCTATTGTGAGCATATGTCTTGATGAATTGTTTCTACAGTTGGTCGAATGTGTATATGGAGTCTTCGGGCAAAGAATGGAACCATCGGAGTAGTTCCTCCAATAGACTTGTGGCGAACAGACGGCAGAGAATGTGGCTGAGATTAGAGTACAACCCCAACAAATCACGGTATTGTCGAATGTGCTCCTTGGGATTAGTACATTTATATATACAAATTTTCAGAGTATGGAAGCCTTTTGGAATATCCATATCGAATAATTCTTTAGAAATTAGACTTCCTTGTAACTTGGTAAAGTCATCGGCAGTTCCCAGAACTTGTGCTTTGATCAACTCCTTAATACGCTGGTCCATATGCTCTTGTGTGACATAGTGACGGATCGGTTGAGCGGCTTGACGAGGAGGTTGCGGATTATGTGTACCGGTACCTTCACTCAAACGATCTCGCGCTGGAACTCATGGCGGAGGTCTCTGCTCTTCCTCTTAATGGATGGAACATCGATGACCTCGGCTTATTTTAAATTGAATCTCCCCTCCCAAATAAATGGAAGGTTGAGGTTCATTCCGAATATGTCTAGAAATAGCTTTCCTGGTGGCACCTTGAGGTCCCAATCTTTCCCATGCAGAAATCTAGGAGGCTTCTGGCACCTGATCACAATCTCGTATCGGAGGAGCCTGCTGAATGTTCTACACAGCCTGCAAGGTACTCTGTATTATTGTAATTTGATTTTCGAGTCGTTTGAGCGCTTTCAAATGAGTTTGTCGTTTGGCCTCAAGCTCTTTTTCACGGAGCTCTCAGTCGCGAGTTATTGTTCTTTGAGCTCGTTGCGCTTCTCCATTTTAGTGTTAAGATTCGCTCGGAGCTCTAAAAGTTGTAATGGCTTAATTAAGAGGTCAAGCTGAACTCTGGTAGTTGGTCGCCTGGATGTGACCATGGTTAAAATATTATAGTAGAATAATTGAATGTCTTAGGATGCCGTGGAATGAATTTCCTTCCCACAGACGGTGCCAAATGAAATGGCCAAATTTGTGACCTTGACGGGGACTAGAATTAGTCCTTACACCAATGTATATGCGACTCCAATCTAGTAAACAAGAAATGACACAGGTATTTAGCGTGGAAAACCTTTGAATAGGTTAAAAACCACGACCTCATCTTGAGGGTTTTGTAATAGTAAATTTTATTGCTTGAGGCTGATGATATCATATTACAAGTTATTTCTGGACTTAAAAATGTTTGATCTTGTGAATAAAAAGTTTAGAGTATAGAAAATATCATAAGATAAAGTCTTTTTGGTGATTTATCATATATTTTTTGGTCCCTGTCTCTTCTTTAACTTTTTCTTTATATAGGCCACTTCCGCAGTTCTTCATCGTACTGGAGTACGCTCCCCGAACAATGTGGTTTGTGGCTATTGACTGAGTAACTGTTGAGTTTGTGAGAAATAGGTGGTTTTGACTTGTTCAAGTTTTTCAGTTTGAGCTCGACCCACGTTCTTCATCAGTTCGTGGAGTATGTGGCACTGTTGGCTAGAAAAGTCATGTGAAGAATGCGTGAGCCTGATATAAAGGTAATTGGAACTGGGGATAGCTCGATTTTTTATCAAATCGAGGGATAGGCCCCTACACATCTAAAACCTCTTCGAGTTCAAACGACAGTAAGTTGAACATCGAGGAAAGAGGGAGATCTTGCAAAAAAGGGCAAAAATTTAGAAGGGGTCGATCACAGTCAAGAGGAAAGTCTAAGCCGCCTGGTGCGTATTGAACTTATGGAAAGAAGGGTCACTTCAGGCGAGATTGAAACTCTTCTACTTCTAAGAAGATTGATGATGAAGAAAAATATACAATAAACCTTACTGAGGAGGTTAGTTTTGACAAGGCTTTACTACTATCGTACAATGATGTTAACGACTCTAGTATTGTTGATTCGGGCACTTCCTTCCATGTTACTACGAACGTAGGTTTTCTGACTAATATTGCTAAAGGCAACTTCGATACGGTCTTTCTTGCAGATAAAAGTGCACGCAATATTACTAGATAGGGAAACGCTAAGTTGTTGTTGCCTTCAGGGGGAACATTGGTTTTGCAGAATGTGTGACTTGTACCTAAATTGGGGCGTAACCTTATATTGGTTAGCAAATTGGCCGATGATGGCGGTTATGTGAGTACATTTGGTGTGACCTTCTGGAAGGTTATAAAAGGATCCATGTTGGTAGCTCAAGGCTTGCGACAAGGAACGTTGTATACAACATAAAGCACAATTTCCACTATCTGTGCGGCCACTCGGGAGATTGATACAAGTACGTGGCACAAATGCCTCGGTCACATGAGTGAGAAG
Source organism: Kingdonia uniflora (assembly GCA_014058105.1). Taxonomy (NCBI): domain Eukaryota; kingdom Viridiplantae; phylum Streptophyta; class Magnoliopsida; order Ranunculales; family Circaeasteraceae; genus Kingdonia; species Kingdonia uniflora. Next base: position 648,603 of record JACGCM010002066.1, on the reverse strand, counting down.
GGGATAAAGATAATGGTAACAAAGGGAAAGCTAGATGGACTTGCTGAGGTTGATCTCAAGTTTTATAAAGAGTGTGTTCTTGCAAAACATAAGAAGGTCAGTTTCAAATTATCTGGAAGATTAAGGAAACCTGGAAAGTTGGATCTTGCACACACGGATGTTTGGGGTCCAACCAAGGTATCTTCCCTTGGTGGTTCTCATTATTAAATTACTTTTATCGATGATACTACTCGTAAACTGTGGGTCTACTTTGCGAACAACAAGTCAAATGTGTTCGATATATTCAAGAGGTGGAGGGATCTAGTTAAAAATGAAACTGGTTTGAAACAAAAGTGTCTCAGGTCGGATAGCTGGGGTGAATATTGTAGTGAGGAGTTTGAAGATTTTTGCATATTAAACGAGATTAGGAGACAGAAGACTATTCCTAGAATATCATAATAAAATGGTATTGTATAACGTATGAACCGAATAATAAACGAAAGAGCTAGGAGTATGCGACTCAACGCTGGATTGCCAAAGTTATTTTTGGTGGATGTGGATAGTACGGAGGTGTACTTGATAAACAGAGGGCCTTCAACAAATTTGGACTTTAGAATTCCTAAAAAAGCATTGTTCAGTAAAGAGGTAAACCTTAATCACTTGCATCTTTTTGGTTGTACCTCATATGTGCTTGATAATTCATATACAAGGACAAAGCTAGATGCAAAATTGATAAAGAGCATTTTCATTGGATACGTTGGTGATGAGTTTGGGTATGGCTTTTGGGATGCGAAGAATCGGAAAGTTATCCGGAGCTGTAATGTTACATTGAATGAGTAAATCTAATATAAAGACTTCAAAGGACCTTTTGAAGGATTCTAGGTGAAGTAGCGAAAAGTGTCGACATTGAAGATGATGAACCCTCTCGAGAGGATGAAGAAGAAGTCGTTGTTGAGTCTGATGCACTAGATCAAAATGAGAAAAGTAATGATCTAGGCATTCCAATAGCACTTCAAAAGGAGTCGAGAGTTGCAAGAATTCTGGCAAGGTATGTAAATTCCTTAAATCATTTGTTACTTACAGATGGTGGTGAACCTGAAAGTTTTAAGGAGGCTTTAGATGTGGAAGCCAATAACAAGTGAGAGCTTGCTATGGATGATGAGATAGAGTCATTGTCAGTTAATCGAACTTGGGACTTAGTTCAGTTACCGAAGGGAAAGAGAGCATTGCACAACAAGTAGGTATACATACTAAAGTAGGAATCTGACGATTCAAGAAGAATTAAGGCTAGACTTTTGGTGAAGGGCTTTCAGCAAAAAGAAGGCATTGATTTCGGTGAGATCTTTGCCCTTGTTGTGAAGATATCTACTATTTAGGCTGCGATGAATATAGTTGTTGTTAAATATTTGTATCTTGAACAACTTGATGTCAAAACCGCATTTATTTAAGGTAACATTGATGAAGAAATTTATATAAAGCAGCCAGAAAGGTATTTGGCTAAAGGGAAAGAAGAACTTTTGTGTAGACTCACAAAGAGTTTATACGATTTGAAACAAGCGCCGAGACAGTGGAATTTGAAGTTCAAACAGTTCATGTCAAGAAATTGTTATTCGAAGAGCAATGTAGATCACTACTGCTTTATCAAGAATACAAGAAACTCGTAAATTATTCTACTTATGTATGTAGATGATATGTTGGTAGCAAATGCCAACATGGGAGAGATTGTTAAGTTGAAGGAACTGTTATCTCAGGAGTTTTCTTTGAAGGACTTGGGTACGGCGAAAAAAGTTCTTGGTATACGTGTTACAAGGGACAAAAAGTGGTAAGAATTGAAGTTGTTTCAAGCTGAGCACATCGGCAAAGTACTTAAGCGGTTTAATATGGATGGCTCTAAAGTGGTTAGTACACCATTGCGAGGTCACTTCAAATTATCAAAGGATTGTTGCCCAAAGACGCAGATGGATCGCAAAGAAATGCGGAAGGTTCCTTATCAATCTACGGTTGGTAGCCTAACGTACGTTATGATCTGTACGAGACCAGATATTGCCCAAGTAGTGTGAGTTGTTAGTAGGTATATGAGCAATCCAGGCAAGGAGCATTGGAGAGTTGTGAAATGAATACTAAGGTATTTAAAGTGGACTCAAGATATGGCATTATGCTATGGGGGTTCTCAGATATGCTTACAAGGTTTTGTTGATTCTGATATGACGGGTGACATGGATAGGCGGAAGAACACTAGTGGTTTTATTTTTATATTGGGAAACGGTGCAGTTACATGGGTTTCTAGGCTACATAAGATTATAGTTTTGTCTACGACAGAGGCGGAATATGTTACAGCTACAGAAGCGTGCAAAGATATGGTTTGGCTCAAAGGGTTGATGAAAGAGCTTGGTAGAGAACAATTTTCTACTAAGTTGTATAGTGGTAGTCAAAGCACTAAACACTTAGCGAAGAATTCATCTTTTTACTCTAGGACCAAGCACATTGATATTCGGTATCACTATATTCGTTCGCTCCTTGAGGACAGTGTGTTGAAGCTTGTGAAGATTCACACTGAGGTGAATCCGAACGATATGTTTACGAAGGTGGTTGTAGGGGCCTAACTTCTTTTAGAGGGGAAGTTGGCTCTTACAACACGGGGTTAATCTTCTATCAAAGGAATACAAGTAAATGATCTAAAGTATGAACAAACTAGAGACAAATACTTGCGTAGAGGCCCGAATGTAATACTCTATGACCTCTGATGAGAATTTTTAAGAAGTATTATATTATTGATGAGTAATCGAAGGTTCGAATACTGGGCTTAACAAAGTGGCCAAAGGTAAACTGTAAGGGGTCTGGGGGGAATTTTTTTAACCCCTCATTGGCTCCCCATCTCTCCTATTTATAGAACCATAGGAAGCTGAGTCACCAAGCATGGGTCAGATTACATGAGTACTATCAAGATATCCTGGTGAGGAATGGGAGCCAGACATGCCTGTACAATCACTGTAACTGCTGTGGGAGGTGTATTTGTACTTTTTATAATGTGGCACAGTGGTTGGTTTTGTCACTGTAGCTGCAAGGACCAATCATTACGCCGGCTTGTCTGGTGAGCTGGCTGCCTGTCCCATCATATTTTGACTGTGTACAGATACGGTTGAAGGGTTTCTGCTGTGATATGTGAGTCTGTCCTCGAGGCTTGTTTGGAGTCAAAGCTTCATCTTCAGAGGATCTCTGGAAGGCTTGTTTTGAGGATTGAATAAACATTGACATATTTGGGTAGGCTACGATATAGGCTTTGAGCGTCTGAGGATGTCGAAGGCTACGAGTAGGCTACTACATTCGCCCCATCTCAGCGAGGGTCTCGAAGCCAGGTAGAGAGGCGTTCGCTGAGAAAACTATTTGGTCTTAGAATCTTAGCGGTTTGACTGTTGGTTTTCAGGTAAGTAATAAAAGAGGGTAATTAAGAGGTATAGGTGTGTAAGGATATTGAGTAACCTTCTTCTTTTTATTCTTCTCTTTATCCTTTGCAAATTTTAAAATCTTCATGGATACTACACCCAACACGCAATAACAAAATAGGATGGGGTTCACCCAGGACCGTCGTGTAGAGCGGAATACTGGTGAGCATCATATAAAGTTCTTCGGTCATCATGATCTGGATGGGACATGCCTGAGCTGGTGGAGGTAGAAGCTGGGGAGTTCCTCAATGGGGTGCTTTACACCTATCTTTGGGACCGACTAAAGTATGATTTTACTACTGCGGAGAAGCGGTACATCTTTCTGTCGGCTTTGGCCAAATGCCTTGTTTGTGCAGAAGAGGATATGGAGGAACAAAGCGCGGTTAGTGGAGCTGGACCTTCTGAAGGTAGGGCTACTGGTTGATGTGGTGAATATCTGTATCTTTATATTTTTGGGGTTTTTGTTTGGGTGGTTATAGCAATGTAGTATGTTTTGTCAAGTGGATAATTGAATGGAAATAATATTCTCTAAAAACTTGTGTGACTGTGTCTGATTGATAATGTAGACGAATAGTCTCATATGCGCGCTTAGCACATGCATGTCATCGAATTGTTGATGGTAGATAATAAAGGGTATCAAAGTATAATGATATGACCGAAAGTTATTATATGATCGAACGTTATGATGTGATCGAAGTATAATGATGGTCGAAGTATAATGATGGTCGAATGTTTGATGTTGGAGGTTTGCTCGGCTATAAGTTCACGGGAATGAGGTTTGAATGCAGGCGCAGGCGAATCGGTTACGTCTAGGAAGTTGGAGAGGTTGGTTGTTGAGTTTTCAAGGTGGGGAATTGAAGATCATAATTAATGCGGTTGGGGAAGAGGGATAGTTGGAATTGGTTCTCCAAGTATAAAAGGAACTATGGTAGAGGGGATTTCTTCATCTTTCTCCCATCTTTCTTTCTTCATCTCTTCTCTTATTTGTTCGGATCAAGATTGTTGCAAACATTCCTGTTCAGGAAGACCAAGCGGCAGTGAGGATCAAGAGAATATAAGAGGCCTTATTAGGGATTCAACGGAGGTTCGCTATCGAGGAAGATATTGATGTTGAGATGCCAAATCTTTTTGAGGCGAAACCTGGGGCACCCATCCTTGGCATGCCCTTCGCATACTAGTAGGGAATTCTGCAGATGTTGGGGACATTACCCGGCCATCGGTTGTTTCTTCTTGAAGGATTTGTGGAGGATATAGTGGACCAGGAGGATACGGATGCTGCAGCCGTGGTTGAAGAGGAGCATTCCGTTGATAATTAGGGTCATCTGTCTTTTAGTTGTTTTTGTTGTTGCTTTTCTCTGTTTTGCTTCCTTTTGCTTTTTTTTGACGAGGTTTGTAATATGTTGTCTTTCTGAATGAAATTGTTGTTTGGAAGTAGTGTTGTGGTAGTATTCTTGCTCTTCATAGGTAATAAATTGCATTGTCGAACTAAAAGTGATAGTATAATTTGAATTCATGAAGTAGTATCGTGAGCTGTCAAATTAATAATATAATTGTCGAAGTATAGTATTTGGATTATTTGAAGATAAAACTTGAATTATCGAAGTAAAAAATTATAGTCTGTCGAAGTGGGAGTATTATCTGTCGAAGCTGAAAAGATTAGTGTGTTGGTTCACAAGGTTGGGTCTGTAAGCATAAATGTTTGATCTGTCGAAGGAAAAGGGGGCACGAGGTTTTAAATTTACGAATGTGTTGTAGGTCGAAAGTCGATATATTATAAACCCAAATTTAAGGCTATCTGTTGATAAGTCTTCGAGACGTGAAGTGGTCGATTATTCGAATTCGAGGAGTATGTCGAAGGATATGTTTGATGTGACTGGTCGTACTGACAGATCAGACAGCTAGTCTGTTAGGACGGTACGTACGCCTGGGGCAGTGTGCCGAAAGTAATCATGATTTTTGCTTGTATTACGGAAAAGGTTGTGATTTGACTATTTGGATTTAATTGTTAAGCTTCGAGTAAGGGTGAAAGGGTCCGAGGAGCTTTAGTTTTTGCAGGCAAGTTGAAGTGAGTGCATTGTTCGCACGTGAGGGATATAAAGGGTAAATCAGTCAAAACACATTGTAGCCGAAAAGGTGGGGTAGTGGGGTAGTGGTAATGATAGTGGCTAGAAATTCGAGGCGGTTTTGGTTTTTTGAAAGAGTATATAAGTGTGAGAGGAGTAATCACTGTACTGCTTACTGAGAAAAATTAAAGAGAGTGAGGAGAAGAGAATGTACGCCATTAGAACTTGAGAGTAGTTGCTGCAGTTGTTACGTAGATCTTGCTGTTTCGAGGATAGTGCTTCTAACATAGGTATGTCACTTGATCTCTGCCAATTTTTATTTTGATTTCCCTTCTGAGTCTGTAAGTAGGACATTCTGGGTTTAGGTTTTGGAGGTCATCTTCGAAGATAAGGAGATTGGGTGAATCTGGGTTTCGACCCATTCTGGGATTTTGGGTATTTTGGAGGAGGCATAGGGTTTAAGATCAAGGTTTCGATAAATCTTCTGGAGGGGATAGATGGGATATAGGATAAGGACACGGAATTGTCGAATTTATCGATCTAATTGCGTGCCTCTTCTTCTATAGGATAAAATACATAACCGTCAAGCTTCGAGACGGAGGCTGATAGACGAAGAGATTGAAGCATTCGAAGCTAGTATTTTTGGTCGAGCCCCAATGGATTAGGGCAGCGACTTAGAAGTACTAGATGTGATAAACGAAGCCCCTTTATCCACAGTTCTGCCGACTGGGGAGGTTTCGATTACCAGACGTCGTAGGACGACAGTGACTGAGGATAGTAAGGAGGAGGAGACAGTGTGGTGGGAGGGGGGCAAGGGTGATGTAGGGCCTTCCGGCGGTGGAAAAGGAGAAGGGGCTCATAATAATAACAATGGGGATTCGACTGAGTCGGATAGGGTCGAAGGTGCCGTTTTGGGTAGGGATAAGATTAGATTAGATCGATTTGTTGCCAAGCTAGAGCTGTCGAAGGTGAGGGTATTTATGAGTGTGGCGGGGGAAGGGTTAACTTTCAAATCAGATCCTGGGGAAGGGATAATGGCTTATAGAGGCCAGATTCGATTGGGAATGGAGCTTCCTCTTCGAAGACTGGTGAAAGAAGTACTAAATTTTTGGGGGGTGGCCGCGGCGTAAATGAAAAGAATTTTTTATGAGATGATGAGGGTTATAGAGAGGATGAATGCAAAATTGAGTGGTGAGGGTCGGGGTTTGATTAAGTGGTTTGATATTATTACCTTCTACTCGAAGAAGGCGAGCCAGAACCCAGGTACCTACCACATCCAATGTTACTCAGAGAAGCCCTGGTTCTTTGATCTGTGTTCGACGGGTCGAGGGTGGAATAAAGATTTATTGATAATACGGGGAAACTATGAGAATGTTGAGGAGGATGACCTTTATAAGTTGCATCAAAGGGTATATAATCAAAGTAAGTGTGTTGTCGAAGGATTGTTGCTGATGTATGTCTTGAATGAGTGGTGATTGTATTTTGTTAGTTATGCAGGTCCGAAGAATTCGTTTTGGAACAATCCGAGGAACTATATTGATACTTTGCTCAAAGCTAGTGAGAACTGGGTAAATTTTGTTTTTGATAGTTTTGGAATCAAGAGGCAGAGGAGGAAGAAGGCGGATTCCCTGCTTCAAAGTGCACCCGTTACGCCGAAGCCATCGAAGAGAAAAAGAGGCGAAGGTGTTTCGAATGGTCCAAAAGAAATGGGAGGGGAAGAGTTGCCAAGGAATTTTCAGTATGTTCCGAGAACGCGGAGGGGGTCAAAGCAAGTAATACCAGTACCCGAAGTGGCTGGCGATGCTTCAAGATTTAGGCCGAGGCAGGTGCCAATAAAGACTGAGAAGGGGAAGGGTTAGGTAATTTCCGAAGCTTCGAAGGTTGGTCAGCGCAAAAGGCGTAGGGCGCCGGGGGAGGATGATGCAGTAGATGAGGATGAGGAGATGATGGAGGCTGAATGACAGGAGCAAGCAGTTACTACACATGCATTGATGGTCGAGCTCTGCGAGGACGACCCAGATGAGGCCTTGAAGGAAATAAAGAGTCATATGTTTCAGGTAACTATTTATGAATTTCTTTTATAAAAGTCTAAGATATTGTTTAAGTTCTTCAATTTTTGAGGGGTGCTGACTGCTTGAATATTCTAGCAGACGGAGGCTTGGGTGCGATCGTTCAATAAGGCGATGAAGTCAGTAAAGGGGAAATTACGACAAGCAGTGGAAAGTCTGGATCTTTCTCGGGGGACTGAGGCATCATTGTTGTCTAAAGTCAAGAAGTTGAAGCAAGATCTTGAGGTGATTATTGGCTCATTTGATGAAAGGCACGAGCTTCAGCGGGCAAGGCAGGAGTGGGAGTGGTCGGTAAAGCTTACGGCGAAAGAGAGGGAGAAAGCAGAACAAAAGGTAATTTTCCAGCGGCAGTATGATAATGAATGTAAGGTGAATGTCAAGTTGAAAACATTTATAGAAGATAAGGAGTATGACCCCGATACGCTGAAACTCTTCCCTGTTTCCCCAGAACTTGTTGATGGAGGTGATTTGCAGATGAAGGAAAAAGAAGTAGACGTTGTTGATGTGGCAGCTAGAAGTATTGGAGGTGGTGTGGAGACTTTTGTTATTAGAGCGGCCAGTGGTGGAACTATTGTTGGTTTGGTTGTCGAAGGTTCAACTGAAGCTGCTGAGGGTTTTGGCACTGGGGGACCTGTGGAGGAAGAAGGTGTAACCGTGTCGATAAGAGGTATTTGGAGTTGGGGTTTCACGTTTTCCTCTTCTGATTTGATGTTGAGTTGCAATATTTTGAACTATGCTTTATGTTGGTTTTTGAACTCGGTATGTCTTTGAGCTATTGTTATCTGTTGAACTTCTGAAGTTGATTCTGAACTGCTTTTGAATTTATGCCTGATTTTCTGACTGCCATTGTTATCTTGTTCTGGCCTTACATTACTCTGGGTTGTTGAAATATTGATGCGAGTTCTGTTGGCTTGGCTAGTGTTAAACCTTTGATAACTTATCTTGAGTTGTAATGTAACTGTTTCTCTGATGGATGACGCTTTGAATCTTCTTTGCACTTAATAGAATACTAGATATTCTTGTATAATAGTATCTGCATGTATTGCTTCTGTCGAATAACTATAGAGTGATTGAACCCTGAATGATCTGCAGGACATCGAAGGTCGAAGCCACAGCAATGTTGGAAATTTGAAAATTTTCAAGGTCGCCCCCGAGTATCAGTCAGGCCGAGAGGACGTGATACCTAGAGGGAACCCAAAAATTCACTGAACTTCGAAGGACTAAGCCACAGCAAAGCAATATGTGTTCGCCTCTAACGCATTCCCGAGGGTCCGGTCTTTCGACCATTCATACCCCTCGAGTTTGCTCGAATGTTGGAAACTTGAAAATTTCAAGGTCGCCCCCAAGTATCAGTCAGGGCGAGGGTGAACGTGATACCCGGGGTAAACCAAGAAATTGATTGGACTTTGACGGTTTCAGAGCCTGATTGAAGCATATTTGTTCGCCCCCAATGCATCCCCGAGGGTCTGGTCTGTCGACCATCCTTGCCCCTCGAGTTTGCTCGAAATTAGAAGATTGAAAATTTTAAGATCGCCACAAAGTATCAGTCGGGTTGAAGGGTTGAAGTGATACTTAGAAGAAACTAAGAAATCAGCTGGACTTTGAAGGCCTTAGCCACAGTGAAGCATAATTGTTCATCCCCAATGCATTCTCAATGGTCCTGTCTTTCAACCATTCTTGCCCCTCGAGTTTGTTCAAAATTGGGGGCTTGAAAAATCTCAAGGTTACCCCCAAGTATCAGTAGGGTCGAAGGTTGACATGATACCTAAGCTAAACCATGAAATTCAATGAAAAACGGAGACTAAGTATAGGTAGAAAATGTCTTTATTGATTATTCTGGATTACGTTAGTTGTATAAGGTTGAGGATATGGTTTGTTATAGGAGACCAGCTCCATTATGTTCCATAGATTTGGTAAAGGCTCTTCGCCTTCTGTCATTAGAAAGTAAGAATCCTTGTCAGTTTTATCGTACACGATATAAGGTCATTCCCAAGATTCGGCTAGCTTGCCAGCATTTCAAGGTTTCGAGGATTGGTTGACACCTCGAAGTACTAGATCTCCGATGTTAAAACTCCATGGTTGAACTCTATTGTTATAGGATTTCTGAAGTGAAGCGTGGTAGCGGCCCAGGTTGGCAATAGCTCGGTCTCTGGTTTCGTCGATCCATAACAAGTTACATGTGAGCTCAAACTCAATGTCTTCGTCTGGGAGGTTAGGGTCTCGTGTAAGTACTTCGAATTGAGTAGGGAGCTCAGCTTTGGTACCATATGTTAGGAGGAAGGGGGTGCAACATATAAATTTTCTTGGGGTTGTTCGATAGGCCCAGAGGACGTGTTGTAACTCTTGAACCCATCGTCATTTCTTTGCGTCATCTCTTTTTTTGAGACCGTCGACAATGGTTTTGTTGATTGCTTTGACTTGACCGTTGCCTTGGGGATAATAAGGTGTTGAGGGTAAAAGAATGAGGTTGTGTTTTTTGAGAAAGTTTCTGACTTTGGTGCCTACGAATTGGAGACTATTATCGCATCGAATCATATGGGGGCAGCCAAAGCGTGTGATGATATTTTCCTATAAAAATTTGATAACTTCTTCTTCTCTGGTTCGGCATAGAGGTAATTTGGTGAAGTAATCGGTTGCAACAAGGATGTTTCTTTGCTAACCGAGGCTTTTGGGAAGGGGCCAATGACATCGATAGCCCATCTTTTGAATGGCAAGGAGACTTGGCTGAAATGGAGGTCTTGAGAAGGGCAATGGATATCATAAGCATGGCGTTGGCATTTGTCACAGTATTTGGCATACACTTCGGCTTGTTTTTTAATATTTGGCCAGAATAATCCTTGAGAGACAGCTCCAAGGGCCATTGAACGACCAGCAGTGTGGGCATCACAGGTTCCTTCGTGGAGTTCGGCTAGAATTGCAGAGGCTTCGGCTTGGGATATGCATCGAAGGAGGACGCCATTTGGGGATTTATGATGTAATTCATTTTTACAGATAGTGTATCTGCGACAATTTTTTAACAATGACCGTTTGGCTTTAGGATCATCTGGCTGGGTGGCGTTGTTGAGGTAATGGAGGAATGGTGTTTGCCAATCGTCTGGATCAAGACTCTCTCCCCCAGTATTGACGGCATTGACTTCCATCTGGTCGACACTTGGGCGTTCGAGTACTTCGATATGGAGGGTCCGAGATTCTGATTGTCCGAGCATATCTGTTATGTAGGCGAGGGGATTAGCATGTCCTTTTTCTCCTCGAGGGTAATGAGTGATTGTAGATTTTTTAAGAAATTGGTCCATGCGTTGTCGCACAAAGAGATCATAGTCTGCCATGCGACCGTTAGCTTGATTTTTGCCTGTGAAATGCCTTTGAAAAAGTTGGGAATCTGTGAAAACGGCAAGTATGGGAATGCCGAGATCGAGAGCGAGGTCGAGGCCATGGATCAAGGCTTCGTACTCAGCTTTGTTATTAGAACATTCGAAGGTAAGTTTGGTGGTTTTCTCTATTCGATCATTAATGGGTGTTACCAAGACAATACCAATTCCTGAGCCATTAGGTCCTGCGGACCCATCTGTGAATAAATGCCAGCCAATGTGAAGGTCCCAAGGATCTGTTGCTTCGGGTTGGTCTTCTGTTAAGTCATTTTCGTGTTCTTCCCAATCGACATCTTCGACAGAGAAGTCGGCTACGAAGTCAACTACTGGTTGGCCTTTCTGGGATATCTGCTTTTCGAATGTAATGTCATGTTTGAAAGGTACACAGACCACTGTTGCACTCGTCTAGATTTCTCTTTCTTACTAAGTACTTCTCGAAGGGGATAACTTGTGATAACACGGATAGGGTAGGCTTGAAAGTATGGCTTGAGTTTGTGGGCTGAATAAACAAGTGTGAGGAGCAAACGCTCAAGTTTGGAATACCAAGTTTCTGCGGGATTAGAGTTTTATTTATGAAATATGCAGGTTTCTCGGTGTTTGAGTCTAGTCGAATAATTACTAAACTGATGGAAGTGTCTGTGGCAGCGAGGTATAAAGAGAATGTTTCACCTTCGATAGGGGTGCTGATAATGGGTGACTGGCCAAAATAAGTTTTAAGTTCAAGGAAGGCCTGTTTACACTCGGGTGTCCAGTTGATTTCGGGGATGTTTTTATTTTTTTCTTTGCGGACGCCTTGGTCACGTAAGAGGGAAAAGAGCCAAGCACATCTGTCCGAGGATTTAGAAATAAAACGGTTGAGGGCTGCTATCTTACCGGCCACTTTTTGGATATCTTTCTTGGTTCGGAGCGAAGGCATGTCGATGAGGGCCCAAATATGGGTGAGGTCAATCTCGATACCTCATTTACTGATAAGGTGGCCCAAAAATTTTCCAGACGAAATGCCAAACTAGCATTTGTCTGGGCTGAGTTTCATGTTATATGTGCGAAGTATCGAAAAGACTTCGGTTAGGTATTAGATATTGATCTGTTTTAGGAGGCTCTTGCATAACATGTCGTCGATGTAAACTTCGACCGACTTGCCAAGCAAGGGTCTAAACATGGTTGTGATAAGGCGTTGGTAAGTGGCTCCCGCAATTTTAAGGCCGAAGGGCATAACATTGAAACAGTAAAGGCCTTGTTCAATGATAAAAGAAGTTTTAAGTTGATCTTCGGGGATGAGGGGTACCTGATTGAAACCCGAAGCTGCGTCTATCATTGATAGGCACTCGTGTCAAGCAGTGACATTGAGAAGTGTTGAAATAGTCAGGAGAGGGAAATTGTCCTTCGGTGTGTGTTTGTTGAGGTCTATGAAGTCGACGCAGATTCTGATCTTGTTGTTCTTCTTAGGAACTGCCACAATGTTTGATATCCTATCAGCGTACTTCACTTCTCTGATAAAACCTGCAGCTATGAGCTTGTCCACTTCAAGGTTCACTGCTTCACGAAGTCGTGGTGCCAGGTTACGCTTCTTTTGTTTGACTGCTAAGGAATAGGGAATGAGGTTGAGGCAATGACACGCTAGGTTGGGGTCGACACCAGGTTTATCCTGGAATATCCATGCAATTACATCTTTATTTATTTGAAGGAAATCCGTAATCTTGAGGCACTCTGTGTCATCGAGAAAAGTTCTGATGAATGTACTTCCACTAGGATCGTCGAGTTTGATGGGTTGAGAAGTTTCTTTCGAAGGTGTGGGGATAGAAAGAGACAGTGATTACTATGGGCGATTTACGAGTTTCCAGGTCTGATCGATCTTCGGGTACTCGCATGAACGGGTGAGGCGTTGGGAGCCTTTCAAGTTCCAAATACCTTCGGAAGTGGTAAAACGTAGGGTCTGGTGGTAGGTCGAAGGTCGAAGGTATCGCACGCATGGCATAGAGCCAATCCTGTCCGAGTATACTGAGGTATTCAGACTTCTTGCCGATGACAAGGAAGCTGGCTTGAAGGGTGATGGGGCATGCGGTGACGGGTAGGCTGATACGACCAACAGGGACTTTGGTGGCCCCATTGAAGCCTTTCAATTCAACATTGGCAGTGGTTATGAGGTCGATTTTCTTCATTTTTTCGACAGTTGGGAGAAATAGGACATCAGCTGCGCTCCCTGTGTCTATGAGCATTGTGTAGAGGATGAGGTTTTCGATCTTAATCATAATGACTAGTGGATTGGAATGGGGAAAATGGACGTATAAAGTGTCACAGTCGATGAAAGAAATGCCTTCGAGGAGAGGGCAACAGCTTGCTTTAGGCAGGAGTGCGGGAAGTTTCTCCTGGTAGGTGAGCTTGTAACATTCTCCAATGTGCTTTCATTTGCTTTTGAAATGTCTGATGTCTATGTTGTTGACTTCAATAAGGCATGATCTATAGATATGTACCACGGCTGGGTCAGGAGTAGGGGTGAATTGAGGTTGGAGGTAAGACCCGTCAAGGTAGCTAGGAAGGTCGGTAATATACTGGTGTAGATGACCTGCTTTGAGGATGAGTTCAAGAGAGCGCTGGAGGGCAAAGCATTTGTCGGTATGGTGGCAATGACATTTATGATTAGCACAATAAGGTTTGCCTACTCTGACTTTGATAGGGAAAGGGATGTGCCAAATGGGGTCTACCTGTATATGTGGTAGAAGGGTACTGAGGGGAGTAGTGAGTGTAGGCATAACTGGCTTTGGTCACTTCATGCGAGCTTCGACACTGTTATCGAAGCTAAGACACTTGCGGCTCTCAGTCTCCTGTGAGACAGGAGCGATCAGGTGTGTTGGAGTAGAATGTGCGTTTTGCCGAGGTTTATTGAAGTGGGTGGTGTTCGAAGGCTGGCTCTGTTTGTGGGATTCTTGAAGGAGCTCGAGGTCGATATAACCATTGACCTTCGAGAACATCTCTTTGATAATTTGAGGTTTTTGGAGAACAAGGTGTTCTTTTACTTGACTGTGATCAGGCAGGGCATTCGAGTATGCGAGTATAGCATTCGCGCAGCCAAGGTTCTCTATTATCTGTGATTCGTCGAGGAATCGTATAGTGAAGGCTTCGAGTATCTCATTGCTGGATTTTCTGAAATTGAACTGGGCATTAACTCTGATTTCTCTATCTTTATTGAAGGCAAACTGGGCGATGAAAAGTCGTGATAGTTGCTCAAAGCTTCGTATCGAGCCGTTTGGGAGATTGTGATACCATCGAAAGGAGTTGTCAGAAAGGCTAGTTGGAAAAAGATGACATAACAGGTAGTCAGCCGTAGAGTAGAGGCTCAGGGCATTTTAAAATTCAAGAATGTAGGATTTGGGGTATGTGTTATGGTATTTACTAAGTTTGGGAACACAAAAATTATGGGGTATTTTGATAGCCAAAATTTTGGGGTAAATCGGGTTATTGAGGCGGCTTCAAGAGTTGGTGGCTGGGCTCGCGCTGACATGAATAACCGGCTGTATTTTATGGTCGAAGTCTTGTTGTGCGACATATGTAGGATGAGAGGGAGATGGGGGAGTTCGAAGGTTGTGGAGTTGACCATGTGGCATGTATTCGGCACTGCGTTCCCCGAGCCGCTCTCGAGCGGGACGGTGTCTGGGATGTCTGGAGGAGCAGAGGGTAGAGTTAGAAGAATCTTCTGTGGGGTGAATCACGAGGTTAATAGAGCCGGTTGGGGGAATAGTACGAGGAACGCCTTCGGTACCTGTATGAACTGGGTTATCTCGAGGTTTGGTGTGGGTCTTAGACGGGCGCGGGTAGATACGCGTGACGAGTCTGGTACTTGGGATGGTTGAGCAGCTTCTAGAAGTTGTAGTCTCTGTAGCTCTCGAACGGTGTGACGTAGCTCATCGATTGCCCGGTTCTGTTTATTTTCGTCGCCCAGACGGCGGTTCCGTTCAGTTTCCAGCGCCAGGCGGCGGTTTTCACGCTCCTGGTTAAGTTGTACATGGTGGCGCTCCTCGGCTTGAGTGACTTGTTGAGATAATAAGGTTATCTGGGCGGCCACTCCGTCTATGGAGATGCCGGCCTGGTTTGAACTGGAACGGAGGGTGGGTGCCATTAGAGAGAAGTTGTGGATGTTGAAAACAAAGGGAGGGGATAAAGAAAAGGGAACTGGCAGGGTGGAAGGCACAGACGGTGCCAATTGTAGGGGCCTAACTTCTTTTAGAGGGGAAGTTGGCCCTTACAACACGGGGTTAATCTTCTATCAAAGGAATACAAGTAAATGATCTAAAGTATGAGCAAACTAGAGACAAATACTTGCGTAGAGGCCCGAATATGACACTCTACAATCTCTGATGAGAATTTTTAAGAAGTATTATATTACTGATGAGTAATCGAAGGTTCGAATACTAGGTCTAACAAAGTGGTCGAAGGTAAACTGCATGGGGTCTGGGGGGAATTTTTTTAATCCCTCCTTGGCTACCCGTCTCTCCAATTTATAGAACCATAAGAAGCTGAGTCACCAAGCATGGGTAAGATTACATGAGTACTGTCAGGATATCCCGGCAGGGTATGGGAGCCAGACATGCCTGTACTATCACTGTAACTGTTGTGAGAGGTGTTTTTATACTTTTATACTGCAGCGCAGTGGTTGGGCCTGTCACTGTAGCTGTAAGGACCAATCATTGCGCCGACTGATCTGGTAAGCTAGCTGCCTGTCCCATCATATTTTGACCGTGTGCAGATATGGTCGAAGGGTTTCTGCTGCGATGTGTGAGTCTGCCCTCGAGGCTTGTTTGGAGTTGAAGCTTAATCTTCAGAGGATCTCTGGAAGGCTTGCTTTGAGGATTGAATAGGCTTTGACATATACGAGTAGGGTTTGATGTAGGGTTCGAGCGTCTGAGGGAGTCGAAGGCTGCGAGTAGGCTACTACAGTGGTGACTTTTCAGAAGTTGACAGCATGTACAACTTTTGTGGGTCTTCAAGATTGAAGGTCCGGGTAGTGCGAGCAATTTATTTGGAGATCCAGAGATGGGTTACAGGATTCGATTTCAAGTGGGTGATTATTGGGTGTGAACTCAAACAAAGGATTGTCAAGGAATCAGGAAATTTTCAAAGTCGTTCAAATGAAGAAGGAAGTCGTTCGAACAAACTTTTTTCTGCTCCCTGAATTTTGGCCTAGGAGTCAATCTCGTTCGAACGAGCTAGGATGTCATTCGAACGAGCTTGGCGTAGGTTTACTTTAGTTGTTATTTCTAAGTTGTTGAGTTCTGCCTCGAGATCCGTTATACTTGTATTTAGTCCTCTAGTATATAAAGAGGACTTAGGTTATTTTGTGATTCTTGTGATGAGGGTAATGCGGAGATAGATAGTGATTTTAGTGAAGCCGAATTCGTCGAAAATCAATCGGGTAATGGTAAGTCATCGAATCCTATACATAATCTTTGTATCAATTTTAAGATTGGAATTCCGATATTCGACGGTTCAATCGATGCCAAAATATTGGATAATTGGTTAGATAGGCTAGAAACTTATTTTTCTGTTTACGAATACTTTAATGCTCATAAAATATACTTTTCTACGTTGAAATTCACAACTCATGCACTCACGTGATGGAAATCTTATTGGAAACGCCATGATGTAGGAAGTTTGAGTTGGAAAGAATTCAAGATATTAGTGCGAAGGTAATTTTATCTGATTGGGTATGAACAAGAGAGATGGTATAAATGGCAGAATTTGCGTCAAAAGTATGAGCAGTCTGTACAGGAGTGCACTACGGCATTTCATAACCAAGCTTTGATTTTGGACATTGATGTAGACGAGTATGAGGTGTTCATAAAGCACACGGAGGGTTTGTCGATGTCCATTAGAAGAGAGTTAAAGCTCTTTACTGTAGCCAATATCGAGGACACTACCGTGAAGGTAATTGCTATTGAAGGCAAGTACTTGAAGAATGATAAAGAAGATGACAAGAACAAGTTCGGGTACAGGTCTAGCTGGAAATATGAGTATAAGGGAGAGTCCAAAGGAGATGGGTCTTCGTTCAAAGAGAATTATTACAATCATTGTAAGGCGAGTGGGCATATTTCAGATAGATGTTGAAAACTTTACCCGGAGTTTAGGCCGAAGGAGGAGAAGAGCAAGAAAGAGAGATATGCAATAGCCGCAAAAGTTGTTGACCTCCTGAATTTAGATAAACTGAATCCTAAGTTTATACTTATGTTTTAGCAGACTTTGGCTACCGAGGAGGTGAGTCGGGAAGAACATTTTCATGTCAGTATTCAGGTTAAACAGAGCTTAGTCGAGGTAATTGTTAATCTGGGCAGTCAGAAAATTTTGATTTCTAAGGCGTTGGTAAAAAAGATGGGTTTGACTACTACAGCTCATCCTAAGTCGTATGATTTGGGGTGGATTCAGAAAGATACGGATTTGATGATCACGAAGCAGTGTACATTCAAGTTTGTGATCACTGAAAGGTTTATTGACGAGGTGACGTGTGAGGTGGTTCCTTTAGATGCGTGTCAGGTCATCTTGGGTAACCATTATCTTTGGGACCGAGATACGATTCATTACCGTAGAGCTCGCAAGTATCGTCTTGTGAAGGAGGGAAAGTAGTTCCATATTAATGCTTGTAACGAGCATGTCACCTCAAATAATTTAGTAACGGCGACTCAAGTAAAATAGTTAGTTAATGTGAGCGGCAAGTTTGTGTTATTGGTTCGACCGGTTCAAGAAGGTACGTCGGCTAGTGTGCTGTCTACAATGACAACATCTTATAAGCAGTAAACCGATATGAAGAAGTTACAAGAGGAGGTTGTGGTATATGCTGATCACAAACTATTTCAGTTCTTAGCTACACAGCCCAAGCTACAACAAGCTCGCCAGATGAAGGGTATGTCGTGTCTCCAACAATTCCCCTTGATTATACAGTATAAGAAGGGAGTAGACAACAAAATGGCTTATAGACTATCACGACCCCCATTATCAACTACTTTCACTATGCTGGTTTCTATGCATATACAGCCTATTGTTACGTTAGTGGATGTTGCAGGATATGATGATCCCAAGGGGCATAGTGTGTTTCGCCAAAAGTTGCTGTAAAGCAAGACATGTGAGTAAGAATTGGATTTGCTGCCTTCTATGTAGATGTATTCAGTGAATAATGCCAAACATTTAAAGTTGTTTGAGCTGTCTCTTTTAGATGAAGACTCTACAATCGACACTCGCCTGCCGTCAGTTGATGACTTATGGATGGAAAAAGAAGATCCATTACAGGATGATGGTATTCTATAAAGGAAAGTTCATGCTACTAGACGGGGTGGTATTGAGTCGTTCTGAGTTAAGAAGAAGGGTCAGCTACCTAGTAAGTCGAAGTGGTACAATATAAAAATGGGAATAGCCGCATTCCCACATCTCTAACTTTAGCTTGAGCAGGATCTCAAGGCTTCTAAAGGGGGGAGCCATGATCCAGGAGGATCTAGGGAAGACAGGGGTGTTTTTTTCAAAATTTGCCCAAGTCATTCGAACGAGATTTAGAGTTGTTCGAACGACATGGGCTCTATTCGAACGGACTTTTCTTTCTGTTCGAATAAACAAGCGTCTGAGGTATTTTGTTCGAATACATAAATTGTCTATTTAAATACACTTTTCTGTTCGAACAGAGGCGCGATTCCGCCTATTTCTTTAGGCATTTAATGGCATATTTGTTATATTTTGCAACTAGGAACTTGAAACCTTATAAAAGGGGGAAGGCAAGGCAAGATTAGAGAATCTTGGAGGTTAAATCAATCAAAGTTCTGAGATAGAGACTTGGGGCTTGAGAGTAATTCAATTATAATTAATTTCTATTAAGCAATTAAAGCTCTTAAAGGGATTTTCCCAACCAATTGGTGTATTCTTCGTACAGTTATTCATTTTAGGGTTTTTCTATTCGTATTGTGGATTAAATTTGAATGCTCAAGTTTCATTTAGTGATTGAACAATAATTTTTAATGTTCTAGGTGGATTGAGACCTTTTCTATTTAGATGAAATTGGTGTTTGTAAAACCTTGTAATTAAATTGTTCTCTCTTTTAAATTAAATTATGGTTGATGAATGATTTGTATTATCCAACAGGGGTGTAATTCAAATTGCAAAAATGTTATATTTAGCATTACTTTCTTTAGGGAAGATTTATTCTATCTCTATTAATATTGTCGTAAACGGGTAAATTTTAACGTCATATTTTTAAAGACAAACAAATCCGTCTCAAATGTTGTATATTATAGACAAAATAATCCATCCCTAATAATATTGGCGTTGACGGGAAAATTTGGCATCATACTTTTAGAGAAACAAATTCATCCCAAATATTATGTATTAGGGACAGTTGCACTCCGTCCCCAAAGGAGTTGAAAAATAAAGACTTTTAGAGATGGATTTTTATCATATCTAAAACCATCTTTCATAGTATAAGAAATGAATGTGTTTTGTCCCTAATGTATTTAGAACGCCATCCTAAAGGTACAATACTTTACCATCCCTAAATACGCCCATAATAGCTGTAGGGATGGATTACTAACTTTTTGGGACACTTTTTTGCTTTCCCTAAAGGTTATTTTTCTTGTAGTGAGACCAGACCAAAGGTTGGATTCCTTCAACTTCATGTTAAGTTCAGAAAGTGGTGGAGTAGACAATCTAAGGTTGTCCTCGTTAATTGAGATATATAACAATTTCAAAAAATCACTGGTTCTGAAAGACGCAATCTACGCTATAAATGAAGAAATGAAAGTTAAAGTTACAACAAGAGAGAGAGAGCTTGAAGAACGTTATGCCGCTCTCGAGGAAGAACTGCTCAACCTTCAGCAGTGGACCCAGGTGATGGTTGATGATGTAAACCGTTGTAAAGAACTTTGAAATAAGTTGCTATCGATCTCTTCATCAAAAATAAAGAAGAAAATATTGTTGTTGTGTTGTATTTCAGAGATAGAATCTAACTTTTCGGAATATGAGAATGATAGTGATGTTGCAAACTAGCTTGCGGGACGGAGACACGACAGGATGCCAAAATTTGTATTGCTTTACTTTGTATTCATTATTTAATAGTTTTGATCAATGCATCTTCAAAGTTATTATGGTGTTTATACTGGCTATTTCATTGCTTTTTCTCCATCTTATCGCGTATTCATGTTCTAGAAATTAACCACAATTCCCAACTACCAACTGCCATGATTGATCTCAACCATAAATGAACAACAACAGCAATAACTCTAACAATCTCAACTACAACATAAAGTCTAGCATCTGCTACTATTGATCTCAACCATATATGCTCAACTGCAACATTTACTATAACAATCTCAACTACAACATTATCATTCTTCCGGGTTGCTTCAACAAATGGTAGACAGGTTGAAAAAAAATGGGACTACAGGAATTTAAGGATTACAGATTGTTAAATCTGAATAATTTCTTAAGGCAAGAAGATCTTCACGAAGATAAATAATTTCAATTTAGACTTGTTTATGCCAACTTTTGTGATTATATTATACTCCATAGCTCGACTGTCAGACGTAATCATGAAATGGTAGAAAGGTTTCAATCCATGGAAGGCACCTTCATCATCAGGTGCATCCCACTTGAGGAGAGGATTGCCAAATACAAGAAGATAGTTTCAAAGCTCACAGATGAAGAGCTGAAGTTGAGAAACAACATTACAGCACTGAGAGATGAGATCAGAAATCTGAAAAGGATGAATGAAAGTATGGAAAAGAGAATATCGGATTATAACCATGTTGTTATATAGAAATACCTTAATAGAACCTCAAGGTCTCTATCAAGGAGGAAAGGTAGAAGTGGTTGATAATATTTCTTCATTTTCTAAGATATTTAATGGCATTTCGTCTTTTCGTACTACACTTCATTTGTTGTTGATAATTCTTTTATGCGCTATAAAGAAATATAATATAATGTCCAAAGAAATGACTACTACCGTTCGTTAAATGATATGTATGCCATGTTTACATGTTAATCATATTGCTTAAAATGATATTCTAAGACATGACAAAACATATCAAACAACTGGTAGATATTGTGGCAACAAATGAAAGGATAAACATAAATAACTGCCAGATATACACAAATTATTACTTCTTTCCCAAATACAAAATATTGCGTAACCAAAAAAACTTATCTTCAATGTAAGCTAGGTTACAAAAGTTATATTTATTTGTAACTTCATTTCCCAAAATATTGTGTAACCAAAATAATCATCTTCAATACCCGCCAAAATAATCATCTTCAAAGCAAGCTGATCGTAATGTCATTATCTTCAACTGTTGGAAAATATGGTATTATTGGTGGGCCAATGCTCATTGTAAAAGTCGGAGCCATTTTCGGACATGCATTGTCATCAGATGGGACTCCCAAAAACCTACTGGAGCGACATTTGTGTCCATTTTTTCGGTAGTTAATACAAAATCTAATTTGAGTCAGCAAACCTATCATTTTTTCCATTCTTTTCCTTTGTGTGTGAGGATGACCTAGTGTTACCTTTGGTATAGGAGCACGAACACACGAATCTGATTTTAAAATTTTCCACTGCTCTATTCCTCTTATAGGAATCCATATAGGTTCATAAACCATCTTATATGTATCATTAGTGTAGTACTCATATACACATGTAGTTGGATCAACCTTGGCAATACTGAGTGCGTGCACTTCTTGTTCACAAGGTATCCCCATCGTTTGTCACCAACAGTAAGAACAACTACCATCTCCAATATTTATAGAATAGGTTCTACCATAACTAGTCATCTGGAATTGTTTACATCCAGTGCGAAGCCTACAGGTTAGTGTGTCTGCCACAACCTTCCTGCTTGTACAATGATTCGTTGCCCATTTTGTTAAGTGAGTTTGATTCTTGATAACTTCCTCTCTACGTGTGAACGACGCTTCAGAGCAGATTCTACACAATCCCTCAATAAATAATTTGATAGGGAGATCTCTCACTAGGATAATCATATTATTCCAGCTCTCGACGTGATTTGTGTATGCCACCCCGTACTTAAAAAAATAATGAAATTATAATGACAGGTTTCAAAACAACAGATGAAATAGCTAAAATAACAAATGACAAAAGATGACAAAAAAGGAGAAATGACAATATTCAACGAATAAGTGATAAATGTGGGCAAAAAATGATAAACATACATGCTCATAGGAACATATAAATTAGACCATGTTTCATTGAGAATACCTTGTATAAATTGGAAACCCACTGGATCCGTTGTTTGGGTTAAATTCATGTGTTTATCAAAATCAATGCAGGTTAGAGCCTCTAATACCAACCTAAATGAAATCCTCATACTATCAAGGGTAGTTTTAATATTGTTTAATATGTGGAAGGCACAAAAAGTATGGGCAACCATTGGAAACATTTTGGGTACAACATTAAGAATTCCAGGGTTCTTGTCAGAGATGATGACAAATTGAGTCTAAAATCCATGAAAATTGGACCCAAACATCTCCATGAAGTATGTCCAATATTGGATGTTCTCTGTATCTGTTATTGAAAAAGTAAGTGAAAACAAATGATTGTTTGGGTTGATGGAAAGGATTGTTAGTAGGGTTCTTTTGTATCTTCATTTCAAAAAAGTTCCATCGATCACTACAACTGGTCTTAGTAGTTGATACGTTTTTTGGAGCACCAAAACACCATAAATACCTTATGAATCTCTTATCCTTGCAACTGGTGGTTTGTATGCCTAACACCAAATCAAGGTCAACCAATTTAACTTCCGCAAAGTAGCTTGAAAGAAGTTGGTAGAAATGACTAAAGCTTCCCCACATCTGAAATAAATTAAACAGTTGATAAAATATTGTGAACAAATGATAGATTGGGCGTAAAATACATGATGAAATAACAATAAAATACTGATAAAAGATACATAACAAATGACAAATTGTATTAGGTCTAATGATGTAATTGTATTAAAATAATAATTAGGGATAAAAGAAATAGTGACAAATTATCCTAGGACAAATGATAATATTTTACCTCAGCGTTCACTTTTTCTTTGATAGCCCAAGTAACCTTGTATGTTATATCAACATGGTACAGTTTATGTAAATCAGTAATAATGCCATTTGCCTTATAGTTAATTAGAGTCATTTCTTAGTTTTTGCTTGATTAGTGAAGCAACTTAATTACTAAACGATGCCTTATATGCGTTCATATCATCTTGTTGCGCGATGACACAGGTATGCTCAGAACAATAAGTCCTAACTATATAGAAGGCTAAACTAAGCAACCTAACCACATGGATCGGCCATGAGCAGTTATGAGCTTTGCAGCATACCATGACTTTATATTTGTTGCTCAGAACGTGGTGTAGCTGGAACTTATTTACAATTGCATATGCTCTGATGTGGTTCTTGAGTTGGATCATATCTCGATATACATTACCAATGTTAAACACTTTATTGAAGTCATAAAGTTCCTCAGTGTAGGCTACAAATTTAAACTAGAAATCAAAGAGATCTGACACCTGTTCGGGTGGTAATTCAAAGAGTAGATCTACTAAAAAAATGACAAGAAAGTCTACAAATGAAAAATTCCTATTAAGAAATGATTGGAATTGCATTAGTAGCTACAATTTGAAACTGGTTTACCTGAAGGTTCAACAACCATAGGTTCAGACTGTTCACTGGAAATAGAGATATCAAGAACCATAAGTTCATAATGATCATTTAAAACGGAGAAATTGTCAACCACAGGTTCATAATATTCATTTGGAGCAGCAACTATAGGTTTAAAAGTTTCATTTGAGAGAGGGACATCATCAACATGAACATTAGTTCCATTTATTTTAGGGTAGCTCTGGTTCAGGAAATGAGCGCTGAAGGGAAGGCCCCCCTGCGTAAAACCCCCCAAGACTATTTTGGGATAACCTTCCTATATCGTTGAAGTCACTCCTTTATCTGAATCAATCTCGGAACCAATATTCTGGGAAAGTACCCTAGGAGTTGAAGTTAGAGTTGGAGCGTGTTCTATACCCTCAACAACCACCCATAAGTGAATGGGCGTACCAGAGTTCTTTAATTTATGTATATTCATCATTACAGAATAGTCTTGGACCGATGAAATTGAGCAAGTACAACCATGAATGAAGTTATATAGCTTAGAGTTTTTATGATCCATTTCGCTTGTTTGTTCGAGGATTATAACAAAATTAGTAAAAGATGTTTGTACGGCAATCTCAGTCATTTTCGTATATCCTCATGTATAACTAATTATTGATCCATTTTTTAAAGGTACAATTTCCTCCTCGAAATGAACGATGATATAAAGTTCAAAAGCAGCCATATCATAAAGCAAGTATCTGAGAGAAACAACATAAACAATTGATTTTAAGTTACAAAACAAATGATAAAATAACTTTAAAAAATGATAAATTGCACAAAATAAATGAAGAATAACATGAAATTAAATGATAAGAATGCCATGACAAATGATAAATATTTTATGACAAGTAGATGATATAGAATTAGACGAATAGAAACAGTACAAATGATAAATATGAAAGATCATATGACAAATTTAATAACCATCAAGTTCAGATAATGCAAATGGTATTAGATGGTGCAACTCAAGAATTCCTTTTACTTTCTAGGTCCTCAATCGGTTGAAAAGAAAACTTATGTGAATTCTGAGATGCAAACTTACATAACAGACATGGATAACATTTCGGGGAAGACAAAGAAAAGAACGGTACCGAAAGAAAACCTATGTGAGGATTTCAAATGGAAAAGAACCATAAAGGACAAAGATAAGCTTTCAGGAGAAGCAGAATAAAATATTTGCAGACGAAGATTAAGGTCAGAAGTACATGGTATGATTGAGGCCTTACTTTACATTTAATGCATTAAACAATATAAAAAAGATGTTGTCAATAGAATGTCATAATAGGTAATAGTAGGGTTGCAGGGGTGGGGCCACTATCAATTGGGAATTTGGTATTGATTTGGGGAGAAACGTGTTCCAGTATCGATTTGAGGAAATTTGTTATAACTTGTATTTATTTGGTCAATTGTCGATCAATAATCTCCTTTGCAATTAGGGAGACACTTTATTCTTCAGTTCTGTACTCGTGTACATTGTTCATGCAATCAAATTTGTATAGTAACATATACTGATCTTAAAATAAGATTTATTCTTCAATTGATTGAATTGTGGGTTGTTATATTTAGAACATGGAAGCTGTAAATCTCTGTAAGTTTCCCCAATTATTTATAATTAGGGTAATGGATTATGTGTGTCATTTGCAATTAGAGCTATGGAATCTCTTTTGTTTGGTTTCCCAATGAGTGAAAACTTGAGTTTATTGAACCCTAGCAACATTTAAGGTATCCATTTCTAAATTTTGAATAAAATGAATAATATGTGATTTATGTTGTTATTATATATTGTTACTTAGGTTGATCTTGGTTTACTACACTGAGATGCAAATGCATGGGCTTTCAGTAATCTAAAGCTTCTAGGTGATTGGTTAAAGTTACCGCACCACTGTGCATTACAAGATGTTGTAGCCAGATTAATTTTTGCTAACAATCTTTTGCACTCCCCTACAGTCCAAAACTGGCATGTATTGAGCTATCATGACTCTCAAAACTAAAACTCCTCCTCAAATCTCTTCACAAATCTTTCATCTTTCTTTCACGATTCTCCTTTTCTCTCTTTCTCTTCCTCAATAAATGGACTGAGATCATTTAAATTAGTATATTTTTTGAAACTAATTCACCCTTCATGAAAATCTCATAAATTTCAAACCAATCATCCCTTGTTGGATGCATTCCAAGATGATGCACAACACCCCGTTGCACTTGCAGTTCTTTGTGATTTGCATTGTAGTGCACAAAACCAAGCACAGTCTTAGTAGTTTCATTTTTGTTGATCTGAATACATAAATGCAGCTTCATGCCCTGAAGATTTCGTGGTTGTTAGGAGAGAAATAAGGGGTGATCGGTGAAGGTGGAGGAGTAACTTAGCTAGTTTTAGAGATTTTGTCAAGCATGAACTTTCAATCGTTTCCCCCACCGTTTTGCGGTATACTAGTTGAAATTTCACGATTTTATTCAAGTTTGAGTGATGGCAATTGACAATACATTTTGTTAAATTTTTAAACTTAAAAATGGTTTTATAAAATTAATTCTAGGTGATCCAAACTTCTCATATTCTCTTCTTACTTTAGTCCCACATTGGTGAGATAAACGTATATGGAAAGAGATAAAACACAAGGTACACTTGTAACAAGTATACAAGTAGTATAAGAGGGAGTGTATAGTGGTGAGTGTGTAGGAGGAGATTTTAGACTATCTCATACATAAGCATCCCTCGGGCGGCCCAGTAGGCTGGGCCGGCTTGGGCTCAGGCTCAGGCTCGGGATCGGGGTTGAATTTGGGCAATTGGCTCTTCTGGCCCAGGGGGTTCTTGGGGATTGGGCTAGGCCTTAAGTAATCTTTTTACTAAAAAGTCCAAGGACATTTTTGTAAATGCAAATCTATAACAACTATATTATTTTAACTATATTTATAAATCTTGTAAACGAACAAAACATTTTTGTAACTCCTGCCTATATTTATTTCGTAACAATTATATTTATTTCATAAATTACAAAACCGTTTTGCTCATATTAATTACTACCCATTGTAGAATTTGCCTATATAAAAGGGAATGAGCTCCCCACTGATTCACACATCGAAAAACCCAGTTTATCACTCTCTCTAATTTTTCAACTCTCACTTCTTGTTTTTGCTTTTGTCTGAGATATTGGTGGTGCGATCAAAGTACAACGTGATCAGTACCGCCGCGCTTGTAGAGTTTTCTGCTCGTTATATCCTAAGGAATAACTTATCATTACATTGCCGATACATTTAGGCAGATCGGGAAATTGTTTTTAAAGAGTGTGCGGCGATCCACACCTCGAGCTTCACACTTTTTCTGTTGCAGTTGTAGTTCTAGTTCAAATCAATACCTGCTTCTGTCCACATTCACTACGTGCTCATTATCAAGTAATACTAAGCCATTATTTTCCAACACATTTTTATAAACTACATTGTACTCTAGTGGTGATGGTGTGTAAACCACATCGGGAGGTCAAGGGTTTGATTCTCACCTCTGTGTAGGCTTTGAGGTTGGTATGAGCCCGTCGGCCTTGTGTGGTTTGCGGGCTATTGCAAGAATTCTAGGGGATCTAGTTAGGAATTGACAGTCCGGGGCCATCAGGCCGGTATACCTCTAGCATAAAAATAATAAAATAAATTGGCAACACATTTTTTGGAGTACGGGGTGCTCTCTTTTACTATAGGACTCCACTCTATGATGAGCACGGAAGAAAATTTTGACACCCCACCGAATGAAAATTCGGCAAATAAAAAGGCATGTTTTGGAGATGCTCTCTGCACGTGCGATTATTGTCCGCGTGAGGCCTCCGTTTCTTAAGAAAACTGAAATCAAGAAACTATATATTGGGGATAAAACTCTGAGTTTGAGAGAAAACTAGGAATATCGTAGCGGCGTTTGAGGTGAGTAAACGTTAATCAAGTTTTTATTTTTCTCATATTACCACGAATCATCACTATCACGTATCGATAAATTTGTATAAGAAATTATTGAAAATTTTAGGATTTGAGATCTGTTGCATATTAGGGTTTGTTGATCTATTTGGTCAAAATTAGTTGTTTCTCATATTAATTCATGGTTATTTAGAGTTTCTCCCTCATATGGTATGTATTTCTTAGGGTATCTTTGACTATACATCATGAATCTGCTCATTGTGGTGATGTGGCTTAGTTTCGGGGGTAGCTCGGAGGGGAGAATTTTTATGGAGAAATTTCAACGGATGGTGAAGTTGGAATTGGATCTTATTTTGTGGGAGATTTTTTTTAATGGGGTTGTGAGCACAAGGTCCTCCAAATTGATGTAACGGGGTGTGAGCACAATTCTGGTTTTGTCGATTATAGTTGTGAAGTTGCTTGTGAAGTTCACATATAAAAGCATAAGTATTTGGGCTTTCTGCAGGAACTTGGTGTATGATGATTGGACAATTATATACGAATATGAAAGATGTGTGCAAGAGCAAAGAAGAAAGTTATCTAAAGAAGGGTCTTTTTGCATGTCAAACGAATTTGAAAACTAGAAGGAATAATAAATTTATCATGAAGATAACAGTCCTTAATTTTAATAAACACCCAAGTATATTAATAAGATAATTCAACTTTAACATCTCATTGCCAAGTAGATTTACCTCTTCTTTTTTTAACTACGGGGTTTATTGTGTAATCCGTAGAGTGGTATTTGAAAGATCATAAAGTCCACGCCTTGCCCGTTTTACTATTGTAGATTCTGAATACCTTTGATTAAATACTTTTCAGTATATCACATATGTTTGTCTATTTTTAATTGTGGGAGTTGCTGGGTTTGCGACTCATCAGAATTGTAATGGAGACTTGGCTATTATTGAGTAAATTGAGCCATGGTGTTAAGGTTGTTCATTTATTGGATAGGGACATTGCTAGTGTTAGAATCTGGTAGTTAGTTCTTTTGAGGAGGTTTTGATGTGGACTTATGGGGATGAATCTGGATGGTTGTAATTGTTGACAGGGAGATAGCGGCGACTGTAGTTGTGTTGGCTCTGGTGTTGCAGATCGGTGTTTGTGGGTGTGATTAAGTGGAGATTGAAGATGAGTCCCCGAAACAGGAGTCCTCCAAGCAGGAGTCCTCCGAGGGATCGCAGGATGCGCACCGAGCGTCGTCCTTTTCGTGATGCACCTTACAGGAGGGAGTCACGCAGGGAATTCAGGTTTTCTGGTTTCAAACACCTGAACTTATTTAGTTATGCATCTTTTTTGGTCATCAAGAAGGGGAAAAAGAAAAGATATTTTCATATTATCTTTTTGGGTTATGGGCGAGGTTTGAGGATAGTCTCATTTGTTTAGCTTTTAGAGCTCTATTATATTAGTTCATATGCCTTTTTTATGTGCTAACTATGGTATACTTCTTGAAATCATTTCTATTGCTTCCTTAGTTGGAAGGTTATACTTGCACAATGCGTAATTGTACTATGCTGAGACTTATTTGTTATTCGCTACATACGATAAATAAACTAGCTGTTATTGCGTTTTACTAAGACATAACAATGCAATTAACATATGGACATAACCATTTTGCTAATTTATATAGATAATGTAAAATTATTTTATTTCAAGGTGTTTTTGCAAGCTAAAAGTTGTTCTGAACACTGCATCCAGTACTGTTTTATTAACTAATCGTGTTACTAGTTGCATTAAGTATCTTTTTTTGCTGTACGACGTTGTAACAAAAGCTTCTGTCAACTAGGGTATTACCGTGTTCTATATCTGATTAGGCATTTGAAGGAGTGATATATTTAGATGAGACACTTACAGTGAGTAATTGTATTGACTTTATCTAGAGAAAAGGAGAACTATAAAAATTGCATAGAATAGAGGAGATATGGAAAAAAAAACCATCTGTAGGTTTTAAAGAGGGCAAGGGGCTGACGAATTTATAGTTTGGGGTCCAAAAATTTGTATTCTCCTTTCTTCTCTATCTTAAATCTCAAATTGGTATTTCATTTGTTGTACAAGGCTGCAGTAGGTAATGATGGGAGTAGAATTTCGAATAAAGGTGTGGTTAATGGGTCACCAAATGGGATTTAGATGTCAGGTTTGGATAACTATAGTTATTTTGTTTCAGTTTATAGGTGAAGCTTCATTTGAAGTTTGTTTTTTAAATGATCAAAGGGAGTTTCTCGTTCATAGGCAAAGATACATGGTTTTAAAACCTTGTCCCTTTAAATCATATAGAAGACGCCCCCCCCATTATGTGTTTTACTTGCTAAAAGAAAGATGATTTTTTCTTTCATTAGAATGACAAACTGTGATTTTTTACTTAGTTCATCATTTTCATATCTTCAGTGACAATTTGTGCAAGAACTGTAAGCGTCCAGGTCACTTTGCAAGGGAATGCCCCAATGTGGCAGTTTGCAACAACTGTGGATTTTCTGGGTAATCAATATTTGCTTCATACTTATATTCTCCCATATTCTCCCATCCGCCTTTGAAACTATTTACAAATCACATTAAGTCTTTTGTTAGGATTTTCAGTTATGCCATTCCAACATCGCTGTTTTTGACAGGCACATTGCTTCTGAATGCTCTGCCAAGGCAATTTGTTGGAACTGTCGAGAGCCCGGCCACATGGCTGGTAAATGTAAAAATCAAGGTATCTGCCGCACTTGTGGGAAAGGAGGCCACTTGGCGAAAGATTGCAATTCTCTCCCGCTGCCGCCTGGCGACATAACTTTTTGCAGGAACTGCTACAAGCAAGGTCATTTAGCTTCTGATTGTACAAATGACAAGGCATGCAACAACTGTAGGAGGACTGGGCATCTGGCACGTGACTGTAAGAATGAGCCTGTCTGCAACTTGTGCAATATTTCTGGGCATATGGCTAGGGAATGCCCTAAAGCTGATGTTCTTGGAGAAAGACGTGGTGCCCCAAGGGGGGATTATTTCCCAGAAAGGGGTGGTCCCCCAAGATTCGATTTTCTAGGAGAAAGCGGTGGTCGGCCTGATCGCTATTTTGACGGCTATGATTTTATGGGACCAATGAGCAGCATGGGACCTATGATGGTATGTAACAATTGTGGTGGCCGTGGACACATGGCTTTTGAATGCCCATCCGGGAGATTCATGCACCACCGTGACCCGCCAATGTTCTAACTGTAGCTTGGAGATCTGATGTGTGTGCTTCAGCACTTTAGGATTTTCTTTTGGATTTCAGCTAGATATTCTGTTTCAGATATTTTCTTCTACTATGATGTGTGGTTGAAGTATTTAAACATTTTTAGCTCTTGGACTTCAGCTTGTTGGGAACTCAGATAAATTAAAAGTTGTTGGTTCTTTGATCACCTTGTGATATTTTCGTAATGTTGATATAGAGTTGACCTAAGATGCCAATGATCATTGCTGTGATTTCCGTTTTCTAGCTCTTTTCTATGCAATTGAGCTTGTTGGAATACAGAGCTTTTCTTTCATATTATTACGCAGGCGTCACTGATATGAGCTTTCATGGCTATACGGAGTAAAACTCATTTTCTTTTTCTTCTAATTTTAAGGTTAGAAGTTGAGGTTTTCCTTGAGGGCAGGTCTTTTTGAATGCCATGAGAGGTTGATGTTTGAGCCTTTGAGGTTACACTCAAGGTGGCAAAATCTTCGTTTTGGAGTCACTGAAGCTGTAACCTAATAAAGAAAAGTGTAGCCAGCGACGTATCAAATTGCTAAAAATGTTCCCGTAATTTGCAAATTCTCTATACGAACATGACTTCGGAGGAGTCACTGATCAACTGGGTATTCCACACTATATATTAAACCGCTTGAATTAAATCTTTGGGATTCAATTTTCTACATCTTAGTACACTGAGATAGACCATTGTTTATTAACCTTATAAGCAACAATTGTTAGGTATAAGAAAGGAGTTTTTTTAGACTTACGATTGTCCCGCGTGGCGGTGCAAATCTGATGTGGCAGTTCTTAAAAAAAACTCCCAACTTGTTTCATCTTCTTAACTCCTCTCATCAAACGCACTCCTCTCTCATCTCCTGTATACCATTTCTCTTCACCTCAACTTCTTCGTTTCTAAACCCCCATCTCCATCGAACTTATTGAGTTGAAATTAAAGATGTTGAAATACAACACCAATGTCTTCCTAAATCTCACTCCTTCAGCCTGTATTTCCTTCTAAAGATTTATTTCTCTCTCTCTCTCTCTATTGGTAAGTAAATTCAAGAATGAAGGAATTGAAATTCTTGCTCTCTTCCCTCTTTGCTTTTTCTATTTGATTTGATATTCAGTGTTTTATGTTTGTTTTTCTTCCAACTCTGCATTCGTTTTTGCAAGAATGATTGAATCTTTGGTGGTGTTGAGATTGAGCAGTCGAAATTCCAGCATAGGTGAGAATTCCTTCTTCCATTTTCTGTTTGTTATCCAAATCACCTGCAAGTTTGTTAACATTGCTAACATGGATAAAAGTATCTGAAAATCGTAGCATAAATTTTTGATGTGATACGACATTTATATTGGTCTTATTTCTAAATATATATTTTTGCTTTGATTAGGAGTTGAGCTTAATCGATCATATAGTTGACTTGGTTTTCTCAATCAAATCGGTACTTGAACAAATTAGATTTTGGTGATTAGTTTTGTATGTATTTTAATTGATTTTTAGTTTTTAGTTTTTCAGGTATCGATTTGATTCAGAAAACCCAGTCATTACAGTCGATCTGAAAAGTGCGATAAAATGCTAAGTTTTATTGGCTCCCCCTTTTGTTTATTTTTAGTTGTGTTAATTGGATATTGTTGATGGTAATTAATATGAAAGTGCCCCCTGTACTACTTTTGTTTTAGTTAGAGGGTGGGTTATTACAATTGGCCATTATTAGTGATTGATAATTCCAAAAAGTAATCGATATGGTAAATATTTAAAAATCTCTCGCTCCTATGTTGAGGGGGGATTTGTTAGTGCTCATCAAAGTTGTCTTTTATTTCATTTTTTCTTTTGTTGTCTTAGTGTACGCCTTTCGGTTGTGAGGAATCTAACATTCGTAACATTCTCAGCTTTGGCTCATAACAAGTAGTGAGTGCATCCCTATGACTACTCTAGCTCTTTAGAGTTTTAATTTCCTTACATTGGGAGTTCATTATATTAATCTTACAATATGCTCTCTCTCTCTCATCTTTCTTATTTTTGTTTTCTCTTTGTTTGCTCATCAAAGTTGTCTTTATTTCATTATTTTCTTTTACTGTCTTAGTGTGCACCTTTCGTCTGTGAGGAATCTAACATTCATGACATTCTTAGCTTGGACTCATAGCAAGTAGTGAGTGCATCCCTACGACCCTACTTTAGCTCTTTAGAGTTTTAATTTCCTTACATTGGGAGTTCATTATATTAATCTTACAATATGCTCTCT
Source organism: Kingdonia uniflora (assembly GCA_014058105.1). Classification (NCBI taxonomy): domain Eukaryota; kingdom Viridiplantae; phylum Streptophyta; class Magnoliopsida; order Ranunculales; family Circaeasteraceae; genus Kingdonia; species Kingdonia uniflora. Next base: position 615,655 of record JACGCM010002066.1, on the reverse strand, counting down.
CTCTCTCATCTTTCTTGCAAAAACGAATGCAGAGTTGGAAGAAAATCAATAGGTATTTTTTCTAAATATATATTTTTGCTTTGATTAGGAGTTGAGCTTAATCGATCATATAGTTGACTTGGTTTTCTCAATCAAATCGGTACTTGAACAAATTAGATTTTGGTGATTGGTTTTGTATGTATTTTAATTGATTTTTTGTTTTCAGTTTTTCAGGTATCGATTTGATTCAAAAAACCAAGTCAGTTGATATGAAAAGTGTGATAAAATGATAAGTTTTCTTGGCTGGGGTTTGTTTACTTTTAGTTATGTGTAAATTGGATATTTTTTATGGTAATTGATATGAAAGTGCCCCCAGTACTACTTTTGTTTTAGTTAGAGTGTGGGTTATTACAATTGGCCATTATTAGTGATTGATGATTCCAAAAAGTAATCGATATGGTAAATATTTAAAAATCTCTCGCTCCTATGTTGAGGGGGGATCTGTTGGTGCTCATCAAAGTTGTCTTTATTTCATTATTTTCTTTTGCTGTCTTAGTGTGCACCTTTCGGCTGTGAGGAATCTAACATTCATGACATTCTCAGCTTAGGCTTATAACAAGTAGTGAGTGCATCCCTACGACCCTACTCTAACTCTTTAGAGTTTTAATTTCCTTACATTGGGAGTTCATTATATTAATCTTACAATATGCTCTCTCTCTCTCATCTTTCTTATTTTTGTTTTTCCTTCTCTTTCATATCTGATGCAGTTATGATGTGCTGAGAAATTATATCTTATTAAAGAATAAATTTGAGGGTCATATATTGGAAGAGTTATTTTTTTTATGGCAACCGAGCTTTCCAACCTATTATTATGCACTCTTATATAAATTTCACCAAATATTGAATAACATATCCTATATATTTAGTTCTTCCAAAATGTTGCAATGTTCTTCATAACTATGCTATACTCTACTGGTTGCATAATTATAACAAAATATGTATCTAGGGTGTTGGTTTCTTAATCACATTTCTTTTCTTATAAAACAAACTTATTTAATGATGTGTATTTACAACATCTTTTTTGTATTGTGGTATTTTTGACATTTTGCTCTACTGTTATCTTCATAGCTATGTAGCATAAACATACCAACCCAATTCTTTCCAAGAAGATTTGGAAAAACAATTTACTGAAATTTCTATGACCCTCTATCTTTGGTGTTGGTTTCTTAATCGCACTTATTTTCTTATAAAACAAACTTATTTAATGATGTGTAATTACAACTTTTTTTTTGTATTGTGGCCTTTTTGACATTTTGCTATATTATTATCTTCAGAGTTATGGAGCATAAACATACCAACCCAAGTCTTCCCAAGCAGATTTGGGAAAACTATTTATTGAAATTTGAAGAATTTCTTGAATTGTATGATAATTAATGATTTATTCACAATTCAATTCAGGTATGTTTGTGGAAATATTTTTTCCTCTACTCTTAAATCTATTTGTTTGGGTTATTCTGCATTCTAGGTTTATTTTACCCAGTTTCTAAATCTGTATGAATTTTCGCAGAAAATATCAAAGCTCATATATTGTTAAGAGTGGTCTTGACCCCCCCGCTCATATATTACTGTTTCGAACCTAGGGTTTTGATTGGTACTCTCTCTCTCTCTCTCTCTCTCTCTCTCTCTCTCTCTCTCTCTCTCTCTCTCTTTACTCTGTTGATGTTCTTACTGTTAAGTTTGATTGTTGTTGCTGTTAAGTTTGATTGTTGTTCTTACTTGCTGTTGGGAGTCCATTGTTGATGTTCTTACTGTTAAGTTTGATTGTTGTTGCTGTTTAATGGAGGCATTGCGTCCTACCAAAGTATTGTTTTTTCAAATTTTGAGTCTCAGATACACATAACAAGCACACATTAGGTACCTAGAGCAGGTGACAACTAAACATGAAAATTTTGAGTATTCGTACCTCTTAAGACATTGAAGGAATTCAACATTTTTCCTAAAGAATGAAGTGCATTTTCTGCATAGAAAAAAGGGCAAGAACAAGTTTCTTTTCTTATTTCTAGCAGGTTTTAGTGGTTTGTTTGTATGAATCAGATGCATCAATCCCACATTGACATCAGATGTATCACTAATGCAAGTCTAAGAGGTCTCAGACATTTTAAACCAGAAGAATGGTAATTTGAGGCTTGGACATGTGTAGTTTTCTCTAAGGGAAAAAGTATGCAGTAGAAGATGGTAGTTGGTCCTGTAGCCAAGCTCATGGTACAACGTTCCCCTCATTTTTTCAGTTAAGCTCTCAAACTATCAAAGCGACTGAGCTGTTACAAAAATTGCTTGGGCTGGTGAACCGCATACAATAAGATTTTTTTAGAGAGACCTCTTAGACTTGCATATAGGGACTTCGCCCATGATGATGACCCGTTTGTGCGAAGAATGCAACTAATTGCAATCCATCGAGGTGAAGCTTATCCAGTGGAGTCTTAAGCTCTATAAAGCGCTTAATGCCTCTTTACATCTCTGAACAATCAATGTGTTCAGAATGCTCAAAATGGTGAATTCGGCTTCAAACCACTATCAGCAATCTTCTATTACCATTTCTACTAATTTATAATCTTTTTGCATCTTTAGCCAATTGAAGAAAGGCTTTTGTTAAGTTGCCTTCAAGGTTAATGGCCTTATTAGTAGCCATGTAAATAACGAAAATAGATAGAAAATTTGTAAATTAGTGACACAAATATCTCTGTTAAAATCTTTACAATTGAATCTTCATAATACAGCTAAACAGGGTACAATATGTTCTTTGGAAGCTCCATAGTTCCACTGACAATTGCTTTCTTTCACAATAAACGCATTAATATCCATCGTAATTCTGTAATGTAGACTTATTCTCCTTTCTTCCCCGTTTTCTTCCCATCTAAATTGATCAGCACCTTCTTCTGCACCGATCTTGCTTGCTGTTGGTACTTGCTATTTTGATTTTCTCTTTGTAAGCATGATCATCAGATGCATCAATCTCACCCTTTGTTGGTTATGCCTCAATAACCAACACGCATCCAAGAAAACTCATAGCTCTTTGCATTGCCTTTTCCTATCGAAGCTCTTCCAACCAAGATTTTGTGACCCACCATTCCTTTTTCAACCTAATATTGAAATTCTTGGATCATAGTACTCCTATAATGATTTTTGTGATTGATCTTATGGGTTAAAATTCTAATAATTTATGTTCATATTCAGTTGTCTCTTATGTTCAGATTTAACTATTTCTGAAGTAAATGTTTTAGTTTACGAGATTATAGTATTCTTTAAATTATCTTCAATTTCAATACCCTTGATATTTAGCTTTTGATAATATAATAATTTTATTTTGCAATTCTAATATCCAGGAAAATTTAGATCTACACAAATAAAAATATTGATCAAAATGTCATTGCCTATTTGCGTTAATCTGCGAATTGGTGAGTAGATCGCTTGCTTCTAACATCTTTCACGGACCTTTTGGCGCTCTATTGTACCAAATACCTTCTAAAATCTTTTTATCATCAAATTTTTTACCCTGTATTTGTACTTTGAATTTGTTTTTTCTATTCATTACTTGAATTATTTTCTAAGACTAACTCAAATATCTATCTTTCCCTTTAACAACTGGGGGATTAAAATTATTAATGTCCAGCAGCATCAAAGCGAACTGAATAAAGTGAATATGTTTATTTTGAACCTTCTATGAGCGCGTCAGATCAAAAATGTAAAAGGAAAATGTCGATATCCGAGGTACGCTAAAAATTGTGTATAAATAAAATAGGCAACCAAATACAATATTTGATCTTTTTATTAATGTTATATTACCAAGTTTTCCCTTGGTAAGACTTTCTCCTTTTTTTTAAAATTCAAGGTCCTCTCAAGATTGAATCTCAGTAATTTTTAATTTGCTTATACAACAAAAGTAAGTGCCATGTATATGCTTTAAAATTGCCATAATGACAAAAATGCATTAGGACTTGGTGGAGCATATACCAACGGCTTATTTAACTGTACCCTCTGAAAGATCATGCAAAGATGGCTACGCTTCGCCGCAATGTGATGGAAGTAATCTAGAAAAGGGAAAAGACACCACCAAAAAAATGGGTTTTAGCAACAGACTATATCCGTTGCAAAAGCCCTTTCGCAACGGACTATGTCCGTAGTATAGGTCTTGCCGTAGGGGGTGTTGCGGATGGGGCTACAACAGAGAAAGTCCGTTGCCAAAAGTAATGTTTCTGTGACAGATAAAGACCGTTACCGTTGTTAGACTTTTAGCAACGGGTTTTGTCCGTCGCAACAGCTTTGGCAACACCGCCAACAACAATACTTAAACTCTGTTGTTGAAGCTATCTTATGTTGCTAATAAGATGTTTTTGGCAACGGTCATTGTCCGTCGCAAATTCTTTTTTCATTTAAAAATAATAATAGCAATGAAATCACCAAAAAAATATTATATAAACTTGCATTATTACACAAAAAATACATACAGGTAACTTTATTAATATCTCAAGACCTTCATCCAATAATTATTGGAGAAGACTGTATCATATTCTCTATATCTAATTAGGTTATAACCAGTGAAGCAGCGGTGGGCTCATTAATAATGCGAAGAACTTCTAATCAAGCAATACGACCAGCATCCTTTGTTGTTGTTCTCTGGGAATCATTGAAGTACGCAGGGACTGTAATAATAGTTTTAGTAACTTTGTCATTCAAAAACTTTGATGCATCATCCACGAGTTTCCTCAATATCTAAATACGCAGAAAATTAAGCTTCACATTTACTATTTAGGTAACTAAAACATTAAGCAAATCATAAATCTCATAACTTGATAGGTACCTGCGCAAAAATCTCTTCAGCAGCAAACTGTTTCCCAATAGCAGGACACTCAATCTTAACATTCTCATTCTCATCTTTAGAGCACGAATATACTCCATCAAGGCCAAAAGAGACTTGTTTATTTCAGCCCCCTCAATCCGTGTTTGTCGATCATTATTTGTAGTGTCAGCACCACGTTCGCTACCAGCCAGGTCAATAAATTAGATCTTCCCCACAACCTTCCCAGCCTTAGATTCATTTTCATCCTTGTGCCTTTTGGATTCTTTTACCTCAATGTGCTTCTTGATTACAAGTTGTAGTATAGCATGAGATCTGGAAGATTCTTCATTGGCACCACTAGATCCAGTACTTCTTGCAGCATTTCATTTCTCAATATATTCTTTTATGATTTGTACATCTGCAACTTCAAATTCCTACAGTCCAACAATACAAACTTGCAGCCGACCATCTTCTCTCATACAAAGTTTTCTTCTATCACTAAGAAGACCATAAAGCTTTCCCCCATATATCTTAAAAAAGCTAAGCCACAACTTAAATCTTTTGTTACGATAGGTTGGATGATACAGTAATATCACAATGTCTTCTACAACTCGAATAGGTAGAGGTTGCATGGTGAATGTTTTACCGCTACCTGTTTGGCCATATGCGAAACAAGTTGCTTTGGTACGCTGAAAAATTGCAGGAATACATGCTCATCAAGAACAGCATCAAAACAAAATTCATGCTTCTCCACGTACGCAGTCAAGTCCACCTTTAACTTCGGTTCATGTACAGTTAAGTACGCATTTTCATACACATTTACAATATCCTTCTCCCTACGAGATAGCTCTTTTCTGTTTAAAGGTTGTTTGCGTACCACAACTTTTATCTTTGCCAAATTGTTGTTATTATCTTTGTCATTACTCGGCAATCTTTCTACCACTTGCTCTCTTTGTTGCCTACTAGTAACCACATAAAAATCGGCACTAATACCTTTTACAAGAGCAGGCATGAAAGGTGAGGGCTCAAAAGAATCTGATAAAACATGCTCTGAAAGAAGCTCTGTGTCATCCATCGCATGAAGATCCAATAAACCAGCTCCAAATTCCCATTTAAGCTCAAGAGAATAGAAACCATTTGCTGAAGCCACCGGTCCTGAACTTTGCCCAGTTGGAGTATATGGTTCAGAAGCAAACTCTCCATTCATATTGTGATTCCTAAAGATTTTATATAACTTCTGCTTTTCTTCAACCAATTGCCCTCCATAGCCCTGCATTACTAAGTTGGGGATACCCGCTGAGGCTAACGGAGACAGATGTTGCAATCCAGCAGACTGTAGCCACCTAGCCATTACGGCGTCACCGACATCGCTTGTGGATCCCACATTGTGTATTGTCCCACCTCCAGGTGGGTCCCATAAAGAAGCTCCATTGCTCTGTTGCATATGGCCTCCCATGTGGCGCTGTTGCGCTGCTCGGCGTTGGGGAGCCAGTTTTCACACTTTTGAAGCAACCCCACCAGAGATTTGTTTTTAACCAGATCTAGGAGAAGTAGAGGAGATAGAAACCCTAATTTTTCTTCTCTCTAGAATTTGTTATTCTTCTTGAGGACGACAACAGCAGAGCCTGCACGCTCTCTTTCTCATCCTCTTCTTTGAGATATAACATTACTAGCTTCTTACAAGCGAGATCACATTCAAAACCTAAACAACTGAAAATATATTAGTAGAAAGAGAAATTAGTGAAAGTGCCTCAGCAAGAATCATGGGCGCATTTACTGTAGCAAGCTATCGTTTTAAGTCCCCATCTATAGTTTCGGCAATTTCATTAATACTCGATAGAAACAAGAGTAACAAAGTATAAATTAATTGATTAATAGCACAAATTGATTGACTCACCAATTTGATCGAAGCAATTCTAAACATCTTCCATTTCCATTAGCCCCATATCGGTGTCAATACCATGAACACTTGTCGTTTTCCATCCTCCTTTATCCGAGCTTGGGACCGGCAATGCAACCATATGGCTCCATTGACGGAGTTAAAAAAAACTTTACCAGTAAGAAAACAATTAGTCAGTGACAATGAAACTGCTGCAATTCAAATAACATATGCATATATTGGAAACAATAGCATTATAAACACTAAAAAAACTCAATGCACCATAGAACTAATAAAAAAGTTATCAGTCCAAAAATAAATAATCCCTAGAACTACGAGGAAACACCTAACGACTCGACATATCATTCGTCAAACTCAAGGCACCATATAGCCCAAGCAACATAAGCTCCTTCCCCAACGTCACTTAGATCCTCTGAGTACCCATCATCTTTACTCAACAGAGTTCTAGGCTTCATTACTTTAGACAAGAGAATCTTATAAAATCCATTACCCAATAGAACATTATGAATAAGAGTATCTGGATCTACCGCGACCACCTCGCCACGAGCAACTCCACGATCCTTCTGGCTGTTCAGAGTACATTTTTTATTGAGATGACGATGAAACACCTAAATGTTAAAACCAATAATTAGAATAATCTACAGGAAAGAAAATGCTTAATTAACAATATACTGAGACTTTGGAAAGTTTATACTGGTGATGGATATTAACATGGTCCCACAGATGGTTCGGAGGATGAGCTAGTCTGAATCTGTGAAGTCTCCTACAATCACATATATGTATAAATATCAATATATATGTACTATTAATCGTGATTTTACAATAAAAGAAAATATAAAAACAACTAGAAGTTACCATAAAAAAATTTAAAGTGTCTGTGAGTTTGGTTATGTCAACCTCCAGCTTATCCACCTTATTAATCATTTGCAAATTTTCACTGCGCAGATATTCATTTTGTCTGATCAAGTGTTTTGTCTTTTTCATGACTATAGGACAAACACCCACTCCAATTCCATGCATACGGCCTTTGTTTTCTTTCTTTTGCAGCGCCTAGAAATCACTAGATCTTAAGTTCTATGATATTAGGAATATACATCAAATGGTACAATTATGCATAGGATTGTCAATGGATCGAATTAGATTTGTATCATATGAGGTTAGTGTTGATTGTGGTCAGATCCGTTAACATGGCGAATTGAATTTCTATAAATGAAATGAGAAAATGATTCCAATCCAATATAAACTCATCAAACCGAATGTAATAACGGATTAAATCATGCCCATTGACATCCCTAGTTAATTAGGGTTTTACAACATTGGGTTAAACACATACCTTCGCAAGGGAATCATCTACACTTGTAAATTTCAGATGAGGCTCTAACCTTTCAATCGCCATTATTTTCTCCTATATAAATCAACGAACATGGAAAACATTATAGGAAAATACTATAGATTACTATTTTAATGCAATGACTGAAAATTACTTACGGCTAGTTCAGGACATTGAACAGTGTTATCTCTTTTTGTATGAGCTGTAAGATACACTTCAGACCTCGCGACCAATGCGTCAGAATTGAGTTTCCTCTTCATAGCCTGAAGTTTAAATTCAATAATATTAAATATAATTGGAGATAATTGTATGTAAAGATATAAATGAACATGAATATATGAATAGGGAATGTTCGCCGCTTATACCAGCATATGACGTATAACAAGTAAGCTCCTTCTTCTTACACATATCGGAGCTTTTAGTTTGCTCCGATTGACTTTGTTCCTTGTACTGGAAGCCTACGCAAAAATAATGTATAAGCCGTAGTCATTATAACATTAATGACTATTAACATTATTGAGTTACAGTTGTACATACCATATGCTTTGCAGAATTGCAAATATCAACAAACATGTGCCAGTCATCACCAGGGACAAACGGGGGGGGGGTAGGATGAGCTTTAACATCCACAGGATCATGACCAGTAATATATTTTGTTCGTAATCTACACTTATTAAGCCTCCAAGAAGATACAATTTTTTTTTTCAAGTAATCATCCGAAACAAGTGACATTTCATAACCTTCCTAAACATGGTTTCATTCACAAATTAACAAAAAAATCAATAAAATAATGAAGTTTGAGACATACCCGCTTTTGATATGATTTAACTTTGTAAATTTTACCTCCAGCTTTTCTAGGATCCTGCTAGTAAAATAAACAGGCACGAGTCAGATATCATCGTAAATTCTTGATATGTCAATACGAGCCAACACACCAACGTTTGTGATAAATGTGATCGTATCTTCATCAACACCATTTGGTTACCCTAAATGGTTGACACTAACATTTCTTTTCCGTCTATCTGGTAAGCTAGTTGGACCCCGAGAGGGACCCCTCTTCTTCTTAGCTGCAAATGACGAAAAGTACAAAAGGTTATACATTAGTCACTAAAGATTTCCTATTACTAGATGGAAGATATAAATTGTTAAGAATCAAAAGAAAAATCAATTTCTTACCTCCGCCAATACTACCAAGTGTATCATTTCCAGTTGTGGTGTTAGAGTCCATAAATCTAAAAACCACTTGTCACATAAAGAAAATATAGATGCAATAATGGAAGGCTAACATAAAGTTGTATAAACATAATTCATAACGGTAGTACAAAATATAAGATGTAATAAAATCCAAAAATAAAGGGACATGGTGATGTATATCTTATCAACATAAATATCAAAGATTAAAATGAAACTGAATTTTTATGCATAAATAAATTTATTCAAAGACAAGAATTCCAATATAAGTCAAAAATAAAAACCAACAAATAGAATGTAATGTTTTGTGAATTCTAATGAATGAAAACACAACCTAAAACTACACGTAAGCTGAGAATAATGTAGTTGTCCAATAAAGTTAATTTTTTCGCCTTCTTTTCCTAGTTTTCTCAATTACCACATAACTATCATCGAGGTCGTCAGATATTAACTCATCTTCAGCTATAGGTTCATTATTGCTTGGATTTAGATCGGCAACTGCTAAATTAGGTTGTTCTGACATAAGGGATATTTCATCTTTAACATAAACTTTTGCTGGAGTTTCCAATACTATGTGTCAGTCAAGATCTAATGGATCCTTAGAGTAGAAAACCTGTTTTGCATGTTCTGCAAGAATGAATGGTCTACTTGGTCTGAGCTAGTAAAGTTTAACAATTTAACCAATTTTAGCTTTGCCTCCTCATCTACTTTAACGCCTTTAGTCACTTTCACCCAATCACACTTAAATAAGACAGGCTTGTATCATTCCCGGTACTTTAATTCGACTATATCTCTAAGAACACCATAGTATGTTACGGACTCGTCTGTTGGATCTTTGTCCTTTGAATTGGAACGAAATGTCGTAACATAAGTCGTGTTAATCTCACGATTCTGATTTACTTTAGTTGCCTCGTAGTCTTTTGTGACAAAGAGGAAGTCGTTAACACAATACTTATTGTACCGTGTAACAAAAGCCAATGGTCCTCTCACAATATCATGAAAGTCCATATCATCTGATTCGGTAAACTCAGCCTGAAAACAAAATTTACAAGTTACAAGAACATTCCTCTTTTGGACTCAACAACTTATTTATAATTCATAGTAACTATGTAATACCTATTTTTTCAACTAGGGTATAAACTCTTCTTCGTTAGCTACTCTAACATTCCCCGACTTCCTATTTCCAGCTGTCTTACGACGTTTTAAGAAGTCATTATGCCGACTACGTCCACAAATTAAGACTTGAAGTATTAGAGAATCATTAGGTTTAAAAAAGTTTCAAGATAATATATGAAAAATAGCATACCTTTTCCAATCATCAAAATGAGGATGACTACCAATTACCCACTTTCGAGCTTGTTCATACTCAATACTGAATAAGACCAAACTTTTACCAGGACCGACCAGGCAAAATCACCACCATATTCATTTTCATAAATATAGTCATTTGCCCCATCTGGCAAAGAGTTTAATCCATCAGTGACACCTCCAGTCCTTGCAGTAGGCTTTCAGTACCTTTACCTTTATATTCGGTGCAATATATAAATGTTTCCTCTTGTATGTACCTTTCTGCTATAGAACCTTCTGGTCGTACTTTGTAACTGATGTACCCCTTTAACGTCTTCATTAACCTTATAAATTAAAGAATAAATTAGGAATTTTACTAAATAAAATATATATTATTGAATGAGTCGAATGAGAATATCGCATACCTTTCAAAAGGATACATCCATCTATAAAAAACAGGACCACATAAACGAGCCTCGTATGCTAAGTGGATTGGGAGATGCATCATTATGATGAATACTGAGGGAGGAAAAACTTTCTCTAGCTCACATAATGTTCTTTCCATTCGTTTCTCCAATATGATCAGGGTATCAACATCTAAAGATCTTGAGCATAGTGCACTAAAGAATGTACATATACTATGAATTAGTAGACGAATTTCCTTCCTATCCTTAAATGTATGTTGAATCAAAATGGGAAGTAGATGTTGCATCAAGATATGATAATCATGAGACTTCATGCCCTTTAAATCCATGTCACCTTCCTTGACAATATTCTTCCAATTACCACTGAACCCATACGGGACACGTAAATCACGCAGAGTTTTGAGGAACAATTTGTTTTCCTCTTTTCGTAACCAATATCGACCCGGTTTCATGATCTCTTTGCCATTTTTAATTTTTAGCCACAAACCCTCCTTAATTTTTAGACGCTTTAAGTCTCTTCGAGCGTTTGCATCATCTATTGTTTTCCCCTTCGTATTTAACATTAACGCCAACAAGTTCTGACAAACATTGCTTTCAATGTGCATAACGTCCAAGTTATGTCTTAAAGGAAGATGTTTCTAATAATCAAGAACAAAGAATATTGATTGTTTTGAGAAACTAGAAGATTCCTTATTGATATCATCTACTTCAACATCTTCTTCAACATCTTTTTTACCCCCTTGTTTTTTCTTTTTTGCCTTGCCCCACTGCACATTTAAGCTAACGACAATCTTCTCAACCTCTACCCCATTTAAAGGTATCGGTCGCCTTCGAACCTCCTCCTTTTTATTGAAGGTGCTAGCACGTTTATCTTTTCGAAGTTCATCTATGAATGCCAACCACCGTCTGTGACTCATGTAAACGTTTTTTTTTCCATGGTGTAGTCTCAATGAATCAGGTTTTGGACCACACAAAGGACATGCAAATTTACCTTTTGTTCAGGATCCAGATATGTTCCCATAGGCCGGGAATTCGTGGATAGTCCACAGTAAAATGACACGCATATTAAATTTTTCATTACTGTGTGCGTCCATAGTCGTAGCCCCTCTATTCCATAACTCCTACAATTCGCCAACTAGTGGTTGCAAAAAGACATCGATGTCATTTCCAGGTTGTTTGGGACCTTCAATGAACAAAGTAAGCATCGTAAACTCTGTCTTCATGCATAAACCAGGTGGAAGATTATATGGCACACAAAAAATGGGTCAACAACTATGACTTGAGCTTAAAGTTCCAAAAGGGTTGAACCCGTCTATAGCTAGACCCAAGCGAACATTGCGTGGTTCACTTGAGAACTCTTTATATTTTTCATCAATGGACTTCCATGTAGGAGAGTCAACCGGATGTCTCATTTTTCCGGGTGGCATGCGCTCAGTTGAATGCCAAGTCATTTCCTTTGCAACCCCTGGAACACTGTAATAGGACCCAAACATGTAAAAAATTAAGCACACTCCCTAATATAAGCCTTATTTTAAGTGAATGTTAGATTATTTAAGAAATATGACAAATAAAAGCACCTGTACATTCTTTGTAGCCTAGGCGTTAACGGGAAATATCGTAACACCTTCGCAGGGACTTGCTTCCTAAATAAAACTTTTTTGTTCCTCGAATTTGGACCCCACTCCGTCACGGTCTTATACCTCGAGCTACCGAAAGTAGGACAGATGGTCTTCAAAGCATGTTCCTTCCAATAAAGAATACAATCATTTGGGCATGCATGTATTTTTTCATAATCAAGACCAAAACTTGTTACAATCTTCTTGGCGCGGTACGTATTATTTGGCGTCTTATTCCCCGATGGTAGTACCTTTTGGAATAATTGAAGTAGTTGTGTAAAACTCTTTTTACTCCAACCATTTTCAACCTTTAAGTTGTACATCCTCAAAACAAAACTAAGAATTCTGAAATTTTTGCAGCCAGGGTACAAATCAGTCATAGCCTCACGCACTTTAGAATCAAAGATATCGGGGGAAATACACTCTGCAATGTCTTCCAACGCTAAGTTTGGCTCAGCTTGAATAACCTCATTTAGAATATCTTCGACCTCTTGAGGTACTAAGTTCTCGTCGTGCGCTGGTTGGAAAATTGGTGGTGTAAAACTATCATCGGTAACTACTTTCTCACCGTGAAAATCCCAAACACTATATGTCGGTAGGACCGCGTTCTTTAAAAGGTCATACCTTACTTCGTAGTAAGAAACTGGAATCCTTCGGTTTCCACATCTAATACATGGGCAAGAAATATTTCTCTTACCAGGAAGGTGTATATGTGCAAAGTCAAAAAAGGTTTCAATGCCAGCCAAATATTGTGAGTCAATATAGTTTGGGCCACAGAAAGGAATAGTAATCCAATTCCTATCCATCATTTCTTTTTGGACTCTCCCTAAACATAGGTAACACATATAAACGAATTATGAGTTTCATGACTAGAATTAATAGAAAAATCGGTAATTCAAAAAGTTAGCCCTCAACCCCTTTGTCGAACCCAATTAAAGTTAAACCCTCAGAATTAAGGTACATGAATTAAGGTACACTTATTCTTCTCATATATTGTAGATGAGTCAAACCCTCAAGATAATTATGTTTCCTTTGGGAGTACTAAATGTTTGGACATCCAAAAGGTAGATAAGGACATTTAATTCCCTTAGAGTCAATTAGAGCATCTTCAGTATTAGCCTCATAGTGACATTTTCCTAACATCTATCCATGGTGGAAACTTTGTAACTACTCTGGAGACATCATAACAAAAATAGCTTGCATATGCCAGGTTTAAATATCTATTGATCACGATATATAGGCCAATGCATTGGATATGGGACCAAAAGTGATCAAAAGTTTTTAGGATATCTTCAAAAAAATAATATGGTTTGAAATAAAGGGAAAAAAGAGGTGGTCTAAGTTTTAAACTGCATAAGTTAATGAGATGTTTATAAAAGTAACCTAAAAGGTTAATTAAGAGGTTTTGAAAGGGAGATGCTGGTATTGGTCGAAGTTTTAGCACTACGTAGCCTAATAAACTCTTAATAAATTGTAGGGAACGAACAAAAAATGTCAGGGAGATGCCACTACACCCACCTATAGTATTTGTCTTCATTGACAGAAAGCGCTTAACCATATTCTATTATCATTAACTTTAAGCAATTAACTAATGCCATAAAATTTTATTAAGGAGGATAGATAATTAACTAATGATAATACAGGATAACTTTTGGTCAAGAAAACCGAAGGCCAGAATCTTCAAAAGGAGCCCAAAAATCATGGCATGTGACTCGCATTTCCCCTAAGTTATCGCATGGGGTTGTAAATTTCCATGCACAAGTGAGTCTTTATCTCAAGGGATCCAAGCAAAATATTTTAGATCATTGAATTATGGATCTTGGGATCCTTTACGGCTCTCGCATGTATATATGTATTAGTAATCGCTTCATAATGAGATTTGAGATACTAATACTCAAATTATACTAGGTTAATGTAACGAGGAGATTAAAAATGTCTCTCATTTAGATATGTAGTATTACACGAAACGTTAATTAACTTGCTAAGATTGTCATCTTTTTTAGTATTTGTGTTGCTTAAGTTTTTGGCGATTGTGTTGTTTATTAAGTTTTGCTAGAGGTGGTTTACCTAAGGGTGAAAACTGAAGGTAATTAATAAAACAAGCTACACAACTTGGACAATTTTTTTTTTAATCTACACAACTTGGACATTGAAAACAAAGGATGGAGATAGGTCATAGGAGAAGGAAAAGGTGAAGGTAGACTAGATGCAGGAGAGACTAGACTACAATCATTGACAATTTGGACCAACTGGGGTCCTCCTAAAACACCTTTATGATCACCAGAAGTTCTTATATATACCTTTATAAAGCTCCCCTTCTCAGCTCTCATAGTCCACGACAATACTCTCCTTTCTCCCTTTGCCAGGTTCTATGTCCATATTAATGGCATAGCTTGTCCACACTCTTTTAATCCCCCCTTATTATTTGTCAAGATTTCTGGGTTTGTTTGGGTTTTTGTGACTCTTGGGGTGTGTGTCAGTATCAGTGGCACACATATACTGAGCCCATCTTTCTCCTCTTAAAGTTTTTAGTTACAGGCTTATAACAGCTTCTATTGTCAGCTCAAACTACAATACCTCCAATCACCAAAATTGTCTCTCCCTTTCACACACACAAACACACTCAAACACTCACTCTTTGGAAATGGGAGAAAATACAGCTGTGCCCCAACAACACCTAGAGATAGAAGGTCATGGTACCTCGAAATGCTTTGACGATAACGGTCGTGTCAAACGTACAGGGAACATTTGAACATCAAGTTCTCATATAATAATAGCAGTTATCGGTTCTGGGGTTCTTTCTTTAGCATGGGCAATAACTCAACTGGGTTGGATTGCTGGTCCTATCATGATGTTTATATTTCTCCTTTGTGATTTACTATACTTCATCTCTTCTAGATGATTGTTATTGAATAGGAGATCCTGTTTCTGAGAAAAGAAACTACACTTATATGGATGTTGTTAGATCCAACCTTGGTAAATATTTCAAGTTTTTATATTTTACTAAGAAAAAGTACAATATGGGCGTGTGATAAAAGTTCTAAAGTATTTTGTGTTGTGATTTGTATTAATGAGATGTATAAGCTAGACGCAATAGAATCCATAGTTAAATTGGCAATGAAAATGAAACAAGTACCTGATTCAAAGCTTTAATTCAAATCTCTATATCCTGAAAAAGAAATAAAAGAAAACAATACGATTAATACATACATATGGAATAATACAATCTTTAAAAAGAACACAATGAACAAAAGCACAAAAATCAAAAGACCTCAAAGACTACATATCATTACTCTAAATCGCACCCCTGTATCAAATCGAGAACTATACAAAATGGGAGATTCATACAAAAAATCCAACTTGGTAATGCCCCCATTTTGTCAAATCACAAACAAATTGTTTTCCTTAAAGAAAAAAAATTGCTAAAATTTGTAAATGTTGGAATTTTGATGCGATGAAAACCGAATCAAGCGAATATAGTATAATGAGTAAGACTATTACTTATAAGTATCACTGGCTCTTGCTCTGCGATTTTAATGGAAGAAGTTGAGGCGAAGAAGCCGAAGAAGATAACAACTACTAGTAGTCGTAATTGGAACCCTGATAACAACCTATAATTGAAAACCATAAGTGCTTACCCTAAACCCCTAATTTCATAAAATCAGTTGAATTGGAACCTTAATTTCATAAAATAAGTTGAATTGAACCCGACTTTATCAAATTTAAATTCGATTGATGATTAGAGATGAAGAAGGAAAGGTAGAGGGAGATACCTTTGATTGCAGAGGAGTGCAAGAGCCACCAACGAGACTATAATCGCAGAAAGAGATGCCACAAAATATACATAATCTTGGGAAAAGGAGGATTTGGAGAGAAACGTGGGGGAACAGGAGGTTATCCATAACAGATTCGCTCTTAAATCGTGGTAGAGAAGAGATTTTTGGGGGAAAATCTATGAGAAAGAGATGGAGGCTTTTGGCGGGGGAAGTTGGGAGAGAGACGTGAAAAACATAAGTATTTCGGGCTACTAATTTTAATAATAAAACATTAGCAACAGACTTGGAGATATAACAATAGACTTGGACTGTTGCAAATGTGCGACAGACATAGTTTGATCAAAAGCTATATATGTGTGTTGCTAGAGGCCCTTTTTTTGGTAGTGAGAACAAAAATTAGGCAAACAACATAAACGTAACCCCCCCCCCCCCCCCCCCCCCCCCCCCCCCCCAATATCTACCCAAGGCGGCGCGATTCCAGCTGGTGAAGCTCAAAACTTGGTGGAGCAAATGCCAACAAAGTGTGCATTGGGATAGCGTGCAAGACGAAAAAGAGAACAAAAACCAAACATCCCTGTGGATTCAAAAAAATTAGAACCTCAAACACAGTCTAAATCTACCCAAATTGACCCCGATCCAACAAGTATTATTCCAAACTTGGTGGATAAAATGCCAACGGCTGATTTAGCTACACCCTCCCAAAGGTCATGCAAAAAGGGTCCCCTAGAAGACGCTCCGTCGCAATGGGATAGAAGTGATATAGCAAAGGGAAAAGTACAAAAAATGGGCAAACAACATAACCCTGGTCGAACTCAAAACTTGGTGGAGTAGATGCTAACAAAGCGTGCATTGGGGCAGCGTTCAAGACGAGAAGGAGAGCAAAAATAAAATGTACCTTGGGATCCAAAAAAATAGGAACCTCAAACACAGGCTAAATCTACCCAAATCGACCCCAATCCAGCAAGTGCCATTCCAAACTTGGTGGAGCAAATACCAACGACTGATTTAACTACACCCTTCGGAAGATCATGCAAAGAGGACCCCCTACCACACGCTCCGCCGCAATGTGATCGAAGTAATATAGAAAAGGGAAAGGTACCAAAATTGGTCAAACAACATAAACGTAAAGCCCCTCCAATATCTACCCAAGGCAGCGTAATTCCAGGTGCTAAAACTCAAATTTGGTGAAGCAGATGCCAACAAAGCGTACATTGGGCCAATGTGTAAGACGAGAAAGAGATAAAAAATAAAGCGTGCCTTGGGATTCAAAAAGACAGGAACCTCAAGCATATGCTAAATCTACCCAAATCGACCCCGTCCAGTAAGTACCATTCCAAACTTGGTGGAGAAACTGCCAATGACTAATTTAGCTACACCCTTCAAAAGATCATGGAAAGAGGGCTCCCTATCACACGCTCCGCCACAATGTGATCGAAGTAATATAGAAAAGGGAAAAATACACAAATCGGGCAAACAACATAAGCCTAAAGCCCCTCCAATATCTACCCAAGGTGGTGCGATTCCAGTTGGTGGAACTCAAAACTTGGTGAAGTATATGCCAACAAAGTGTGCATTGGGACAGTGTGCAAAATCTACCCAAAGCGTCCCCGATCCAGCAAGTGTCATTCCAAAATTGGTGGAGCAAATGCCAAAAATGTGAACTAGCACAACGTGCAAGGCGAGAACACGAAAAAAAAGATTGACCTCCCGATATACCTAACCCATCAAAAAGCCAAAAAACTTTTGGTGATACAGACACAAATATTGTTGGAGCTAATGCCCATTCGATTCCAAAAGCTTGTGTATCTACGTTTAATACCACGTAAGTATTTTATATTAATTTAGTTACGAATTTGATGGAATCTACACACTCAAATAACCATACTTACATTGTTGCAGTGTTTATTCTACTGAGCAATTTAGTTTTACCCGTGAATATGGAGAATCCTCGAAGAATGACTCATTAAATCAGACATTTGAAATTGGAGAATCTTCACAGGGAAGTCATATCAAGTAAGTTTCTCCTTCTTATTACAACAAAATAATAATAAATGATCGTAATAGTTAACTTCGTCTCACTTGCAGATTGAACACAGTGCCACAACTTCTTTTTGAGGACATTTTTTGCAATGATGACGACTTGGACTCATACGTTGAAAACGTGATTAATCCAATTGTCCAAGCACGTCATTATTTAGGAGTTATGGATATTTTGTGCCCATCATGTAGTGCATTACATTGGTCAGATGAACGATTAACAAACTCGCCCAAATGTCAGCCTCTTTTCGGGACCTGTTGCCTTCAAGGAAAAATAAGGTTACCACTTCTTGATGCACTCCCACCTGCGATCCAATCACTGTTCGATGACGACTCCGCCCAAGCACGTTCTTTCCGAAAGCATACCCGTCAGTATAATGCCTCCAATGCTTTCACGAGTCTTGGTGTAATAATGGATAACCGGATAATAAATGGATGAGGTCCATTACCATTCTCAATCCATAGAGAGTTGCGACATCGAAGCGGTGCATTATTACCCGATCAAGACAAACTTGTAAGTTATGCTCAACTTTATATTTATGACTCTTCTGTAGCTTTAAATGAACGTGCCAAACGAAACCCGCAATTGAATGTAGATGACTTGGATATTATTCAAGCTAATTTGTTGGAGCATAATCATTTTGCCTGAATTTATTGGCAGGCGTACAAAGTTTTGAAGGAGGCTTCTTTGTTAACTGAACAGGATGTCGAGCACATCTTCATTACAACTCAAGAACAGATCGTCGATGATATAACCTCCCCTCAATAGATGAGATTGCAGTTATACTGCCAGGGGATGGCCATGAACCATGAAGTATGAGCGATATCGTTATATTTCTCAAGGGAGATAGAGAACTGATGCGAATAAATGAATGACGCCCAGCTTATCTCCCATTACATTATGTGTTGTTCCCTCGCGGACAACTAGGATGGGCACCCGATTTATTACATTGGGATGTTAACTACAACAAACCATCAGAGGATCGACTTACCCAAAAGGACTTCTATTCATATCGACTCTTCCAGTGTCACACTGAATATTCATCTATTTTACGAGGAGGACGATTGTTCTAAGAATTTATGGTGGATGTTTGGGCTTCAACTGAGCAAAATCGTCTGAATTACCATAGAATTAATCAAAGCAAACTTCGTTCCGAACTATACGGTAGATTGGCTGATTTGGTTGGTGTCGGGTTAAATTCTAATGAAGTTGGGAAAAGGTTAATTCTTCCTTCGTCTTTCATTGGTGGTGCAAGACACATGTCCGAGAATTTCCAAGACTTGATGGCAATCACGCGTCATAATAACCATCCATATATTATCTTAACAATGATTGCAAATCCAAAATGGCCTGAAATCCAAAAAGCACTTCTACCGCATCAAAATATTGTTAATCACCCTGATTTAGTTACACGCATTTTCGAGCCAAAGTGACGTATTTTAATGAAAGAAATAATGAAAAACCAAGTCTTCGGAAAAGTTGTAGCACATGTTTACACGATTGAGTTCCAAAAGCGAGGCTTGCCACATATGCATGCATTGCTTTTCCTAGAACAGTCGGCCAAGATTCATACTGCTAGCCAAGTCGATAAGATAGTATCAGCTGAATTTCCAAATGAAAATAAGGATCCAGCATTGATTTAAACTATTAAAAGGTGTATGGTTCATGGTCCATGTGGCGACAGAAATCCTAAATCGACGTGTATGGAAAATGGGAAGTGTACAAGAAGTTATCCAAGAGATTTCGCCGAAACAAGGACAATGGCTACAGACGGGTATCCTGTATACTGTAGTCTAAAGTTGGATAATATAATTGAATTATTAAGTGGGAAAAAGGTCGATAATAGAGACGTAGTTCCCCATAACCCACACTTGACTAGGATGTTCGATTGTCATATTAATGTCGAAGAATGCGTAGGAATACAATGTGTAAAATATATACACAAGTATATTTACAAGGTCCACGTTCCTTCGACGATGATATTAACGTGGTATGACGAAATTCAACAATATCTTGATTCAAGATATATAGGACCACCGGAATCTGTCTGTGGTATATTCAAATATAAGATGCATGGTGAGATGCCCGCTGTTATTAGATTAGCACTCCATCTACCTAGAATGTAGAAAGTAGTCTACGATGAAAAAGTGCCCATAGAAAATGTTGTTTCTAGAGCAGTAAACCAACGATCAACACTTACAGGTTTTTTCGCATATTACGCTGAAAATGAGTATGCAAGAGTTTATACTTATCAAGAATTTCCTGAATTTTATGTTTGGCATGATAGCCCAGGTATATGGCTGCCACGATCACAATGTAAAGCAATTGGTAGAGTTTATTTCGCAGCCCCAAATTTGTGAGAGAGGTTTTACCTTTGTCTGCTTTTAACTGTCATAAAAGGACCTAAATCTTGAACATTTGCGCAATGTAAATGGCATTATCCACGATACTTTTAAATCTGCATGTACAGCAATAGGGATGCTTGCAGATGATAAAGAATGGATACAATGTCTAGAAGAAGCTTCAATCATGCATACTGGACATCAACTTAGATGAATTTTTAGTGTCATACTCAACAACTGTAATCCAGTCAACCCAGATGTGTTGTGGAATAAGTTTTCGATTAACTTATAAGATGATCTTAAGCTTAAAATTAAAGATACATATAAAATTTCAAAACCTACAGAGCATCAGGTTATAGACTATGGGCTATGTTTATTAGAGAAACTACTCCTTGAGGAAGATAAAACTCTGGCAGATTTCAAACTAATGCCAAAAATAGTTGAAAATTGGTCTGAACACATTACGAATCGACTAATATGGGAGCAAGAGCACTTAAACCATGTTGATCAACATATGGAGTCTCTAATTAATGTTGTCTGCCTCAATGAGGAACAACGTAAGGCTTACGACGCTGTCATTAATTCGGTTGAAAATGATAAAGGGTCAGTTTTCTTTTTAAATGGGACTGCTGGTACGAGAAAAATATTTGTATACAACTCTATAGCAACTAATATTCGTGGCAAAAGACAAATATGTATTATGGCTGCCTTATCGGGTATTGTATCGCTGTTGCTAAATGGGGGTCGCACATCTCACTCAACATTCAAAATACCTATCGATGTCTTTGAAAACACAATGTGCAGTTTCTCAAAGCAATCAATACATGCTGAGTTGTTCAGAAAGACCAAACTTATTATTTGGGATGAAGTACCAATGCAATATAGAAATATTGTTGAGGCAGTGGATCAGACTTTCCAAGATATACTTAACAATGTGAGGCCATTTGGGGGAATCACAATTATTTTAGGTGGCGATTTTTGACAAATCCTTCCAGTTGTACCAAAAGGCGTTCGTGAAGATATCATTTCAGATTCTTTAAGGCGATCTTATATATGGAGATATGTCAAAGTGTTGACACTTTCACAGAACATGAGATTAAGCAACGTCAATTCCGAAAGTGCAAAGTTTGCAAAGACATTGTTTGAGGTAACCATAATTTACTTAGACTAAATATTTTTAAAATTAAATTAATTTTTCACTAACTACAATAGTTACAACTTGGGTATAGCTTGGAGACAACCAGGAAGAAGCTATTCATTTTCCATCTGCAATAAACAAATGTCCAACCCTAGAAGAGCTCATATGTACAATTTACCCACTGTTGCAAGAACTTACAACGATGTCAACAAGTTACTTGACTGAGCGTACTATTTTATCGGCACGTAATGATGACGTTCGCATCATCAACGCACGAGCTTTATAAATGATGCCCAAGGAAGAAATTGTCTATTTTGCTACAGATCAATTATCAAAAGAAGACTCTGATGATCGGACAATTACTAATAGGTATCCAACCGAGTTCATAAACTCCTTTGATCCTCCTGGGCTACCACCATTCAAATTAAAGTTAAAAGTCGGGTGTCTTGTAATGTTATTACGTAATCTAGCACTGAAAGATGGTCTTTGCAACGGAACAAGATTAATGGTACTACGATGTGCAAAGCGATTAATAGAGGCAAAAATTCTGACCGGAGAAAAGGCGGGCAACTTAGTATTTATACCAAGGATATCTCTATCTCCGACCTCTGGTGAGTTACCATTTACTATGACACGGAGGTAGTTCCCATTACGAATAGCTTTTGTAATGACCATCAACAAGTCACAAGGTCAATCCGTCAAGTTTGTTTGAATTGATCTAAGGAATCCAATTTTTTGCCATGGGCAGTGTAATAGCCTAATTCTGGGATTCGGACTTAGCCTTTACACCAAAAAAAATTAGAATGCTTAAGAATAGTGAATAACAACCAACAAGATAATTTATTACAAAGAGCACCCTGAGTATAGGAAATTTCAGAGTGGGGATTTTTCTGCCTATAATTGCCTATTTGTAATATGTTATTCTCTGGTTCTACTTATAGGTCTTACAATATGACCGTTTGATGACCTTTAATATTCTTAATGATGGACGTTACAAAGTTTATGTAAGATACACTTTGACTAGATAGTGTAACGTTCGAACTTTTGTTGTTGTACAACGGCACTATTGATAACTATACATTTGCGTAAATTGACCTGTTACTATGGAGGTTGAAAGAGACATTACGAACTAAGGAAAGTTGATCATGTCTTTAGTAATTCTTGTACGCTGATGAGATTGAGGACAAAGCTTGAGTTCGAGATACTTCATGTACGTTGATGAGATCGAGGACGAAGCTTGAGTCTGAGATACTTCCTGTACGCTGATGAGATTAAGGACGAAGCTTGAGTCTGAGATACGAAATAAACTATTACAAGAGCATGAGCTCGAGATGCAGAATACGCCACTACAACCGCCCCCTCTCAGCCAACAGTACGATAAGCATTGTAGGTGAGTGGTGTTGGTTGAGAAGTATCATTAAATGTTGTAGTTAATATCTGAGATTCATTTCCAATGTATATTCATGAGTATCTATTGGTGTCTGTTGGGTTTCCTAGAACCAATGACTGTAGTCAAATGTTATTGCATGGGAAATCTTTCTGATGTTGGGACTTTGGACAGTCGACTTTTGAGTATAAAAAATAGTATGTATTGAGGTTGAAAGAGCCAGGTCTTCGTTTTTGATTTCTGTCTTCTCTGTGTACTGCCCCTGTATTTGAAATTGTTTTTCTGTGGATAGGATGGTGACGATAAGGACTCAGGCCCGTACTTCTAGGATTCAGAGGAAGATGGAGGAGCTGCGCATCAGGAACTTTGGATACCAGCTATTGTATCTACCTACTCCATTTCCGGTATCTCCTATATATCATTACATGTCGTATGAGGAGGTGATGGAGGCGGGGGATGACCATTATCAAATGGTACGTTTATATTATCAACTGACATCTGAGGCAGAGTGCCGAAATGGTCTTTGGTTGTTGGCAGAGGAGGTTATTACAACTGAAGATGAAGCGGCAGGGATTCGTCCAAGGGAGTATCGTTGGTACCCGTCTAATGAGTGGGTCTTGTTAAAGAAATAAAGCATTTTGTCTATCACTAGCATGTGAGGAGGTGGAGGTTATGGTGGAAAAGGTGGGAGGATGCAGAGGATCATTTCTTCCATGGACCATAGATTTTGGCCATAAATAAGATCTTTCATCTGTGACTTCTAGTTCTGACTGTTTCCAGGATCTTGTAGCATGGGATCAGGGTTTGAAAGGTACTTCAGTTTTTCATCATCTTCTCTGCTGATTCCCTAAAAGCAATTCAAACTGTAATTTTGTTACGTAATCTGTTGTAATTGTTTAGAACATTGTGTTATCTGTAAAGTATTTTGTAAATAAAATTTTGAACTTAATGAAATAACTTCGCTCTTTGTCATGATTCTTTGTCGTGAATTTGTTTGTGTAGTTTGTTACCTGTAAGATAGGAGTTAGGCCTCAGGGGATATGATCGAGCTGGAAGGAATTTAGTATGTATGAGGGTAAATGGTAGGTATAACTGAGGTTGAAAAGAGAGGAGATCAAAATGGGTTGAAAGGAAGTGGATAATGTCAGTGAGGTAACTCATCAGGAAGTAACTATAGCTTGTTTTATGTGACTTGTGTGCTCGAACTGGGTGATAGAGTGTCTCAAACTGAGAGACCATGTGGTCGTGGATCTGTAGGTGCTACTGCTGGATTTGTGTGATCTGGTATATTGCCATGTACAAAATCTGAGAGGATATTTTATACTAATGGAAGAATGTTCTGTCATAATATACTGTATAGATATTCTGTTGTCCTAAAAATATTCACAAAAAAAATTCTCAGTAAAATCTGTGGTGTGATCTGAATTTGTGGAGATATCCCATTTTGGCTATAAGTAGTGATTCCTTACTATTGTTATCTGCATCGTTCTGGAGTTAGTGTGTTCAAGCATGGTGAGGACTCATTCTCAGCGTATGCAACAGGCGGTAGATGGTCATTTTTATATCAAGGTTGCTGAACTTTGTGAGCTCTATTTTCATCAATTGCCTTTTGATGTCGTTCTTCCAGAATGGCCATTGAATCTGGTTGGGCTAGACAATGGAGGCAGGCATGCGGAACATGATCGCTTTGTTTGGTGCAATATTTTTTGTAAGTCTCTGTTAGATCCCAAGGTACGAGAACTGACTGTTTGACAGCTCGCATGTGATAAGATCGTGGAAGAGGATGTAAGGGCAGCGAATGAAGAGATTATTCTGTGTGGGGAATCGAACCATCGGGGTTGTTTTAGATATAACTGGGGGGCTTGATAAGCTCGGATTCTGGAAGTTCGTTAGAAGTAATCTGTTAAAGGAGTATTTTATAGTTGGGTTTGAATAAATGTAACATGATTGATCGTGAGAGAATAAAGTATGTGATGTCTCGATCTTATTAAAATAATAAAGTATTTAGTTTTACACTTTATGTGCGGATATTAAAAGAGACAACTGTAGGATTTTACCAACTGTATTGATGTCTTTGAATTTTGAAAATTAAGTTTTTTTAGGAATGTGTACGATCTTGGTAGAGTATAAAAGAAAGGTGATTAGTCGTTTTGTACTGTGTTGAGGAAAAAATGTAAAAATTTTAATGGCAGACAATAGAGACAGACGTGATGACGGTAGACGTTATGACAGAAGCCATGATGATGTTTTAAAATGAAATAGCGTGCCTGTGATAACAGTAGGGATGACTGATACGTGTCAGAAAGAGCTGTTATTTCATAAACTGAGGGAGAGTATAAAAACTCGACTCTCTCTCTCCCTCATAAATTATCTACAGTTTCAGGGAGAGAAAAAAGTGGTACAACTCTTATTGTCAAGGAAGGGAGATGGTCGAGTGCTGAGTGTGATTTAGGAAAGAAATCTTCATCGAGCGATAGGAAATTGTCGGAGAAACGACAGGATCGCTCATTTTCGAAAAGACGTCCATGCAAAGCAGATGATTGTTGTTCTGCAAGTACAGGTTGGTAATGTAAAAACTCTGTCTGCTTGATTTGTGAGTAATTTGTTTAATGTAGTAATCTGTATAGTTGTTTGTATTTATGGGGATTTAAAGATTTTGAAAATACAGATGAGAGAGGCATGCAAAGAGAGAAAATCTGTATTTTTGAGGAGATGAGGGAAATTTGAAATGATTCGATATTTGCTTTTTGGTTTTGGAATTGGGAAAATAGACATGTTGAATAGGTATAGGGTAGGGTTTGATGTAACTGTTTGTAGTATAGGGATAATGATAAAATATGTTTATGTATCTCTAGGTTCAGTATGCATTCTAAACCTAGCACCCCTACTAGTAAATTTGTAGTATCGTCCAGTTCTAAGGAGACTTCGTCTTTAGGGAGAGGGGGCGAGTATAGTTTTATGGAGGAAATCGTGAATAGTGTGGGGATGCCCGTAGAGATTGGGTAACCTAGTAGGGCTGTGGTGATGGTAAAGAAGGAAGATAGAAACAAGAAGGAGATAATCCTTGTCATTTACCCAGAGGGGATAGATGTATGGAAAGAATACCTAAAATATAAGAAGAAATTGCAAGGAGATTAGGGTACTAGCCGTCAGACTAGGAAAGATAGAAAGTTTAGAAGAAGTAATAAGAAAAAAAGGTGTGGAAGTGGGAAGTGGCGCAGAACAAGTTAATCAACAAGGTGCTGAATTAAACGTTGCTCCCACCTCCGGGTAAGTTAGTATTTATACCAAGGGTATCTCTATCTCCGACCTCCAGTGAGTTGCCATTTACTATGACACGAAGGCAGTTCCCATTACGAATGGCTTTTGTAATGACCATCAACAAATCACAAGGTCAATCCGTCAAGTTTGTTGGAATTGATCTAAGGAATCCAGTTTTTAGCCATGGGCAGTTTAATAGCCTAATTCTGGGATTCAGACTTAGCATTTACACCAAAAAAGTTTAGAACGCTTAAGAACATTGAATAACAATCAACAAGATAATTTAGCGTGGAAAACCTTTGAATAGGTTAAAAACCACGACCTCTCCTGAGGATTTTGAGAAAGAGAAGATGATCTTATTGAAGTTGCTAACTTATTACAAAGAGTACCCTGAGTAAATGAAATTTTAGAGTGGGGATTGTTCTGTCTAGAATTGCCTGTCCATAATCTGTTATTCTCTAGTTCTACTTATAGGTCTTATAATTTGACCGTTTGATGACCTTTAATATTCTTAATGATGGACACTACAAAGTTTATGTAGGATACTCTTTGACCAGATAGTGTAACGTTTGGACTTCTGTTGTTGTACAACAGCTCTATTGATGACTATACATTTGTGTAAATCGGCCTGTTACTATGGAAGTCGAAAGAGATGTTGTGAATTGAGGAAAGTTGATCATGTCTTCAGTAATTCCTGTACGCTGATGAATTGAGGACGAAGCTAGAGTCTGAGATACTTCTTGTACGTTGATGAGATCGAGGACGAAGCTTGAGTCTAAGATACTTCCTGTACGCTGATAAGATCGAGGACGAAGCTTGAGTCTGAGATACTTCCTGTACGCTGATGAGATCGAGGACGAAACTTGAGTCTGAGATATGAAATAAACTATTACAAGAGCGTGAGCTCGAGATGCAGAATAAGCCACTACAGATAGCTTTATGTAGCATTGTCAAGGTGTACTTCTCTAAACATAATTAATATTCTTTTGCCACCAGATGATGATACAACAACTAATATCGTTTACCCAGATGTTCTGTTATAGGTAAAAGCTAAATCCTTAACTTTTAATATTATTTTGGAAAGACTTGCAAGTCTTCATCATATGTTATAATATTTAGTATTAAATTTACTTAGTTTGATTGCTTGAGAGAAATTTTGGATTATTTTAGAGGAGAAAATGGGTTAATATGCAGTTTTTTCTTCTTCTTTGAAACCCATTATTCAATTTGTTGATTAGATAGTAGCAAATAATAAATTATCTTTGTTGATTAGTTATTTTGGGGGATAGCTTATGTAGGAGACTAATTGTTTGTAGTAAGAATTGATACTTCTCTTTCTAAATCTTTTCTTTTTCTAGAGTCCCACATGCCAATACATATCATGTGCTTCTAATTTTCTTGGATACCCTAAATTCATCTTTGAGTAGTTTCTTTTGTAATTATGTTCCTTTATTTATTGGTTGCATAATTGGTTGTTTTTCCCTAATATTTTCCTCTAAAATGGAAACACCCTACTTGGGTATGAGTTAAGTGCTTCATCTATGTAATAATTATTTTCTTCACTTTTTTTTAATAGATTTTATAAATATTTTCCTACTTACTATCTTATAGGTTTTATTGGTACATGAAGAAACCGATGGTTAATTAAGTGTGAGGGGACGTAACAACATTACAGGCCAAGAAGTTCATCAAAAAGCACACAGAAAAAGAGGTAAATTTAGCAATGCAATCATGTTTGATTTGATATTTCTAATAAGTAGAAGTGTTTGTGATTAATGATCATGCATGATTTGTTATGGAATTAAGGTGATACCAAGTCGTACGCTCCAGTCGTACTCGATAATGGCGTTACCTATATGTTTATACAACACAACAATATTTTCCTCATGCCAGCGATGAGGCAAAATTGTAATGCGGCCAGTATGATACTCTTTTTACACCGGGTTGTCCATGTAAGGTTTTCTCTAGGAAACTTTAATTATAGTAAATATGTTTATATAGCAGAACGTGGCATGAACTATTGAGGCATATAACAGTTGCATATTGGCATTTATATCGACGCCATGCTGAAGTATTTAGGCGTCTAGCTAGAATATATGATTGCATGTCGGCATCTATATTGATGTTGTGGTAATGCATTTACGTGTTACACCATTTCATCATGCATTTAGGTGTTACACATGTTTCACACGGACAACGTTCCTTGATCTAAATGTCTGCCTTGGCAGGTCACGCCAGATGCGAAGATAGGCGGATGCCAGATGCTAAGTTATTTTTGTTTTGTTACTATTAAAGGTTTTTAAGCATTATTTTGAAGAGTTCGAAGAAGAATCCCTTAGAGATAACTTTGTGGTCGTTGTAAGAATGCATTTCTCAGTTTGTTTTTTTGAATCTAAAGTTTGTACTATTTCATATTGATAAGATAAAATTTTACTGGCACATGAGGTGACACACTTTTCTTTTTGGCAGTATGAATTACTTGACGAAATGATGGACTTTGGCTACCCTCAGTATACATAAGCTAAGATTCTTAGTGAATTTATCAATACAAATGCCTATAGGATGGAAGTTAATCAGCAACCTCTGATGGCTGTAACAAATACAGTGTCTTGGCGTAGTGAAGGGATAAGATATATAAAGAATGAAGTTAATTTTTGTGTAGGTTGTTAATTGTTATTATTTTTGATTTCATTGCTACCAGTGGACATCATTTTGAAAGTTTTGTTTATACTTAATTAGGTGTTCCTGGATGGCATCACTCAAGAAGTTTCCATAACTGAGTTTGCAGAGTCATCTGACTCTAAAGAAGACTCTGAAGAACTGGAGAGCTTGGCAAAATCCTCTGCAATAGAAGGAAGTGGAGAAGGTGAATTACCAAGCAATTCCTCCAAGGATTCTACTCTCACAAAATCTGAAATCAAGTTTGAAAATTGGCAAATAATTATCCGTCTTGATGCCATACGTGCCAATGCAGAATGGGTCCCATATTCCCCCAACCAAGCTGGTGTGTCTGCAGAAATTGTTCAGCATTTAGCCGAGTCAGTCAGACTAAAGGATTATGACAACCTGGAGCCATGCAGGATATTCCACGTAGCCCGGTTAGTTTCTATCCTTGAAGCTTATGCGCTCTATGATCCCGTGACTAGGTACTGTCAAGGAATTAGTGACATACTCTCCCCGATGATTGCTGTAATATAAGAGGACCATGAGGCATTCTGGTGTTTTTTGCTGGTTTCATGAGAAAAGCACGACATAACTTCAGACTCGACGAAGAGGGGATCATTGCACAGCTTACAACTATATCGAAGATCATTAAATTTAAAGACCCACACCTCTACAAGCATCTCGAAAAGCTTCAAGCTGATAATTGCTTCTTCATATACAGAATGGCCCCGTCCACGGTCAAGTTTGATTAAAACTAAGAAGGTTACCTTGGCATCTTGAGTTTCCAGGCCGTCTACTTTGATCTGAGTTGATAAAGGCTTTAATATGCAGATGAAGAACAATCTGACTTTTTAAAAGCGATATTATGAGCATATAGCTAATAGTAGCTTAAACTACTTAAGAATCGTTACCTTGCTGCCACCATTCAAGACAAACACCATCCCGACATCTTCGAGCATTTTGACCACTTCAAATATCTTGGATATGCGGCCTAGAAGGTATTTTATATTCCATAGATTCACATGAACCATCTTCTCATCCTGCTTGTTATGATCATGCAACCATATTCACACCTTTGTTAATTTTTCTTGCAGTTGCTCCTGCCTGTTGTGCTCATCTAGTTACAGCCCAGATGGGATAATTTCTCAACAAAATCGATGACTTTTTGGAGACATCTTTAGGTCATGGTGGACCTGTACCATTCCAAGCAATGCCCAGACTTCACTCCAAAGTTGCGAACTCTATGTTTTTATGCTAATTATATCCTTGGGGATTTCAAGATTAGCTGTGAATTAGGGAGAGTGTATGTAATCGTTCTATGTTTAGTAGGAGTATATATAGTTTAATATCTTTAGATACGCTTTAATATATGATTCTAAATCGTATAGATTGTAACTAAACAACATATCTTACCTTTGGATACCTCAACATGAAACGTAAAACCCGAAGCATCAGCTTTTTCGAATGACTCCACATAATCGAGAGGGTTTGTGACCATGAGTGTCAAAAGACAAAAGAAAGACAATTTCCCATTTATATCCCTTTAAGCCAACATGTCAGGCTTCAATATGGAAAATATAAACAAAAAAGAAGGTATTTACTTGGTGTGCTTCCGTAAACTCTCGATTACTGGAGCTCCAATCGTAAGATTCGGGACGAAGTGCCTATGAAGAATAAGACACATGAATTTTTTTTATCAGTTATCCAAAGTGCTTTAATGATGTAATACGCTTATTACTTGTTACGGTTTTTACCTAATACTTGGAGGACCCTTCTAAGATTTGGTCATTGAAAAGTCAACAACGTAATTTACACACTTTTTATTTGATCGCCAATAGAATTATCATTCAGAAAGGAAGAAACATGCAAAATAGTATTATAGTCTTATTCATGCGTTATATGATGTTCTTTTTTTGTGCTAAGTAGCCTTAGTGGCGAATAAAACTTGAAAAGGTTACATGTGAATTTATTAACTTAAAAGGGTATTTCCTTGCAAGTGTTAATACAAAAGTAAACCTACCTCTTTACAAGTTATGTTTACTAAAATAATTCTTCATGATTACTTATAGTAACTTCCACAATTTTTAATATGCAGTAATGTCCCCTCTTTTAATGCTAATTACAAAAAAATGTAACCTCCCCAATCAAGACCCTTTTAAAGTTCAAGAGCAAAAGACTAAAGATTAGACTTAGACTCCCATGTACCTTTATTTTTCTTCTCAATATAATTTTTTTTATGAATCTTCTAACTATTAGGCCTGAAGATTGAGAGTTCAGCAGGCAAACTTCACGATTCACAATCTAAAAATTGTTGCTACTATTACGATTCATAGGTACATATCTCAAATTATTATAATTTTTCACTTTCTAATTTATAAATACTTAAGATATTCTCTAGCAAATGTAAGATTTATTCTAACAAAAACCTTTAAATTCATTATCTCTTAATTCTAAGTCTAATATTATTCCACATTTAACATTTTCCCTCTCAAAAACGATAAAATCACTTGCTCATACATTTTCTTGTAGATCCAATAAGGTTATGAATTATGTACATTGTTCTTCTATTGCTGAACTTCACCACGAAAGAATATGCTGGAAAATTAAAGTTTTGATAGTCTGATTATGGCACGTCGTTGATTATAAACATAAAAACGAAATCAAAAGTATTAATATGATCGTGATGGATGAAAAGGTCGGTAAAATTTTTGTTCTCTTATTAATTTTATTATTTCTTAATATTTGCTTCTTTGATGAAAAAGAATTCAGGGAGAACAAATTCATGCACAAATACCATCCAACCAATTGCTCAAGTTCAAGAAGAAATTAAAAGAAAGATGAGTTTATTACTTCTACAAGTTCAGTGTCGTAGAGCTTTTGGATCGAGTTCTTATTCCATATCGTCCAATCAGCCGTACTTACCAATTAATTTTTAATTGGGCAACAATGTCCCAATTAGCCCATGGACCAAAGAAGTTTCCAAAGCAAACATTCACGTTAATCAATTTTGAGGATGTTCATGAACGGAATAATGATAATACAATTCTAACAGGTATTCACTACAACCCAACTTTACAAATCATTTTTTTTCCTAAGTTTGTTCTAACAATCTATATTTTTAATTTCTAGATGTGCAAGGAACATTGAACTTTTGGCCGAACGTCACTTATTTTATGAATGCATATGGTAAAAAAGTAAATAAACTAATCATATCTATAAAAAATGAAAGGTTAGCCAAATTCAAATCAAATTATAAATTTATGTTAGTTCAAAATGTTTAATAGTATGTTTATATCTGTTTTCAAATATTTAGGGGTGTTTTACTAAAAGTAAAACTAAGAGGTGTTATAGTAGACCGTATACCATCTTTAGTGGAAAAGAAGTTGGTTAAACTATTGTCACAATGACTTCGACGATCAAACAATAATATTTAGCTAAATCAACTAAATAATTTTAATTACAAAAAAACTGTACTTTAAATGAACCTGACATTTTTCTTCTCTTCGGGTACTTAGGAATTATCATCAACTGCTGCAACAAGGGTGTATTTTGTTGATGACTATTAGGACATCTATAAAATTGAGTAAACTTTGTGATAAGATGTCCAACGGTTGTTTAATTCGATTAGTTTTAATGAAATTCATCGTACTATTTAATTTTTGCACTCTTTAACAAAATAAATGTTAGAATTTCACTTAGTTGTGTACTGCGGTTTTTGTATTATTTTTTAAAATGTTTGCGACTTTATTTTCCATGACTTAAACATAAAACCCAAACTTTTTAACGTTCACACGTGCTAAATAGATCATCACAAAAAATAGGCATAAGCTACCAACAATACAAAAATGGTTGTGTTTAAATCTGACTTGGGTTAATAAAGTTTTATTTTATTTAAATTTGGATTGCCTAAGGGTTAAGGATTTATCTTATCTCGCCAGTATGAGGCACAAAAAGGTGTCCCCCTAAACAAACACAATAAACTTCAATTTGATGTCTGTAGCAAGTTTGTACGAGCCTATTTTAAATGAACTAATATACTATCTACTTTCTAGGGTCGTTGACAACTAAAAGAGATCAAAGTATTAGCCAGGGACCATGACTTAAGAATTTTCATGGATTGAGTCTTTACCAATGAGTGCCATAAGTCATTGCTTATATTGGTAACATATAAGTTGGTGAACAGTAATGGTAGATGTGGGTTTGGGATTACGCCACTTCTATTAAAACCTTAGTGTCAAAATTAGCAAAAATTGAAATGCATTAGCCAAATACTACACAAACTCTGTATTTATCAATCGATATACACTAACTCATTCGTGCGTAGAACGGGCTTATAACCTAGTTTGACTTAAGTCCTGCCATTTAGCAAAAAAACAATTATAGTCCTTTATTTACAATTTGACCATGGTCAACTGCAATTGACCGCAGTTGACCCAATTAAAATCTGGCCATTTTGCAAAGACTAAAATATCCTTATAGCGCACATGTTAATCAGCTTGTTTTCTCTTTCTTTCTTTCTCAACTTCTTCTCTCTCGCTATCACTGTGAAGTTCTCAGTTTGTTCTCTCTCTCTCTGATAATGGTGAAGAAGAAGAAGAAGAAGAAGAAGAAGAAATTGATAGATGAGATTGGTGAAGATGATGTATACCCCATCACTATTTCTGATAATAGTAAAGATGAGTACCCTCCACCTGAAAAAGGGGAAACAATATTGAGACATATTCCATTCCCAAGGTATGTATTATCTCTGTCTCAATGTGTATGATTTGGATACCTAATTTATGATTTATTAGAAATTGAGATTTTTTAGAGTTTGTAAATAAATTGGGGGTTTCATAATTTAGGGTATTTGTTACTTAATTGGGTTTTTTTAGGATATTAATTAGTACTAATTATACTGTATCATGTTCAATTGTTGTATTATATTAGGTTTTCTCTATGCAGGCATTCATACGATTTGAGGCATGTTTTTATTAAATATGGGGGAAAGTGGGGTAAAATGAGTCATACAGGTTGGGTTGACAGTAATTATACAGGGGGGAAGAGTTTTAAGTATGGGATATTATGTGGGGAGGGGATAACTTATGAGGAATATGTGAAAGAGATTGTAGTCAAGGTTAATGACCATTATGGGGTGGGGAATGTGATAGAGGTTACGTGTTTGTACAATGGGCTACCTTTTGTTGTCATATGTACAGATGATTTGAGGGACATGTAGGTATAGGGTGATGAAAGTTATCCAATTAGAACACATTTTTACATCAAGCCAACAGATGTAGTAAGAAAGATGGTTGATGAAATTGAGGAGTATGTTCTTCTAGATGAAGATGATATAGATTATATCATATCCACAAAAGAGACAAAAAAGAAGAATACCACCCTAGTTAAGGCTACCCCAGTTAAGACCAATGCTAAAAGAAAGGGAAAACAGTGGTAATGAGTCCTTCCAAACCTAACAAAGCTGCCAATAAACCAGCCAAGAGGCAGAAAACACCAATTGTTAATGCAAAGAAGATAGCCAAAAAACATAATTCAAAATTGAAAAAGAATGTTGTGTTCTCAAAAGAAGAAGACTTGGATGATTTACATAAAGTTTATCATAGTGACAAAAAGATTGACCCAGAGGAAATAGATGATTATGAGATAGAAACTCCAATGAACATTGCGTCAAAAAATGAAAGTGAATGTGATAATATAGATGGAGAATAAGAAAGATAGTTTAGGTATGCCCAAGTTGGGATTGATTGTTTGGGGCATGAAGATGGTTATTACAGCACTCACTTATCTAATGATGAGGATTATGTTTTATTGCTGAAGATCTTGAAAGAGATAATGAATTTGAAAGTGTTGATGTTGAATTAGATGATATTTACAGTAAAGAGGAGGATGACAAAGTCAAAACACCATTGACAGTTGGTTTTAAAAAACTTGAGGTAAGGATACAATGGATAACTGTATATGAAGCTAGAGAACATATGAGAAGTTTTAGAATTTTAAACCACTTCACATATATATGCATCAAGAATGACAGTACTAGATTGAGGCTAAAGTGTTTACAGGAAAAGTGTATGTGACTGGTATTTATATCAAGAAACAATGATGGGTACACTATTGTTTTAAAACATGGTAACTTTCAGCATTCTTGTAAAGGAAAGCTAGGGGCAAAAAATACCTTGTGTAATGCAGCATGGGTTGCTAGAGAAGTTAAATCATTGGTTAGAGATGTTAGGGCAATGACTCCCAAGCTAATTAAGGCCAAAATGAAAACAAAGTATGGTGCTGAGATTAGTTACTGGACTGCTTGGAATACAAGACAAATCTACACGAAGAGTATAGTAGGGTCTTATGCTCAGAGTTACCATGACTTGCCTTCATTGTGTGGAGATTTTGAAATTCAATCCTGGGAGCATAACTAGAACCTGGAGACAAGATGACATACCGCAATGGACTGGTACTCTTGTGGCTTTTAAAACATCTTTGAATGGCTTTGTTAAGGGGTGTAGACCTATATTAGGGCTAGATGGTTATTTTTTAAAAGGGAAGTATGGAGGGATTTACCTATCTGTACTCAGTCTTGATGCCAACAATAGCTTGTTCGTAATTAGAGTGTACATGTGCATAAATAAATGTAAAGATAGTTGGCATGATTTTCTTACTAAGATAGAACTTTACTTATCTGCACACTCAGGAAAATTGACATTTATCTCTGATAGGCAGAAGGGCTTATTGATTCAGTGGCAGAGATTTTTTCAAATACAAATCATAGGTTTTGTTTCAGACACATGTTTAAAAACATGAAAAAATACCACAAGGGAGCACACTTAGAAAGACTGTCATGAGGAGCTGCAAGAGCTTTTAGGCAATATGAAAAAATAAGAGTTTCTAAATCAACTTGGTATTGACATCCCTGGGGCAAAGGACTACTTGGAAAAA
The DNA here is from genome assembly GCA_014058105.1 of Kingdonia uniflora. NCBI lineage: Eukaryota > Viridiplantae > Streptophyta > Magnoliopsida > Ranunculales > Circaeasteraceae > Kingdonia > Kingdonia uniflora. The sequence continues at coordinate 579,551 of JACGCM010002066.1, read as the reverse complement.
TGACCATATGAGCATTGGTGTAGATCTCATTTTGATTGTACTGCAAAATGTGAACACATAACGAATAATTTTAGGGAGTCATTCAATTGGTGGATCATGAAGATCAGAGATAAACTACTAACCAAAGCATTTGAGAGACTAAGTTTGATGCTTATGAAACTAATGTTTGATAGATGAACCAAAGCAGAGTCATGGGATCAAGGTGGTTTGGTACCAAGAGTAGTTAAACATCTTGAGTATTTAATGGCACATTATGGGGAGTATGATATGGAAGGATATGACAAGAATGAATGAGTTTCAATCTCTAGTATTGGGGCAAGGAGGGTACTAAACCTGGAAGAGAGAACTTGCCAATGCATTGAGTGACAATTGATAGGAATGCCTTGTATCCATGCTCAAGTGAATTAATCCCAAGGAGGTAATTGAAAATGTAAGAAATATATTTTCCTAATTTATTAAATTTCTTTATTTATTACATTTTTTCATTTGATTTTACTGTCTCATGCATTTTCATTTGATTTTCTTGTAATTTTTTTTCACCATATCACTTTGTTGCTTCATATGTGGCCACATATATTGGTATTATACATCCAGTATCTGATGATGCAAATTGGGCCTCTGTAAGTTAAAATTATTTAATGGTATTATACATATGATGATATACAATGTTCTTTTAATGTATTCACTTTGTTGCATCTTATGGTATTTTACATCCAATATCTGATGATACACACTATTCTTTTAATGTATTCACTTTATTCTTTTAATGTATACACATTATTCTTTTTGTTGCTTCTTATGCCTCACTTCTAATTGTGTTCTGTTAATTTGTTGCTTCTTATATAGCCACCTTATGTGGTTAATCCACCACTATTGCAGAGAGGGAGGGGAAGACCTACAAATGAGAGAATCAAGGGTGATGATGAGGTGCATAAAGAACAAAAAAGATGTGGAAAATGTGGTACTTTTGGCCACAATAAAAAAACTTGCAAAGGTGAACCTATCCAAATTCAAAGGGCACCTGCACCTAAGGCAAGAAGAAGACCATCAAAAAAATCAACCAGAGTATACTTCAGTCAGTCACAGCAATCAGATGTTACTCATGACCAAACAACGCCCATAGCTGGAGGAAGGGGTAGTAGTGGGAGGGCATCCAATGCTGGCAAAGGGAGGGGAAGGACTGAAGGTGTTTAAAGTGCATCAAATTCATCAAATGTTGGCAGAGGGAGGGGAAGAGCTATGCAAACAAATCACCAAAGGTTTGTAGATGAGTGGTTGGGTAACTCAGCCCCTGTAGAAGCTCCACAATCACAAGGGAGGCCACCACTGGTGATACCACCCATGCAACCAAGGACAGATACTTCAGCAAATCCTTATAAGATAACCTTCAAGCCGCCTAGGTAAAACTGGAGGCTTTGAACTTTCAGTTAACAATGTGTTTTGGGGTATGTTGAAACAATGTTTGTGTTGTTGTTTGTTAATGTAAAACAATGTCACTGTTTAATAATATATTGTGTTAGAGTTTGTCAATGTGTTGTTGCATGTGAATTTCTATATGTGAAGCAATTCTACATGTATGTGATGTTGTATGTGAATTTCTATATGTGCAACTTTTATGGTGAAGTGTAGATTTTGGAATGGTGAAATGCTTATGAGGACATAAAAAGAAGGCAAGAGAATGAGGTATACTACATAACCCATACATTCTTGTTTTCAAATCATTACATTCATGCTTTTAAACACATATCCCTTTTACATAGTTGTTTTTATTTTAAACTCCTTAATGAATTCATCTAACCCCATCTCCACAGTGACCTTCACATTAAGCTTTCCATTCTTGCCTTCCTTGAAATCCTCTAAAGTAGCCTTCAACCACTAGAAATTGCCTTAAGTAAAACATTTCAAATACTTATGCCCATAACTATGATCTTGCCTAGAAGTAATAAGAAACATCATTGTCCCAACACAACCTTGTACTTTACATTTGGGTTATTTCCAAGGGAAATCTCTAATCTAATGAGATGAACCACCACACCCAAAATACCCACTTCCAGAGGATGTCCCAATAAAACTTCTAGATTGAACATTTACATCAGATAACCACTGAAATTCAGTATATTATGAGTATTGACACTTGAGATATTTTATGTTGTAGTTCTTTGTTGTGTATAAAGTCATAAGCTTCCTAATGCCATCACAATGAGGAAACCTACATTTGGTGGGAGTGGCCTTGAAGGTAACACATTACACACTACAATTTGGAATAATAACAACAGTTCCACATAAAAGTCAATATTAGACATACATTAGACAGTACAAAGTACAAAATTAAACACCATTTGTTTATAAATATATTAGACTTAACCCCCTCTATTTGTAAACAACATAAGCTTTAGTCCTTTCTCTCTAAAATTTGATTCATGAACTAAAAGCTTAATTTTTTCAATTAAGACTGTAACTAAGCTTGTAGTAGTGCTTGTAGGAATAAAGTACAATCACTATGATCAATATATCAAAGATTAATATAATTCTACTAACCTGATTTCCTGCTCTCTGTTAATCACCTGTTCTTGAGTGGAGTCTTCCCTTAGATTGGTTGCAGACCTCAATGGGATGGTTTTCTATAGTGTAGCCTCTAAGAGGGACTTCCTCTCTATTTAAAATGATAGGGCTTGAGTGGTCTTCCCATTGTACCCTCAAGCCCTAATAAAGAGTAATACTATGTCCCACCAACCTTAACTTGGTGTAACAATTGGGCACAACCAATAGCACCTATACGACCTATTAACATGTGTGTTCGTGAACCAGACGACAAAGTAAAGAGTAGTGCTGGTATAGATGGAAAATCCAACAATCTCCCACCCGGCACTAACTCGATTTTAAGAAAAATAATTTTAGTCTGATTCACGGTTTTTTATGAAAATCGGATGGCCATCCTTTGTTTTTTAAAACAACACATGATAATTTGTTAAAGGCAATGTTACATCGAACTTGACTATCACTCTACGACTACAAAGATGACTAACACGGTTCACGGATGAATTTTGGTCAGGTCTTTGGGCACATGCCTAATTCATATCGTAGACATCAGGCTAGCAACCTCAATAGCTTTCAAGTATAATTTCTATACTGGTGGAGTTTAGCGTGTGAATAGCAAATGTACACCATAATAATGTGCTAGTACATTTCCATTAGTGTCCTGCAACATGTGTTTACCAGACACATGTCATTTCAATATTTAGACAAACCGTCATGCGAAGACCATCGTTCATACTGAAATGAAGGCCAAAGGATGTGGAGCCTACCCATATCCAACCCAAGCAAACTTGAGAAACATTTCAGTATTCTCTATAGGCACTTGATACTTAGACAACCGTCATGTGATAAAATCACTCGTATCTAAAACTTTATTGCAATTGCATACTTTAAACTGAATATGTGCACATATAATAACGAATCCAAATATAATAGTAGCTAAATAATCAAAAATCAAATCTGAATGTCGACCAAAACAATAATCGGGAATAACTCCCACATGGATAAATAATTCTAATGCAGTAATGGTAAATAAATCAACAACTACTCCCACGTAAAATAACGATCCTCAAAGAGACTCCAGCAAAATATGAGTCAGAGTCCCAAAACCATAAGCTCATCTGATCTCCTATAAACCAATCTGTAATCTTTTATCCTCTTTAAATGGCGAAGAACTTTCTTGGTTGCCTGCCAAGTGAATGAATAATATAAGGGTTATGATAGTACCTTCCTAACATCCCAACAAATAAACTAATGTCGGGTCTCATGCATATCATAGGCTTTTGTCTGGAGAAGAAATTGGACGTCACTACTAGCGAGTAAAATATCGTCGACGTACAAAACTATAAATATAGAATGTCTCCCACTCTGATTGATATATATACAGTGATCCATTTGCATTTAATTGCCTTAGAACCTTTAGGTTATGATATGTTAACTCCCACACAGAGTTGTGAGACATAGAATCCATCTTCTCTATCATGGCATTATGCCACTAATCTGCAAAACTACTAGCCATAGACGTACTAAAAAATACTGGATCCTCAAAATCAAATAAATCCCCATCAACTGAGTAAAGATGGTAATCTGAAGAAATTGCAGAACGCCTTTCTCTAGAGGATCTCCGAGTAGAAGCAAAAAGTTAAACTGGAGGTAGAATGATAGGAAGCTGAACAGGAGCTACGACAGGGTCTGAAACTGTACTCGCCACAATGTCAATATCAGATAAACGCGGAAGCATAACAGCACTGATCAGAATAGCAGTTGGACTCCGAGTCTCCAAACCATCCTCAAATACAATCTCTCTATAAATAGTACTTGTAAAGGGATCTCCCTCCTCTACGAAATTAGCCTGAGTACACTCAACAATCTCTATGGGTTGAGAAGGACAATAAAACCTGAAAACTTTCGATATATCTGGGAAACCAATGAAAAAACAGCTAATATTCATTGAATTTAATGTACTAGGCTACAATACCCTGATCCAACAAAAATTAATAAAAGTGATTACTAATGTTAACTGTCTTGATCGATCTAACCATAATACTCACCTCCTCGATCTGACCAGACAACCTTAATCTTTAACATCGGCTTAGAAATATGTCCTAGTCGTTTGTGCCATAACATCAAAGATAGTTATGGCAAATAGAAAAAGTAGAAGTACTAGCCTTAGAAGAGAATAGTAAAGCCTAAAGGAATGTCAAAAGATAGACGATATAACCCATAAAATAAATAAATAACTAAAAGAGTACAACCGAGAAACTAAAACTTGAGATCGTCTTATCTATGGAAAAAAAAAAATTGCATGTCAAATTGAAAATAACACCCAAGAAAACTTGTTCCTTAGGCCTTGTCGGCTGCTTGCTGATGAACCCCTCATTTCTTGTTATTTAGCCAATTTTTGTAGGAATGACAGTCCTGCTTTACATGGCCTTTCTTCTTGCAAAAGAAGCATTCTATAGTTGATAAGGTAGTTGCTGACGAAGGTGCATTCTGCTTCCCGTTCCCATTCCCATTCCCTGAATGAAAACTCTGCCCTGGACCAAAGTGGGAACCGTTATTCTTCGTAGAACCTTGATTCTTGAACTTCTTCTTTCCCTGATAATTGATGGACAAGTGCTTCATGGACGTAGTCAGATGAGCCGACTCTGCTTTATCTTTCTTATGCCGCTCTTCCTCAGAGACCAATGCTGCAATCAATTCATTCATTTCTCCTGATTCTGGTAATAAACTTGGAACATCTCAAAACTTTGTGGAAGAGACCAAACTGCTAAGTGAACCATCAACGTATCATCAATTGTGAGACCGAGTTCTTTTAAAGTAAGAACTAACTTGGAGAGCTTAAGAATGTGCGAGCGCACATTTCCACTGCCGTCATACTTTAATGATAAATGCTAAGATAAGTTACTGTACTGCTTTCCCTTGACGGAACCCTCGAACTATTTCTTAATGACATCTAACAGTTCCTTTGCGATACCTCTCTCAGTGATACCGCCCCGCATAATAGGATCGATAGAAGAACTGATGATGAGATTTGTCATTTTATTGGCTTTGACCCATTTAGCATAAACCATTTTCTCAACATCAGAAGAGGTATCCGTGAGATCCGCGGGATTGGCTTCAGTGAGAACGAAATCGAAATCAAGGTAGCCTAGATCAATCTAGATTTTGAGCTTCTAGTTGGAGTAGTTAGAGTCTGTCAATGTCTCAATATTAGTCAGTTGGTTATGAATCATAGGGTCCATAGCTACATGAACCAATGACTTATATTAGGACGTGAAAAAAAAAATTATGCACGTTTAACTTGATCTGTAAAAGATCTATAACTTGATGTCTTTAATCTCGATCCTACCTGGGGTTAGGATGGTCGAGTCAGAGTATATATATTATTTATGGTATGGATTATTCACTTTGCGGGTACAGCTATATATCATCAAATCCCTCATTTGGGTGGTAATTTGACATACATTGCCCCCTAGTTGGTGATCACTCATGCTCAAGACTAGACTGGTCACTTACAGTTTGATTCGAGACACTTCCTCACCTTTTGGGCAGAGGGTTATCTTCATCTCCCTGTACCATGTAGCCTATCTTGACCCACTAATTAATTAAAAGTTTCTTAGCCTCATTTGGGTGGTCTAATAGTTTCAAGTTTAATTAGTGCAAAGTAATCTTAATGGACTTTACGAGATAATCTCAAAATTAGGAGAAACGTTCAACTCCATAGACAAAACACATTTGGGCGTATTTGCCCATTTTATATCCCGAATTCCTAACGACTATTTGATCTCACTTAAACCCCATTGGAGATCCTTGGGCATCAACGCCCTAAATGCATTAATGATATATATATATATATATATATATATATATATATATATATATATATATATATATATATATATATTATCCAACTGATAATAAACGTGAATAATTCATTGTAATCAGATAATACAACTAAACAATAATTAGTTATTAAATCATGTTGAACTAATATGCATCATCCTAAGTGCATCCATAACCAAAATACAACTTAATAATAAGCAGCTAGAAAACAACACAATAATAAATTACAAATACAAGAGTAGAAGCTGTATAGTAAAACCCCAATCTCTCCTCAATCTGATTCATAGATCCTAATCCTCTAGAACCTTAAATAACTGAATAATCACAGATTCGCAGGGATTCAAAACCACAACAGAAATTAGATTCGGCAACAGTACAATAAAACCAATCTCAGATTCAGCAAAAAACCTGAAATCAATCGTTGAACAGCAGAACCCGAAATCATAGAACAACAGAAATCAGATTTTATCACCTCTAATCTCCAACAATCTACAACCACTATCCCAACAAATTGATTGTCCCCAATTACAGATTCGCAGAATTTGATATGAACAACAACAACAACAACAACATAAAAAAAATAGATTTTCAGATTATCTTTGAACAATTTAACCCATAATCATAGATCAATCACCAAAACCAAATCACCCAAAATCAAATCTGAACCCATGAACCCTTTGAAAAACCCAATCTTCAGATTCGGCAGAGAATTGAAGAGTCTCACCGAAAGTAAAAAAAAAAAACTTTTACTTGGGAGAGAGAATAAGTGGAAAAAACCCATAAAGTATGAGAGATTAATAAAGCAATGATAAAAAATACTCTCTCTATCGTGAACAGTGATCGTGAACAATGATTATGAACAGTGATTGTGAACATTGATATGAACATTGATTATGAACAGTGATCGTGAATAGTGATTATCAATTACTGATCGTAGAGATTATGTACCCTAGCGACTGATACCAATTGTAGAAATAAAGTATAATCACTATGATCAATATATCAAAGATTAATATAATTCTACTAACCTGATTTTTTGCTCTCTGTTTAATCACCTGTTCTTGAGTGGAGTCTTCCCTTAGATTGGCTGCAGACCTCAATGAGATGGTTTTCTGTAGTGTAGCCTCTAAGAGGGACTTCCTCTTTATTTAAACTAATAGGGTTTGAGTGGTCTTCCCATTATACCCTCAAGCCCTAATAAAGAGTAACACTAGGTCCCACCAACCTTAACTTGGTGTAACAATTGGGCACAACCAATAACACATATACGACCTATTAACATGTGTGCTCGTGAACCAGACGACAAAGTAAAGAGTAGTGTCGGTATAGATGGAAAATCCAACAGTGCTAAATTACTTTTGTTTGTGTTCTAGAATCACCTCCTATGGCTAAATTATCTTTGTTTATTTTTTGTTTCAAAACTATCTCAGATTGGAGAGTAGGCAGGAAACTTGGTTGAAACTCAGATTGGAGAGGAATATAATCAATTTATAGAGAGCGGGAAGCCCAGATTGGAGAGAGGAAGAGAGAGAAAAATGGTTTTGGCCACAACGACAAGCAACGGTCGACAGTTGTGCATCGTCCGATAATTGCATGTAAGTATCTCGAGACTGTGATTTATTATTTGATTTTTTTTAAAAATTCTAAAAAGGCAAAGTTGTCTTTAATATTTGTTGATTCAGTCAAATGTGGGCAACTATAGTCAATTGCAGTTGGCCATGGTCAAACTGCAAATAAAAGACTATAATTGTTTTTTTGTTAAATGGCGGAACTTAAGTCAAATATCCATATAAATATCAAGACATAAGTCAATTTATTCCTAAAAGAATGCCCCATATGAATTAACACTTCTTCAATATTTTAGGGACATGGTACACCTCACTATAGCAACTTCATCTTATTAAGGAAGATGTCATCCTTTGTGTAGTTCCCAGAGGAATTCTTCAATGGAAGTCTGGAAGGCTTTTGCAAAAAAAAAAAAAAAAAAAAACCTTCAGGAGATAGAAGACTAACAAAAGCGTCCCATTTTCCCATAAGTCCAAGCAAATCAATTATAGTGAAGCATGCTTTTTCCCAAATGAAAGGTAGCATTTACTTTGAAGATTTCACTTTATACTCCTAATTAGAATATACACATAACTTTATCAAACAGCCAAATGGAGTTTTTATTTATCCATTAGCTCGGAAAAAAATCAAAAAGTTGTCACATTCCATTCCCATCTATGCTATTCTCAAATCCCTCTATCTTGGTTTTCAACTACAGATTTTCGGTCATTTACCATCGTTTACTACCTTGTTTAAGCATTGATAGTTATAGATATATAGAGATTCAGTGGTAGTTCCGGTATTTTAAAAAATAGGGCGTACATGTTATAGCACTTACTTTGCGCTCATGTCATCAAAGTAAATGATAAAGTGTCACCCGAGGATCTCGTGAGCACGAGAGTTTCATCATCATTATTGTACGGATGAGATTGTTCTGTAATTAAATTTTCCCGTAAATTTTACTCTCTCGTCGCCTCCCACGTCCCGCCCCGTTCTTTTTTCTTCTTTTCAATTTAGGAAAAAAAACAAAAAAAAACCCCCTTCCTCGTCTTCATCTAATCCAACAAAATCTAGGGTTTCGTTATTTATAGGGTTTCAGTCCGCCATGGAAGAAGATGATGAAGGTTTAGGGTTTCACACACCTCAACAAGATTTCATAGACGAGAAGAAGAAGCAATGCGAAGTCGCTCCCGAAATGGTTGATTATGATGTTTTCAAACCTCAGATTGATGATGATTCTCGTGGTGGAGAGACTTATATGAGCGTTTCCAATAGTTTGAGTGTTGAGGGTGAACCTTCTATTGTTGAACAACGGTGCGAACAAGTTTCGATTCAAAGAGATGATTCTGGAGATGAGAAGCCTTCGAATGCTGAAGTTGTTCCTGAAATTGAGGTTTCACATGTCGAGGAAACTTTGACTGTTGAACAACGACGCGATTCGATTGAGCAACCTGAAGTTGTTAGTGAAATCGAAGTGTCGCATTTGGATGTGGAGGAGGAATTGGTACAATTGGGAGATGAGATTGAGATTGAGATTGGGGATTATGAGGTTGAGGAGCTTATAGATGTATTTGAGTCTGTTGAAGTTAGTACTGATATCAACAACGATTCACAGGTCCATAGGATTACAAATGTTTTAGAGTTTGAAGGTTTGCATGAAATTGGAGACTCTCATTTCGAAGTTTCTCATAGTGTTCGTATTGATGCTGCTGCCGATGATGAAGAAGGTGCGCCGAAGGATTTAGAGGGGACTTTTAGTGTTCAACGATTCGAGGTTCTGTCTCAAATTGGACACTCTCATGTTGAGGAATCTCCTGGGGTTCATGCAGGTGAAGAAGGAGATTTGCCGAAGGTTTTAGAGGGGGGTATGAATGTTCAATCGTTCGAAGATTGTCCCATGGTTTATGACGATGAAACTGATATTGTTGTTGATAAAGATGATGCGCTGAAGGAGTTAGAGGAAACTTCGAGTGTTCAACAATTCAAAGTTTCTCCCATTGTTCATGATGATGAAACTAATGCGCCGAAGTATTTAGAGGAAACTTTGAATGCTCAACAACTCGAAGTTTCTCCCATGGTTCATGATGATGGACCTGGCATTGTTGCTGATAAAAAAGATGTGCTGAAGGATTTAGAGGGAGTTTCAAATATTCAACAATTCAAAGTTTTACCTCAAATAGGGGACTCTCAGGGCGAGAAACCTGAGAATGTTCAAAAGTCTGAAGTTGCTCCAATGGTAGATGCGGATGAAGCTGATGTTGTTGCTGATAAAGAAGACGGGCAGAAAGATTTAGATGGGACTTCTGTTCAACAGTTGGAAGTTCTTCCTCAAATAGGAGACTCTCAGGTTGAGGAGCCTTTGAATGCTCGACAGGAAGAAGTTTCTCCAATGGTTGATGCTACAGTGGACAATGAAGAAAAAGAAGCGCCAAAGGATTCTTTCAAGGTTCAAGTCATTGGAGTCTTAGAGGAGTCTACCGCTATTGTTGAAGGAGTTTCTCCTATGGATATTGAAGAGAATGTGCCAGTAGAACCGAGGGCTCAGGAGTCTGAAACTCTTCTACAAGTTGAAGAAATTTATGTTGAGAAACCTACAGATATTCAGCAGTTTGTTGTTTCTCCTATGGCCGAGGATGAAGATAAAAAAAATGTGCTTAAGGATCCTCCTAATGCTCAAGAAGTTGAAGTTCTACCTAGGACAGGTGATGAAGACGAGCTTTCTAATAAGGCTGTAGAAGAAAATGTTCTAGTGGAACCTTCGACTGTTTCGCAGTTTGAAGCTCTTCCTGAAGCTGGAGTTTCAAAGGAGTCTACCGTAAGTAATGAAGTTTCTGCTAGGGTTGAAAAAGAAAATGTCCCGGATGAAGCTTTGGATGCTCAAGGATTCAAAGCTCCTGAAACCGAAGATTCTCATGTCGTAGAAGAAGAAATTTCGCCAATGGTTGAAGAAGAAGATGCGCTGCTGCCTGATGTTGAGATGGATTCTGAGGTTGCAGAAACAGAGGGTGGGGAGACAAGTGGAGGTGGTATTGGGAAGCGAAAACGAGGTCGACCAGCTAAAGCTCAGATTAAAACGCCCCCACCTAAGAAGAAGGAGAAGAAGGAAGAAGAGGATGTTTGTTTCATTTGCTTCGATGGCGGAAATCTCGTACTATGTGATCGAAGGTGACGGTTTCATAATTTGTTTAATACCTCAAAGGATTCATATTCTTTATGCTTTTATTTTTTATTTTGCTAATTGGGTAGGGATTATTTTTGTTGCTTTCAGAGGCTGTCCTAAGGCCTATCATCCTACTTGCGTTAATCGTGATGAAGCTTTTTTCCGTTCTAAGGGCCGCTGGAATTGCGGTATGTTATAGTCTCTTATGTACTAATGCTGCCTCAATGGTTAAGTTATGGTATTCTGTCCTATATGCTTAATCTGTTTTGTCTATGTGGCGGGCTGATCAGTGTATGCTTCTTTGACGTCACGTTCTACTCGTGTATCAGCATGCGGTGCCTGCCACACTTTTTATTTGCGGCTTATCAATTTTAATGTAGAATGGTGTATGAGGTTATCCAATCATTGATAGAAAATCAGTCCATGGAAGAGAGATTGAAAGGTTAGGATCAATAAAGATTAGTGTTATTGAATTTCTAATCAAACACTCCAATCAAGGAAGAACTCCTTTTATTTAATGGCATTTCAAACATGCAAACTTAATAGTAAAAAACCATGGAAGTAAAGAAAAACCTAAACTAGATTGAATTGCAGTTGAGGGTATTTCTTAACTAAAATAAAAGGAAATATATTAACTTATAATAAAATCAAAACAAAAAAGAATTAGCGTGTGAGTGAGAGTGAGAGAGAGAGAGAGAGAGAGAGAGAGAGAGAGAGCTTGCGCCTCGATTTGCTTGTACCATACCACAAGCACTCTTTCATTTATAGATTAAGGAATTGGAGTATATAATGTATCGTAAGTGCAAACATGAAGGCCAGCCTCTTGGTCTCATGTTCTCCATGTGCTTACAATTTCCATTCTTGCTAAATTATTGTCTGTGACATCAATAAATTCATTCTCTAGCTTCCTAACCTTTTAGTACTCAGGTGCAGCTACAAAGCTAAATCTTTCTTTCTTTACAAATGCTTACTTGGTGTTGGAGAAAATGGTGACACTGGCCTTTGGGTGCAAATTTTATATACAGTTCACAAACTTGGTTTGTGCCGAGTGGGTTGCTGCTTTTTGGAGATAGTTGGAAAATTAGCCCCTGAATGTGTTATTTACGCTTGGATCTGGTTTCGACGAAGACCAATTACCAGCCCAATAGTTATTGTAGGCTCAGGGCCGGCCTTACATACAAGCAACTTAGGTGCACGCCTAATGCCCCCGAGAAAATGAAGGCCCCAAAATTTTGTTGTGCTATTAAGATTGATGCAAGAAAATAATTAAAAATACGATTTTTTTAATAAGTAAAAAGCCTTGGCTCGACTGGTTTGCACTACTTCATTATACTTAGAGGTCCCTAGATCAATTCTCCACTGGAACAATTTCCTTTTTTTGAAATATGAGGCCTCTCCTAAACCATAAGAATTATATTTACGAAAAATGACCTGTATTAACTAAAGGCTTATTTTTGTTAGCCCACCTGCCCCCAAATGTCTAGGGACGGCCCTGTGTAGGCTGAATGTATCGTATATGTCCAAGTGTGCTTCATCTTCTCCCGGTGTACACTGATAAGAAACTCAGCAAGGACCAGTCTACATGTTCACACACAATGGGCTTTTCAACACATTAGTTGATGTAATAGCTGCCCTTTCTTGAATCTGTTCATGATATTCATAGATCTTAGAAATATTCCCGTCAAAGCACCAAATTAGTCGCCATCTTGCTCGGAGGAGAAACAAGCCGATGAAGAAGCGTGATTCTCTTTTAAGTTAAACAAAGTTGTGTGGGGGGGGGGGGAGAATTTTGTAAAAAAAAGACTAGGTTGGTTTAATAAAAATAAAAAAGCCCCTTATTTTACTTTATTATTATCCAGGGAGGCCCAAGTAAATAAACCACAAAGCTCAAATGTTTATCCAGGGAGGCTAAATATCTCCCCTGACTCCCTCGGTCCCTCCCCAACCCCACTACTAAATCTCTTTCTGACTCTCTCCCTCCCGACTCCTTCTTCTTGGTCCACCATTAAAGACAATAAGACATCGTTACACTTCAACTCTCATCATCATCAACAAATTCATGTCTCTTCTTCTGTTCTTCATCAAGTAAGTTTCAAATCAATCTCAAAACTTGTAATTTTGAATCTAATTTGTTTTTTGTGTTTCTTAGTTCAGCTTTGGACCCTAGAGAGAATTTTAAGATGACATTTGCAAGTTAATTGATAGGTTTTACCCCAAAGACTTTACATTTTTTGAAAAAGAACAACTACCATATGAGTTGCAACTTTTTGAATTTGGGGTGATTAAGAATCATGAGTTTGGAGACTTGTCAACTTTATCCGAACTGTGTCATGAAATGGTGAAGAAAGGAAAAGTAGTCACTTACCCTCTTATGCATTGGGTAATTTGTCTTTTGGTTACCCTTCCAGTTTCGACAGCTACGAATGAAAGAGCATTTTCAGCAATGAAATTAATAAATACCAAGCTTCGCACCAAGATGGAGGATGAATATCTTGAAGATAGCATGATTACCTATATTGAGAAGGATATCGCGAGCAGTTTTAGCACATACTCAATCATTGAGGATTTTACTACCACAAAACCACGTCGTTCAGATTTTAGGATAGATATCTTCACTGTTTAAGCCTGAATTGATGATCAAGGTGAAATGTTTGATTTTATTTTATTCTTTTGTTATCATCTATGTCGCACTTGACTAGATGTAGTATTGCAATCTTATTACTTTATTTTCAGAAAATATGAGTTCATTACTTCGTTTTAATTCTTAACGATATATGCTTTATTATCTTCTTTTGAGTATGTACTTTTAGTTGTTTGATAACCCATAAAACTATATATTTTTTAATGAAAAGACTAAAATAACCCTATAATGTTAGGATTTTTTTTCCCGGGGGCATTGCCCCCGAACCTCCCCTCCCCCAACACTCAAATCCTAGTCTCCGTTCCTTTTTGCCCTAAGAACAACAAGTTGACGAAGAGACTTGATTCTCTTTAAAGTAGATGTAGAGAAAGCATGCGATCATGTCAGCGGAATTTCCATAGGTTGTATGCTATGTAGGATGTAGAGGTGGGTGGACGAGTGTATTTCCTCAACATTTTTTTCTATATAGGTAAATTGTTCCCCGGGGGGTATTTTAAGAGTACAAGTAGAACTTTCCAGTCATCTTTTTTATTGTGGTTCGAGATAATCTAGGTAGTATCATTAATAAAGCTTTTTTAGACAGGGGATATGGAGGGTTATCAGGTTGCCCAAGATCATGTAAAGGTGAGGCACCTTGAGTTTGTATATGATACTTTAGCGTTTGTTGGAGCACCCATGCAGCAGTTTTGGTTTATTTGTAGTACTTTATATTAATCTTAGTAAGAGTAAGATTATAGGGGTTTAGTGAGGTCATAATCTGACTTCATTAGTTGAGATCTTGGGTAGTGGTCAGAGGGAAGCTATATGGAATATTGTTCTTGAGAGATTTTCTAAGAAATTTGGTGGGTGGAATGCCAAGTATGTATTGAAAAGTGAGGTAAACATTTTGAAGAGTATTTATTCTAGACGTTCAGTTTAACTTTCCTCAAAGGAGTATCAATATCTAGAATCTATTTTGGATTTTTCCCCTTCGAATGACATGATGGAGGGGAGTGATGAAGAATAGTGGAAATTTTGGTAAATAAGTTAAGGATTAGAGTTAGAGTCGGTAATATGATGATATTTTGGGAGGATTGTTGGCTCCTCGATTTATAGCTCAAACATTTAAATCCTTTGTTATTCTCCTTATCATATAATCACGAGTGCTCTGTTCAAGAGGTTATGAACTTGGATTGTACCGGCTTGGATTATCAACTTTCATCAAAATTTATAGTTTGGGAATTAGATCTTGTGACCTCTTTTTTGGATAAACTTACTTGTTTTCACCATGACTCAGAGGAAGAGAATAATTCTAGTCATGATGTTGAACCTTCCTAAAAAGAAAATTTTGGGTTCTCCTAAGATGCCTTTTAGGATTATTTTTTTTGCCTGCTTGGACGTGTTCATATGAATAATGCTCTTACAATTGACAATCGTCGTCACTGCAAAGATTTAGTTGTCAGTTTTTATTTGGGAAGTCCATTGATCATTCTTTTTTGTTATTTGCCAATTCGTTGAGGGTATATGGATTGAGTATTTTTTAAGAAACTCTTAACAAATTGGAATATGAGAAACCTCTTTGGACGAGGTAAGGTATTACATCACTTACTACCTTTTTACAGTGATGTGGATATATGTCTCAAACGTTATGCACGGAAGTTTGAAGAGGAGGTGAAGACGAGTGCTTCAATCAAGATTTTTATTTAAGCTCTCAATTTTTTTGGTGGAGTAAAGCTACGGCGGATATGAGCTCTTCTTAATGGGCCTTGGTAGTGATTGATGGTTAATTGGCAGTTTTTTCCTTTGTTCTTTGTTCTTTTTCTTTTTTCTCGGAAACGTGTGTACATTTTTTCTTTTTTCTTTTTTCTTGTTCTCTTGTGTGGATGTTGTGCTTTTTTTTTCGTCAATAAAGTTCACATTTATCAACGTGATTCTTTCTTCCATGTGTAACAAGGAACAAGGTGAATCCTCACACCAATATTATCCCAAATGTCACAAGAAAGCAGCTAAAAATATATTGTAATATTGGTGTAGAATAGATTGATAATCTCTTCGTTCATTGTTAATGTTGTTGCACTCCCTTACACATTACTTCTCTACTCAAGTATATTTTCTAATGCCTTCTCTTAAGCCGTGGGCTTTCGACAATAATTTCAAGCGAATCTTCGTGCATTTTAATAGATTCAGATCTTAAAGAATATTATTTATGTATATTATCTTTCTTTATCCCTCAACAATGCATAGAGACAATATGGTTAATACCTGATAAAAGTAGAGCATTATTGTAGGGCAACATACATATTAAATGGGTGGCTAATTCCTACTATCAGTTGATTTTGGCACTTGGTAGTGTATGTCAGGAAGTCCATTTTTTGAAATTAATAACATACTCTCACCTCACCTCACTACATCTACCCCTCCCCAAATAAATAAAAAAGAATAATAAAAACGAAGTTAAAATACCAATTATGTATGTTGGTTGCAATGCTCAATTGTTGATGTCGCTTGCAGTCCACAAACGATTTTTTTTATGCTGGGGATCTTGCTGAAATTATGACTAGTTTTTATTTGTTATCATTATTGTATCTTGGTTTCACTGTTTTTATTATTTCGACTTTTTAATTGTCTGATCCGTTTTTGTTTATCGCTGCTTGTATGGTTTGCAGGTTGGCATCTATGTAGCATTTGTGAAAAGGCCGCACATTACATGTGCTATACATGTACATACTCTTTGTGCAAGGGATGCATTAAAGAAGCTGAGTTTTACTGTGTTAGAGGGAGCAAAGGCTTCTGTGAAACGTGTATGAGGACCGTCAGGCTGATTGAAAAGAATGAGCAGGGCGATAAGGTAAGAATATGATTGGATTCAGATTACTTGTTTGCTGAGATGTCTGCCCTCTAAACTGAAAATGGAATATTGTCATATTTTTGGGGGATATTTTGACTGTCCTAGTTAATGTGATTGAAGCTAGAGGTTAACTACAAGTTTCTCAAGCTTATCCTTCCGTTCCGGACAGCTTTAGTGTGTAGCTTTTACTTGATAAGTTGCATAGCATATTGGTTCACCTTTGCATACTAATGGGTTTGTTGTATATTCTTGAAAGGACGATCAATCTTTGACCTTTGGCTGACGTCTCTCCTTTTTTTTGTTAATATATATTATATATGTGCAGACTCAAGTGAATTTTAATGACAAGAATAGTTGGGAGTATCTCTTCAAGGAGTACTGGATCGATCTGAAACGTAAGCTATCAATGACCTTAGATGAACTTTCTCAAGCTAGAAATCCGTGGAATGGATCTGCTAAAGTGGAATCTTCGGATGAACTATATGATGGTAACAATGATCACGGTTCTAATTCAGACAGTTCCTCTGAAAACATTGAAGTAATATCTAATACTAAAAAACGGAAAGGCAGAAAACAGTCAAAACTCTCAAAAGAGGTTTTTCCCAGTGTTGTAGCGGTAGGCGGTGGCGGTGAAGGGACTTCCACATCAAGCAGTGCTGAATGGGCTTCGAAAGACCTCTTGGAGTTCGTATCACACATGAAAAAAGGGGATACATCTGTCTTATCCCAGTTTGATGTTCAGGCTCTCTTGCTAGAATATATAAAACAAAACAACCTTCGTGATCCTCGGAAGAAAAGTCAAATAGTATGTGATTCTAGGCTGGAAAATCTATTTGGCAAAGCACGTGTTGGCCATTTTGAAATGTTGAAGCTTCTTGAGTCGCACTTTCTAATAAAAGAGGATAGCCAAGCAGATGATACTAGAGGGGAAATCGTTGATACTGAATCTAGTCAGTTGGAGGTTGATGGTGGTAGCGATTCCCTAAAAAAAAGACGTAAATCGCGTAAAAAGGGTGATGAGAGACTCTCACAGACCAACCTTGATGAGTATGCAGCAATTAATGTCCATAATATTCACTTACTTTACTTGCGACGTAATCTGATGGAAGATTTACTGGATGACAGCGAGAAGTTCCATGACAGGGTTGTTGGTTCTTTTGTTAGAATAAGGATTTCTGGTTCGGGTCAGAAACATGATATGTATAGACTCGTTCAAGTTGTAGGTAACTCTTATAACTACAAATTAATTTGCATGTCCTTTATGAAAAGAAAGAGTTCAGCGTCTTTGGAGATGTGAAAGACGTGAACATCTCGTCTTTCGCCATTATCCACGGTCCTCGAGGTTACTTAATGCATGTTTGTTATGTGTATCTGACTCTCTACGACCATCAATCACGAGACGTTGGTATTTTGCCGTCTCTGGAGACGTATAAATCTCTCTGTTTCTTACTTGTATTTATTGATACCCTCTGAGTACTATTTAAGCTGGTCGATGCTTCTAAATACAGGTACTCGGAAAGTTCCAGACCAATATAAAACTGGTAAAAGATCGACTGATATCGTGCTGGAGATAGTCAATTTAAGCAAGACTGAGAGTATATCAATTGATACAGTCTCCAATCAGGATTTCTCTGAGGTGATCATTTTGAACAGTTCAAATTTACAGTATATTGTACCTTGATCACATTTATGATTTATTAACGACTAGAGCTACTTGAATAGTAAAGAAGAGCATTTATATTTCATTTTTTTGGGAGGTAATTTGATGTAATCTATAATCGCGAAAGAGATATATAAAAAAAAAAACACCAATTAAAATCTGGATTTAGGGTTTAATTTTCCCAAATTAATATTCAAAACTAATAATAAAAGAAGCTCTCTTTTATGGAGTAACACTGAGACTTATACCTCAAGTTATAAAAAATAGGTTGAGGCTAAGGAGCCTTATATAATTACAAAAACATAAATTAAACAATAAGGGGGTGTTTGTTTTTTGGCTTACTGCTTACTGAAGTGCACTTGAAGTGGTGTTTCTTTTTTGTCTTAATAGCCAGTAAGCCAAAACTAGTAAGCTATTTTGACTAGCTTATTAGCCATTCAACACTTTTTATTTTATTTTTCTCCCTATATTGCCCCTCATAACCCACAAAAAATATGTTCTTTGATAAAAGAATACGAAGATCTTAACAAATATATATATATATATCAACTTACTCGCAAGCAAGCATTCATCTACAGTGAAACCTATCTCAGTGTACCCCTTATAAACGCACAACCTGCTTAATTGCCCAGAAAATGTTGGTCCCATAGTCTGGACTGTACAAATTTGGAATTTCCCTGCACATTGTGTAATGTGCAATTTTTTCCTAGTCCCGACAGTATATTTTTCCCTATGTAATTGCACTTAGTTCTACATTTCTAGTAAACTAGCTACAAGGTACAAATTTCTCACTTAGTTACACGTGTCAATTATATTATCATACTTTTTATGCCAATATTTTAAACTGTAATTTCCATTAGTCTTTAACTAATATTTAATGTAAATTAGACACCAAACCTTACTTAACTTTATTTAAATACCTTGTACGGAGATCAAACTTTGTAAACACACCTCTTAGATTGCACACTTTTAATTGGTCCTAAGCGTGTGCATTTAGATAGGTTTCACTGTAGCATGAAAATTATTAAGATTGAAAAATATGTATGTGTGATGGTAAATAGTAGTAGTTCAAGTTATTTCGTTTAGAGCGTAATGTTGCAACTTGTGTTATTTTTATAACAAGGGTATTTAAGACATCTATTAGCATTCAACACTTCAAATCATTCAGCAGTCAGCATTCAACACTTTGTTCAGCATTTAGCACTTAAAAACAAATACCCCCTAATAGACTTTCTAATCCAAGAGGACTCTAATTACCTATTTGAAAAAGATCCTTTATGTTTTGGGAAGGAATAATATCCTACTAAATCTCCAAAACAATAATATGAAGAAAAAAGTAAAATAAATAAATAAGGGAATCACGCATCCAAGAGTAGAGAATCCACATCCGCAAAATAGTGAGTGAGAGTCTTTGCCAATGTTAGGAGAGACTTGTCTTGGGATGCGTATATCGACACCGTAATTACCTTTACATATCTAAGACTATCAGATGTGTTCTTTGTCTTCCTTTTTTTGAATATTAAAGGAAGAGTAATTTACTGAATTATATGAATGATAATAGTTAATCTAGTGTTTCTTAAGAACTTGTGAGGCAAGTGTCTTGTCATCTCTAACTAACTCCACTTGTGCTAGTCTCCAAGGGTCTTGGTTTTTGCTTTCATTTAAAATGTGTTTTTCTAATTTAAATCTTAATCATAATCGAACTCATGATACTCATCAAGTAGGGGGGTGTTCACTATTTTTTTTGTTTTTAGTCTCTTTTCAATTTATGGGTGTATCGCCCTAACATTTCAGAGAAAAAAGAATTAGTATTTTAACCGCTCTCGGGAGGTTGATCATACTTTCGTTGGAGTCAAGCTTTCTAAAACACTCTTGTAGAGTGTTGGTCAGCCCATCCATGTTGACCACTCCCATAGGGCTGGCAATTTAACCCGCCCCGCCCTTAATGAGGCGGGTATGATATGACTATAGTGGGTATGGGGCGGGTTTGGTAAAAAAAAAACCCATTTATTAATTGGGGCGGGTCTGGTTTTAGCCTTAAATAAACGGGGCCCCGTCACCCGACCCAATTATATATGATATGTCCTGAGTACCTTTATGAGTTATGAGAATATGAGTAACCTAATTCACTTAATCACTTCTTTCCTCCTCTCTTACTTCCTTCAAGTTCAACCTCCACAACCTCTACAAATTCATTTCAACCTCTGTGATCAGACATCAGTCTGTACCAATTACCAAATTCATTTCAACCTTCATTTCCATTTGAATCATTTCAATCTTCATCCTCCAAATTCAAGGTTACGAAGATTTGAACAACAATTAAGTCTGCGATCATTTTATAATTTAACCTCTACATCATTCATTGGGAAGTTTACGAAGATTGGATAGATTACCAATCGATTGGAACAACGTTTACATCAGTGATTTGTTTCAAACCAATCTCTATATCAGTGATTTGTTTTAGGAAGTATACAACGTTTGCAAATTAGAGAGATCACTAATCAATTCAGGTAACTACTCCAACAATCCAGAAGCTTGAAACACCAATTTAAGTCTCAACGTTTACAAGTTACTAAGATTAGTCTCAACATTTTCAATCTTAATTCTGATTTGATCTATTTCAAGTGATTGATAAGATAAGAATATAACCATTGCAGTGCAGCACATTCTATGATGCTTGTTCTTACTTGCATGATCTTTTATTGTGTGTGTGTGTACTATGCACCTGATTTAGTTTAGTTTTTTTTTTTTTTTTTTTTTTGTACAGGTGATTTCTATTTTTTTCGTAAAATTTCATAAATGGGACGGGTTTGCGGGGCGGGTTTGGGGATTCCCACTTAAGATAAACGGGTGTTAAATGGGTGATGGGGCGGGTTTGGTTTTGGCAAATTTAAACGGGGCGGGTTTGGGTATTCCCCATTTAAGTTAAATGGTAATGGGGCGGGTATGGGGATGGTATTACTCCACCCGCCCCAAACCCGACCCATTGCCACCCCTACACTCCCATGCCCATTATGCCACCCTTCTTTAGGTTGATCTTGAGTCGTGAGCAATTTTCAAATGTACATAAGATGCATTTTAGAAATTTAAGTTCATTCGGGTTAGCTCTGCAAATTTTGAGATGCGTAATCTTCATCAAATTTGAAGAGAAAATATAGCAATTTTGCCACATTAGACTCTCCATTTAAAAGCCAAAATGCTTTAAGTCATCTTAAGTAGCTATGTTTGATGACCTTGTTTGGTAGCCAAAGCCAAAACTCAAGTGGAGACCTTAAATATGGAAAAATTATCCGATTATGGCTACTCTAATGCAACAAACCCATAAAACATAGTTTTTAAGAACTTGGCAAAAATATTTTGGCTAGCAAAATTTGGTGAAACAACTACAAATGCTCTATAAAGTCCCAGTTTACATTATCTAATATTCCATGTGAGTTTTGCACGTTAGACTATAAACTAGGCTCTTAGAGCATAAAAGTGCTCTCTTTCCTAGAGTTTATGCATTCATTTGTGTTCAAGAACTCATCAAGGATTTGTCTCTCCAGAATGAATGCTCCTTGTTCATCTGAGATGATTTCTGAAGTATCTAACTAAGTCTAGCCAATTTAGCTTTAGAAACTATCTAATACGAACTCTCAATTAGACTATTTAGGCTAATAATTAAGCCTGGTACTTGAATCTATCATGAAAAATGTGTAGTTTGACCCATAATAGAGAGCTTACTCCATGAAGAAGTCGTCTCTGCGTCTAAAACCACTTCACATCTGAATTTCTCCCCTTCCATTCTTTATCATCGAACAACTTTTCTCTTCTGTAAAAGTTATCTCAGGAGAGGCAGGTCATACGTCTGCAATATTACTCTAGGCAAGACCATCAATTTTGGGATGGTGAGAGACCCGTTTTCTAGTGTTTGCTTCTGAATGATAGTAGTTCAAGTTGTTATCACCGTCTTTTAGCCATCTAAATCTAGACTTATGTCTCAAGCTAATCTCTTCTAAGTGGAATCATTTCTGATATTCTCTGTCAAGTCCATTCTCTTCACAACAAAGCAAATTATAGGCACCATTATCATCATTCATCAACAATTTATCGCTTCCGAAATGTCTAATTTTCTAAGCAAGCTACCAGAATTCTTCTCTTTAATGCCTGTATATCAAACTCAGTACTATCTTGAGCAAATCACCTTGTCCCTTGTATCAAACAGTGATACTTCAATTTAGCAGTGCTATATGTTGAAATGTTTAGCAACCAATATGATATACGGTGACATATAGGATGGATACGTCTGTTTACATGCCGAACAGTTGATTTCACGATCTATCACTAAATATCGATTGATATTATAATATAATACGTTATTTTGCTACTTGTGATACTATATGTTATTATATCTTTTGTATGAAGAATATATCAGATGTAATCAGGATTTTTTTTATCGATTATAATCAAATAGCACAATTACGAGAACTTATTGCGGTATATTGTTTCATGGCTGAAACTGACACTTAGAGCCCCCCTATGTGGCTACGTTGGAATATTTCCTATTTCTCTGACACGGGCCTCCACATGCCACATCTTCATTATGTCTGTCTTGCTTGGAAGGTTGAAGGTGGTTTGTCGCACTCACACTTGCCTACTACTGTTAAGGAAAAAACTTTCATGATTTTTTTATATGGATTGATGTACTTGTTCAACTTTTTAGATGGAGAGATATTGCCATACTATGCAGAGAACCTTATTAGACTCAAGCATTTCTCAGCTCCTCTTCTCATTTTTTTGGTGTTTCCTAATGTGTATATGTTTATCACAATAGCCTTGGTTATTATCTTTGTGCATGTGGGATTAAATCAAATGTATAGTTAGCTGTAAATTCTATTCAATCTCAGTTATCTGTTTGGACATACTACATTGAATTTTTCCATCATTTATATTAGTCACATCATAAAA
Organism: Kingdonia uniflora; assembly: GCA_014058105.1. NCBI lineage: Eukaryota > Viridiplantae > Streptophyta > Magnoliopsida > Ranunculales > Circaeasteraceae > Kingdonia > Kingdonia uniflora. Next base: position 556,390 of record JACGCM010002066.1, on the reverse strand, counting down.
TAGTTCCATCGGGTGTAATTGATAGTTCTTTAAAGAACTGCTCCAGTGAACTGAAATGAATGAATTTCGTTTCAGGATGAGTGCATGCGTTTACGGCAAAGTATAAAATGTGGATTGATTAGTCGAATGACAGTGGTAATGTTACATTTTTGTTTTTCTGTCTTCAATTTTCAGATTATTTTAAAAAATATATTTGATAATAATAGAAATTGTGTGCTGCTTGATTTTAGGGTGAGCTCCAGGAAAAAGCAATTGTTCTCCAGGAAGTTAGAGTCAACGATGTGAGTTCTTCTAGTGTCTTCATTCACTCCATTGTATGGCATGCTAATTCATATTGCATTGAAAATATAATTGCTAACTTTCATTACGTATATATGTATGTATATATGGGGCAGGATACAGTGACACACCTATGGTTGATACACTTTTGCCACAATTGCGGCCAACATGGAGATGATTAAGGACTATTTCTTTTTGTATTTGATCTCTTTTATATGGGAGAGAATATTTGCAAACAAGCAAGTCAATCCAACTTTCTTTATCAACATCAAAGAATATGCGATCATCTCTTTCTGACCCGTCTGGTTCATCCTTCTAAAACATCAATGTTTAAGGCAGAATACGTAATCTTATGCCAATGCAAAAAATATTTTTGAATAAGCATTATTAGTAGAAACAGCTGTGTTAGAAGTCGATAATAGGTTTGAATCAAAGAAAATTGATGACCGGTACCTCAAGCGAGGGTCCTTGACTGAAATTGTCTTCAATGTCATTGATACTCATATATGGCACATGAGAGCGGCCTCAAAGATGAAGATAGAACATTGTTCTTTCTATGTCTGCCCCAAAGTTGTGCAGTCAAAAGGGCTGGCATTCTGTCATAAGAAATGGGTAGCTTAAGCTAAACAGATTTTGGCATAAAGATTATTTTTGGGAGCTCTGGTGATAAGTTTATCCATCAGGTTTTATGCATGGATTTTTAGAGAGCCGGAGTTTCTGTTGACACCAAGCAATATGAATCTGGGCTAGATCCTTGTATACATGGTGAACTTCTTCTTCGACCTTGTCTACAGGTTTCAATTGAGATTGATAGGTTATCGTAGATATTTGCCCGGGCATGGGTTTTCTTTTGGATTATGTAGAATATCAATTTAGTTCACCTCCACTTCATTCACTTTTTTGAATGGTAAGTGACGATGCCTTAGATCTATTCATGAAGATGTTACCTTTGGTACGACATCCAACATTTTGAGACAGCAAGACTTAGAGTGTACCTGCACTTAGAAAGCAAGTTTACCGTCCCCGGAAAGGGGAATTTCTGAATTCTAATCCTTTCAAAGGGTCCTGCTGTGTTATATCCACTAAGAAAACTAAGTAGGGTAATGGTACTGCGTGCTGGAGCTCAGTAGAATCATTTGAATGAAATTAAGCAAGCAACTTGTAAGAATCCATGGAGCAAAACTATAGCAATGTCTAGATTTTTGTTTGTATCATGGTTCCAGACTTCTGTACCGGCCTACACTTAGCAGCCGACAGATCACATCTAAAGAGGAAATAGAATTCCAGCATCTCAAGCAAGAATAACGTTGATGATATCTGCAGCTTATATAAGTATATACATATCGTTATGGGAAAACGAGGATTGTAGGTTACAGGGATTTAAGCTGTTTGGGATTCATATCTTCTGTTCTTTACTAGAAAATTGGGCTTCTAGTTTCTTCTTAACCTGGAAAGATTCCATCTGGATGTCGACGATTGAAAGAAATGAAGTGTTTCTTCCCCTTTTCCCTGGAAACTTTTACACTGAAACAAATAAGGTATTTTCTGATAACAAAGGAGGCGAGATACTATTCAAAAGAATAAATTTCCTTAAACGATCTTTCGTGTGTCAACCGTAGAGGTGTCATTAAATCTTACCCCCTATAGGGGTGGGACACTACCCCTTTATATATCTGATTCCTATATGGTGGTGAGCTACATACATTATATTTATACATATATAGATTTATAGTAAAGAATTCCTAGTTTTTTCTACTAGTTTAAAGTGAGTTTTTGGAAATCCCTTTGTTTCTAATCATTATCTTTTTAATGTGCAGTGGCTTGAAACCGAGAAATTACGGCTTAGTAATCTCCGTGACCGAGCAAGTGATAGGGGGCGCCGGAAAGAATATCCTTTTTTTTTTCTCGTAATCTTATCATGTCTTTACTTTCTAGTTATTTTGCATATTGATTCTCTTGTTTTGTTATTGAAGTTTTCTGTTAGTTCTCAAAATACATATTTTTTTCTTGTTTACCATATCTTAATGAATAAGTAGTTACTCTCAACTTAGTTTTTCTTAATTATCTTATGTTTTTGGAAGTAGTACTTTTTGTCTGCTGACTCATTACATACATGTAATCTTTAGCTACAAAGAGATATCTCTGCGAAACATTACCACTTCCTGACATTTACATATCCGCTAATTAGAGACCTCCATGTAGGAAATATGTTTATGGGACTTTGCATTGCAGCAAATTGTGGCATGGTACCATACAAGCAATAAAAAAGTAACACATATTTTGAAAATTGCTGCTCTATTTTTCTTGTGATCATCACCCTCAAAATCAATCTTGTTACAAAATAGGGTTTCTAAATTTAAGTTGGTTTTGAGTTTTTTTTATCCAGAATGAAGTTAAACTCATTCTGTCAAACAAACCGAGAGCTATGGCTGATGCGCTTCAGATTGACGAGTTCCCTAAGCTCGTTCCCTTGCTGCCTGTAAAACTCCTTCCACCAACTGTCTGATTGTGTAAACACCGTCGCCATGCCATATAATGCATATCCATTAGTGTTAGGTTAAGAACATTGTGACTTAAGATCATCTTGGCTGTGCAGTTTTCTCTAAATTCATGTGAAATTATGTCCTCATACTTTTGTTGAGGTGTAGATGATCTAAATCTCGAAGCTCGAGAGGTGTTTCTCCCTCGTGTGCAATTCACATTCTTTCCTTGAAAGGAGTCCCTTGAAACATTTTGTTTTTTTATCAGCATCAGTCTTTCTCGCCACTTCGACTGATTGTCCTTCAAATTGAGGCCTTTTCAGGCAGGTGAGCTACTTCAGATATTGTTCCATTCAAAAACTTACCCGTCTTCTGAGCAGACTTCACTTTATTTAGCAAGCCTTTTTCTTTTGAAAGAGAATTCTTTCCAAGTTTGGACTGAGTTGGATCTTCAGGTTTGCTCCCACTTATCGCCTTTACCAGAGTACTATAGGTACGTCATTAGAGGCGCCTTTTGGCTTTAATTAGCAGATGCAGTTTCTTTTGACGTTGTACTTGTGCTGGAAAGGATTTTGGTTCCAGGTAAAGGCTCGGAATCATGTTTAACAGATGAAGCTTTCAATCCTTGGTATACTTGAAACTGAATTGAACACTTTATTATTACTTGCCAGCATTTTGTCCTCCTCGTTAGATACTGTAAGATTTACCGAATTAAATTTATGATAAAAATGTAGTCAACGTTTTTGATATCTTCTGCAGAAAGTTGTAGCCTTTTGTTATCCGTTGACGTCCAGACGATATTGCATTTTTCCACATTTGCTTCGAGGGGATAAACTTTGGCCTTGCTTATACCAGCATTAGTCGCTAAAAATTATTCCTTATCAATTGTCTCGTAGTCTCTGAGCCAATACTGGGCTTAACAGGATGAAAAACCACAAGACTTTTACTTTCTTAGTCTGGCTGCTCCTATGTAAGGCACACTTTTACGTCTTTGTAGAGAAATACAGTCCCAAAGAAAATACTTGGCGCCATCATAATTAAAAGTTCACAAAACTGGGTATCTTTCTTCTTTCCACCAATTTTTCTGTTTTGACCCCATTAAAGTTTGAAATTTGTAGTAGTTCAACCGTTTCTTCTAAATTAGACATGACTGCACTCTAGGCTTTCAATGTGGGTTTAATTGAAATTCTATGACAGTTCAGATATTTCTGCAGAAACTCTAACTCCCACATAAATCTTCCACCCTCTTAAAAGAGTTTAGAATATCTATTCTCAGTGTCATTGTTATATTTATACTAATCGTACGGCATTTGTGTATATATATATGCTCTAGCTTGTGTTATGTGTTTCTTCTTGTCAGAAAATATTTATTAGTCAGTTGATACCTATTCCTTTTGTAACTTTGTTATAGTAAAGGGGAGAGTGTAGGTCACTTGGTTTTATACTGATGATATATGCCGTGGGTCCTCTTTCATTGGTTCGACTATTATGTTCTTGGGAATGCCAAGCTCAATAGTGGCCATGTTCAACAATGTCATAGACTGAGGTTGAACCCACCTGCGGGGAGGGGGGTATGGGGTATTAGCTGGGATGTTGATGTTTTGGGGCCTTTTGCCTTTCCAATTATTGGAGTTTGATCAGTGAATCATTATTTAAAAGGGAAAAAAATATATGCATCTCAAAGTTTATGTGAGTGAAAAGATGGCTTAAAATATCGCCGTTAGTAGTTTGAGGGAGGAAATACGATGTCATCCTGGGTAATGATGATTTAAGAAGGGGGGAAATAGGATTCTTGCTGTGAGTAAATGATTATACTCCCTAAAGTATATCTTCCAAATGCATTTGCAGTAATAGCTTGTAGTAACTTCACATTTTCAGTCTAAATTGGACTTATTAGCATTGGTGCTCTTGGTTAGACTTCAAATGTTGTGTAGTTTAATTTTGGTTTCCAACCAAAGCTGGTTTTCATATCTATGCTACTGCTCTTTGTAATAAGAAGAGATAATGTTATTTGAAAAACAGTTTATTCAGTTAATCCTTAACTTTATTCTACGCTTAGAGAGTGCATCGAGAAATTGCAGCTTTTGAAAACGCCTGAGGAGCGCTTGCGTAGATTGCGAGAAATTCCCGAAGTACAGGCTGACCCACATATGGATCCAAATTACGAATCTGAAGAAGATGCAGCAGAACAAGAAGATATAAAACACGGTCCTCTATGATTTCTTACTCAATACAAACTTTGTTCTTATGTACATATCTTATTTCATTTTGTATGTTATCTGAAATCTATTGCTGATACGTTTCTTGGTGTTAATGCAGACAATTATATGAGGCCAAGAGACTCTGGATTCATTAGGAAGGCAAGGGAGCCGATATCTCCTGGTAAATTAAACCCTGCTTTAAACGATGTTAGGGGTGGACTACGAAAAAGTCCAGCCGGCGGCTCAAGCACGAATGCTAGTACTCGAGATAAAGCTAACGAATCTTCATGGATTAATGGAAACGATGTGTGGGAGAAGCCCCAAAACCTGGCTCTTGGATCTAGTTCAGAGAAAGGTGGTTGGAGTGGCAATGGTGCTGTGAAAGCGAGGCCATCTTCTGGATTTGCACCAGAGTCTACTGCATTGACACCTGTCTCTACTGGAGCAGCTATTTCGTCTAACATCTGCGAGACAGACAAAATATGGAACTATATGGATCCATTAAAAAAAATACATGGACCTTTTTCTATGGTGCAGTTGCGTAAGTGGAGTACAACTGGGTACTTTCCTCCTGAACATAAAGTATGGAGAGTAACTGATAAACAAGATGATTCAATTTTGTTAACCGATGCATTGATTGGGAAGTTCTATAAAGAGCCCTCGCCACTACAAGCGAGCAATTCTTCACAGCCTCAACAAAATGATTTAGCTATGTTAGATAATAATAGAGAAAGCAATAGGGGTGGCAGTGGCTCAAACGGTTGGACTTCACCTACCCCACATTTTCGTGGAGGACAAGATGGTAGTTTATCACGTGGCTGGGATTCAACGAAGGGAAGCAATTCTTGGACAACGCCATATACTCAAGTGCATAACACCCCGCATCCATCACCATCATTTCCTGGGAAACCACAAGGGACTAGTTGGAACTCTGGCCAGAATCACGGAAATTCAAACAGGGCATCAGTAGGTCAGCAACTCAGCCCTAACAATTGGGGTTCTTCAAGCCAATTGTGGAGTTCTCCCCCAGTAAATAATTCTGCGAAGAGCTCTACGCCGCATCCAGTAGAAGTCCCCAAATTCCAGGTGGATGGGTGGGCTGCTAACCAGGATGGAAAAATAACTCATCAAACCTTCCTTCTCCTACTCCAAAGTTGAACAATTCTGGCCAAGCTTCCGATAACAAATGGTCTTCAATTCCAGTTGCTTCTCATCCAGCAAATTTTGAACGGGCAACTCCAGTTACTGAACCTAACAAGAGTAGTTTCGGTTTGAGTGAGCTAACAGATTTCTCAAGTCCTCCCACTCCTACGCCCACGGTTGGAGACTGGACAGTTCAGAGCGCGGAAACCAAATCTGCAGATAATAAAACAAGTGGTTTTGCTTCTCCTACTCCAGCTCAAGAGTTGCCTACTTCAAATTTTGTATCTGATACTCAGAAGGCACAATTGTCTAATAGTAACCCATGGGAACAAAATACACAGCCACCTGAACCAGTTGCCACAAATTGTAGTGTGGGTGCTAAAGAAAATCCAAGCATGGGAAATTCAAATCCAGGTTGGGGGAATGCAAGCACTGGTTGGGGAGGACCTTCACAAGGAAACGCAAATATAGGGTGGAGACCACCACCACTACAGGGAAACACGATCATTGGTCAAGGAACAATGCCTCAGGGTCCACCAGCTTCAACTTCGGTCAGTTGGGGAGGGCAGCCGCCGCAAGGAAACATCAACCCAGCGTGGGGACCATCTCCCCCGCAAGGAATCGCGAATGTTGCATGGGGACCACCAGTACCGCAGGCGCAGGGGAACACAACCGCAGGGTGGGGACCAGCACAGGTGCAAGGAGGTGCAAACCCAGGGTGGAATGCACCACCCCAGGGAATCACGAACCCAGGGTGGAATGCAACACCACAGGGAAACACGAACTCAGGGTGGAGCACAGCACTACAGGGAAACACGAATTTTGGTCAGGGAACAATACCAGATGGGTCTGTAAACAATAGTAACTGGGGGAACCAACAAAACTTCAATGGGGACAGATCCACCGGTGGTGGCAGCCGTGGAGGTGGCAGAGGAGATTTTGGTCGTGGTGGTGGGAGAGCGTCTTGGGATAGGCAGTCATCATTTGGTGGTGGAGCCAGTGCAGGGGGATCTTCTAGGCAGGGAATTTGCAGATTCCATGTTGAGAATGGTTATTGCAAGAAAGGAGCTACCTGTAAATATCTGCATCAGTGAAGCGTAGATTAGAACCAGAGCTTGTTTAACTCGCTGAAATGCTGCAGTTTCTTTAGCTAGAATTCCTACATCCATTACTTTGTTCCTCTTTTTGTATAGTAATTTCCATTTTGGGGTTTGGTTTAGCTTATAAATATAATGTTTTTCTGCCCTGTTAAACTTGTGCAGTTTAGCGGCATTACATACATCCCCTTATTACTTCCTTACAATTCTCTCCTTTTAGAATTAGCAAGCAGAAACTGAGCCTTTTTAGATACAATGTTTCAGCCCCTATGTGGTTTGGAAAACCAAATATTATGAGTTAATCAGTATGCAATTATATAATTATGCTGGACGATTTAGATCATTCTTGAAGTGTCATTCACTATTTGTTATTATTTGGTTTGCATGTTTACCAGCGAAAATTTTCTCATATAACAGGAGCTAGCACCAGGGCCAGAAGGTTAACTTCCTAAAGTCATCAACGCTCCAGGAAATAGCCCAGTGATTTGGCACTTTAAGATCTTTTTATCAAAGTTGCCAACGAGTTGGGCGACTGCAGTGTTTTCCTTCTCCCTGTTTCTCTCGATTGCGCTTGATTTGGTGCACTTAAGTGATTCGTGTTAGAGGACGTTTTTTCAGAGGGATTGTTCTCATGGCAAATGTACTGATTACGATGCATCAATTGGCATAATTCCTTAAATGGTTTCTGTTTTTCTGAAGTCCCCAATGGTTACAATCAGTTAGATAAATACATAACGGAAACATTTCGATCAAAATTAAAACTCAAACGATCTTCAAATCATGGCGATATCATCATTATCCCCAACACACAGATACGCAGCTGCCGCTCTCCTCTCTCTCGCTCTTCATCAAACTCAAATTCACCAAACTCGACCTCTCGGTGTTTCTCTCATTACAGAAACCGAATCATACAACGAAATAGGAGAACGCTCTAGTAGTAGTAGTAGTAGTAGTAGCGACTCGGTATCGGAGGATCCTGAGCTTTGGATTCATGAAGGCTCGGGTCTTCTTCGCCCCATATTCAGGTATCAATCTATATTAAGGCATTTTTGTAATTGTGAAATTTAGATAATGAGCTGAATGTTATGTTCTTATTGTTGTAAACAGGTTCTTGGAGATAGATCCGGTGGCGTGGCTTGGACTTGAGGAAACAGGCGGATCGTCTTCAGCTAAGCATCACATTGGAGCTGTATGTGATGTTCTTTTATAATGCTCTTAATTTTAGTTATTTTGTAAAGTGTAATTCATTAACATGGAAGTCTATTAGTTGAGTAGAGAGTTTATGCTTGAAGATACTAGTTTTGAAAATTAAAATCTAAAAGAAGTAGACTTAATTGAAATAGGACAAGTATATACGAGGTGACAAATCAAACAACCCAAAACTAAATAACTGGCGTATGATCCAAGATGTCAAATTGCTCCCCTCTCATAGTAGCAAGGATAGAGGTTTAACACAAGATAACAACCTCGACTTTGTCTTTGCAAAAAAGATGACAAGACAACGTAAATCTCTAATACTACTGCGTGAAAAGACTTTGCCTTCCTCTTTTAGTGTTGAGCTCTCTTTTCTTTCCAAAGAACCACTCAAGAACAAATAACCTATGAATTGAATTTTCAGTTTTTGACTGCCGAATAACATGCACTCAACAAGTCAAATTTTCTGCCTGGTTAAAAAGCAACACAATCGTAATGAGGATTTGACCATGGGGATGTTGCTAAACTTGGTACGGTTCTTTAATCCTATATGATAGCTTAGCATTGGAGATGCTCTTATGATCCTTAAGCACATCTAGTTCCGTCATTTATATAACTTATGTCTGTTTCTTATCAAAGCCATGTGATTTCACCTCCACATATGGAAATAATCTCATCATCCATATTTTCCTCTAGAAGTTTCAATTCTATGTAAAAAAGGAAAATTGAAGCTCACCAATGAGAGGGCAGAGCCTTAAGTAATTTGGTCAGTGTTCGATGTTTATGAATACAGCGTACTATTTATCACAATTAGCCGATTATAAAAATGCAAGGGTTTTACATTTCTTTTCTCTTTTGATGCCGTGAGTCAATGCTTGGCATTATAGTCATTTTATATGTAATTATGTTAACTTTTATTACAGTTTTTAAGGTTACTTTCAGAAGAGATTGAAGTGCCTTCTTCAGATAGGATGGATTACGAACTTGCATTGTCAAAAGCTGTTGATGGTATGGCGATGAGCATGGAAACTACCACTTCAGTTTCTTCTGAGGCTTCTACTGAAAGACACCGCGAGTATAAACAGGACTTAAAGGAGAAAATTTTGACTGGTGAGAGTCAATCAACCTCTGCAGAGGTGCTATCTGAAACCTATCCGCTGACCATGTCTGAAGATTTGCCTGTGAAAAAGGAAGAGCTTGATGTTCCTGGAAACAAATTTTATGAAGAACCTGTGGAGGAGATAACGTTATTGAGTTATCAGAGGAAAGTGGCAGTACTATATGAGCTTCTTTCTGCTTGTTTAGCAAATACTCCTGAAGACGGCAAAAAAGGCTCCCGATTACGAAAAGGTTACGATGCTCGTCACCGTGCTGCTCTACGCTTGTTAGCGACCTGGCTAGATTTCAAGTGGATAAAAATGGTTTGTTCTCTCTAACTAGTCCGTATATATAACCTGCCTCTCATGTAGTGATGTAAAGTTCTAGTGTTCCTATGCTATCTTTCTGATTCACTGCCACGAATTTAAAAGTTGTATTATGATTAGCAATTTGGATGAATTTTCAGATTGCCTTTTTGTGAGTTTGTGCCTTTGTGTATGTTTAAATTCATTTTCTTGAATTACCATTTAAATCTACAAATACAACTCAGGTCTGTTTTGGGGATTCACCTAATTCCCCTTAATGTTTCATTGAGTTGTTTTGCTAATTGAACATTTTATTTTATTGCATTTGAAAGACATTCTATTTGTGATGTTAGCTGTCATTCTTTCTTTTACCTTTTACACGCTCATAGTGGCGAATGCCAAGATTCAGATGGTTGCGGTCCACTAGTGTGCAAATATTGGACCATGAATTTTTCCTTAAGCAATGACTAACATAAACAGCATAAAATATTTATGCCCTCCATCGATTTTTACTTATCTTTCCCCCGCCTTTCAACTGACTTTTTTTTTTGTCTTGTAGGAAGCAATGGAGGTAATAGTTGCTTGCTCTGCAATGGCTCTAATGAAAGAGGAAAACCCAAAAGAAGAAGAAACCAAAATTTCAGAAAGCAAATGGTCTAAGTGGAAGCGTGGGGGAATAATTGGTGCGGCTGCATTAACTGGAGGAACCTTGTTGGCCATTACTGGTGGTATGAACTCCATGAAATACAGTTTGGATATCCGATCAATACAAGTGTCTGGTGGCGGTTTTAATATTTTGAACTTCGTTCTGTACTTTTACAGGTCTAGCTGCTCCAGCAATTGCCGCGGGATTTGGTGCTTTAGCACCCACATTGGGCACCATTATCCCAGTGGTTGGAGCAAGTGGCTTTGCTGCAGTAGCAAGTGCTGCAGGATCTGTTGCTGGTTCTGTTGCCGTTGCTGCATCCTTTGGAGGTAAATAATTGGTTACAGCACTTTTTTCTTCTTATCTTGAAGCCCTCTGACAGTCACTGTTATAATGTATTATGTATGGGTTTTATAATTGGCTATCAGACACGTAATTACTTATGATGGCCATTGTAGAGTTTGACAAATAATTCATAATCCATTACTATGAAGATAAGAAGTTGAATTATTGGTTACTTGAGAAATAAAGAATAGGAAAGAAAAGAAAGAGAATACAAAATTTTGTTAGTTATCTCTGTTGCCTCTCTTTCCCCACCTACTCCACCACCATTCCCCAGAAAATCATATGAAACTCGTTGTAGTTTGCATATGAATCATGCGGACATTATCAGGCATATATTGCTGGGATCTAGCCGTAGTTTGACATAATTATCCTAAATACGTTTAAAGATATAAACTTCATTTTGGGGTTTTTTGACTAGAATGAGGTACAAAGTGAATGGTTGCAAACGACTCCTCAGAAATCACTATAAAAATTTATTACAAAAGAAATCAATTGTGAAAATCATATGGATTTTTATCTAGAATCGGTACTCGATGTGGTCTTGTACTATATGGATTTAATATGTGTTATCAAATTCTAAATCTTGAAATTTATTTTGGAATAAGTTGATTGGGTATAAGAATCTGTGGGAAGAATATGTTTGTCAATCTTGAATGTGAAAACTGATCATGGCTTTCTTTAATATTCTTTTCCATTTTTAATTTACACTTAGCTTGTGTTGCCAGCTGCTGGAGCTGGACTTACAGGGACAAAAGTGGCTAGAAGAACAGGAAATGTTGACGAATTTGAATTTAAAGCTATTGGAGAAAATCATAACCAGGGCGTGAGTTGTTACTCATATGTTTATAACAGTCGCAGCTATTTGTTTGTTAATATCTTAATTTTGACGTAATACAAATTGATGAATTTTTCTTTTCAGCGGCTGGCAGTTGGCATCTTGGTCTCCGGACTTGTTTTTGAGAAGGAAGATTTTGTAAGACCTTGGGAAGGACGAGAGGACAACCTGGAAAGGTACAATGCAGAATATCTTTAACTGTATAATCTTTATAGCATTTTCTCCAGTCAGTTTTAAGTCATGCTTTCCCTTTTAATGATTTAATCCCATCTGAATTGGTTTCGGAAAATCCCATCCAGAATTTCATGTGAAATCCATACCCAAAACATAAACAATTTCTGGTAAAAGATCGCTTAAACACCTTGGAATATATAAATTTGAGTCCAATTCAAGCATTGTCGGTTTGGATTGATAAAATACTAACTCAAATCTGATTTTCCCCCCCTTCGGAAGGCCCTTTTAAATATGATGAAACTTGTAGAAGTACCACGTTCTTATATCAGATTACTGAAAATTGCGCTAAATATTTAGGTATGCGCTACAGTGGGAGTCTAAGAATTTAATTTCAGTGAGCACTGCCATACAGGATTGGTTAACTTCAAGTAATTTTTCTTTGCTCAGTTGGCTGGTACTATTTAGTAATTGTTTCTCGGTACCTGACAAGTGGTTGTGACATTTTTGGCTCCTATTACAGGACTTGCAATGGAGTTGATGAGGCAAGGTGCCATGGTGACTGTGCTAAGCACACTTTTAGCTGCCTTAGCTTGGCCGGCTACTTTACTTGCGGCTACGGATTTTATAGACAGCAAATGGACAATCGCAATAGACAGGTTTCTTGTCTCCCCTGGAAGGAAAATGAACGAGGAGTTCTCAGACACAACTCTTAAATGAGTTTTATGGTGCAGCTGCCCCCACATAAGCTGCAATAAGATACATGTTTGTAAGAACTTCACCACAAGAATGGTTGTTGGTCATACCTCCATAACCTATGAACTGAAAACATACTGTTTTGTCAACGAGTATGTGGGGCCATGCCTCCATGACCTACAAACTAAAAATCGTAATGTCGAGTAATTAGAAAATGAATCCGTTTGATAGAGAGGTGCTTATTAGACATATGGATATTATTATTTTTTGATGAAATTAGACACATGGATCAAAAGGCCTATAAACCATGAAAATAATATAATTTGCCCATCTCTATGGTCAAGCAGACGTGTTCACATAAAGGTTTATTTGAGGAGTTGCACCTTGCAAAATTTCTTAGCTTTCATCAAGTGAAGTACTCAACTCCAGATTGAAGAAACAGGGTTAATTGTCCTCAGTTACTGTAATGTCGTATGGACCAGCAGTTCAGTATGTCTATGGTGGTTCCACTATAAAATTTGACTGGCCGAAGTTTGTATGTACCAAACGATCTGACAATGGATTTTTAGACTTTCTTCTAGAATATTTTCTACCTAATGATTAATCAGATCAACTTTAGGCCTTCAGGACTACTGAAGAGGATCTATCAGATGTTGGATTTAGGTTTTATATAGAGATTTGTTGTCATGCCTAGTTTATTTTTGTCAAAAATATGCAGAAAGTCTGAAGTTGATAAATGTATCTGTAGAGGTTGGGGATTCAAAGTGTCCCTAATATTTTTCTATTGCTGTAACCTTCAGTTGTAAAAGCATTTTATGTTATGGGTTTTTTGTATTTATTGTTCCTTTATTTTCCTATTCAATCCCAGGTCTGACAAAGCAGGAATACTTCTAGCTGAAGTTTTATCCAAGGGACTGCAGGGAAACAGGTACCCAAACTTAAGCTTGACATCCCACTCGCTACTTTGCAAATATCTTTTTGAGTTAAGTTAATTAGTCAAATCATTTGCATTGGCTTTCTATGAATATTTCAGGCCTGTAACACTCGTAGGTTTCTCGTTGGGGGCACGAGTAATTTTCAAATGTCTCCAGCATTTGTCTCAATCGAAAGATAATGGTAGTTGGCAAAGTCGGTTGTGTTGTGCTTTTATACTTGGAAATACTGAGGCTCATGAAATTTTCCTAATGAATTTCTGAACTTTAGCAGCTGGGCTTGTAGAAAGGGTTGTTCTTCTTGGGGCACCGATTTCGATAAAAGATGAAAGTTGGGAGACTGCTAGAAAGGTAGCTTAAAGCAATGATCAAAATATCATATTCTACCAATAGGAAGTTACATATGTATATGGATGATACTACACAATATATCAAGTCTGATATATCATCTTTTTATAAAAATTATATCAGTCCACTGTATTGGATAAGCATTACTTTGGCTGATATACTGTGATATTTTTAGGGTTCAATTTTCTTCTTTGAGAAAAATCCATCCAGCTGGTATATCATAGAGTTCACTTGTGTTTTGAGTATATTGTCGGACATATCAGTGTATCAGCCGACATTTTGAGCCATATCAAGTACTTGCACTGTTGCCAAAACAGTTTTAAGCAAAGCTCTCTTCACCACAGTTTCTATATTTTAAATTTTCATTTTTACTGCTGCTTGTTTCCAGATGGTCGCTGGTAGATTCGTGAATGTTTATTCTACAAGTGATTGGACACTGGGAGTTGCTTTCCGTGCAAGGTACCAAAGATTTATTTTGCTCTGCTTAAAATAATTATTGCTTCCTTTTGCACATTATCTTCCATTTTAAAGAATGTTACTGCCAGTTGTTTTCATAGATAATATTTGTAGTACTTGCCTCCGTCCTCATATCTGAGAAATGAACCAAATCAGTCTACAAATCCAGTGATCCATTTGCTTAGTTGACTTAGACAGTTTGTGTAGTTGTGGGAAACTTCTAACAAATGCTCTTTTTAACTGAAATTTTGGATTATCCACTCAGTGTTAGTTTGTCAGCGTGAGCTACCTATATTCTGATGGAAGAGTTGTTTGGTCGCAAATTTTAGTTGTAGATACCATTTTCAGATGGAATAGTACCATTAGAATAAAAAATTGCAATATAGTCTGCTATCATTCACGGTATATTTTAACATTTTCTGAAGTACAGATATTCTGTAGGATATATCTTCAATACAATCGATTTCCATTGATCGGCATTGGAATTAATCTGTAATAAATGAATGGTGATATTTCAAAGAAATATTGCTAAGTATATCAAACTCATTTATATTGAGTAATTAATAATTTATATCGCTGTGATATTATTGTAATGCTGAAATATCACTTTTAAGGAACATCTCATGATTAAATAGATCAGGTGTATAGTGCGAGAAGCCTACTGTATTAACTATAATATACTAGATAACAACGACACGATACGGGTGTCGGTGTCCGACACGGGTACGGGGTGTCAGAAACGGCAAAAAATAGAAAACTACCTTGTAAATAGTGTTGGACACACGTGTCCAAGTGTCCGAATGTCAGGGTGTCGGACACGTTTTATTTTTTTAAAGTGAAGTGTCGTTGTTACCTAGATAATATACTGAAAGTCTCCATTGTGATTGTTTTCACTTCATAATACTTCTTCTTGATCCATTCTCTTCTTTTCCTTTTTTGAAACTTTTGCAGCTTGCTTACTAAAGGATTAGCGGGAATTCAGCCTGTTGATATCTCTGGAATTGAAAATGCAAGTACTTTACTTCTTTAGATCCTTCATACTCTCATTTCTCATACCTCGTTATTCTAATGGATTCTCTTCCCCTACAGGTTGAAAATGCAAATACTTTACTTCTTTAGATCCTTCATACTCCCATTTCTCATACCTCGTTATTCTAATGGATTCTCTTCCCCTACAGGTTGATGTAACAGAACTCATTGAAGGTCATTCTTCATATCTTTGGACTACACAACAAATCCTTGAACAGCTTGACTTGGATACCTACTACCCGGTTTTTAAAATTTCTCCTGCCAGACCCCAGCAAGAGAGAAGTCCAGATACCTAGTTTCATCAGATGGAGCGTAAACTTGGGGTAGAGATACTGTAAATAGACCTAAACACGACATTTTTGCAGACACTCTCTTTGACAATGATTTCTGTCTAAGGAAGCAAATCTTTGAAATTAGCATATGACATTTTTTTTTCCTTCTGTGGAAATGTGCATTGAAAGAGTAAGTTTGTCCACTTGAGAGTCCAGACGGTCGTCAATTATACTGGGTGCTACTTCGCTGAATGATGTTATATGTGGCCCTCTCATAGAATGCATTGTAATCGCAGATATTGTTTGTCAAACAAGGAAATAGATCCGTAATAAGTTTAAAATTCTGAACACCATTTCTTACATTTTCTTGGTTATTTGAATAAATAGATAAAAGAGTATCTGGGATATTTCTCGTACTTAGGGGGTGTTTGTTTAGTTTAAGTTAAATGCTCAATAAAGTGTTCAAGTGTTGAATGTTAAACTTGAATGTTTTGAAGTGTTGAATGCTAAATACTAAAGTTGAGGTAAGAACTGCCGAATGTTGGTAGACTAGTAATACCCGTGGCTCGCCACGGCAAAAATATCGCCCGTGACCAAATCACGGTGAATACGTCCACGTGTATTTGGCGTTATCAATTTCTCTTAATATTTTTTAGTGTATATTATTCATCGTGAAATCACAGTTATTTATCTATATTGAGAACTAAATTTTTTATCATGTGAAAAATACATTATCAGTCATACGCAATTGTTGCATTCACATGCCTTCGACAGCTTCAACTAATACATCAAGCCATCCATACGCAAATGGACTAAGATTCACTACTGTTTCTGAAGGAAATCAAAAGCATATACATTATTTAAGTTTTTCGCATTTCCCAATTCAAAGTCCATGGTATCAACTCCCTACGTATGTTCCTCGGTAACAACTGGGTTGGGTGCAAATTCGATAACTCTGCATAGTCCCCTCAAGGCATATGTTTTTTTTTTTTCTTCCGACATTGCTCATTCTTTTATTGATCGCCTTTTGCTGCAATAAAACCCCATCATGATTCAAAGTGCAAACAACCACAAATTAAGGTAACTGATACAAAATTATTTACATGGAAGACCCTTGTGCCATTACTAAATGGCATTCCCAATTTTGCCATAAATGTTATAGAAAAGACATGAAGATAATAGTACAATCTTATGTAGTGCTTAATGTCAACTTCGATGAGAACTTACATACCCTTGATACATTAGGAATTCCATAAATATCTATACAAAGAACAATATGTTTAAAAAGAAATAACTATACAAATAGCTAAAGGTGAAGGCTCACTTGAGAAGGATTCCACGAAGAGAAGTTTCCGATCTAAAGGAGCAACCGTCTCACCAAGAGCAAATAATCCGCTCCCACACTTCGCGGGGTTTGTGAAGACATCAAGAACATATTGGAATTAACGAAAGCACATGGATCATGCTAGCCACCAATTAAAGCACAATCGCTCCTCAACATCATAAATATAACCATTTTAGATAATGAAGAGGCAATGCAAACTTGTTCATGCATGAGTTTATCCATTGTAGGTTTACCTCTTCTCGCCAAGTAGTATTTTGACTTCACATACATAGGAAACGTAATGGCAACATGGGTCACCCCAACAACTAAAGGAAGTAAGCCCCTACATTAATCCTCTTATACCCTATTCGTGCATAATAGGCACCAAAGTAGCATCTATATAAACTCTTATATGAAACAACTCTTGGCCTTATTCATTATGTTTAGAGTCTTGTTGTAATGACCAACAATTGGTTTGTGGCAGCAGTTGCTAATGCTCCGGCGCTTGAAGCGACTGTAATGTAATCTAGCGAAAGCTCATTATTTCTTCTACGTGTATGAAAAAGGTCCTTGAGTTGCTCATATACCACCATTGCTCACTGTCTTAAATAATGGTGGCAGCATCTTATAACCCCCAACAACTTCTTTCATGGCTGTATTTTTGCTCCCTGATCCACCCGTGAAATCCTCCATACCGCCATTGCTCCAAATGCTGGTCTTTGGCTGTAATTCTTGTACAGCTCCAACCTTGATTTTTGTAAGCTCTTGAAACATGTCTTCGTTAATCATCATGTAATCTCTTAAGGCAGCGTAATTACCTACTACTGCATCCAAAAGTGTGCGTACATAAACGCCTTGAGCTTCCACCAAAGCCATTAGTCCTTCCACTTCTCTTTTCTTCGTAAATAATTCTCCATCCGCATATTATTGTCGGGCAAATAGAGCTCCTGATGTTGTTACTCTCTGTACCTCTGCCTCCTCCTTCTCGTAAATAATTGCTTCTGATGCCTTTTGTTTCTAATAAATTTCCCAATTTGCTATTGTACCTATAAGCAAGTGAAACATCCATAGTTAGAGTTTGTTTCATTCCGTGTCTAGTTTAGATGTCAGCATTATCTCGTGGTTATCCAGCGTCAGTGAGTGCACATGGAGCGACTACAGCTAGACTGACTGACTCTGAACAAGTAAGTGGGTTTTTATCTCTTTGTTTTAAAAAGTCAAGCCTATGTATTTTACAGAGTATGAAAAAGTAATAAGAATGTCTCCTTAAAGAAAACATAACCTCTATTCGAATAGATTATTTTCTATTCGAATAGAACTGGAAAGATTTCTTCTGTTCGAATAACTTTTAATGTTGTTCAAATATTTTGCAACAGTTAGAATTGTATTCGAATATAATTATTTTTGTTCGAATAATTTTCAACAGTTGCATTTCTATTCGAATATATTAATTATTGTTTGAATAACTTTTATCAGTTTGTTTCTTTTCGAATAGATTAATTTCTATTCGAACAGATCCCGTATTTTCTGTTTTCCTTCTTAAGACATACTTACCTTTTTTCATAGACTTACTTTTTGAAAACCTATTTTTTGAGGGCTTGTTTTTTAGAGTGAAAAGAGATCTATCTTTGAGAGATTCAAGAGAGAATCAAATCACTCAAACCTTGAACCAATCAATTAATCAAGAAACCCTATTCATGTATTGAAGAACTGAATTGAAGAACTTGAGCGATTCAAGATTAGGAGCTTTGACGTGAGATTGGAGCGAGGCATTGCGAAAACGTGGAATTGGTTGATAGGAGCTTGATTAGAAGAGAGGTAACCACGGGATGTGTTTATTGAGTCTGCAAATAGTCAAACTCTTGTAATTTGATTTCAATAGTAAATTGTTTAGCTGTCTGGTGATTCGACAGCGACCTGTAGGTTTTTCTCCTGAGAAAGGTTTCTCATAGAGTTAAATTTTGTTTGGCCTTGTCTTTAATTTCTATTGCTAGTTGACACTAGATAATTTGACCAACTTGATTTTGGTTAATCTCATACCATTAATATAAAGGAACTATGACCCTTTCGATTTAGACTTAAAACGATCGAAATTAGTTAGTCTCAGGCGATTAGTTATTTCAATTGATGTCAGGGCGGTCACGTTTTGAGGTTTAACAACCTAAGCGTGGATCCCGAATAGTTCGCTTGAGAATAATGAGTTATGAGAAGTTTGGAGGTCCTATAAATCGCCTTCCACCTTTGATGGCAAAGAATACCCATACTGGAAAATTTGAATGATTGCTTACTTACAATCAATTGGAGAAGATGTATGGATTGCTGTTGAGGATGGATGGATACCCCCTATTGAGATGCAAGGTCCACCAGGAAGTGCTAAAGAGGTTCTTAAACCTAGGAACCAATAGTCAAAAAAAGAAAAAGGATACTGCTGGTTATAATTCTAAAGGCCTCAATGCGATCTTTATGGCTGTGAGTCGAAGTGAGTTTCAGCATATCTCTGCATGTACCACTTCTAAAAAAGCTTGGGACATCTTAGTTCGAACTCATGAAGGCGATGATACAGTCAAAGAAAGTAAGCTTCAAATGCTTACTTCACAATTTGAGAATATCTTAATGAGTGAAAATAAACCTTTTAACGAGTTCTATTTGAGACTAAGTGAAATTGTAAATACTAGTGCCGCATTAGGAGCAGCATACTCTGATGTTTAAATAGTTTGCAAAGTTCTAAGATCCCTTCCTAAAAGCTTTAGATCCAGACGTGGTGCTATAGAGAAAGCTCAGGATCTTAAGAAAATGTAACCAGATACATTAGCTGGTAAATTCCGAATGTTTGAACTCGAGATGAAGATGGAAAACCCCGAGAAGAACAAGAGTGTTGATTTCAAGTCTTCATCTTACTCTTCTTCTTCTAAGGGTATCATAGAAGCTGACAACTCATCTGATTTTGATAATGATGATGGGTCTGATCTGAATTCACAGATTGCCTCTATAAGTCACCAGCTTAAAAACCTTGTGAAACAATGCCAATTTCAAAAACAAGGGCAATCGGTGAATCATAAGTCGCAGACCCATGATCAACATAGAGTGAATAACTGGCAGACCAACCTTGACACTAACCTAAGTTAAATTGAATGTTATAAGTGTCATAAGCTTGGTCATTATGCTCATAGTTGTCCCATGAGATCTTCCAGCTCATTATGGTCATTAGTTTTAACTTGACAACATTTATGACAATTGGGGTTCTTTCCCATGAGATCTTCCAGCTCACAGTGCGCCATTTTTTTGATGAAATATGATTTTTCCGTTGCTTTATATTCATATTCATATTTTACACAGAGTATTTTCTAGTCAATTCTCAGTAATTTGAGTGACCACCAAGAGATGCCTAAGTTGAAACAACTTTCCAATATAGTATTCTAATTGCGGCTGAGTAATACGTTGAAAACTGGGTAACTCTTTGACTATGCACACACACACACCAAGTAATTCATTAAGTGATTGTTTTATAGCACATTGGCAATGTCTTGGTCTTTATAAGATATTTTAGATTCATTGATTTTCTATCATACCTTGTGTTTAGGGGAAATGTTGTTTTCTTTTACTTACTTATTTCAGAGATACTCCCCGTATGTGTTTTCCTTTTATTTCATTTTAAGGGGGTTATCGTTATTTTGAGGGGGAGATGCATATTATTTTTTAGTATTCCAAATAGTCTATCTGTTAAGAATATTTGCTCTGCCAATTATAAATATATATTTTTCATTTATTCTATGTTCAACTCATGGTTTGCTTCTCCTCTTATGGGCTATTTACCCTTTGTTCATCTGTTCCAAAAAGAGGGAAGATGATCCTGACAGGTAAGTTAGGTAAGTTATGTTCTTTTTTCTGGATCCCTTATTTTAAATGAACGGTTACGTGATGTATCTTGTTTAGTATACAGGGATTCCATAATATATGCTATATAAGATGAAAGTGGAGCTTTGAGTATGGATGTTCAGTGATTGAGTCAGTCCATCGAGTTGTATTTTTATTTCTTATAGTTAGTTCTGGTTTTGACACGAAATGAACCAAAGGGGGAGATTGAAACATCCATAGTTAGAGTTTGTTTCATTCCGTGTCTAGTTTAGATGTCAGCATTATCTCGTGGTTATCCGGTGTCAGTGAGTGCACGTGGAGCGACTACAGCTGGACTGACTGACTCTGAACAAGTAAGTGAGTTTTTATCTCTTTGTTCTAAAAAGTCAAGCCTATGTATTTTGCAGAGTATGAAAAAGTAATAAGAATGTCTCCTTAAAGAAAACAAAACCTCTATTCAAATAGATTATTTTCTATTCGAATAGAACTGGAAAGATTTCTTCTGTTCGAATAACTTTTAATGTTGTTCGAATATTTTACAGCAGTTTGAATTATATTCGAATATAATTATTTTTGTTCGAATGATTTTCAACAGTTGCATTTCTATTCGAATAGATTAATTATTGTTCGAATAACTTTTATCAGTTTGATTCCTATTCAAATAGATTAATTTTTATTCGAATAGATCCCGTGTTTTCTGTTTTCCTTCTTAAGATATACTTACCTTTTTTCAAAGACTTACTTCTTGAAAACCTATTTTTTGAGGGCTTGTCTTTTAGAGTGAAGAGAGATCTATCTTTGAGAGATTCAAAAGAGAATCAAATCACCCAAACCTTGAATCAATCAATTGATCAAGAAACCCTATTCATGCATTGAAGAACTGGATTAAAGAACTTGAGCGATTCAAGATTAGGAGCTTCGACGTGAGATTGGAGCAAGGCGTTGTGAGAATGTGGAATTGGTTGATATGAGCTTGATTAGAAGAAAGGTATCAGCGGGATGTGTTTATCGAGTCTGTAAGTAGTTAAACTCTTGTAATTTGATTTTAATAGTAGATTGTTTAACTGTAGGGTGATTCGACAGTGACCTGTGGGTTTTTTTTCCTGAGAAAGGTTTCCCACAGGGTTAAAATTTGTTTGGCCTTGTCTTTAATTTCCTATTGCTAGTTGACACTAGATAATTTGACCAACTTGATTTAGGTTAATCCCAAACCATTAATTCATAGGAATTATGACCCTTTCGATTTAGACCTAAAACGATCGAAATTGATTAGTCTCGGACAACTAGTTATTTCAGCAAGAAGTAGTTCATAACCTTCTTGATGATTCGATAAAAGGGAAATCAAATATGCAATTGACAAGTCCTTGAGTTGCTCATAACCAAGTTTCTCAGGAACAAATTATCAAACAATTACAATGATACTCTTGAGCTCACATGTACCTCTCCAAATTGATTAGCATGTACAGCTTATAATTTGACCAACATAACAGTAAACAACAAACATAACATAACAGTAAGCAACAAACAGACTTACAGCTTATCCCCTGAAGAAAATAGGTCATAAGCTGTAAAACAGGGCATTCTCCATATTGGACAAACTTACAAATTGAGTAGCATGTACAAACTTACAAATTCTCAATAAAATAGGGAAATAAGTTTGCTTGAAGGTGGGAGGAGAGTTCCAAAAAAGTTTTTTCAATGACTAAATGGACCACAGATGCAAAGGGAGGTCAAAAATACCATAAAACCAAAAATTGGCTATGGCTGGAATAAAGTAAAAGAAGTGAATGTGGACGAATCTATAGCTGTTACATGAGAGAGACTCACAAAATATGAATTGTTGGTACATCCTTAATGTTGACGAATCTATAGTTGTTTTTAAGGTGCTTATATACTTAAAAATCCTCAAAAGACATTTTCTGTAGAAGTACAAAATATAAGTTCTAAAAAAAAGTGTTTATTAGTATTCCCTAGAACTTTAAGCGCATCCATCATGCTTTGAACTTCAAGAGCTCTCCCATCAGAGATTAAACCAGCAACAACATTAATTTCTAAGGACTCAATCTTGAACTTTTGGAGCTTTTGGTATGCATCCATGCAAGCTTCCATTCTTCCTAGGCGATATAGAATTTGTGATTCTAATTGCATAACTGAAGATGCTTTCTCTATACTTTTTAAGGATTTCAAAGCCTCATCTAACTTATTTTTTTTGTTCAGACAATAAGCATGTCAAAAGAAAATATACATAAAGTGAGATAGAAATCAACAATATCTACAAAGAGTACCTAGACAAAAAAAATATAGTATTAAGCATACATGGAATATTCAAAAACCACCTATGAGGGATATGAAACTTGAAATTGACTCTAGTCGATAATAACGGAAGTAAGAAAAATACTGATGAAATTTGAGAATATCCACATAAATTAAAATTCTCAGACAACTATTAAAAACTCCCCTAAACTGAAAGTATCTTAGACTTCTCTTGGTATTTTAGAAACATTTAAGATGAGGAACATTTAGGGAGATATGGCAATTGCTGACCATTAAATTGTTCAAACTGTGCTCTCTTAGCCGAATGTAATGGTTAGCAATTGCAGGTCCCTGGACTTAAACCAAAACACTTAATCTGCGTAGCGATTTCCAGAGTACCAAGCATAGCCTAAATCTGAATTGCAGTGCTTAGTATGTAATATCTACCGAAAATATATGCTATAGAGAAATAATTTCTTTCTAAAATCAATCTTGATACATCTTTTATATGTTTGAGAGTAGTAAATAAGAAGTGAAAATTGCTCAAGGCTCATCTAAAGAGGACATTTGAAGGAGGCGCACCTTCAAAAGGATGAAGAAAATATGCTTCCTTTTTTCTTTTCTTCTGTCCTTTCACTTTCTGTCTCCTAATTGTTTGTATTCAGTAATCTTTTCGAATTTATAGTCTTTTACTAAAAGATTAGGTCTGGATTTTGAGTGGCATCTCAACTCCATGTCATGAAATCCAGGGCCAATATGTCCATTATTCAGAAATCGTTTACGATGCATGTATGGATATACCGGCTAAAAGTACTATTATTTTTCGACATTCCGGTCTAATATTGGATGATCGCTTTCTTAACCTTTTTTATATAACCTTAAAATTGAAAATACTATAGTGATATAACAGACCATTGTAACAGATATGTAGGCTGATTTACCCGGTATACACCAAAATTTAATCTGCTTCAACCGGTATAATATTGGCCAATATATCAGAGATATATCAATTAATTCTTAATGGATTTTCTGATGGGTGATTTGATTTGAATAATTGTTAATGGAATCAGTCGAGAGTTATGATTTGATTCCCACATTGCCACATCAGCTATAGTTCATGAGGGTGCAATGTGGGCATTTGATTAATTATTAATTAATTGTTAATCGGATCTTCATACATGCCCCTCATGAACTATAGCTGATGTGGCAATGTTGGAATCAAATCATAACTCTTGACTGATTCCTTGAGGTGCTTATAGTTTCCTAAGCGATTTTATGTCCAAAACTGTAATATTTATAGGATATTTTAAACATCATTTGAAGCGGACATAGAATCGAGATTACGCCAAGAACAATCTCTAGGAAAAAAACTAAAATACCCCTTTAATAGTTACTCCTAATTCTTACATTAAAAGACTTCATTTTTTAATTGTTAAAGCAAATGGGTATGATTAAAACTAACAAAATGAATCTTATGAATCCTAAAACAGCAACAAAATTGAGAAAAAAATTAGAAATTTAAAGGTTTAGAGTTAAAACTTATAATGGGAAGTTGAGGAAGAGGTGGAGGCTAAAGGGAGTGATTAGAAGGAGGGAATTGATCGAGTAAAGAAGACATATACATGAAATCTAACCCATGAAATCCTCTGCTTCCATCTAGAGTTCAGATCTCTGGACCAATCCCACAAACCACAAAGTTATGAATCCTAAAACAACAACAAAATTGAGAAAAAAGGGAAATTTAAAGGTTTAGAGTTAAAACTTACAGTGGGAAGTTGAGGAGAAGATGGAGGCTAAATGGAGTGATTAGAAGGAGGGAATTGATCGAGTAGAGAAGGCATGTACATGAAATTTGACCCATAAAATCCTCTATTTCCATCTAGAGTTTGGATCATGTACATGAAATCTGACCCATGAAATCCTCTGTTTCCATCTAGAGTTCAGATCTCTAGACCAATCCCACAAACCAGAAAGTACTCGAAGATCCCAGCCATTGCTTCTCTCTCTCCCTCTCTCTCTCTTCGGGGCTTTGGGAGAGATGAATTGGGAAAGATAAAAAAGTCGGGAGAGATGGAAGAGATAAAGAGAAGCAATAAGACTAAACTACCTATTTTATGTGTTTTGTCGAAACTACCCATTAAGTATGAGAGTTAAATAAATCTAGGTCGCCCATCTCCCTCCTTCCCACAAATCCTAGCCCCTCTTTATCCTTGAGACAATGGCAGATATGTCTATACGAAAAACACCGTTGTCTAATGTATAATAGACTAGGTTATGAGCCCGTGCTACGCACGAATGTTCAAGTTCATAATGGCAGATAAATGCATAAACGAGGAACACTTTTAGTTATGTACATTAGATTTTAAATTATTCTGGGCTTCACGTGCATGTAAACATCATTAAAGCCCTTAAAATACAAAAAATACATGTGATACAAAAACGCCAAAAACCTAATGAATTTTCAAGGACATTCCACGACACCAGGGCATGGGCATTCCATGTGATACCATAAAAGATCTAAGGTTTGCAGTTTCGCCCCATACTTTACATAACTTATAGAAAAATATCTTTCTACTTAAACTAATCTAGTTTTAAAATCTAAAGGGGCTCTCCTTTAATAGAAATATAGTCCTAAATTGAAAACAAATAATAAATGCTACTACTAATTGGTAAATGCTTCTAAATTAAATAAAACTTAAATAAGCCTAATATAATATTCTTGAGTAGGGAAGAGAGAGCCCAAAACCGACTAAGACCTAAAGAGCTCACCCAAGCCATGTTATTGTGGGGCATAACCCTAGGCCGTGACATTAGATAGTTCAAAAATGTATTACCAATGATATTTGTACCTATTATTGCATCATATAATGTTCACAAATCAAGATACGCATGTCCTCAATATGTTCTAATGGGATTCTTTCAAGAGCGATATTGGACGCATATGTTCTTAAGCTATTCTTGTTAAGGAATGTTAGTTATCTTTGGTTGGATTTGAATTTATGTTTTGGTTGACACATTCTTGTAAAGAAGGGTTTCTGTGAACTTTCTTCTGGATATTACATCCACTGCTAAATAAAGAACTTAGATCTATCTCAATTAAGAAGATGGGGAAGGATTCCCCTTCCCCTAAGAAGATTGATAACTACAGTTACAGATAACTATAATAGCATTTTGAGCAATGAAAATAGTAGTATGAGAACATGTATTGGTCCAATATATAAACCGATCTTGTGTAGCATCTGGAGCAAGCCTATCTAGCATCAAGAAGAAGAGATTATTTATATGATGCATTTGAAGAATTGAAAAGTATTCATAAACCGGGCGAAAGAGCTACTTAGTAATTAGGTAGATTATCAACATCGGGGTTATTGATGGGATAAGTAGTTATCGGAGAACTCGCAATCCATAGATTACATTAAAAGTGTATAGCCAGGATAGTTCATTTTTGTTATGATCATTGTAGTTACTCATTCATGTAGCTTGGTATGTATTGGTCATAACATATTTAGATATAGTTATTTAATTAAGCTATGATTTTTTAGATCATGGTGGGTATAGGATATCTTATTTCCGTAAAATGCATCGAACTCAGTTATTGAAGGCTGCATTGGGTCCTATGCTTCTTCTTCTTCTTTGTAATGTAAAAAAGAATTGTTAACAAAAGAAGAAGGATCTGAATTGCTTGAGTCAAATTTAGGATGCTTTTGGTGGTTGCAGCGACATTACAGTCTCTTCTGCTCCAACTACGACTGTGCTCAATCCTTTGTATTCTCAACAAAAAACGTATTTTTCCAGATGTATCATCAAATAAGTGGAAGGAGAAGTACACAGACTAAGTTTAGCTAGAGAAGATGAAGAAGAAGACATACCTTTTTGTGAGAGAAGTAAAGGGCATTGCTTAGTTCAAGTGGCAGGCCAACATGTTATTGTAGTTGGAGTGACTCCTTTCTCATCGATTACTCTCCCAAGAACAAAAAAACACCCCAAATTATAACGCCATTCTTCGTTTTCTTCATCGATTAAGAAATGGGTGTGTCTTCTGTGCATTATTGCAATGTATACGTTACATTTCAGGCATTTATAGGTATCTATGAGATAAACTAAGGCAGAGTTGCTAATAATATGTCTTCACCTGAAGATGTGGAGACACTTTTGAGAACAGTGATGATAAAGAACGTCCCGATCTACGATGTCAATCACAGTGTTCTCAAGGCATTTCAGGGGTCTGGGCTTGAGTTTGTGGTCAATGTTTTCAATGCGTGACTGAAGTTCTTCAGTGGAGTGCCAATGAAGATCATGCAATGAATTGGGCAGAAGACTATGTATAGTTTTTCCTTCCTGAGACCTATATTGGTAGAATCACTGTGGGTAATGAGGTTTTAGGAGTTAGTGACCAAGAACTCGCTGAGGCTCTACAGTGCTGTCAATAATCTTCATTTGATTCATGTAATTCAGTTTTCAACTGCACATTCAAAGGATGTATTTGCCAAATCCTACCCTTCATCTTCATGTATTATAGACGTGACAGCTCATTACATGATGCCACTCTAAGAGTATTTTTGGCACATAGGATCTCCTTTCTTCAGAAACGCATGTCCCTCCCCATGCCCATTTTAGACCTCCACAATTTTAACATGTCCCTATGTGAATGCATGCCACGCCTAGCATGGCACCTGTCGCACCCTCCCTTGTTCTGGAGCAAAGCTCCATTTCTAAGCTTCGAAGGTAAAAACATGATGTCATGGCATGATATGAACATGATACCATGTTTGATCACAGGGTCCCCGTATTAACTTTAGATGGGAAAATTTCTATAACAGGGTGGATTTAGTTTGGAAACTGAGGCTGAGTTTTGTTTGTAGAAACGAAGAAAAATAAATATCGTTATCTACGTAAAGTTATTATCATGAAAATGCCGAAAACTGAAATCATGGAAATATGTTTTCCTAGCTATACATGTATTTGGTTCCAGACCGTAAAGGATAGTAAAATACTGACCATGATGTCTTCCAGGGAATTTTTTCGGGTATGCTGGAATATTATTCACCCTCTTCGACGATTTTTTGTCATGAAATGAAATTCATTTTTTGCAACTCATGGTTGCGTCTTCAAAAAGCTCTAATGACATTAATATATTCTTCATCTTCAAATATAATTTGCCTGGAAAACCCAATTCATATCAATCACGAGAACACAATAGTTGATTAGCTTTACTTCACGGACGGTATCAATTCATACTTTTATGTAGGACAATCTATCACAGATTCTGAGAAAAATGCTTTTAGATAATTAAAACTTACTTTATAATATATACCGCAAGCTTAAAAAGGGAAAAGTGGTAAAAAGATATAGAAACATGAACATAAGATAAATATGAACCCTAAACGTTCCTTGAAATTACAACCAGAACGCTTGCAAAAGTGGTAAAGAAAGTCTAGAAATTAAGATTAAAATACATAAAACAAACCTCCATGTGAAAAATTATAGGAGATTGAAAATTCATACTAATTCAAAGTAACTCCTAAAGCTGAATGCAAAATTGAGAAACACATAAAAGAACTTCCATGACAAATATTGAGAGGAGATTGGAAATTTGTACCGATTAAAAGTGACTTCTAGATCGGAATGGGAAAAAACTGGTAATCATTTCCATAGCCATCTCAGTTCAAATCAAATTCGAATCCTTCACCATCGTCTTCGCCAGAGTGACTATTTTAGTTGCTTAAATATCAATAATAAACCCGTGTCAATCCCAATTTGAATAAGCAATTCAAAATTTGCTACAATTTTTGCATGAAAATCAAGAAAAAGATACCAAAAGAAACTTAAGGCCGCTACAATTAAAAGAAAATGAAGTTGAGGAAGTGCAAAATCTATACAGTCTTATCGTAAACCTTAAATCAAATAAACTGTAAGCAAATGAAATCAGTAAGCAATTGGATGCCAATCATAATTCAAATGAATAACCCAACAAAGATGCATTTCCCCAAATCCATTAAGAAACTGAAAATCATAAGAGACATTATACTCAAGAAGGGATTAAGAATGAGGCCCATAACCATGTTATCCAAAATCCAAGAAATAGAAGCATTTCCTAACATTTTTTCACGCCAATCCAAGAATATTGTTATAAGTACTAACAAAAAAACCTAAAAACATAAAATAAACAAAAGAAAAGAAACTTGCACCATGTGAAACAACAACTTGACTAAGAAGGACCACGACAATCGCATAAATGTTAATAAAGTAGATGTGTTTTTAATTGAAGCTTGCAAAATTTTAGAAAAGAGGGTGATCAAACTCCTTCCGAGGCTTACTATTTATGTTACAGGACAATACCTGTAACATGGTTGAAATTATCCGCCCATCCAAGATATATTACACCATCAAGATAAAGTCAATACCTGCCCATAATACACAAATATACTTAAAGATTCAGATTTAATCCCCTTTGTACTTCCTGCATCTTTAATACATTGATATTACACCATCAAGAATGCCTTCACCACTTGAGTTTCTGAAAAAGACAACCATATCAACAAACCACAACATCAATCATAGCTAGCTAAGAGGACACCATCAATATTTAGCACATGAACACCATGTGGGGGTTTAGTCAAAGATCACATAATAATTCACATCTGAAGAAAGAAAGGTTGAGGTCCCAAGGGCTGCATATGGATATGTTTCTAGTAGTTTATGAACACCATATAAAATATTTTCCTATATACAAAGATCAAAGGTTGAGATACAATACAATTTCAAACATCACTTAACTAATATACAAAGACCAAAAGCCAGCAATAGTAAATTTTATTCTTACCTACTCAGTAAGTAAATAAATGAACCTTGTCACTAAATTCTCAATTTTCCTATATGATCTAACGTTTTTGAAGCAGTTTACTAAACTCCTTAAACAAAATGTAATCCATGAACATGAGGGTCGTGGTCTAAATACTGGAATTCCTATACCAAAGTTTTTTAAGTATTACCATTTTAAAGTTGTCAAATTAACAAAGCTTCAATAACCCTTACAAAAAGGCTAAGAACCCAGTGATCTTTGATTATCATTACAAAAGTAATTGTCTTGGATATTTATTAGTTAAGAGAAGTATCATCAGTTTCAACCCTTCTTATATACTTTCTACTAAGATTATAGTTAAATTAAACAAAGAACTGCTAGGGGGCAGACTCATGATCAGTTGGAAAGTGCAAAAACTTTCATCTAAGCAAGCAATACAACCTTAATCCAAAAATTTAAGAGGAATACTCTTGACTACCTGTAGAAGATTTCAAGGTGAAGATAGTATCCAAACGAAACCAACGAACATAGCTTCAGATAACAAAATTGCTCCTCAAAAGCTGTATGGAGAGAATTATGAGTTTCCTGTTAATCACCGTGTTAGGCAGTTTTGAGAGGAGTACATGATTAGCCTTAATGAAATTAACTTTTGAAACTTTATCTTCAGGTGTGAATTGGCCAACTTTATAATAAGAACAAACCACAAAATCAGAGCAGGAAAAGGGGGAATAATCCTATGTCAAGTACTTACCATTTTCTAAGCATAAATAAAAATCATAGAGAAGAGAAGAAAGAACTTGCAAGAAATCATGTTAGATTCTAAAATAAAATACCTGAATCGAAGCATATTTGAGGATTCCTTCAAACACAATATTTTCTGAAAACATTGATCTACAAAACCAAAAAGAATCCAACCTTATCAATATAAAATAGTTAGAATGTTACCTCAAAATATTATTCGTATTCAATATCAGCTTACTTAGCAGGAAAAAAAATAGGAGAGAGAAATATCTCAGTGGAAAAAAAATTGCAGCAACTTGAGTTTCTCTCTTCTTCCTTTATCGGGGTCGAAGAGTTTGAGCACAATATTTTGGAAATGTAGAGAGAGAGAGCATACCAGACATTTGTTTAGTTGATTGTTAGTGAGGAGGTGAATTGGAGTGATCAAGTTACCGAACCTCATCACTATTAAGTACTCCCATTTGTTTTTAATTTAGTGCATCCCATTAACAGGTGGGCAATGTTCTTATCATTGTTCATGAAAGGCAACATATTGTCTAGATGGGAATCTTTGTCTTCGTCAACCTATTTTGCATAGTTCTCGTACCTGTTAAAAGTTACAAAAGCATACAATAAAGCTTTAATAAACCTTATCGAAGAACTAAGAACTTAATTTTGATATCTAGTAATTGAGATAAGAGCGCATCAACATCTCAAGGTAACATAAACAAATGAATTAAGAATTAATTACATTTAAAAATTCCATGAGACAGAAGAGATGCAATTTCTCCTCTTGATCTAAGA
Source organism: Kingdonia uniflora (assembly GCA_014058105.1). Lineage (NCBI taxonomy): Eukaryota > Viridiplantae > Streptophyta > Magnoliopsida > Ranunculales > Circaeasteraceae > Kingdonia > Kingdonia uniflora. The sequence goes on along the minus strand of JACGCM010002066.1, from coordinate 525,105 downwards.
TTCAAGTATAGCTTTCCAGCATGTTAGTTTCAAAATCATAAGACTATTTGTATAGCATTCATTATATTCTTCTTATGCCTCTTCAAATGGTCAAGTTCCCAAGCAAACGCAGCAAAGTCCAAGAGCCAAGAAAGAAAGAAATTGAGAACCTTTAATAAGGATTGCTAGACAGAGAATGCTCTAGTCCTTCCATAATGCTTATAAGTTCATAATATTGAATGAGCTAAACAGTGACCATAAGTTCTTAAGTAGTCTTTAGCCATATTTTTGAGAAAATAGTCAATAACAAACAAAAACTGCTATAATTGTCTATGTTTACATATGTAGAAGATGCGTTAGATGTACATCATTAGAACAATAAATGCCTTGGTTTTGTCTCATTTAAATAATCTAGGACTTGATTTTATAGATATTGGTTGAGAGGTAGGTGCCAAGAGATTAGGCACAATAGTTTTAATAAAACAGGTCGATGTTCGAATATAATTTTGGTGGTGAAATCAAAGATTAAGAAGGTAAGCTTTAGGGTCATTAAATCAAGAACATAAAAAACTGAGAATCCTAATGATTAGCATTTCGATGTAGTCTTCGAATGGAACCCAAAATCCAAATGCTTAAAAGACAATGTTGTAAATCAATTCCAAACGCAACAAACTCACCATAGTATGCAAAACCCAATAAATTAAACCTCTAATAAACTAAATTCAAAGAAGTAATTAAGCAAATTACCGACCAATACCACCCTTCAAGTCCAACAGACTTCTTCACAACACCGTGAGCTCCTCTTCACTTCTCTCTCCACAGTATAGAAATCCACCATTAATAGATTTCTCCATTGTAAAAGATTGACCGAGAGAGAAATAAAACAGTATAGAAATCACAGCTAGGGATTGGGATAAAATTATGAGATTGAAGAAGAATCCTAGCTTAATTAAAACAGTTTCAAGCTTTTCTCCTAAATCAAACACCAAAGGTTTAAATAAAACCCTCAATTGAAATCTTCGATCATGAACTTGAGATCAAAACCCTCGAGTTCGTTGAGGTTTGAAAAAATTACAGATGATATATTATTGAATTATATATAGAGAGAGAGAGTCGGTTTTGATTGAGAAAAGTTTTTTTTTGTGCATGGAAAAGAAACTGCTATTTTTTTGTTGAGAGGGAGGAGAAGATTAGTTTCCAGTCGGGTTTTTATTTTCAGGCTTTGGGTTTAAAATATAAAATTCCAAAACTGCACTTGTTTATCTCAATCTCGAGGCGTTAACAGCGCAACCCGACCCCTCTTTGTCTCTGGACATAAGGCAGACTTGTCCAAAGTGGCAAAAACACCCCCCTAAAATATATAATAGATGTCCTAAAATACCTTTGTTATAAAATAATCTATATAATAATATAATTCCGCACGCATTTGTAGAAACGATTGAGGTACACTAAATTAGGTCTCTCTTTCACTCCCTATCCAGGTATTCTTCCTCTTTGTAATATTGTATTGAAGAGGATAGAGTGATCTAATATGTAGCCATGTTATGTCCAAAATTCATGAGGATTCCTTTATTAGTGTTTCATTAAGGGAGATGTATCTTGCATAATTAAATTTTTTGAATAATTGCTAGAAAATGAATAGTCTTAAGTCGATTCTCGATAAAAGTATGTGGGGAATTCTTAAAGAAGAATGCTACTATGGCAGCTCTGCTCTCCATCCTCCTATTGTCCATTTGGTCTCTATCTAATTCGTTGTCTCCTCAAATTCATTTACCATGTTAAAGTGTTTGTGAGGTCGCAAACCTCTCATTCTTTAACAATTGTTGTGAGTCACAACTTCAGCTACTATCTACTATATTTTCTCAATGTACTTGATCCTATGGTTGAGTTTTTACAAAATTCTTTTTTTTCTTTTCCTGTAGAAGCCATTTTATAAACTATGAGAAAATGTAAAGAAGATCAAATATAAAAATATAAGATTAATCGAAAAGAAAAGGAAATATAGATTTATTTTTGGATCTTACTGAAGTATGTACTTCCCCATTTACATCATTCTTAGGTTGGTGCTTTAATTTTGTCACTCAGGAACGGCAAAAATCATGGACTTAGCTTAACATTTTTGGCATGGTAACATAGTCGTATCATGGATGTGATTTAATGAAAGAAAATCGTCCAACTATAGTCAGTCATCCTTTTAGGGGAATCAAGATACTTCTTTAACTCGAATTTTAGAGTGAAGGTGGTGATAAATTATGAGAGTGTATGTCACTTGCAAGATAATATCATAAGATTGTAATATTTTAGTTACAAGGATGAAAGTAGGATTTTCTGTTATCGAGAGAAACACTGAAGAATAAGTTTTTCAAGCATATGTAGGACTTATAGAGACACTATGGGCCATATAGATATGCAGGTCGTAAGTTTCAACTGGATCGTTTTGGTTTAGATGAAACCAGTCTTTGTTAGAGTTTTGTTATTGGTGTATTTGCTAATGTTTTCATTTATTTGTTTTAACTTTCAAAAGGTGTCAGGTCCTTCCATAAATAGTGAGTCGTCCAAGTCCAGTTTGATTCATTGTGCTGTGCATTTGAGCTTTCTTCAAGCAATATAAAGTTACCCTTAGTACTTTCTAAGATGATGTTATTTTATCCTATCTTCGACAATATATATTTTTACACTATTTATATTGATTGTAAAACCAAAGATTATCTATATATGTATATTATGTGTTGACACGTAGAAGATTAAATGACTCTTGATTTCCTAACTTCCCCTCATGATAATCCCTTAATTATGTTTGTTTCCTTGCCAATTATTCATTGTCTTCACTAATTTGCAAATTTGTTGGTCTGTACCCTTGAAAAGAGCATAATTGTTGGTAGTTAATCCATTAACATATAAGGAAAGAAATAAGGTACAATAGGCACGAGCGAAGAAAAAAAAAGTTGCTTCAACATCTATGATAATTATGTTTTAGCTTTAATAAATTGAAACATTTCATTAACCATTACTCTGATCTTAGGTCCCCAATGTTATACATCTTGCTTATTTGGTATTTTAGACTTACATGATACTTTTGATGTACTATGGTTGATTTATGTTTTTCCTTGACCAAAATATTAAGCAATATTTCAATGTAGTGAAATAAATCTTCTATACTTGCGTTTAACTTATATTCTCTCACTTTAATTAATTGCAATGAAAGATGGTACCAGGATTTCTTACACACAACTCTACAAGAGCATCTATGGGAGTCGACATATGCTTTGGGTCAAATAATTGAACCCAGATTTATAAACCGGGCAAAGTAAGGTGATTATTCTATTTCATCTTTGTTCTTACTGTACTTTTTTATGCTTTCTGTTGTTGATCTCTATGCTTTGCACGTCGTAAATTGCATAAAAGAACACTAAACGTTTTGCATTTATATATGAGTTATTTATATATACACCCGTTAAGTTGTTGGATCAATTAACATTTACTGAAATATTGGGAATCCAATTATCCCCTATAACCCCCTTCCTTAATAGATTTACGACACGCCTTAACGGTATCTCTATTCTTTATCAAATGTTCAAGCATATGCCATGACAACGATTGACTATGATGACTGAAGTCCTAAAAACTAAATTCTTCTTTTTTTCTTGTATTTACTTTTGTTTTTATTCACAATTTTAATCATGTTAATATATGATAATTGGATTATATAATTTGTATATTCTTTTTGGATACCAATTAAAGCTCCAAAGGGCTTTGCATTCGATATAATTACTTGGTACGGTTTATATTTTTTCCAATTTATTCAATCTTTAGAATTTTTGGGCTCTTTACGATTCACGATTCATCTGTCCAAAAAGCTCATATCTTCTTCTTTCCCATACGCTCTCTCCCTCAACAGTAATGAACTATAGGTTGTTGGAAATAAATGGTTTATTTTCATGAAAAGTCTGGTGTTTTAGTTGATGTTTTACTCTAATCTTCATCCAACATTACAAAATTACAGTACTTAGGAGATGTGTTTCACACTCAACTGTTTAATTAAATTCTCGCTCAATGTTTCTTAATTAATATATGTGTATGTGTACCTCAAATAAGAGTGCCCCATAGGCAGGCAATATGTGTTCTATCTATATGAAAAAAGAAATACAAAGTCAATTGGGAGATAAATACGAATATATAGATAGATCAAAACTATATGATAAAGAAGCAGTATCCAAGATGCTCAGAACAATTTATAATAGCTATGAGCTATATGTTTGAGATCTGATCATCATGAATGACACTTCCTCAACAATTAAATAAAAGTTATATCTTTAACAACCCAGCTCAGACGTGATCTACATTTTTTGAACTTGCAAGAGGTTAGGCATCTAAGTATATATACAGCAGCAAGCCTAACATGTAGGATCTGACCTCTCTAAGCTTGAATATTAAGATATCCTTTAACAATTCTTTGTAAAGGGAAGCAGAAAGCTACCCTGCTACCAAAGATATCCGATGTTGTTTATGTTATAATATCTTCTTCTTCTTTTTTGCAAGGTGTAATATCTCATTTAAGACTGTGATTTCAATTTATTTTAGTCTATGTTGTATCACTTCAAGTGTGCATTCCTAATTATATAAGAAGACATTTAAATGCTTTGTGTGGGGTCCATTAGGTTTGCACTATCTGTTATATAGAAAATGTTTGTGTTTAAAAATGTTATTTGTGTTGAATTCTCATAATGTTTTGAGGCTATTACAACATAATATTTGTATTTAGAGACTATTGTACCATCTTTTATACATTGTATCTCAATTGCTAAGCTGGGAGACTGATATGTGTTCTGACATCGCAGGCTTACCAAATGGCATATGGAAAATGGAGCGAACACAGTCAATAAAAATATACATGGAGAGTACTACAAGAGATCATGAGGATGAATCCACCAACTTTGGTAGCACCGGGATAACTACTAAAGATATTAAGTTTTGTGGATTCGATGGTGGGTAAGTATAATATCCCTTACTATACTAATGTGTATGATCGCTTGCTATATTTATACTGAAAATTTGATTGCGAACTTGATCACAGATGTTTTGGGTGGCACCGTCAACACACATGCATATCTTCCCAGAGCCAGAGAAGTTTGATCCATCCAGGTTTGAGAATACTTAAAAAAGTAGCTGCTCCTTTTACATACTTGCCTTTTGGTGGATATAATGATGGACCTTGATTAATTGCTTGCATTGGTGTGATTTGCTTTTGTAGCTCCCTTTTTTGAATACAAGTCTTTGTCCTCTCATTAGAAGTAGACATATATCTTGGGTAAAGCTTTGGTAAGTCTAAGATTTTTGTCTACTCTTTGTTTCTTCAGAGCATTTAATAGAAGACTAACTTCCTTCTCCGATTTATCTTACAATGGCTTTGTTTGTAGGTAGTTTTGTCGACAGTCCTCTTAGTTGGAAGGAGATTTATCATCCATATATATTTCTTTATTTCTTTTTCATTGAAAGCGTAAAGACCAAAATTTTCTCTGTATGTCTTTCAACTTCATCTCTATTTTACTATTTAGGACTTTTCCATTGCCGTATTATTTATTCTTATTTCAATCTTCTTTCTCAGCACAAGATCTCATGATTATGTAACCAGGTTGATATTCAAACAATCACATGGAGGCAAATTTTGACACAAGTGAAAAAGATATAGAGAACACAATTTAAATGTGCTAGATTGTCAAAATGCTTTGCGTGCAAGTAAATGATATTGTTCTTCCTCGGTCTTTCACTAACAACAGTGATGTAAATGTTAGTTTTGGGATTGGTTTGTGTCCAGACAAGAATAAAGGATAGCACAAGTATCATCATAATACGTTTCAGAAAAATATCAAATATTGGAATCAAAGACTGAGGTAACATCACCTGGTGGTAATGCTAGAAAGAGGTTTATAAGGGTTTTCCCTTATGCGGGTCACGATGAATCTGTATTCTTGAACGAATCACTGCATTGGGTGTCAGGGATCAAGTGTAATCATATCCCTATGGAGAGGTGATTATAATCACATTAATTCATTCAACATTTTGAAGAAGTTGAAAAAGTATCAGCTTATGAAATTGATTATAAACGCAAATGTTGTTGATTGGGAATATTGAGAGGGTGTCTTTTACTTGAAGATTATGTGGCTAAATTTTACATTGACATGAGTTATGAAGCATCACAATGTAAAGGCTATTGTAAATAAGATGATACTATATAAATTATGGGAATGTGTCTTTTTGTCGGTGTCTTATTCAATGTATAGTTCATATATATGAATTGTTCATAAAGAATTCTATTTTTACAACTGAGATTTTAAGTAATATTACCGTCACCCAAACTCAAGATTATGCGCTTTTGAAATATGTGACTTACTGCTCTTACCAAATAGCAAATGCTTTTATTCTATTATTTTACAATTGAGATTTTAAATAATAACATGGAGATGGGTTTAAAATAATATACATTTCACCTAATGAGCAGCTTTTGCAATCATATACATTATATGTTCTAATATAATTAGTAGGCGTAAAAAGCACTAGCTATAAGTTGTATCTTCATAATATAAAATTGTTTTCAACACTTCACATTGAGGTTTAGCTCGTGCGAGCACGGGGTTATTCTGTTTCCAAACAACCCCTTAGTTTTGCTAGAAGTTGTTTCGACTGGTAGAGAACGAGGCAAATAACATATATGGCCATCATTCCTACGTTGGGAAATGATCATTCTTAATAAATGAAGGTTAAGCTACATATTCTATTCCGTGGGATGATGATTTCACCCGTGCTTAGTAAATATAGAAAAAACCCAAATATAGTTATCATTACACACCATGCTCTTTATTCTTATTGTATTAATCACTGTGCGTTTGTGGTATTGATGCACGGTCAAAAGCATCATCTTCATACTTACTATCTTGCCATAGATTCACAATATGAATTGTGCATGTTCCATTTCAAAGGCTTTATATGGTGAAGTGTATCAAAGAGTTCATGCAACCTGAGGTAGGCATATGCTCGAAAGCCTGTAATCTCTCTCAAACGCCGTTTAGAAATGCAATTGCTGAGGCCCCTCAACACTGCTAGTTTCTTTTAATGTACTCTAAAGATTTAAGGAATAATTAAAGTTGATTTCTTCATATGTATAGATGATTCGATTAAGGTATGTCACAAGTACTGCTTAATATGTGCAGATAATCAGTCTAAAAATGTAGAATCTATCTTCAGATTTGATTTGTAAGGTTTTTTTTTTTTTTTTTTTTTTCCAGCTTATTATCTTTTAGGTTTTTCTTACTTGGCTGAATGGTAAGGTTACTCTTTTAGTGTAGTAGTTGATCATTATTTACTTAAATAAGTTATGAATTAAACCTTACATTTCTTACTACGAAGTTACATTCATTTCCATACAATAAAAATCATACATTCCTTATAAGCCTCATAGTCTATTCTATTAATTGAAATTTTGCCCGTGGACGATGAAGCATTACAATGTAAAGGGGATGCTATTGTAAGAAAATTGGGAGGGTGTCTTTCATCAGTGTCTTATATGTATAGATCATGTGGATTATGTGTTCATAAGAGAAGACTATTGTAAAAAAAATATTTTACTATTCGAGTTTACTCTTCGCTTACTAATACCAAATAGTAAATGGCTTAAAACTATGCATTATTTTACATGTAATTCCGAATTTCAAAATGATGAGAACATATATTACCCAATGAGTAGAAGAAACACATGCAACCATCCACATCATATGTTGTAAAAATAGAAAGCGAAATGAATGCACTAGCTATGAACTGTATCCTAATATAAATCGAATTCTATTTCCCACATTGTGGTTATCCAAATTATTTCCTATATGTAACAAAATATAACAATTTAAAGCATCCCAGTAGTTCTTGGATGGAAAATGCTCGGAGCACCGCTGGCCTGGGATGGTCTCACACTTCATACATACGTATACACCAATACTACCATATACGTATATACGAGCAACCAAACACGATCACACGCAAACTTTAGAAAAAGAAGAGAGATTGTTGGTTTGACGAACAAGCAACCGTTTAATAAATAGTAGCAAAGAAACAAAGGTTCTCGTTAATTTCCTCTCTCCAAGTATCTCTCGCTGGCATTTCATCAAACGATCTCTCTGCAATGCAACATTAGTTTCTCTCTCCAAACCAATCAGGTCCTAAGATACGAATATCTTCCATTTCTTGGAACACAAGCTATTTGATTTAATGCCAACTCCAAATTAGGTCAAACGAGAGTGTGATTTGTTGAGATTTGAGAGCTTGTTTTGTATCTTTGAGTGAGATCGAATGGCCGCAGCGGCCGTTTGTAAGCGATTAGTTCAACATGGGACGAAGAAATCGGGGTTTCGTTTGAACCAATTGAGAGGCATTTGTGCGTCAACAGCTGTTAATCGCTACCAGATTGATTCATCATCATTCACCAGATCACTACTACTACCTGCTATCAGTTCTCCGATTCAGAGGTTCGATTGTAGACGACTCTCTCAGCTATCTGGCGGGAAACAACGCGCATTTCTCGTCGATACGCTAGCATTGGTGAGTTTTTCGATCTTGCTATGGTTATCTATGGTTTTGAGAATTTAGGTTTATTTGCGATTGAATTGTGTTTGTTTGTTTGTTTGTTTGATGAAATGTGTAGGTGAGAGGATTGGAGGCAGAAGGTGTTCCGACGAAGCAAGCAGAAGCAATTACAGCTGCGATTACTGAAGTGTTGAATGATAGTTTGGAGAATGTGTCTCGGACATTTACTTCCAAAGCTGAAATGCAAATGGTAAAAAATACAAGAATTTTTTGCTTAGAATTTATATTTTTATTTGTTTGTTACGGAGTGGTTTAAGAATTTATTTTATTTTATTTGCATATGTAGAGCGAGATGGTTCAAGATGCGAATCTTTCCAAGTTTAAAGCTGAAGTCAAAAGTTCCCAGGTATTATTTTCGTTGATCTTATGAGTATTTAGATGTTGTAGTTAGCTATAAGTTTGTGTTGCTAGCTGGTAGTGTTCAGTGGTGTTATTTGCATGAAGATCGTGCATAGCAATGTATCGAATCCCTAAATGTATTGTAAAAAAGGAATCCCATTATGAACTAGGTTTTATTTCTTCCACTTTTGAGTCTCGTATGCCTTTATAGCTTTGTTAGGATGCAAACGCATAGGTCTAGAGTTCAGTCTACAATTGCAAAATGTTGCAAGTGCCACAAAATGTACTAGTTTCTTAGTTATGCGATTATACAGATATACATCATCTGATGAGTGAAAAATGTATAATGTTCTTTTTAATGGATAACCAACCTGCTTTAAAATAGGTCGAGTAGCTTTAAGGTAGACAGAGCAAGAAAAAGGTAATTTGAAATTGTTGTGGAAGCCCTTAATAAGAGTACTACTTTGAGGGGTTCTCCTGTAGGAACAGCTTTGGGTTAGGAAGAAGGAAGATGGAGCTTCTGTTTGTAAATGTTATTTTGATCTCATGAGTCATGGTGTATGCTTCTGCCAAGTAGACTATGTGAAATGCATCATGTGCTTCTTCGATTTTTTTCAAGGCTTAGCATCAATCGTAATAAAAACAATATATTGGGGGAAGGTGAGATTAGTAATTCTAGATTATCTGAAAGGTTGCTTGGCTGTTGTTTTGATTAGTCCTCTTATGCAGTTCTTCCCCTTGTGGCATCCAATAAAGCAAATGTCATTTGGGTTTGGTAGGAAACTTTTCAGAAGGTTTGCCTTTGTAATGGCAAATTATTTAACTTTTATTGATAAATAATGAGATTTCAGTATCAGATCTATGGACAAAAGGCCTAAGGCAAGCAAATGAATATAGAAACATCGAAATCCGCTTCTGATCAGGAAGACCTAACTATGTGATACGAAGTGTCTCCTGACAGTTCAATTTCCATAGTGTTTAATATAATCTGTGTGTGGGTCTAATGATAAGGAAGTTTATGTGGAACTTTGCCATTGTAAAGAAGGTAACTATAAATACCTATCTTGTGAAATTGGATAATGTATGCTATCCCAAGAATCAGGGTTGGCATGGTTTCTGCAAGTACATCTTTTTCTGGCACAATGTGGGGATCAACATTTCTTGGTGTTATTGAGAGGCTGGGGAAGCTTTCCAAATCGCCAATGAAAGATAAAATAATATGGAATAATGTGAAGATCTTGGTCTTGGACATCTTGTACCTACTTAATATCAATCTCTCCCCAATTCTTTTTCTGTCTGTCTATCAGACAAACACATGCACCTAGTATTCAAAGTTTGTCCTTTTTTTGAGGACTAGCACTGGGTAAAATCCTACTTTAAGAATTCAACACGTAGATAGTCGTGATGTGACTCATGTGAACTACTGTCTTCTATGCATGGCTTATGGGGGATGTTGACCGAGTTGTTTGAATGATTTGTTTTCTCCGTAGTCAAGGTTAGTTGAGATAATCTGAGTGATTTGGCATGCCTGTCTCATAAAAGTTGTGTGTTATCAAAGCTTACCTTGTTTGTTTAATTTCGGAAATCCAAAGGGAGCATAAGTTCAGGGTATTTATTGGTGTCATTGAGAGGCTGGGGTAGCTTTTCGAACTCTTTTAAGGGAGAATAAATTGATATGGAATAATGCGATAGAAATATTGTTTCCACTTTCTACCAAGCTCCCTCTATTTGTTTTTTCTGTCTTCGGGATACATGCATCTGGTGTTCAAGTTTTGTCCTTTCGTTGTGGACTCGGGTAAAATCCTACTACCAAGAATTTTAATAGCAACACCATAGGTAGTCGTGATGCAACTCTTGTGAGTTAATTAATCTATGTAAGGCATATGGGGAATGCAGAAGTGATGTATTTGCCTATCACGTAGAAGCTGTGTGTTACCGAAGCTTACCTTGCTGGGTGCTCTGAACCTGAAACCATTACCTACCATGAGATGTATGCTATCTACAGTCTCCAAAACACTCTTCAATTGAACATCAATATCATCATAAGGACTGACTCTGCAGCTATGGTTTCATTCATAAAACATAACAAGGCTTCTCCCTGGAAGTGCTATTTCATCCAACAAGAGATCATGCAGATGATAGCTAGGTCAATGTTTTTGATATTAGACATGGTTTTAGGGAGTCTAATAGATGTGCTGACTGTCTTGCTTTCTTTTTTGTAATTTTTGGTGAAATTTTATGGCCCCTAGCTCCTTTCCCTCAGTCTTTTGTAAATTTTTAGAGGAGGATACTAGGGGGAAAGAAAATTAAGGATGTAATTCTTTCTGTTTTGATCAATATACCAGGTTCTCAGGTCCTTGCCTAAACGCTGCTTGCCCAAAGCAAAAAAAGGCACATGATTTCAGGATATTATGTGGTTGGGAATTTTGCATGGAACCTCTTGCGACTTACACTAATCCTTTGAAAGGAGAGGATTGATTGCCTTTTCTCCCCTTGGTTTTGCATTGGTTTTTCATTTTCCATGTATGTTATTTTGTCCCTAATGTTCTTGGTTTGTTCGTTTGTAGTATTTCTGCCTTGTCCCTTCTGAAGACCAAAAAAACCCTTTCTAATAGAATTCTTCACTTATTTGAGAAAGCAAAACTGTTGTACTCTCATCCTATGTCATCACTCTTCTTGACAAGATTCTTGAGTCCTTTGAGGGCCTTGCCGAATATCTTAAGGACTCTTTTTGGTGTCGGTGTTGGCATGACATCGATTTGCTCATTGGTAGGATAAGCCGGGTTTGGTGTTTGTTCGTACACCGTCACGGTCGTCTGGTTACCGGCTCATCACCAACCTGTTTCTGAAAGCTCAAGTTGTTTTAAAGCTGGAGCAGGAAATAGTTTTTGTAATTGTCATGGAAGCTCTTAATAGGAATACTACCAAATTGGCTCTCCTGTATGAATGCATTTCGGTTAGGAAGAAGAGGGTTGGAGCTTCTGTTTGTAAATGATATTTTGATCTCATGTGGTGTATTCTTCGGTCAAGTACACTTCATGAAATGCTTCATGTGCTCCTTCGAATTTCTTTCGAGGCTTAGCATAATCTATAGTTTAAGCAAATATTGGGGGAGGGTGAAGATTAGTTATTCTAAATGGTCTGATGTGTTGCTTGGGTGCCATTTTGATTTCTCTTTTGTTGTTTTTCTCCTTGAGGCATTCAATAAAACAAATGTCATTTGGGTTCAGTAGTGAGAAAAGTCTTTAGAAGGTTTGGCTTTGGAAAGGCAATATACTTTATTTTATTTCATAAATAATTAGATTTCATCAAATCCAAGGGAAGAGGGCCAAGGGAAGCCAAGGTTTCAAAGTCCAAACAGAGAAAAGATCGGGAACCTGCCGACCGAAAAAATGACAATAAAAAATAAAAAACAAAACAAGAATAAAACCATAACTATGTGATATAAAGTGTCTCTTGACTGTTCAATTTCCATGGTTTTTCTCGTATCCGTGTGTGGGTCTTATGATGGAAAAGTGTATGCGGAGCCTTTTGATAGTAAGGAGGGTATTTATAAATATATATATATCTTGTAAAATGGGAAAATTGATGCTATCCCAGAGATCAGGGTGAGCATGACGCAAGTAGTTTTTTTCTGGCACAATGATTGGGACATTTCGAGTGATGTGGCATGCCTATCACGTAGAATTTGTCTTATCAAAGCTTACCTTGTTTGCATAGTTTTAGGGATCCGAAGGAAGTATAGTTTCAGGATGGTTATTAGTGTCATTTAGAGGCTGGGGTAGCCTTTTCGAACTCTCTTAAGGGAGGATATATGAATATGAAATAGTGCAATGGACATATTGTTTTTTACTTTCTACCAATCTCTCTGTGATTATTTTTCTGTTTATTGGACACACATGCATCTTGGATTCAAGTTTTGTCCTTTCTTTGTGGACTCGCACTGGGTAAAATCCTACTACAAATAATTCAATAGCAACAACATTGGTAGTCGTATTGTGATTCTTGTGAGCTACTTTCTATATAAGGTGTTAGAAACTAAGAGTGCGGAAGCTACTAACGATTAACGATCTCTTTATTTAATTGAAATACGACTACAAATTCTCTCTGTTCTCTCTAGATCTCCTAGGGTTCTTCCCTTTCTCTCAATACTCAACATAACATACCTCATACCCTAGGATCTCCTATATATAGGAGATCTTCCCCTCTCTCTCTACACTCCTAAAATAGGAAACTGCTAGAGTAATCCCTTTTTAGAGGATTCTCTAGAACAAAATATAATATCCTAGCATAAACTAATATAGGAAACAAAAATAGAGACGGTCACAAAATCGTGCACCTAGGTCGTGGGTGTGACGACCCACGACCTATCAACTCTCCCCCGCTTTGAAGAATTTGACCGCAAATTCAAGGAGGCGGAAGATCAACTGTTGTCACCTCTGCGTACTCATACTCATGACTAAATAACTGCTGTTCCAGGGCCTCATCAACTTGATCATGTAACTGCTGGGAAATAAGCGTCATCACTTTCTGTGGACTAGGACACTCACGTCTCATATGTCTCATCTTCCCGCAGTTGTAACAAATGCATGTCCTGGCAATCATTGTTGGTTTGCCCCCTACTGCCGGCGTTGTAGAAGTCGGTGTCGAAGTCACCGTAGTTGGTGCTGAAAAAGACGGATACCCCGGTGACTTTAGCTTAGTCTTAACTCTACGAGCCATCTCCACTGTCTCTGGTAAGAACTGCGGAGAGAATAAAATCATCTCGTCCCGAATGCGCTTCGTAAGACCCAAGCAAAAAACAACTAACCCCTTGTGCCTCAGACTCGGATAAAACAACACGTGACGATAACATGTAAAAATCACTAGCGTAATCATCTACAGACTGACTCAGCCCCTGACGTAAGATCTGAAGCTTAGCAAAAATTTCCTCTTCGTAAAAGCTCAGGATAAAACGAGCTATCATCTCACCCCGTATGACCTCCCAATCAGTGATGTAATCATGACCGCTGGCTACCTGTAACTGCTGCATGTTTTCCCACCAATTTAGTGCGTATCCTATCAACTTTGTCTATACAAGTGTTATTGCCCTTTGTCCAGTGTACTTCTTGAATGCAAACATCTTATCAACCCTATTTAACCAATCTATAAAACCATCCGTATCTGATTTCCCATCAAAATCTGGGACGTTAATCTTTACGTCCGAGTTCAGATTCTGGAATGCAGAAATAATGACGTTCACGACCTAACTCTCCGGGTTGCCCTGATAGCCATACCACTGAGTATCATACTGTGTTTGTTGTCCGTACCTAGTAGCCCCAATACCCGTAGTTGGTTGATAATTGTCTGTGCGAGAACGTGTTTCGAAATTATGTGATACATGACCACGACCTCAACCTCTTCTATCATGAAAACCGTACCTGTCCCTGTCCCCGTGTCCTCTCTGGTCAGAGTCATCCCAATACCTGTTCTCAGTTGGGAACCCGTTTCCCGCTGCCCAATGTCTTTGTTGATTGCATGTCCTGAATATCGTGATCCCTGAGGAGGTGTAGGTGGTCTCTGTGGTTGCGGAGGCACATAAGGTGGTGCTCCTGCGGACACCTGTCCTCCTAAATTATGCTCTCCAGTCCTCCAATCCCCACTATTGTTTCCATTATACCCATAACCGTTCTTGTCATTGTTGTTTCCCACATCTCGTTGTACGTTATGCGAAAAAATTTCCCTACTGTCCGCAGATCCTTGGATTGTAACTGTCGCTGGAGCTGTCGTGCGAACGCCCTCATTATAGGTTACCGTGGGTGGCGTAGGGCGTAGGGACAGTATTGTCGACCGGTGGTGCCGCTGTTAGCGTGCCTGTGAGCGCCGCAACCGACGGAGCTGTCGGCCTTGTTGTTGTTGGAGGTGGCGCTATTCCTAGAGCCGGGGATAAGGTCGGAGGGGTGACGTGCACCGACACTATTGCTGTGGGGAGGTATTGTTGGGCTGCCGGAGTCTCTCTCTTCATGCCCCTCCCTTGCTGTTGTGGGTTGTGAGTGAAGGAGGTGAGTTTGGCTCGTATGGTGTAAAAACGCTCCAGCAGTGCTCGTGCCTATGCACTCGACACGTGGCGAGGTCACACGTGGCACGCCCTCCATTGGCATGCCCTGTGGAGGCATGCCATGCCCGTCCCCCGACATGTAATGCCATATCTCAAACCTGTATTGCCCCCGTGCTGTCCCTGCCCCCGCCCCGACCTAGGCATGCCCAGTGCCTTTGCTCGTGCCAGTGCCCTCGATGCCTATTCTCGGTATAGGCATGTCAGTCACGCCATTGTCGAGGCAATCCCGTGCCCGTGTCGTGCCTTGGGGCTGGCATGCCATCTGTTTCTTCCCCGATTCCCTGGTTTGTTAGACGACCATTTTCGCCCCTTACGCGGGCTCCGGTGGCGTCTTGGGTCTCTCTCTCTTGATCATTGGTACCCGAAAACCTAGAGGACCTCTCTCTCCCTCCTTGGGACACTCCTAACCCATCGCCAACCGTGGTATCGTCGTCCGGATTTATCGACGTACGGCGGCGGGTTTGAGTATCATCGTGCCCTTCAACCTCTATTGAATTTGCGAATTTATCGATGCTCTCGATATCCACAGTCAGACTTGCAAACGAATTGTAAACAAGGGTTCTTTCCCCTTCCGGAACGAACCTATCAACATGATCTCTGCCAAAAATCTTTTCCTTCGCATGCCCCACTACTTGCAACGGTGGCGGATTCATAGAATTGATGCCCGCTAGTCGCCCGTCGCGCATGAAGGATCCCATAGGAATTCCTCTCCCTTTACTTGACCCTCCCTCGCTACCATCGATATCGTCCCCCACAGCTTCCGAAGAGGTTACTCTTGTCGGATTTGACATTACCGCTACCAATATTGCTTCAATTTGTTTTGACATCACCGCATTGGATTCTTCCATCTTCTTCAATCGTTCGCCTGAGTTGGTTGCTTAACCTTCTTTGGTGTTTTCTTACCCATCTTCGAATATTCTCCGCCAAAATCGTCCTTGCTCTGGTACCAAGTTGTTAGAAACTAAGAGTGCGGAAGCTACTAGCGATTAACGATATCTTGATATAATTGAAATACGACTACAAATTATCTATGTTCTCTCTAGATCTCCTAGGGTTCTTCCCTCTCTCAATACTCAACATAACATACCTCATACCCTAGAATCTCCTACTTATAGGAGATCTCCCCCTCTTTCTCTACACTCCTAAAACAGGAAACTACTAGAGTAATCCCTTTTTAGAGGATTCTCTAGAACAAAATATAATATCCTAGCATAAACTAATATAGAAAACAAAAATAGAGACCGGTCACAAAACCGTGCACCTAGGTCGTGGGTGTGACGACCCATGACCTATCATAAGGCATATGGGGATTGTTGGTCTTGTTGTTAGAATGCTTGTTTTCCTCCTTTAAGGTTAGTTGTGCACCCTGAGTGATGTGTATGCTTATCATGTAGAAGATGTAGTGTTATTGAAGGTTATCTTGTTTGCATAAATTTGGAGATCCAAGGGTGCCTAATTTCACTGTAATTTGTGGTTGGTAATTTGTTACGGAACCTAGCGGCTTATGTTAATTCTTAGAAAATAAAGGATTGATGGCCTTCTCTCCTCTCCGTTTTGCATTAATTTGCTTGTTTCATTTTTGCTCTGTCCCAAATATTTATCAGCTCTCTTGTAATACTTCTACCTTGTCTTTTCTTGTGACCCAGAATCCCTTTCTTATAAAATTTTTCACCTATATGAAAGAATAAAACTGTTGTGTTCTCAAAGTCGGTTTGATCAACTTATAAATAAAAGATCTTAGCATATCCATTAATCGATCCCATGAATATACAAATTAATATTGTAGTGTCATTTGAAATATGCCTCTTGGTAAGAATAATTACACTATGGTGATATTAAAGGTAACCTCTATATGTGCCTTCAGCAAGACAAGTACTCCACTGCCTTCAACAATCCGCAAAGATGTACACTTGAAACTCAACTTCCCTTCCCTTCTCTCTGATGTTTTTGTAAATGTTTATATATTCCGTCAGATATTTGCCTTCTACTCCGATAAAATGTATTCCACACTCGGTTTTTCATCAGGAAAAGTACCCAGATTAAAGGACGCATTTGGTACACATGTTTGTTCGCCTTCAATGTTTAGCTCTTTTTCCCTTAAGCCTTGCTAGGCAGGTGCATTGAGCACTCAGCTAAACAACGCCGCATTAAAGGTGTGTTTTATTTGTGAAAAGGAACAAAAATAAATGAAATTCTTAAAGAAAAAACATTTTTCTTGTGGTTTATTTGTTATAAGAACTAGGGTAAAGAAAATTCTTGACATAACGACAAGGAAAATCAATATCCATGTCACTTCTCTCTAGTTTTTGCTTTGCTCTTAAAGAAAAACTAACCGAAATTGAGAAAACTGTATGTAGAGAAAATCTACTGAGATAAAGATAGAGTGAACTCAAAGTGTTAAAAAACTAGTAAAAAAATTGTTGACACAACGACGAGGAAAATCAACATCCATATCACTTTGCTCTAGTTTTTACTTTGTTCTTCAAGAAAAACTATCCAAAATCGAGAAAACTGTATGAAGAGAAAATCTACTGAGATAAAGATAGAGTGAATTCGAAGTGTTAGAAAACTAGTGAAAGGAATTATTTGGAGTATAAATTTTAGCAAAAACCTACGAGGAGAAAATCCCGACAGAACAAAAATATTTGGGGAAATAATCTCCAGAGTAAAATTTGAGAGATTCTAGGGAGGAAATCGTGCCTGGTCAAATTTAGATTGAGGTAATTCTAGTGCGGAGTAAGGTATAATATAGACTAAATTCTAGTTAATGAAAAATCACAAATAAAAGATGTAATACAGACTAAATTTATATCTTTACCTTGGTGAAGTGGAAGATACTATCACGAGCTCTACTTGACGGTTCTTGATTGTGAGGGGTGTTTTCTTAGTGATTTTTATCTTTAATTATTTGTATCCTCTTCTTGGAGAGATGTGTATATTTTCTTTTTTCTTGTTCTCGTGTATAGGCATTGTCTTCGTTGTTTTCAACAGTAAAATTTACATTTATCACAAAAATAAATGTATTTCACTTATTATAGATTAAACAAAATGGAATTTGAATTGACAAAAAGTACCCCTAACAAGAGTAGCTTATAGCTGGATTTCAGGTTGCATAAATTTCTCCACAAACTGTCAAGATGAAATCATTTCAACACAATTTGAGAGCTATCAAGCCTCGTGAAACATGGGGTATTTAACAGTTGATGTTCATTGCAAGTAATTTGTAGTGGTGAAGAAGTATGGGAGTGAAAACATAAGTGAGAGGTGAGAATAGGAAATAGAGGGAGGGAGAGGGAAACTAAATACAGTTGATGTTCATTACAACATAAGATTTAACACCAAATGCAGTTGACAGCATTCTCTCGGTACCATGCGACTGTTAAAAACACCAACATGTGCGTAGCGTGTACATGTGTTTACATATGCATGTTGGCCATACATGACACGGACCAACTTAAAATCAAGCTTGGCACGTGCGGCACTCGAGACACCTGTCCCAAGTAAGCCTAATTACTCTTCTCTATCAATTATTTAGCAACACAACATCGCAAAGCATCACATAATCTCAACGCATCACAAACACTGAACAAAGGGTCTTTGAAGGCATCATTTCATTCAAATATCAACAACTATTACAAAACACTATTACAAGCTTAAATTCCTTCTCGGGTGTATCGGATACTAGTCCTCTACATATATAGGAAATAGGAAAACAACTAAGTTCTTAAAGGAAACATCAAAAGTGGAGACGAAGCGTACTCCCCCATTTTCCTAAGCTAACCTTTACAAAAATAAATGATAATTTGTACAAAGCTCTTTTACAACCTAAGGATACTATATACAAAGCCTGGGCGTCACAATATATGTGGGCTGAACTCTAATTTTAGGCAAGAAAACTGTGTCATATCATCTTTAATATCTTTAAAAAAAATAAAAAATTAAGTCCCTTGACAATGACCACCTTTATCCAGCTAACTCTCTTTATACGTGAGATGCCGCATGCATTCCCTCACTTAAGTTATCAAGTTTTACTGAAGAGACTTTATTACCTCAGCTGGAGATAAAAAATTGCATCAGACTTCAGGGCATTAGCGTCATTCCAGTGACACACTTCTCATTTAACCCTGAACTATTGGTGCAAAGAGTTTAAATTAGTCCTAAAGAAAATTGTTGAAGTTCGTCTTGGGACATTAGCTTCTTATGTGTTAGACTTCAAGTTTTAGGCTGCTTTGTACATAAATCACATGTTTATTACCCTCTTAATGTCTTGTCCTGGATTACTGTAGACCTAAATAATTCTCCAAATTCCTGCTAAGCTCAAAGTCGTATTTTCCTCCTTTCAGGCGTTTCATATTATCAGTTAATATTTTGTCGTATATGCATCTTTGTGATCTAGGATAAGAGTAATGTTGTGTCTTTTGCCATTTGCCATTGTGTAGATTTCATTTACACTCAATCATGAATTAATTTAATGCAGGAACACCATTTTTCCTCATTGCGAAGTGAGACTCAAAAACTTCAGAGCGATATAGAGAAGATGCGCAGTGAACTAAGGTCTCGTTTATAGAACTATGTACAAATAGTTGTTTATGATTCCAATTCCAAACAAGTTTCGATGTGCTCTTCAATACCTCCTGGAAAAGTATTTACATAAATCATTCTTATGCAGGTTTGAAATAGATAAAGTAACTGCTGGGCAACGTCTGGATTTGAACCTTGAAAGAGGGTAAGAAAAATCCATCAAATTTCTTGTTTTTATCAACTTAATGGCTTTCCTTGCCATTCAACTCTTCTTAGTCTCAAAAAATCATATTATAACGATATATATGTAATTACAAGAAAAAAAATGTCCCCAATATATCATGTTGTAACGCTGGAATATCAAAGACGCTCTTAAGCCAACATGTTCCATGAAAAAGCCATGATTCTGTAGCTGTCTTTGATATTCCAGCGTTACAACATGATATTTTGGGGACATTTTTTTCTTGTAATTACGTATCGTGATATATTTTTACATTATCTCTTTAAGGATATTTTCATAGGTTGATGGTTGTCTGTGGATATATATTCATAACCAATACTTCTGTCTTGGATGTATATAGGTTATCAGGTAATTGGTCCAATATATCGAGCATAAATCGTTATTACTGATATATGGCGTTTCTTGTTTGATGATTAGTTTGTCGTCAATAGATTTCTTTTATGGCAACATTTGTAAGTGCTAATACTATCAATTGGTGCAGGCGCATTCGAGATGAGCTAGCGAATCAAAATGCAGAAACTTCTAGTCTCACTAACAAGCTTGATCGAGTGAGCTATATGAGTATTTACTTTATGGAATAACTTTAATTTATATGATTGTATTTGTTGAATTGATTTTGATCTATTGGGATTTGTAAACTGTAGGAAATTCATGGTTTGAGGGCCCAATTGGAAGCCGCAAAATATGACGTGATTAAATACTGCATAGGTACTCTTGTATCCATCTCTGCTATTGGCCTTGCAATCATTCGTATCTTGATCTAAGTAAGGCAATTAAAAGTGACGCACTTCAGGAGAGAAAATGAAGAAATTTTAGTATGTTCATTTTTTTCTGAACTGAAAATTGCCATGATTGAATGCTAACATTGTTGCTCAAAGAACCATTGCACTAGTGTTACAACTAATTTCCATTCTTATTGGGTAGGAGCCCATTTGTTTGTTGTTTCCATGTCATTTGAATAGATCACATCGGTTCATATATCAAAATTTGCTTACTTTTACTGACTAATCTTGTGTGGCTTATTGTGTGTCATGATTTGTAATGCTTATATTATGTCCCACTATTTTGTAACAGAGTGAAAATAAGATATAACTGATAGAGAAAAGTTTCAGCATTCTAATGCGAACTGTACACTAACGAAAAGGATATTGATTCCTTGAACCTTGGGTAGGTACGAATTTGGTAAGAGCAACTATAGGGATGAGCTCATTTCTTTTACCGGCTTACCATGCAAAAAAAACTATAGGGATGAGCTTGGTAGTTTGATTGTGTTGTGTGATCATAACTTCTGCAAGTGCATTATCCAGCACTTGCAGTGTCTAGGATGAGCATGCTTCTGGTCGCTTATGCGAACGTAACATCTTATAATAGTAGACACAGTGTTGCTAGTCGCTGATACCAGCTGGTATTAGTAGACGGAGTGTTGTAGATTTCTAACAGTGAATCTGCATTTAAATTGGAGGATTCATTAGCATTCACTCTTCTGCTTTATGTCCTTGTTATTTTCTTTCATCCAATTTAGAATGATTCTGACCTTTAGAAATATTGCAACTGTCTTCTTTCCTTTCTTGCCTTAGATTCAAAAGAAGACAGACTGCTGTTAAGAAGTTACCCTTTAGCTTAACAAACACCTCAGCTGTTTGTAATTCATTCATGAATTAAGCTAGGGATAGACTCGCATTGCTCATGTAGTCATGTTACAACTCAAGTCGAACTTATTTAGCGATTGAATGAGTCTTTAAGCAAACTCAAGTCATTTACCGATAAGTATCACCATCGATAACAGCACCTAGGAATTTTAGTTTATTGGAAATCATATAGTTTTCAGAACGTCCTCACAATTTGGAGTTCATTGTGGCAACAACAGTGTTGAAGACGATGTCGGTACCCAACTAGCTAGTCCCGAACCTTGTTTAGTTGGGGTAAGGATTAGATAAGAACAAGTTTGCGAACAAGATTGGCAGTCAGAGCATTTTATCCAGTCCCCTCTTTTGAAATTAGGCAAGACTCTAATGTCTAGGTTAAACTTGCTGCTGAGCGCTAAGGCTGATAGCAGTCTGAAACTAGTTTTTCAAGTTGGTGCTAGTTTTCCATGGACAACTAGACAGACTGCGAGCACATTATCATCATCAGATATTATTTGATAAGTGTGTTTGCTTATTTTCGCTAGTGAAAGTCTGCTCTAAAATCAAATAAGAGTTCAAATCGTAGATTTTTGCTGGTGAAAGTCTCCATTAAAATCGAATGTGTCCGATTCAAACCACCGAGTTTGAGCAAAATGAGCTTCATCAACACTGAAAGACCTTCTGTGCACCCAATGAATCATTAACATCCTCAATCATACCATGTCCACTATGTGTAATGAAATGATAACATGGATATATTAGTTGTAAAATACAGGCATTAATAGTGTGGAGTGTACTCTCACTCTGTCTCTGCGCATGCTGATTAACTGGACCACTATCGCCTCCTCGAGTTTTATGCAAACTCAATAAACACATCCCTTTTAGGCAAACAAAAGTTAGATCCAGCTAGGTTTATACATGTGGGGGTGGGGACGAAGTAAGTCTCAAGGAACTTCCTTAATTGTCAAAAGAGTGATTTTAGATTTGAGGTAATGTATAGTTGTATGTGTTTGATCTCGTGGGGACAAAATATAGCTGTTTACTATTATTTCCCGCTGAACAAAGATTATATATAAGAGGGAAGATCTTTGGTTGTCTCTAATTGAAACAGGTGAATAATATTGATGGAAAGTTATATTGGAGGGAGATCTTTGTGTGTTCTAATTATACTTTGTTCAATAGTTTTATCATCCCTCCCATATTTGGTTCATGGGTTATCCATTAGTGATGAAGTTCAGATTGGTGGTGGCGTTCAAAACCAAGTGCATCTCCAGCACCAAAACATAAGCAATGTGGTTGCAGTAGTAGGAAACTACAAAAAGAAAAATGCTCCCTCTAGTGACATTGTAGTTTATCATAATAACAAGGGAGAAGCTGGTGGTCGTGATGAAGGAGGAGGGGGTGGAGGTGGTGGTGGTGGGGGTAGCGGTAAGGGTACTGAAAGAAGTCGCTCTAACAATGGAGGTGGTGGTGGAGGAAATGGTAGTGGGGGTAGCGGTGAGGACAAGGGTACAGAAAAACAACATCAAAATGAACATAAAGGTAGAGGACACAAAAGAAATGGGCATAAAAAAGGAGGAGATAGTGGTGGTGGTGACGGTGGCGGAGGAGGAGGGGGTGGTAGCGGAGGCGGAGGAGGAGGGGGTGATGGTGGAAAAGGTTATGGATGGGGTAAGGGAGGTGGACAGGGTGGTGGAGGAGGAGGGGGGGGGAGGGGGAGGGGAGGGGGGGTGGTGGAGGAGGTGGAGGCGGTGGAGGAGGTGGTGGAGGCTGGGGTGGATGGGGAGGAGATGGAGATGGTGGTGGTGGAAAGAGAAAACCAGATGGAGGAAAGGGCGACATTCATCACCCAGAGCACAACAAAGTTATCAACCAAACACAATCCACATTGCATGTGTAGAAACATAACATGAAATTGCATTGCATGTTATTGGACTGCCAACTACAAATTATGATTGTTGTGGGCATTCTTTCTTCCAAGAACTAAAGTTCATTTGTTATGGGACATGTAGTCCTTCAAATCTAAACTTCTATAATAAGTTGTGTTGTGGTTAGATATTGAGTAGCAGATGATTGTTGCTACAATGGAAGCTTTGTTTTGTGATAATAATCCAAGTGTGTGAGTTCCGCATTTTTCTTTCTGTAATGTATGTTGAGCTTAAGAGTTGATGAAAAAGATGGTGATTTTGGTGAGTGTTCTTCTACCATAATCATAGTTGTAGAGTACTTGTAGTCCTGTGTAACTTTTTTTAATCAGAAATCATGTATGAGAAGAAGAGTGATAACTATATATCCATTTCGAGTCAAAACTATGTATAATGTATAGGGGCAGGCTGCAGCCTGCAGTCCTTATTCGAGAATCCACCGATCCTCCTAAAAGCATTTGGATTTGTTTATGCTATACCTAATGCATACTTTGTTTAGAGTAAAATACTTGCCAATTATAGAATCATGACCAAAGTGACTAGACGGAGAGAGGCGAACCAAACTTTATCTAACTTATGCTTTCCATTTGGAGTTCAACAACACACCAATTTTTGCCTAAACTTCGTATATAAACTTACGGAGAAAATATAAAACAGAAAGCTGTTTTGGGCACTTAGTATTCTTAATACAGAGCACTCTTATTCAGGGTCGGAGCCACAAGAGAATCAGTGGGGGCAGCTGCCCCCACTCACTTTATATATAAAATATAAAAAAATGTTAGTTATGTAATTTTAAGAAGAAAAAAATAATAATAATAAAACTATGTTGCCGTTTGAAGATTACGAGGAGTTTAGTAAGTATGTTGCGGTTGGAGATGAGCAAGGGATGGTTTATGTGTTTTTGCCGAATGGGGATATTATTGTTGAGTTCAATACGTTGTCGGAGTCTCCGATTACCGCTATGGTTTCTTATATGTCAATTCACAAAAACGAGAGTGTTTTAGTTACGGGACATGACAAAAGGGTTATCTTAGTTCATCGGATTTCTGAGGCTTCGGCAAATGGAGAGGATTGGCATTCACTTTCGATGGCGAATGCGAAGGCATTTGAGTCAGAAGGGGCAGAGAGGTTGAGGATTACGATTTTGGATTTTGGAGGTTCGTCAAGTTGAAAGAATGAGGTACATTCTTTCTTCGGATGCTAGCGGAAAGATTAGCGTCTTTTTCATCCATTTGGGGGTTACCGCCCCCTAATCCTAGCTCCGCCACTGCTCCCATTAATATAGAGCACATGCTAAACTTTGATACATTCCCATCCTCGAGGTATGTAAGGGCTAATTTGATTTAAATTAATTAAGGCACACCTCTGATTAATTTTCTTTCTCTCCAAAACTAAGGTTTTCTTTGCTTTCTCCAAACTTGTCTTCTTTTTTCTTAAACTCTCAAACACCCTCAATATTTCTATCTTTAAAATTTTTGTCAATCTTGGCTTATTCATCTCTCTCTTCTACACAATGTGCTTGAATTTTTCTTCCCAACACAGCGGGCAAAAGCCAAAGATGTTTGTGATAATTCATCGTAGGGTTTTAAATTATTAAGAGAGGGATAAAGATTTGTGGAATTTCGAGAGTCAAATTCAAACCGTTTCACATAGTCTCAAGCTACGTTAATGTTAATGAAGAAAAAAAAAATAGTTAGATGTTTTTCTCCCAATAGAAGTTGGAGGGTGTTGAGAATTAAGATAATTACTCTCTCTTCTACGCCAAGAATGATACGCGGAATACGCCGAATAAAGAAATAGATAGAACAAGAACAATAAAAAAGACAAGTATTTTCCCGGATGAGGGAAGTGGAAAACCCTTACGGATGAAAAACCACTCCTCGCGAATAATCCACTATGATCAAACAGGTTATACACGATCTTCTCCAAGCTTCTCAAGCTTTGTAATGGAGTCTCTCAAATCCTAACTCTCTAGAATTAAACTTACAGAAAAAGATAGGCTAACAAATAACCTAAGTCCCCCTTGTTAAATTACGGCTCAAAACATATTGAAAATGAGATTTTCAATGTTCAAGTTCGAGCTAGTTCTGTTGCTTGAAGATTTGAGCTGGTGTTCAGTTCGAACTGTTAAAGGTGAACTCTATATGTCAAGGTCGTTCGAACGAGATGACTGAAGTTGTTTGAACAAGACTTAGGTCGTTCGAACGAAAAACGCTCTGTTTGGCTTTTGCTTAAGTTCGTTCTAAAGAGATTTATTCTAAAGCGATGGTTTGTCTCGTGATACGTACTTCGGTGATGATCTAGAGAGTCTATAAATATAGAGTGTGAGTTCAAAGCCACCTAACACAGTGTGTAAGTTAAAAATCTCATGTGTGAGAAACTTAAAATCTAGAAGAGATGTAGCCTCTGTGGTAGACCTTGTAAAGAGTTGGTCTTTACAAGGAAGAAGGTAGAGGGTGTTCTTCTCTTGGGATTTGATGGTAAGAGGGGAAGTACCTCTTGGTTGCTAAGATGAGAAATCAAGAAAGAAAGAAGATTGAAGGGTTTCAAGAAGAAGGTATGCAACATGGTCTTTGTTAAGGTAATCTTTGGATTCTTGTTAGATCTCTTATATTTCTTCTATCTCTTGTAACTCTATGTGAGGATTATTGCGGGATTAGGGATTTTCATGTTTGTTGGAATCCCTTGAGGGCTTGTAATTGAACTTGGATACATAGTGGATTTCTTGCTTGGTGGGGGATGTAGCCTTAGAGTGAACCTCCGGCAAATATTGTGTTTTGTGTGCATGTTAATTTCATTTTTAGTTTCTTGGTAGATTATTTATATGTCATGAGGATAACGGATAAAACCAAATTGCGCGAGGGTGATGTATTGCGCACGTTCACCCCTAACACCCCTTATATACTTATACTTAGGAGACTAATTACAAATATAACAGATCTCGAGGTAAACTCAACGTCCCAGACGAACTTCTAAAATCGGCCTACGTGGTTTTCGTTGGAACGACTCTAAGCTCGTTGGAACGACTTCTACGAAATAAGGTTTCTAGCCCTAGAAACAAGCATGTCGTTCGAACCACTTCGACGGTCCAAGTTTCCAATGCATAAAACAACCATCTCGTTCGAACGACGACTTCAACAACCCTTTTAACAGTGGTTGTTGAAGGTCACGGAAAGAAGAAGAAAAAATAAATAAAAGAATAAGAGAGAGAGAGAGGGGTGCGCGGTGTGATACCTTTAAAAGACAATAGTTAAGTAGGGACTAATAGGAAAAGACCTAATATTTTGTGACATCAAGTATGTGCTCAACTTAAGAACTGGTGTGCCCTTAACAGTTACCCATAAAAAAAGAGTTGTTCAAAGTATCAACCTTGGCCAAAGATATTGATCCTGTCTCCAATATGGCCTATATTATGCCTCTTTCCTTGGCAAAAATCAGAATGTTTCTGATAAATTAGCAGAAATAACATGATAAAGTGAAACCTTGTATTTATATCTGACCAAAATATTATCAAAACTGCCAAAGTATGCCAAATTATCCACTATCCAAAATTTTGTCAAAGTGTAATTGGAATATCTTATCGAAATTCGAAGGCCTAGTTTTCTGAAATATCGGAAATATTTTTAACGCTGATGATGACTCTAATGGATAATCACTGAATAACCTAGTAAGCTAGTTGTAGTAGTGATGGTTGGGATGGTGGTGGGGGGTGTAGTAGTGACTTCTAAGCCAAAACAATTGAAGAGAGAAAGCCAAATGCAAAACCAACAAACTAAGTCAATAAAGGTACACTTAGATTGGGTGAAAACTACTAAAGATGGATGCCAAATTAAGCAACCAAACTATCTTTTTGATTCTAATTTTATTTCTTTCTTTCTTAGTGGAATGCTCACAAGGATCTCCACAAGCTACAACCAAACCACAATGCCCATATACACTACTCATTGAAAGCATGCCCATTTCAAATTTCTCAAAGTATCTTGGGTGCTATTTCGGGCATTCACTGACGCTGTCGTGACGTAGACCTCGTGACATAATATGCTTTTTTCATAGTATCCGTTACAAAATTAGCTAATCATGTTTAGATTTCTCTTCAGCATACTTATAGGGGGAGTTTTATAAGCAAGGAGATGTTTTTGTAACTACAAGGAGATTTAAATATGGTTTATAATTTGGTAGTCGCAAATATGTGGGCCCATTAACCAACTAATTATCAAAATCCCCCCAAATCCTACAAAACACAAATGGAAACTATCTCCCGAGAGTAAATCTCTCTCTCTTAAAATATTTTTCTTTTTCTCAAAGCTTAATCAATTGGGTTGTTGTAAAATAATTTCTCCCTATAATCGACAAGATCATTATTAGTCACTGGATTATTTAAGCCAATAAGACTATATCTCTCAATAGTTGAACAATTTGAAATTTCTACAATGCTCCTATCCTCCTTGGTGGGCAAATTTAAATCGGGTAATTTCATATATTGCTTTTACTTTTGATGAAATTTTAATGAATTTTTCTATGAAGTTTTAATTAGGTTTTTATGAAGTTTTAATTAGGTTTTAACTAAAGGGCCCTCGAAAGAAAGATAAATAATCGAAAAGATGTGGGAGATATATTTTTGTTTCAAGGTTCACTCTTTTTTTGGGAAACTATTGATCTTTCTATTACTTTAGAGTTGTTGGTTAGTGGGTCATATACTTGCCAATACAAAAAAAAAATTAATCCGGAAAGTAAGCTTAAATTCTCACCTACAGCTTTATAAGCATGGAGATGTTTTTGTAACTACAAGTAGAATTTAAACTAACTTCCCGGATAAATTTTTTTTTTTTTTTTTTTGTATTGGCAAGTATAGGGCCATCAACCAACAACTCCTAAATAATAAAGAGATTAATAGTTTCACAAAAAGAGAACTTTGAAACCAAAATATTTCCCGCATCTTTTCTATTCTTTGTCTTTCTTCTAGGACCTCTTTAGTTAAAACACTATAAAACTTTATAAAAACCTAACTAAAACTTCATAGAAAAATTAATTAAAATTTCACCAAAGTAAAAAACAATATATGAAATTACCCGATTTAAATTTGCCTACCAAAGAGGATGGAAGCTTTGTAGAAGTTTCAAATTGTTCAACTATTGAGGGATATAGTCTTATTGGCTTAAATAATCCGGCGACTAATATTATCTTGTCGATTTTAGGGAGAAATGATCTTACAGCAACCCAATCGATTAAGCTTTGAGAAAAAAAAAGATAAATATATTTTAAGAAAGAAAGTTCTCTTCTCTGTTTTGTAGGATTTTGAGGGATTTGAATAATTAGTTGGTTGATGGGCTCTCATCATTGCAACTACCATATTATAAACCATATTTAAATCTCTTTGTAGTTACAAAAATATCTCTTTGCTTATAAAGCTCCCCTTCTTCTCATCCAAAAGCGACAACTAAAAACATCTCCATGAATTAACACATCCAAAAACCCAATCTTTTGAGTAATTCTAGGATTTCGAACAACCCTTGCTAAAAATTTGTATTTTTTCTTTCATATTATGTAAAAGTCACTTTAATTATTTATTTATATTTGAATCCATAATTTCATATCCCTTAAGTGATTTTTGGGTTTTGGAGAAGTTAAACAATGATGATGTGGCTCTTTTGAGTTTGTAGGGGTTATGAGCTTGGGTGTTATGAGTTTATTCTTGGGGTAAAATGGGAACAATGATTACGGATTGCTTCAGTTTAGCTCGAGATGCTAAATGCGAATGGTAGAGAAAATTTGAATTATTATTATTTAAAATTAATTTTGTTGGTGGGGACCTCAACTTTGCCTCTTCCAGAGACCCAACAATATTCAAGATGTTTTGTTATATCCTTTCAATTGCGAAAAGTCATCCTTGCTTATAAAGCGCTCCTAAAAGCAAACATAATAACCCTTTGATTCTACTCCATGAAATAATAACTGAAATCCGTCCTCATCCGATATGAGACATAGGCATTTTAACAAAAAAAAAATGTTAGGAGTGTCTACCTAGAGACCAACGGGGTTGGTGAAGCGGTCTAGAACCATGCCTCAAGAAGCAAGATTCACCCCCGGCACAGCCAGCAACATACAACTAAGATCTAGTCTTACGAGGCTGGGCCACTAAATAATGGACTTTGGATTTATGACATGAGCCCATTTATATATGAAATAATTGAATCCGGATAATGCAACAAAATCCAAAAAGACAGCTGGCCTGAATAAGAATCACCAACGTCACTTTCAGTAGGTTTGATTTGGTGAAGAGTAGGTTTGAAATGGTAACCCACGTGTACTACACTCAATGGTGTCACATGATAATACAATACCACCTATCACACAATATAAATAATATTCCAAACAAACCAAAAGCTGTTTTCTTCTTTCTCACTCTTAAACAAACAGTCAATTTCTCTCTAAACAAAAACCCTAATTTATCTCTGACTCTTAAAGTCTAACTAGACCTGCAAATTAAATTAAATTATATTCTATTCTCCCCAAACTACCCTTACTAAATTACTACCTTAAGAACTAACGTCTACCCTCTCTCCCACCTGTCTTTCATTTCTCACCATTTACATTTGAACCGGGTTCGGCCATTACCCAAATGTTTGAACCGCATGTTTGAAACCTGGTTCACGGCGCGGTTCAATAGGAACCTGGACCACTTCTTTCTTTCTGCGCATCTCGAGGACCTTTCGATGGTTGTTGGAGTGAACTTCGGTTGAGAAAGTCGGACTGCAAGCCGGTCTGTACTCGGGTAAGAGTCGACCGGACTTGAACCGGACCCCACAAGCATTACAAAGGGTTTTTGCACCCATTGGACCGGTTCTCCACTGAGGGGTTTTTTGGACTCCGCAGTGACTACACTTGCGTTGTGGCTGTAACTGAGTCAACCCGGTTTGTTCACTCATTAAAATCCGGCTCTTCTTTTGCTTCTTTGTTGCAGGCGGAGGAGGTCCGAAATAATTAAATAATTGTAGAGAAGCCCTTTGTCCTGTATTGTAAAGAAGACAAGAGGAAGATGAAATCGACGAAGAACACGAAGATGATGACGACGAGGAGGTCTCTGTAATTGAAGGAAACCCTAGGGACCAAACTCCACGTCCTCCTGTTCTCGACCTTTTGCTCCTCGCTTTCACAGGGACCGAGTTCAAAAAATCAGTTTTTTTCAACTCCAAACTCGGTTTTTTCTCCGGTTCAACTTCAGACCGGTTCTGACTCTGGGGTTTCGGCAAATTTGGAGGGAAACATGGCAGAGAGAAGGAATCCTCAACGAAGTGAGACAACCATTCGAGGTCTGCAACGTCATCCGTCTGAAACAAAACCAAAAACAGAGCAAAAAAATCAAATTTTTTCTCGAACCAAACAGGTCCCAAACAAAAAAAAAACTGATTTTTTTCTTCTTCTCAAAATTTCTTACGGGAACGCTTAGTTCACTCGGGGGAAGAGAACCCATGTCTTCGTTTCTAACAAAGTTGAAGTTTTCCCCATTAATGGAGTCCAAATTTTGGTCTCCCAAAGAAGAAGAAACAGAGAGGTCCTCCTCTTCTTCTAAGTCCCCATTAGAGAAATCAAGAAGATCATCAACAAAGAAATCATCCCCAGAAACCCCATAATTTCCATTTCCCACACCCCAGAAATCATCAGCAAACAAGCCCTTTGTTTCAGAGGATAAAAAGCTGGTTTTGAGAGCAAACTCCATTGTTTGAGAAACAGAAAGAAGAAGGGGTTGCAGAGGAGGAGATGAAAGTAGATGATGGGGTTTAAGTTAAATTAGGAGAAAAGAGAGTTTGGTGGGGAGAATTGAATGAGAGGGATGAAAGAGTCACCGTGGTGGGCGAAACAAGTGCCCCTGTTTCTGCTTTATCTCTCTCTATAATTTATTTATTTTTGTGGTTTTCTCAAAAATTAAAAATATTTATTTCTGTGATAACGCCAGGTACGTTTTGGGGTGTAGTACTATATTGAAAAGTACGCGTGACTTTCACGTTTTGTTGGCCCAAGGTAAATTCTATTGGTTTTAAATACATACTGTGGGTTGGGGCCTCTAGAAAGTGAGAAAACTTGCCTTAGGACTACGTGGTTTAACATTGCCTCTAGATGCTCTATCCAAGTTGTTCTTTTTTATCTTGGACTACAGATGTTCCCGAACAGGTTATTGGCTATTTGAAAGCAATTATATCAGTCGAATGTGATTTTCTCTGACATATAAATAAATACACGTGAATATTCGATTAGCCTTGTTGAAATTTTCAAGTTTCAGGAGTCTAGACTTGTAATATAACAAAAAATTTCAAGACTAAAATGTGTATAGAAGTGAGTGCCACTCTATCCTATCCTACTTTTTCTTTTTTATCATATGTGGTAATAAAAGTGAAAATAAAAATAATAAAATACCTGACATATTCGAGAATAGAACGGGCTTTATCAAAAGATTCAGTAACGTTTGATTTGAAAGACTTTTCCGAGTCTCCTTGCGTGGTCCAGGTCGGACCGGATCTTTAGTCCATACATTTGAATCCTCGTCCCTCTCTGAAACCCATCAACTTTTCTCCTCCTAGTACCCTCACTTACTTGTTTATTTACGATTCTGCCATTTATTCGGCAATTAATTCGCCGGCCGTTTTGCTTGTTTTAACCGATTGTTACTGTCTTTTATTACAACGTGTCCAAAACTGAAAATTCGTCTTTTTAATCTTTACTTAAAAACGTTTACTGTTTATTAGTCAACACTAGGATTACTAGCCAGTAAGAGTGAGACACGTGTATTTTAGATAGATTCTCTACTCTGTAAGTGATTCTCTCTCTTGACTGTAGTGTTTACACCTGAGGAAAGCAATGCCAAGTGTTCTATAATTGGTGCTGTAACATCGAGATACGTATAGAGGCTAGGCATGCCGTAAAAATCACGGACTAGCTTTTGCCGAGCACAAGAAACAACACTGCACTAAGGGTTTTTATGCCCGGTATAGTTGGAAAATGAGATAAAAGAGTAATGATACCATATTGCATTGTTTTTCAGATAAAGATACACTTGATATTATTTTGTGAGTACTGTAATAACTTAAATTCGTAGCTCGAATAATCTTTTACACCAAATATACTGTAAACAAATAATAGAAAGTGGCTTGAGTTTAGCGTGAAAAAACCTTTGAATAGGTAAAAACCACGATCTCAACTCGAAGATTTAGAAGAATAACTTTATTGCTCGGGTGTTACAAGTTACAAAAAGTTGATGCTCTGGATTATTTCTCACTAAGTATTTTTTATCTCCCCAATTTTGTCTTTTGTTTTCTATCTCCCTCCTATTTAGATATCTCATCTTTAGCTCGTAGATGACATCACGTTCTCCTGGGTTGGGGGAAAATGGCGGAGCTTCTGGAGGCCGTTTCTGTAACTGTCAATTCGTGGGGACAGGTGTCATTGACTCATTCTTCTTTACTTTGTGAGGGTCGAGCCATGTTACCTCCTAGTTCCTGGACCAAATGTTAGCATCAATAGGGTGTACGACCTCCAGGTTTTGAGTGAGCCTAGTAATTTAATAATTTGTTGTTATAGAAGCTCGAGGGACAGGTCCCTACAATTACCCCCTCTCAACTGACGGCACGAGTGGCTTGAGTTGAGAAATGTTAATCGAGCTCCTTCTTTAATTGTAATCTGGTTGTTGCAAAATGGATCTTTGGAATTCGTTGTAGACGACTGTTGAAGACTTGAACTTTCAAAATGTTATGACTGTTGAAGTTCCCATGAAATGTAGTCTTCAATACTAATTACTTTGGAATTGATTACCATTAATTAATGTAATGATAGCTATAAGCATTTGTACTTTCTTCTTCTCATGCCATTATTTTTCCTTCCCAATACATACAGTTCTAAAAATACTATGTACAAGAATAAATGGTCACCACCAGTCCCGGGAGGGCCGAGTTGCGGCCAAGATTGAGGAGCTCTGTCGCCGTTACTTTGGGAACCAATCCCTCGATGAAGAGGCTCATATCCATGTCCCACCTACTTACTTCAGTACGACAGAAGATGAGGTATAGGAGGTGGATGATGATTTTTTTTCATATGTTTTGTTTTTGCTACATTATCAAGACAGCTCAGCAGCGCATGGATGGTCTGCGGCGTATCGCGGAGCAGGCCATCCTGGAGGAGGACAAAGCTGCTAGTGTTCCATGTAAGCGGCCACGTGGATGTGGTTGTCCAGCAATTAGGATTATGTTTTTTTTTAAGTAATAAATTTTATTTTCGAACTGCTGTGTCCTTTATACTCTCTTGTCAAACTGTTTCTATATTGTATGTATAGGTTTGTTCAATTTGTTTTTGTACTGTTTGATATATCATTCCTTGAACTAGCATATTTTATGTTGTTAAACCATGTGTACTATGTTTGTTATGGATAATCATGACAGTTGTCAACTTTTATTTGAGAGAGTTCGTATCCCTTGGTATATGTGATTTGATAACATCTAATGTTATGTTTATCTATAAATAGTGGGTTGTTGGTTATAATTTTGGTATTGATCATGGTGATAACTCGATCTCAGAGGGTTTGTCATGCGGCTGAAGGACATTTGGCTATAAAATTTACCAAGGTTCGTGAAGGAATTTTTGGTATGCTCCCTTATGACGCCGAGTTGCCCATATCTGTTTTGCAGGTATAAGGTTTGAATTCGGTGGAGATGGACATCAAGGTGGACTGTCATTTTTGGTGTGATATATTTCGTTATATGATTGTTGAGCCTGAAGCTCGAAAGATTACGATGAGGGAGATTACTCTTAATGAGATAGCTGATGAGGTTGAGAAGATCGCAGGTGGTGAAGTGATTAGGTGTGGTAATGTTGGGCACCTCGGCTGTTTTAAATGTAACTTCTTTTAAAAGTTTGATTATCTTGAAGCACGATGTAGTTTAAATTTTAAAAATAATGGAATAAAGTTTAAGTTATCTCCTTTATATGTTCCTCAAATCTCGTGTATGCTGTTAAAATATCTTAAATTTCGAAATTCAATTGTCATTGGTATCTCCATCCTATTTTAATTAGTAGTTTGATTTCCAGTTTGTTAAGATGGTCAGATGTGTAGAATATTTGAGAGCATTGGAGAAGGATTTCAATGGGAAGGGTTAAGAATTGAAAGGTCTTTTAGTTATGTTAAGAATGTGTGTTTGATTTGAATTGGCGCATTTGGGGAGAAATATTGATCTTTGTTTGATTGCCTTTTATGTGAGTTTGAATATGTGAGGATATGAGGTGGCTTTAATAAACGAAATCAAAAGAACGTAGGAGGAAATCGAAGTAGAAAGGGTGGTAAAGTGTAGGGAAATCAAAGTAGTACGATTATATGTGTAACTGGGAGGACGAGTTAGTGAGGATTGTCATCGAGGTAATAAAGATTTAGGAAGAGATGAGTAGGAGAGAGAAAAAAAAAGATTTGTCTCATGCAAAATATTTTAATGGGGATAATGATGAGAGGGACAAAAGGTATGAGTTGTCTGACATGAGAAGTAGAAAAATGCCTCTATTGAAAAATTGAGGGCGGCTTACACAATTTCCAATAAACTGTCAGCAATTATTAAATGATAGTATAAATATCTCAACTCTTCTTCTTTCAAAAACTTTATCAAACCAGGCCCAAGAACTTCAAGAGAGAAAAAGAGAGAGAAGTAGAGGCAGATAAGGGGATATTTCTTTGTTGAGGAATAGAAGAAAGAACATGACTGGTGCGAAGGGGATTTCCTTAAATCCAATAAAACTTCAATTGAAGAGTTATGTTAAGAAAGAGTCGTATCTTGCTCCTGATTCTTCTTATGATGTTCAAGGTTGGTGAACTGTGTATCTGGTTATTTGTTATTATTCTTATACTTGACTTAAATACTGGGCAGATTTGTTTGGTGATTTTCCCTTTAATTTTAGTTTGAATTTTGAAATACAAATTCCTCATTTAATAAATTTTTTGTTTTGTTCTGAAATGGGGGAAAATACTCATTTTTATTTTATCATAATTATATATTTCTCAGTAAACTGGTGTAATAAATCATTTATATTACTAGTTATGTATAATCGATATTTAATTGGAATTAATACAAACTGAGGAACTGAAATTGATAAAATACTTGGATCTCAATGTAAGTGTAGATGCGTGATAAAATTTTAATAAATATGATACCCTCTGCTTTGAACTCATCTTTCGAGATGGGCCCAACTTCATTTGGTTGAACTAGAGATGAAGATAAGGAAAATATTGAAGAGGTGACCTCTTCTGGATATGAGGTCGATTCCATTAGCAATTGAATTGTTGATAATAATTCTGTTTCCGATAGTGAGGCCGAATTAAGGGTAGAGGGGGATAGGGGGATAATGCCGATTTGCTTGATATTTTACATAGTTATCCTGAGGGGGTTGATACCAGGAAGGACTTTTGTAACTATAAGGGTAGTTTGAAGGGTGTTTCCAGAGGTTTATTGGAGTATGGAGGGGGGAGATGTATAGGGAGTACTTCAATGAAGAAGGTGAAAGTTCGTACTACCCAATCCCTGACTTAGAGGAGGAGAAGATCGCCAGAGGAATTCATAATAAAATATCTTTATAATATTTTGATGGGGACGAGAATCAGATGACTTGGAAGAAAGATTTCTATGTTATTTGTCTCAGTTCGATTATGGACTGAATCCACCTTTGAGTAATTTTGCTAAGGGTATAATGAATACGATTAAAGCATGCCTTGTCCAGTTAAATGGGAATGTATACGAGGTAATAGGTGTGTGAAACACTGAATTTGAAGTGGGCTAATAAGGGGAGGGAAAGGAGATTGACCTCTGAAGATATCTTGAAATACTATAATGTTAAATATTTCAGCGCCATTGGGGGTGCTTATTTTTCAAATGTTTATCCAAGGCCTCAATTCTTCGACTTTGATTCTGCAGGTAAAGTATGGAATGATAACCTGATTTTGGTGAAAGGCAAATGTATGCAATGAGCTGATGAAGACCACCTAGATCTTTTATATAGACCGTTTAAGGAATGTAAGTAGATATACTTTCTCAAACTGTATCTTCATTTTTTGCTTTGTTTTTGACATAATTATCATTGTCTTGGCAGATCCCCAGTACAACGTCGCTAAAGAAGATTCTCTTATCAGCGTAGTTGTTCGAGAAGGTATTGAACTGCAAGGTGCCTTGGACGAGCTCGGTATTAGCAGGCACAACATGGTGAACAGTAAATTACTCGAAGTTCAGAAAGCCCGAGCGAAAAGGAAAATGGCTGATATTGGAAAAGCTGTATGGGTCGTCCTCATCGGCTTCTCTTCCTGTATTGGATACCTCTGTAGACACTGGTGTCTCGGTACCAAAGTTTATAAAGGTCAGAGCTCTTTTTCTACAACCTCTCACGTTAGTTCCTGGTTCGGTTGTTTCAGGCCAAAGAAGGAATAGGAAGAAAAACTTGAAGAATACCCTCTCCGATTCTGCTATTGAAGAAGGCGTGGAGGCAGAGAACGCCTTGAAGAAGAGGAGGTTTGCCAATGTACCTTCTATACATATTGTGGTTATGAAAAAGCTCGTTTCCATGAAACCCAGGCCGAATGATGATCTTAAAGCTCTTAGAAAAAGCTTTAGGAATCTTGTTGTCTCTCCAGGCTCGGATATAAAGTTTGCGGTGGAGGCCGAGCTGCAGAGGGTAATTTAAAATACCTTGATTTCTCTTTGTGTAGTATTATTATGTTTGTATGCTGATGACTTATCTATGCAGGTGTCTCATGTGTTGAAGGGTATTGTTCTTGAAATTAAGGACGGCAAAGACCAAATGTCTACAGTTGCTGATCTGAGGCTTCACTTATCCCAATCTGCTGAAAGGAGGATTCCTTAAGAGTGCGGGTAGCTGAGCTTGTAAAAGAGACGAAAGAGGAATGAGCCAAGCTAGTTGAGGATATGGTGATATCAATCTTAGAGAAGGCTAGCTTGAAAGCCTTTTTCCAAGTGATCATGGATTATCTCAAGCAGGAATCAACTGCTAATATTAATAAGGTAAGCGCTACTCGTGATAATCTTGCTCGGCGTCTGCAGGAAGATGGCTACTCTGAGTCTGATATTATGGCCATTGCGGAAGGTCGATATGCTGATGTCGTTGGGCCAGTTGAGGACGAAGATGATGTTGTCGCAGCTCTTTTTCCAGTTTGTGAGACTATTTCTGGCCTGGATGGGAACAATCTTCTCGAGCAAACCCAAACTCGTGAGGTAAATGATCAGGAGAAGGTAGATTAATATCTTTATATTATCTAGAAAATCTTTGGAAGACATCATTTTGTAGTTTGTTGGTTGTAAACTATTTGTAGTATTTAAATGGATTTTCTTGTTTTTATGTCACTTTTGAATTGATATAAGGTTCTTAATTGTAGGATGTAATCAAAATGAGAATTATTATTGACACTTTAAGGAAAGAGCTATTTAGCTAGGGCAAAAAACTTACTTACTGCAGTAACTCAAATCACCGTACAGACTGAGAGTCAGGTGAAAAAATATAAAGCTCTTAGTGATGTACACTGGAAAAGTTTATGTGACGCACAACTTGGCTGGACTAAAGCAAAAAATTCAACATGATGAAGTAGTTAGAAAAAGTAGGAGTATGTATATTAAAATTCGACCTTTCCTGCCCGGTGGTATCAGAGAGAATACTCCATCTGTAACTAAAGAGCTTATGATGTTAACTATATTTTTAGAGGATGAGATAGATAGTAAGAGGGGTCTAAATGAAGCTTACCTTAAAGCTTTTTAATAGAATGGAATCCATCCAGAACCTGCTACCATTAAGTGTTTGGTGACCAGAGCTAGAAACATGTACATCTTGAAGGCTAAAGATGTCTCTGCTCATGCTGGTATTTCAATGATTTATTTATGAGTAAATGACTATGCTACTGTATATGTATTATGTAAAATGGTTTTGTGTAGGAATTGAGATCTATGCGGAATGTATTTTTCAATTTCATGAAGAATATTATGAGGGATCGATCTGTGGTGAAAGAGGCTTTGAAAACTAATCGAACTACTTTACAAGCCATTTCTGTTCTCAATCTTAGACTTGAGATTGATATGAAAGCGGCGCATACTGTACTAGAAAATTCTACTAATCTCAATATAAAATTTGAGGTCGATTTGATTACAACTCAAACCGTTGTAAAAATCTGACTAACCTAAAAATGAAACTTGAGGTCGTTTTAATGATTGAGAAAGTTTTAACGAAAATTGCAGAGGCTCACTAGAGGAGAATAAAAGGGCTTTTAAGGGACAGTCATGCAAGGGTAATATAACTATTGATACCGAACAGGGATAGACTTATATTAGGGGACTATCAGGAGAAGTAGTTGAGGACGGTTATAACCTTTTTTGGGGAGAAATAAGGAGAATTAAAGAAGAGAGGGATAAGAAGCATGATTTCATGGTCGAAGTCGAGGCGATATATATGGATATCATTCGTGCTGAGTATTTGAATCGGACCAAATTCAACATTGTACATGTAAGATAATGTCAAGCAGAATATAGTAGAGAAATAGTCGGTTTTAGAGGCCTATAGGTTGTTGAAGGATCTTCTAGTGTGAGTAAGAAGAATTTAAAGAAAAATAAAACAAAATAGACCAATTACTGTAAATGTATGATAGATTTATCAAAGGATTAAAGCTAGTTTAAATTTTGCCTAATTAATGATATTTGTTAGAATTATAATAGTAGAAAATAATGTGGGAAAAAACTTGAATAGTTTTCATTGATGAGATGAGAATGTATATATAATTTGGAGATTAAATCTCACTTTTGGAAGTAAATTGATTGATAAACTATAGATTTAAATGGTATTTTGTTAAGAAATAAATCAAACTAACGATAGTATTTCTTTAACCCCTTTATGTTCTAAGGATTTGAAATTCGGAATTCTTCCTCTCTCATCAAGTAGTATGAACCCAATCCGATTCATCCTACTATTATAAATGGTCCTTCCCAGTTCTCTGCGAGCTTCCCAACATTCAACTCTTTTCTGCTATGTGGGATTTCTCTGAGAATTAAGTCGTTAATTTCAAATTCGTGATGTCGAACTCTTCTATTGCTTTATTGTATAAGTTGTTGGCCAACATATTGTGGTACCTGCTTAGATTTTCCACAACTCGATCTCTTGTCTCATCTATCC
This sequence comes from Kingdonia uniflora, assembly GCA_014058105.1. Taxonomy (NCBI): domain Eukaryota; kingdom Viridiplantae; phylum Streptophyta; class Magnoliopsida; order Ranunculales; family Circaeasteraceae; genus Kingdonia; species Kingdonia uniflora. The sequence goes on along the minus strand of JACGCM010002066.1, from coordinate 485,562 downwards.
AATTTATGTTGTATGCCAACTAAAATTCATTTTCTTCATCAATTAGTTCTCGATCTCTAATTGGGTGGTGATACTTTGTTGGGATTACGGCCTCAGTTTTGTATGCCAATAAAAATGGGGAACATCCTGACGATCTGAATTAGGTGGGGGAAACCAAATCTTGTGATAATGTTTTCCTATATGAACTTAATAACCTCTTATTCTCTAGCTTGACAGAGTAGAATTGCTTCGACCTATTTAGTAAAATAATATGTTGTCTTAAATAAGAATTTTATATCTTCTGGTATGTTTGGAAATTCTCCTACCAGATCCAGAACACATCACTTGAATGGCCATAATAGCTTACGTGCATGAAGTTCGAGCGTAGGGGCTCAGATCTTATGCCCATGTCGTTGACAAGCATCACACTTTCATGAATATTCTTCAGTCTATTTTCTCATTTTCGGCCAGAATACTCCCTGTGTGATAACTCTGTTTGTAAGTGAGTGTCCTGTAGCATGAGAATCGCACGTTCCTTCATGTAGTTCTTTAAGAATTTTGTCGACATCTTTGTATAAAGGCATTTCAGATAGGGTCCAGTAAGTGACCTTTTGTATAATTGTATCTTTTGTACCGTGTAATGCTTCATGCAAATTTTCAATTATGTACCTTCTCTCCTTTGGATCGTCTGGGAGGTCACCATCATACTTGTTTTTTGGCCCTATGAATATGAAAAAGGACTTTCTTCAATCGTCTTCCTCCTCTTCATCGCCCCCAGTGTTGATTGCACAGATTGAGGCGTGATCGAGACTATGGGTTGATGCGACTTTAATTTTGAGATATCTAGCTTATGTCCCCAACATGTTAGCTAGGTAAGCTAGTGAGTCGGCATGTCAATTTTCACCATGAGGCAGATATTCTAGCGTCGACTTACTGAATTTGCTCATTCTTTCGGCCACTAGTGCTGCATAATTGACCATCTTTCTATTCTTATTGTAATGCTCAGTGTAGTGGTGTACTATCAACTGTAAATCTATGTATACTGAAATTTCAAGTACGCCGATTTCTAATGCCATATCCAGTTTATGGATTATGGCCTTGTATTCTATGATATTATTTTATGCTTCAAAATGGAGTCTTATCAATTTTTGGATTTTGTGGTTAGATGGAGTGATTAAAAAAATTCCCACTCCTGATCCTGCAGGTCCTGCTAACCCATCTGTAAGTAGTCTCCAGCCATCTTTTGTTACCCACTCAGCCCTTTCGTCAAAGGTTTTGTGTGGTGGCTCGACGTCATGTTCTTATGTTATTTTACGGTCATGTTCTTCCCAGTCTAGACCCTCTACAGGTAAGTCGCCCAAGAAATTAACTACGGCCTACCCCTTCTCTGATGTTCTATATTCAAATTTAATGTCGTATTCCCTTAAGCTCACCGACCATTATGGAACCCGGCATGATTTGTCTTTTTGGGACAGTACCTCTCGAAGTGGATAGTTTGTCATGACTTTTACTGAATGAGCTTGGAAGTAGTACTTCAGTTTCTATGATGAGTACACAAATGTTAGGATCAGCTTCTCGATTTTAGAATACCTTATCTCTGCTGGAGTAGGCGTTTTACTTAAAAAGTATATTGGTTTCTTGATTTTTCCATCAAGTTAAATTAGGATAGAACTCAGAGAGATCTCTGTTACCGCGAGATAAATTGTTAATTCTTCTTTTATCTATCGGCGTGCTTATCACGGGAGGTTTTCTAAGGTACTTTTTTTAACTCCTGGAAGCCTGCGTCACAATCTTCGGTCTAATTAATATCTTCATTATGATTTCCATTTCCTCTTCTTGTAGATCTACGTAGTAGCAGGAATAATCATTGGCAATGATTTGATGACTTTGACACAAAACTGTTGATAGCTGCAATCTTGTCAACTAGTTTTTGTACATCTTTCTTTGTCCTGGGTGAAGGCATGGATATGATAGATTAAATTTGTTTTGGGTCCGCCTCTATTCCTTTCTTAAATCAGATGACCAAGAAAGTTTATATGACGGGTAAACAAATGTTAGGAACAACTTCTCGATTTTAGAATACCTTATCTCTGTTGGAGTAAGCGTTTTACTTATAAAGTATTTCGGTTTCTTGATTTTTCCATCAAGTTAAATTAGGACAGAACTCAGAAAGATCTCTGTTACCGCGAGATAAATTGTTAATTCTTCGTTACCTATCGACGTGCTCATCACGGGAGGTTTTCTAAGGTACTTTTTTTTAACTCCTAGAAGGCTGCGTCACAATCTTCGGTCTAATTAATATCTTCATTATGATTTCCTCTTCCTCTTCTTGTAGATTTACGTAGTAGCAGGAATAATCATTGGCAATGATCTGGTGACTTTGACACAAAACTGTTGATAGCTGTAATCTTGCCAGCTAGTTTTTGTACATATTTCTTTGTCCTGGGTGAAGGCATGGATATGATAGATTGAATTTGTTTTGGGTCTGCCTCTATTCCTTTCTTGTTAATCAGATGACCAAGAAACTTTTCAGAATGAACTCCGAATTAACATTTCTATGGATTGAGCTTCATTCTAAATGTTCGGAAAATGTTAAAAATTGTTCTAAGATCTATAATATGATCTTCTTTCTTTAAGCTTTTGTAAAACATGTCATCAATGTACACTTTCATGGTCTTCCCCAAGTAATCATTGAACATATTTGTTACAAGTCGTTGATAAGTTGCTCCAACGTTCTTCAATTTGAATGTATGATACTGTAATAATAGAGGCCTCTCTCAATAATGAATGTTGTTTTCTCCTAGTCTTCATCTAAGAGGGGTATCTGATTGCAGATCGAAACAACATCCATCATGGAAAGTAGTTCGTGTCCTGCTGTTGAGTCTAAAATTTGATAGATTATTAGAATATGGAAGTTGTTCTTCAGTGTATGTTTGTTAAGATCGGTAAAATCTATACAGACTTGAACTTTTCAATTCTTCTTTGGGATTGCAATAATGTTTGAAATCCAGTCTGGATACTTGGGCTCTCTGATGAAACCTACTTCGATTAGCTTGTTGGCCTCTTTGTTGACTTCATCTCTAAGTCGAGGTGATAGCCTCATTTGCTTCTGTTTGACAACAGTGACTTTGTGCTTCACGTTTAGCTTGTGGAAAGCTAACCTTGGGTCGACTCCTAGCATTTCCTTGAATGTTCATGCAAATACATCCTTATTAGTTTATAGGAACTTTATTAAAATGGCTTTCTCTTTCTGACCGAGCATGGTACCTGTAATAGCTTATTTCGTACCTCGGACTCAAAGCTTCATCCTCGACCTCGCCAGCATACAGGAAATACTACTAAAGACATATTTAATATTCTTCAGTTTGTAATCCACAATACAATTGAGAAGCTCTAGCTAGCAAAAAAATACGAAAAGCACCAATTGGATTGGAAAAATAGAGATTTCGATTACTTAAAACGAAGTAATTACAATGAAAAAACTCTCAAACCCTAGGTTTCTCTCATAAATCTTTCCAGATTTAACATCACCCTAGAAAAATAACCTAAGTTCCCTTTATATACTAGGGAACTTGAAAATCATTAAAAAATGGTTCTCGAGGCAAAACAATGCCTAAAAATCATAAACACCGCCAAAGACGTTCGAACGAAATAGGGAGTCGTTCGACTTTACCCATAATTGGTATAAATCTCTAGAAAGTTGTCAACTCATTCGAATGAAATATGGCCCTGGACCAAATTTCCAGTAGGTGAACTAAAGTCGTTCGAACGAAAATACCAGTTCGAACAAAATATGGCTTTGGGCCAAAATTCCAGTGGGGTAGAATTTGTCGTTCGAACGACTCTCAACCTTGACATTCAAATGGAAAAATCTATACGAATACAAACATGGTCGGTCACGCTTGGCGAACACGACATCCATTTTGAACCACGACACTCAGAAAAGGGTCAAGCATTAGAAGATTTCCTTGCAGATTTCCCAGTAGAAGATCCTGACTGGGAAGAAGGCATTACAGATAATAATGAGGAACACTCCGAAGAAAAGTTAGATTGGATAACTCAAAAGGGATGGCCGTCTTTGAATTGATGGATCTTCCGGACCTGCAGGGTCAGGTATCAGAATAGTACTTATTAGACCTTCGAATGACCGGATCGAGAAGGCAGTCAGGCTCACTTTTAAAATAACCAATAATGATGCCGAGTATGAAGTAATGATTCACGATCTAGATATGGCTCTAGAGATTAGAGTTTCCGAATTTTCTGTCTACACGGACTCATTACTCACTGTGAACCATTACACATAAAAGTTCCTGAAGAACGGAAAAATGGTCGGTTACGCGGCAGCATCAGAATTACAATAGATTACTACAAAAATCTCATGCTACAAAATCTGGGAAACAGTCAGAATTAGAAGTCACAGATGAAAGATCTCCTTCATAGCCAAAATCTATGGTCCATGGAAGAAAATGATCCCCTGCATCCATTTACCTCTTCTACCATAACCCCTACCCCGCATGCTAAAGACAGACGGAAGGTCCTACCTTTTAGAAAGAACCCATTCACTAGTAGGATACCAGTGAGACTTCAACGGACGAATACCTTCCGCTTCAACTTCAGTTGTAACAACCTTCTCCGCCAGCAAACGAAACCCATTTTGGCACTCCGCCTCAGATATTAACAGATAGTGAAATTGCGCTATTTGATAATAATCATTACCCACCTCTATCACTTCTTCATATGACATGCGGTGATAGGTAGGCGACATAGGAATCGGTGTCGACAAATACAGAGGTTGGTATCCAAAGTATTAAATACGTAATTCCTCCATCTTCTTACGAATCCTAGACTCCTGAGATTGGTTCTTGGTAGCCACCATACTCTCAATAGTCAAGAATTTACAACAGTCAAGAAGAAGAGAGTTAGAGACAAAGACTTGGCTCCTCACTCTCACTTCCGAATACCATTTATACTATGATCAACATTTAAAATAGACTATTTAGATTCCCAATGATAGAAGGATTTCCCAAGCCAATAAACATTGACTAGAACCATTGATTCTCGAAAACCCAAAAAATACAAACAAGATACTTATGAATATGCATTAGAAATGATTCCCAGATTTTAACTACAACATTAATGACACTTCTCAACCAACACCACTCTCCCGCAAGCTTTCTCATACTGCAGGCTGAGAGGTGGCGGTTGTAGTGGCGTATTTCACATCTTGAACTTATGTTTCATCTTCGAACTACATACGATCGAGCTTTCGATCTCACCAACAGAACACGTGGCAAAAAAAGTATCAAGACAGCAACGTCAGGAAGCAAATACAACATGAATTTCTTAACCAACACCACTCGTCCATGAGGTTCCTCGCACTATTGGTTGAGAGCCATCTTGTAATAGCTTATTTCGTACCTCGGACTCAAAGCTTTATTATCGACCTCGTCAGCATACAGGAAATACTACTAAAAACATATTTAATATTCCTCAGTTTGAGTCATTGCTTTCGACCTCCACGTCTGCAGTTCGATGTACGCAAGTGTATAGTCATCAATAGAGTCGTTATATAACAACAGAGGTCAGGATGTTACATCATCTGGTCAAAAAATATCTTACATCTATTTTGTAACGTTCACCATTAAGAATATTAATGGTCGTCAATCGGTCATATGACGAGACCTATAAATAGGACTAAAGAAATACATATTAAGGACAGACAATTCTATATAGAAGAATCCTACTCCAAAAACTTTATATACTCAGAGTATTCATTGTAATAGCTAGCATTCTCAATAACATCTTTCTCTTTCTAAAATCTTTAAGAGAGATCGTAGTTTTTAACCTATTCAAAGGTTTTCCACGCTAAATTTTTGTGTTAGTTATTATTAACGTTTTGATTACATCTGGTGTAAATACTAAGTCTGGATCCCAAAATTAGGCTATTGCAGTACCCACAAATTTTCCTCTATTTTATTCATCAATCTCAATGTATTTTGTAGGTTCGACTGTAGGAAGCTGATCCTTGATATGATCAGCTTTCTATAATTGCTATAAAGCAAATTCGCCTGATGTGTTGACTATGTTCGATACTGTATTCTCACAAGCACAAGCGAGCTTCTGACTTCCCTTTATCTCATAGATTCCTTCATTTCATTTATAGTAAAGTGCTTGGTAGTATGTGGAAGGTATTACTTTCATATTGTGTAACCAACAATGTCCCATGATACCTAAGTATCGAGAATTTACGTTAATTACATAGAATGTAACATTGAGTGTTGCAGGTCCAGCTGTTATTGGTAGAACGATTATTCCAACCCTTTCTTCTTTGGATATGTTGAACCCACTGATATCTAGGTCGCTTATTTTTACCTTATTTGTAATCCCCATCTGTTCAATTGCACTATGAAAAGGGATTCCTATAGTGTTGCCTGTATCTACCATCATTGTGTGCATGACAAAGTTCTTTATTTTCAACATTATGACCAAGGCGTTATGATGTGGGAATTTTACGTACCCCACATCGCAATCTTCAAACGAGATTCCAGTTCCTCTTTGACTTGATTCATGGAACAACTTGCCTTCTTTCTCCATTATTGTGAGGTCATGACACTGTATCAATCGCCTTCTCTTGAATCTGGTCGAATTGTTGATCTAATGTATCTCGATCATGTGATTAATGTAAAGGTAATACAAGTGTTTTCCCTCAGAATCTCCTTCGATTTGAATGACATCGGCCTGTTTCTTGTAGCTGCTATTCTTGAATCATTTTACGTCGATAATGTATTCATATATCCTTCCATCTTTCAAGATGGAAGGATGTACTCCATTAGTCTCTGTACGGCGTAGCATCTGCCAGTGTCGTGATAGGTAATCTTATGGTATTTACAGTAAGGTTTTCCTTCAATTGGCTCCAGAGGTTGAGCATTGCGGAATAATTTATCCTTAGCTTAACATTTAATTTTGGAATAACAGGCTTTAACAGAAGGTTTCCCTTTCGGGTCTTACCTTTATTTATTTTGGCTCGCTTCTTATCACCCTGTTCACCATTATTTCAATAACGATTTCTATCTGTGTTTGGACCTTTCGTGGCTAAGACATTTTTAGTTAATTTATGCCTTTCAGACATCATCCTCTCCAGATCGATATACCCATTTACCTTTTCAATCATTTCTTCTAAGGTAGCGGGTTTGTTTAAAAACAAATATTATTTGGCTTTGTATTCCATCTATAGAGCGCTAGTGAAGGTCAATACAACAGTCTTTTGATCTACATTATCAACCTTTCGGGCGTGTTCGAGGAACTTCTTAGTGAAAACTTTGAGCTTTTCTCCCTGAGCTTGTTTTAGGATGATTAGAGTGTACAAATTCTCTTCCTTATCTTTGTTGTAAGCATAAGTCTTTATGAGAGTTTTTGCAACAGGTCGAATGTAAAGATATAATCTTCGGGTAGAGAGTGGAACCATCAGCGAAGTGGCTTTCCTTGAAGGCATGTAGCGAACAATCGGTAAAGAATGTGATTCAAGTTTGAATATAATCCCAACGAATCTCGGGATTGTTGGACGTGTTCACCCGGATCGGTGCCTTTGAACTTGCGAATATTCAGGGGTATGAAATCCTGCTGGAACTTCCATTTCAAATAATTATTTGGCAATCAGACTTCCCTGTAATTTGCACAAATTATCTTTGATGCAAAGTGTTTGGGTTTCTATCAGCTTTTTGATTCGTTGGTCTATGTGCTCTTATGTTACATATCGACGTGGTGCTGGAACTGATTGATGCGCAGGCCTTGGGTTATGACTTCTACTTCCCTCACTTAATCTTTCTCTAACTAGCACCCTGGATGGAGGTTGTGGTTCCCTTATTGACATTTCGAGTACCGACGTCCTCTACTTATTTCGGGTTGATCTTTTTGTCCAAGATGAATCGAGGCTTCTGGTTCCTGTGAATTGTTGCGTGGTTGTTTGGTAGCTCCTCCACTCTGAGCTCCTCGAGGTTCCAGCCTGTCAAGCACTGATATTATGGAATGAGCAGGCACGACCTCTTTGTCCTTGGGAGTTGGTCCCTATTGATTATCTTGCAGGGATTTCAAAGCAGTTTGTAAAGTGGTCATCTGCTCTTCATGTCGTTTGGACTCTAGTTGTTGAGCTTTTCGTTCCTCCTCCAACTCCTTATTGCGGAGTTCTCGATTTTGAATCACTTGGCGTTCGAGATCGTTCTGCTTTATTATTTTAACATTAACTCGTAGATGGCAACACGTTCTCCTGGGTTGGGGGAAGAGTGACGAAGCTTCTTGAGGTCCTTCCTATAACTATCAGTTCGTGGGGACAGGTGTCCTTGACTCATTATTCTTTACTTTGTGAGGGTTCGAGCCACGTCACCTCCTAGTTTGTGGACTAGCTAGATATCAACATGTATGACATCCAAGTTTTGTGTGAGTTTGATAATTAGTAATTCTGTTATAGAAGCTTCGAGGGATAAGTACAGTGATATGGTAGTGTGCCCCGTATAAATGCATGGATGCGGGAGAAGATTTTAGGTCTCAATTTTTTTAATCAATAATTAAAACACATTGGTTTATTTTTTCAAACTCAAATGAAGAATTAAGAACGTTGAAATGCAATATACGACCGACTGAGGCTCTGTCGGCTAGCTGCTGATAAGACTAGTGCTTAGAAAACAAAAAGGTTCTTCAGAAAAATTGACTGAGGTGAATACAAACATTTAGTCAACACGTGGCAGAAGAAAGGACGTATGTACTCCTCGCACGTGATTGACGAATAAAGAAAGGCGGACAATAGCACAAAAGGACACACTAGTTCAACTATTTGTTTCGGTGCGATCACATGTAATGCACACTATCAAATTATTACAGTGGTTTAATCCTTCGTTTGGACTAAATTTACATATAAAGCCACCTATTATGTTCTGACACGTGGAGTCTGACTCTGCGATCTAATTTTGATTCGGTTTAAATTGGTTCAAAGAAGAAAATCGACAATGCCCAAAGAAGAAAATTTTCATTGTATTGGGATCTTTTGGTTTTAATTCCAGCCTACGGATGACTGCTAAGAAGGAAGATGTTGATGTTCACCGATGGTTCTTATGGACCACATAGTTGGAAGTTATAACACGAGTCTGCTAGTGATAAAGACGAACAATTATTTCTTGGAAATTCGATCAATTGATTTAGTCCATGCGATATGGACCTGGAGACAAAAAACGTCTCGAGTTAGTCAAACCCAACAAATATGTTGCATGTCGTTGAGCCTCCAAACTATAGCTTAGATGCAGACTTAATTGAAACTTGGACTGCATGAGCACGCCCATATAACTTGAGTGACCAGGCTTTTATTTTGGGGCTTTATGGGGAAGTTCTTGGGCAGTTTACGGGGAAATGTAGTTGTGCTGAAAAAGTAATGAGCCATAAGAGCCTAGTAAGAGCTTATGTGAGCTCCCAAACTCAAACCTACTATATTAACTATAAGCTTTAGTGCCATCATTATTAGGGTTGTCTAACACGACCCGAACCCGACCTGCTATAAACGGGTTTGGGTTCACCCTTGGCGGGTTCGGGTCATAATCGGATCGACACACTAGAGCCGTTAATGAAACAGGTCGGGTTAGGGTTTGAAATTTTGACCCACGGGTGACCCGCTAACCCGTTTATTTATGTAATTTAGTTTATGAGGATAGGCTTTTTGGTCCTTTAGCATTTGGTATATATAGTCAAAGACCTAACCCTGATTTTATTTCCTCCTCTCCTCGCCCCAGTCGTCTCCTCTCTCACTCAGTTAGTAACTCAGTTTCTCTCAGACAGTCTCAAGTCTCAAGTCTCAACTCGTGATTCAGTTGATTTCAAAGACCTAACCCTGATTTTAAAGACCTAACAAAGTCTCAGACAGTCTCAACTCACCTTCAAAGACCTAACCCTGATTTCAAAGACCTAACAAAGTCTCAACGACTCAACTGTGGATGGAGAGAATGAGAGATCAGTTGATTCAGTAACTTCAGTTTACTAATTCACTCGAGAGATTAGTTCACTACTTTGGAGTCTTGGAGATCAATTTACTACTTCACTGAGTTTATCGAGTTGGAGTCTTGGAGATCACTCTCGATTGATCAATTTGTGGTGAACCTGGCGAGTCTCGATTGTTCACTCTCGATTGATCAATTAATCAGTTAAGTTTACCACTTCTACTCTAACTGTAAGTCTGTAACAACTTCAATTTGTTAGACTTTGGAGATCAATTTGATATTTTTACGGATATTTTGACATTGACAACATTATATGTCTGAACTTAGACTTACTACCTTTAGAAATGGTGTTACGTACAATTATAATTATATATTTGGACTCAAATTCAATATATAATTTTCCAGTTTCTTACGGGAGACATCCTCTGTATGGGATTTCATGCATTGCTATGCACAATCACGGACTAGTGCCCCTCTGAATTCATTTCATTTGTTTTCTTTACACATGGATCAACTATATGAGATTTCATGCATTGCTCAACAGTTAGACTTTGGAGATCAATTGTGCCTGTGAAGTGTACTGTGGTGAGTCTCAAGACTCTTTATAATTCTCTGTGACAACTTGTTACTCTTTCTACTTCTCTCTGTCTAATTTGTTACTCTTTCTAATTCTCTGTCTAATCAATTTGTGCATGTGGTCAGTTCATCAACAATTTGGGGTTTTTGGAGATCACTGTCTTTGGACTTGGAGATCACTGTCTTTCCTTTTGAGATCACTCTCAAGTCTCAAGACTCTCAAGTCTCCACAGGTTACTCTTTTCTAATTCTTTCTGTCTTTACTTTTGAGTTTTGACTTTTGAGGTCAAATTATAGTTTTACCTTTATCAGATTCATAGTTTCATACTATGATATCTCTGATTTTACTGTGTTGACAAGCCTTGTAATTTGTATGATATGATATCTCTGATTTTACTCTATGTCCTTTTTTTTTCTAGACTATTATAACTTTATAAGATGAAGCTTAGAAAAATAGGTAAAAGTAGGGTATTTTCAATTTTGTATACTTTACTTTATAGTTTATACTTTATATCAATATAGAGGTTTTGGTTTCTTAATTTCACAACTTTTCTTCATAATCTTAATGAATTCTTGTTGTGTATATTTTTAATGGGTTGATTAGTATGTGAATGAATACTTGTTAGCCTGTGGGCAGCAATTGCATGATTTACTCTTTTGTGCAAACTGGATGTAGGCATTATCAATTGTGTGTGATATTTTTTTTGTGGAAGCTACATTTTTTGTGTGATGAAAACTGCAATGAGGTTTTCTTTAACAAGAAAATGCAGTTTTCAATGCCCAAAAAATGTAACTTTCATAAAAAAGAACATGTGCAATTTCTAATGCCAAAATATTAGGCTTCAACAAAAGAGCTGCACATAAATTTATTGGTTGCACTCTGCAATGAGACATTTACTTAGAAATCAATCTATGATACAATATTACAAATTTACAATGTACAAGAAGAATGGATTGAGCATTTCATGAAGAAAATTATCTAAATACAAATTTCTAAAATTTCTAAAATTTTGTTAGTGATTTGGTGATCTATGTTAGTTAAATGTTAATTTGGTTATTTTTAGGTTTTTTGCAAAAATGGCACAAGTTGGACCTCCTTGCACTTGTGGGGCTGGATACATGAGGCGTTATAGGGCTAACACTAAGAATATCAATGGTCGTTATTTTTATTGTTGTTCCCAATTCAAAAACCAATGCAAGTCATTTATATGGGAGGATGTTCTAGTTGGTGGCCTTCGGGCAGGAGACCTAGGACAAGTTGATGAATATAAACAAGTTGAGATTATGAGACCTAGGATTAGGGACAACTATCTCATCTATGCTTTTATTGGATGTAATCTTGTATGTACTTTATTTATTTGGGCAACACTTCTAATTGTAATTGTATTACTCTTAGCTAAGTGATTTGTAATTGTAATTATTTTCATTAGACTTGGAAGTAATTTGTAATGGCGCTTGCCTTAACATCTACTAATAAATTAAAAGTTAATTTTTACCTGATGAATTGTTTATTTTGTTTGTCATATTCGATAATTGTTTATAATTTTGAATATGATTTTTTTCTAGATGGATCATCCAATTGTTGAGTTAGATAATGATAATGACATCAACATTGATCTTGATGGAGATGACATGGAGATGGAGGGGATTGATGGCCCATTGTCAGAGGTTGGAACTGGAGATGAAAGTGTTGGTACACTTGCTAGGAAACCTGGTAATCGTAAGCGAAAACTAACTTCTCATGATTGAGTTTTTTTGAAATCTTCGCTGGTAAGGATAAGAAAGGGCTAAGTGTAAGAAATGTGGTGCCATTTATTTGTCTGCTAGTTCACATGGGACCGACAATCTTTCTCGCCATCTCAAAATATGTGAGAAGACTACAACACGTGATTTAGGACAAATGATTTTGCCTCAATCCGAGTCTTCCATGCCTTTGAGGGCGGCAAAGTTTGACCCTGTTATTTTTTGTGAGATGTTGAATATAGCAATAATTAGGCATCAACTATCTTTCAAGTTTGTGGAGTATGAGGGGATTCGTGATGCCTTTACTTATGCGGCATTTGCTAATAGGGAGTTGAAGCTAGTGTCTAGAAATACAGCTAAGGCAGATGTTATCAAGATTTATGAAAGGGAGAAAAAGAAGGTTATGACTGGATTGCGTGGGGTAGTGGGAAGAATTAATCTAACATCTTATTTATGGAGTTCTATTACAATGGATGGCTTTATTTCAATTACAACACATTTTGTGAATTTTGATTGGATTTTAGAGAAGAAGATTCTTAGTTTTTCTTATATGCCATCTCCTCACACTGGACTGACCATATGTGAGAAAATTCACACTTTACTTTGTGATTGGGGCATTGAGAAGAAACTATTTTCTATTACATTAGATAATGCTTCGTCTAATGATGTCTTTGTTGAGATGCTTAAGAGTAAATTAAAGTCGAGTGATTCTTTTATTGTTCGATGGAGAGTTTTTTTATGCAAGATGTTGTGCTCATGTGATAAATCTAATTGTGCAAGAGGGTTTGAAAGAGATTAATGTGTCGTTTGGTAAAGTTCGGGAGAGTGTGAGGTATTTTAAGGGTTCTCAACGTAGGATGCAAATTTTTCAAGTTTGTGTTAGACAAACGTCATTACCGTTTAACAAGGGTTTGATGCAAGATGTGCCAACTCGTAGGAAATCCACTTACATGATGCTTGATAGTGTTCTTTTCTACCGAAAGGCTTTTACTCATTTGGAGTTGAGTGATTCTAACTACAAGTGTTGCCCTTCCGAGGATGAATGGGATAGAGTTGGGAAGATATACGAGTTTTGAAGTTATTTTATAATGTGACATGTCTTTTCTCCGGGACAAAGTGCCCCACTTCAAATTTATATTTTCCTCAAGTTTATTCGGTTCAACATCATATTTTAAAAGTTATGAAGGGTAGGGATGAGTTTATGAAATCCATGGCATCGCAAATGAAGACTAAGTTTCAGAAATATTGGTCAAAGCATAACCTTATATTTGTTGTGGCTTGTGTATTAGATCTTAGATACAAACTTCCTTTTGTAGAGTTTGCTTAAAATGAGATCTATCGGCTGGAAAATCAGGAGTTTATAGACTACAAGGAGAAGTTGAATCAACTTTTTGACATCTATGTGGCTTTGTATTCCAAGGGAACTCCTTATAGTTCCAAGCCAACTCCTAATTCAAGTTCTAGTTCCATGAAGTCAAATCTAGATATGGAAGTTATGCAGGTATTAATAATTTATTATACCTTTTGCTATGAGTAATTGAGTATGTATGACTGTCTGCTAGCATGCCTCTGTATTGTCTGTAGTCTATTTCATTTTGGCTTAATACTTTAGTCTATAATATCATATGTGATTATGTATTAGACTGAGTAGACTGAGTAATGAGTATGACTGTCTGCTAGCATGCCTCTGTATTGTTTGTAGTCTATTTCATTTTGGCTTAATACTTTAGTCTATAATATCATATCATTCATATGTGATTCTGTATTAGACTGAGTAGACTGAGTAATGAGTATGACTGTTTGCTAGTATGCCTCTGTACTATCTATACTCTGTAGTCTATTTCATTTTGGCTTAATACTTTAGTCTATAATATCATATGCGATTCTGTATTAGACTGAGTAGAGACTATGAGTAATGACTAATGAGTATGATTGACTGTATATAGCTAGCTGCTAACATGACTTAGTAGATATTTTCTATGCCTCTAATATCTAATGTCTAATTTGTAATAACATGCCTTTAATGTCTAATGTCTGTTAGCATCAGCATGCCATGAATTTGCCATATTTGTCATGAATCAGTAGATATTGCTAAGTTTATATCATTTTAGGCATTTGAGATGTTTGAAGAGAGTGATCATGCCCCGGTGAAGTCTTAGCTACAACAATATCTGAAGGAGCCTAAGTTTAGTTTAAACGGGGATTTTGATATACTTTCTTTTTGGAAGTCATACCAATTTAGATATCCCGAGCTTGCTTTGATGGCTCGTGATGTATTGGCCATCCCGATATCCACTGTAACTTCTGAGTCTGCTTTTAGCATTGGCGAAAGAGTTATAGATCCATTCTGTAGTGCTTTAAAACCTGTTTGTGCCGATGCTCTAGTTTGTACCCGTGATTGGTTATATCAGAGAGGTGATCTCATTTTACATTGATTTTATGTATTCTTTTGTTACATTTTAATAATCGTTGTTTATTTGAGAGTGATCTCATTACTTACTTTATAAATAAATTTTGTAGGGGATTCAAATGTTGATGATGTTGTGAAATCGGCTATAGAGGAGCTTGGTGAAGAGTTGTCACTTCTGGATGTTGGTAAGTAATGAACTAAGTTGTCACTTTATGATTTGTTTTATTTAATTTTAATGTCATTATGTTATATATATATATATATATATGACATAATGAGATTATGATTTATGATTGTGTAATTGTGCATATAAAAATATTTCACTCTAGTCCAAATAGAAATATCACATTTAGACTAG
The DNA here is from genome assembly GCA_014058105.1 of Kingdonia uniflora. Classification (NCBI taxonomy): domain Eukaryota; kingdom Viridiplantae; phylum Streptophyta; class Magnoliopsida; order Ranunculales; family Circaeasteraceae; genus Kingdonia; species Kingdonia uniflora. The sequence goes on along the minus strand of JACGCM010002066.1, from coordinate 470,519 downwards.
AGTGCATATAATTTTTATTACCTAGTCCTATTTAACTTTGGTGTTCTAAATATTTTATTTGACATGCATATACTGTATAGGACAAAATGCTCATGGAATTGCTAGTGATGACGTAGAAGAATCACCGGAGAGTGCAAATAATGGCGGCAATGGACCAAGTGGAAGTGGTGTTTTCTTTGCATTGACTGTTTCAGTTTGACTGTTTGTGACTATGAGTCTATGATACACTTGTCAGTTGTGACTGTTTGTGAATTGTGACTTTGTGTAACTACTAACTATAAACTATGAGGTATGGTAATATGGTAAATGGTAATGCACTATGCAGGTAGCAGCATGACAGCATGAGCAATATGCAACTGCAGTATGATACTAGTATGACTATGATACTGAATCACTGATACACTGATGAATTTTGATTTTTGATGTCTTTGTTGACTGTTATATATATGAAGTATGAACTAGGACAGTTGCAGTATGAGTATATATGTCTTTTCTGATGCAGTTGCAGACTTGCAGTATGAGTATATATGTCTTTTTTGATGCAGTTGTAGTATATGTCTTTGATGTCTTTGCATTATCTTTTAGTATTATGAACTATTAAATTTTGATAATCTGAATTATGAATCTTTGATATATATTACATTGTAATTGTATGAATTATGATGAACAGATAAAGTATGAACTTATGAATTCTGATTCTCTGAATTTTGATGGTCGGGTTGACAGGTTTTAGTGTTGACCCGATAGTTTCGCGGGTCAAATGGGTCGGGTCGTGTCAACCCGATAATTTGCAGGTCGGGTTCGGGTCAAATTTATTGACCTGTTTAGTAAACAGGTCGGGTTTGGGTTGGCTCTTTTTGACCCGAACCCGTGATGACCCGACCCAACCCATTGACAGCCCCAATCATTATGAGGAGCTTTGATCATTTTCCTTATTTATAATGCTACTAATTGGACCAAAAGTCTTCCTTTTGCAGTCTTTAACACTGGCATTCATGTGTGCACATTTTTTCTCATATTGGACTTGTTTATTTTTTTAAAGCAAAGAACCATATATAAACACACGCCTACCGGTGAGAAATAAGAGAGTTTGCAAACAGGGATGCCTCTTCGGGCTCCGAACATACAAAAGGAGGGAAACAGGCTCCCCTCGCCGCAAGTAAATGAGCAACAAAATTTAAGGAACGTTTAACATAAGCAAAATGAGATTCTTTGAACTGGGATGCGAGGGCACGCATGTCAGGTGCAAGCGTAAGCACACCCCACGAAAGGTCATCCGAACAATCCTGAAAAGCTCTAACAAGTCTCTGGCAGTCTGTAAGGAGGAGCACCCGGTCGAGCCCCAAACCGTGAGCCGCCTCCATCCCTCGGATCACTGAAATGGCCTCAGCCTCTTCGGGGTCTGCAACTCGAGTTGAGTCATGACCTGCACAAATACAAGAGTTACTAAAAGATTTAATAATAAAACTCGTTCCCCCAGGATTGTCAGGCCTAGTCTAAGCGGCATCCACATAAATGGCATGCCAGCCAACTTTACCAGCAGGGGGGCTGCTATATGAGGAGGGGTGGAGTGTTCCCCAGTTTGGGGTAAGGAGTAGAACTTAGCCCGTTTGAGTGCCTCCCCCGGATGCGTGCGCTTTTGCTCGAAAGCAAGCCCGTTTCTAGTAATCCAAACCACGTACATAATGGAGCTGAGCTTGCAACAGAAATCCGACAGGTCTGTCGTGCCGCCAAAAGTCTGGTAGCACCGAAGAATGATCTTGCTGGCAGAGTCCAAAAAATTCCAGTCGGTGAAATCCAACTGGAGGTCGGATTGTGACCAAATAGCTTGGATCTCAGTGCAAAAAAATAACGCGTGCGTGGTCGTCTCAGTCTCAGTTCAACATCTGGGGCAGTTAGTATCCCAGTTCTCACTTCTGTGCCAGAGCCTATATTTCGTGGGCAGACCGTCCTGGATGGCTTTCCAAAGGAAGAGTTGAAGGCGGGCATGCACCTTCATCTTCTAAATAGTATTCTAAATGAAAGCATCAGGGTCCCTGTCCGAGTAGAATGAGGTATGCCCTACTTGATTCTGCTCCATCAAGGAACGGGAATGCACAGACCACACCGTGAGAATGCCATTCTTTTCCTGCTTCCATCGGAGGGTGTCCTTTGCAGGGTATCTACTCAGCGGGATAGCCATGATGAGGTCAACAATGTCGCTATGGAAAATGGAACGAATCTGAGCTGTGCGCCAAGTGCGATTGTTAGGGCAAATCAGGTCGGCGACTCGAGTGAAGGGGCGGTGAAGCGGGGTAGGGCCCGCCGGTCTGCCAAAACGAATACCCAGAATTCAAGGTTCGAGTCAGGAATCCACGTTCGTACCGATATTGATGTGCCAGCAGAGGTCAGGCCAAATCCGGTTCCTGGCTTTGATAATCCCTTTCCAGATCCAGGAGTCCAGCGGCTGGGCGGTGGCAAGCATAGGGGATTCTCTGGGGGTGTATTTTGTGCACATGTTGTATGCCCAAAGCTTATCAGGTTCTTTGATAAGTTGCAAAAACAGTTTGGCCAGCAAAGCTTGATTATGATGAAAAGCAGTGTGGATACCTAGGCCCCCGTACTTAGGATGTTTGCATATATGCTGCCATTTGATCAACTGGGTCTTGGACTTTCCCATCTGGTTTGTGCCCCAGAGAAAATGAGCATTGAGCGAGTCCAGTTTATTGCATATTTTCCTAGGGAAAGGGAACACGACCATCTGGTAAGATAGAATTGCTGAGTTAACAGCTTTAATCAGGGTAAACCTTCCAGCTTGGGACAGGTTCTTGGCTTTCCAGCCTTTAATACAGTTTGACACTCTGGTAATGATCTCTTGGAAATTTAGGCTCTTGGAGCGGTCGAAGGTGAGGGGGCGCCAAGGTACTTTTTGCCTGAGGTGTCCTTCTTAATGTGTAAGATTTTCTGGATGAGCTTGTGGTGTCTATGATGGCAGTTTTTGCTGGAGAGGATGCAGGATTTGTCCCAGTTTATCTTTTGGCCAGAGACAAGCTTGAAAGTATTAAGCGTGTTTTTAAGATCCCCAACTTCGTCAAGATTTGCTTTACAGAAAATAAAGCTGTCATCTGCGAAAAGCAGGTGGGATATAGGGGTACTACCTCTAGCCGTCTTTATGCCGTGAAGGTTACCATCGTTCTCTTTTTTGAGGATGATCCGAGATAGTACCTCGGAGCAGATGAGGAAGAGGGAAGGGGAGAGAGGATCTCCTTGTCTGAGTCCCCAACCGGGCTTGAGGCGACCATATGGGGTACCATTTAAATTAAACGAGAGCTCCGTGGTAGAGATGCATTGCTGGATCCAATCACACCATTGCTTCCAAAACCTCATAGCAACGAGGGTATCATAAAGGAAACCCCATTCCACTATATTAAAAGTTTTGCTCATGTCGAGCTTTACCGTCATGCAGCCCGAAGCTCCTTTCTTCTTTCTGAGGGTGGCGAGGATTTCCTGGGCCAGAATGATGTTATCGAAATCTGGTGGCCAGGAATAAAAGTATTCTGGGCAGGGGAGATGATCCGGTTAAGAAGGGGTTTAAGCCTTGGGGCAAGAATTTTGGTGATGAGCTTGAATTTGACATTGCAAAGGCTGATCGGGCAGAAATGGTCGGGAGATTCAGGGTGCTTCTTTTTAGGGATGAAAGTAATATTTGTATGGTTGAATTCTTGAAGGAGGTTTCCGGTCTGGAAGAAAGCAAGGATGGCTTTGTGCAAGTCGTGCTTGACCGTGTTCCACGATTTCTGGTAGAACAAGGGTACAAAACCATCCGGACCGAGGGACTTGTGAGGGTTCATAGAGAACAAAGCTTCCTTGAGCTCTTTCATGGATGGTTCTTTTATGAGCATTGCGTTGTCCTCATTAGTGATCATTTTTTCCATAATGTTCAGTTCTTTAAGCTTTAAAGGCGGGCGGGAGGGGGAGAAGAGGTCACAGTAAAAATTAGAAAAGTATCTCCAATCTCATGCCTGTGGTGCTCCTAGGTGCCATCAGGCCACCTAATCCTCTTGATCTCATTGTGACGACGTCGACAAATGGTGGAGAGATGAAATAATTTAGTGTTATGGTCCCCTGCCTTAAGCCATAGCTCACGTGACTTGTCTCGCCATGTAGCTTCTTCCTGCTCTAGAAGGAGGTGGAGCTTGCTCTGAAGGTCTCTCTCCTGATTGAAGTTTTCGTCCGAGATGAGTTTCTTCTGAGCTTCCGTAATCTGGCTCCTAAGATGCTGGATGGTAAGAAATTACGGTTAAAGACATCTTTGTTCCAAGCAATAAGCTATTTTTTGGTGTGACGTAGCTTTTTACAAAGCCTTAATTGCCTGGATCCGCGTTGACCTTCTTCCCAAGCTTGCGAGATGACCTTGAGGCAGTCCTCATGCTTAAGCCAGGCATATTGGAAATGGAATTGCTTGGGCAGGGAAGTTTGAGAGGGATCCGTGTTGAGAACAATAGGGCCATGGTCCGAGCCAATGATAGGAAGATTCTAGAGGGTGGCATCAGGGAAGGTGGAATGCCAAGGAGCTGAGGCCAATGCCCGGTCCAGGCGCTGCTTTACCAGATTATTTTCCTTCTTCTTGTTAGACCAGGTAAAAGGGACTCCAGTAGAACCCAGATCGATCATAGCTGCATCAAAGATGAAGGCCTCCAGTGGGTTTTGGGCCGTACTATCAAACGCAATCTTCCCATACATTTCCTCCTTGCACGTGATACAATTTAGGTCTCCGATGATCATCCAAGGTATATGGATCGAGTGAGCCATATTGGCAATAGCGGTCCAGTAAGAGGCTCGGTGCTGGGGCATCGGGCGGGCCATAGGTGAAAGAGAATAACCAGGGAACATGATCGGAAGACGGAGGGAGGAGGGGCGCGCGAGATTGGATGAGCTTGTCAATACCATTTGTGGAGGAAGCGAGGATAGTGAGGTCGATATTAGTGTTCCACGCCAGCCAAAGCCCTCCCACGTGCTGCTGAGAAGCGTTAATAGAGTGAGAGTTGCTGAGCCCCAAAGTGTTGAACTTCTTAAGCATGTCCGGGTCGGGGGCTTTAGTTTCAGAAATGAATATAATATCAGGGTAAAATTTGGAATTATGGGAGAGGAGCTCCCTAAGGGTGGATCGCTTAGCGGTCCCCCTACAGTTCCATGAGAGGACAATCATGAGTAACTGAGAGCCGGTGTCAGGCCCGCTTCCGTAATTTGGTTAAAATGAGAACTAGTGTGGCCCTTATGAATCTTAGGCATAAAGATTGTAAGCCTGAGGGTGGGCGCAGTTCGAGTGCACAAGTACTTGGTATAGTTTTCAGGATCTGCAAGGAGGGTACGAGCTGCTAATAGAAATTTATGTCTTAAATTGGGAGTCCACTTATCCGGACCCCTTTTAACTATGCTAGGGGGTTTGTTCTTTCGATATTTTAATTTCTAATTCTCCCAAAGCTTCCTAATTCTAGCTTTAATGCCTAAAAGGGTCGTGTCGTTGGACGTCTTAGATTGACTAGAAGGAAGCGTCCGAGCCCGTGACGTGGTGTGTGCCATCGATTCGTGCATATTTTTAGTTTGTCGTGCCTTGGTATGTGAGGGTTGTGTGCGGCCTAATAAAGTGACTTTACAAGAGTTGGTCCCTTTTGCCATCCTAACGGTTCCATGTTTGAGTTTATGTTCGCCTCTCCAAAAATTTAAAATAGGCCAAATAAATGGCAAGCATGAAGGCATGAAGCAAGACAAAGAGAGGTTTGCGATGTCGGAAGTTGACATGTCATGAGTGTGTGCAAGAAGTGGTAAAGCACATACCTTTGCGGGTCTTGAGGAAGGCCCTATACCATCTATAGTTTCGAAACATTCCTGGTCTCGCTTGAGTGCTGCTGTGGTCCGTGGTGGGTAAGGCTTGCTAGTGAAGCTCGAACTAGTCTCGCTATCAAACAAATCTCATTTCTCTGGTGTAAACCATCTGTTACCCTTCGAGGTGGAGAAACCGACCTCTAAAGGCTTGGTGCTGCCGTTAGATGTTTCAGATGCACTCGGGCAGGGGTCCCGTAAGGGCCTGAGACCCTCTGGAGAAAGCAGGCCCGCATGGTGGTTGAGGGCTTTGAGCTTGGGCTCTGTTACCAAAGTTGGACTGCTATGGGTCAGGTCTATGAGGATGGTGCAAGCTGGGTTTGGGCTGCTTCCGAGTTGATTCAAAGTTCAGAATTCGTGGGTACAGTGATGGCTTCCCCAAGCGGTTGGCCACCAATTCTATACGGTCCAACTTAGCAAAATAAGCAGCGGCTTCTGGGTTTGGCTTTGAGGGTTTGTGGGCCGAGAAATAATTAAAGTCCAGATCAAGGGTAGAATTTTTCCTTTTTATGTGTGTGGGTTTAACCTGCTGAGGTGGAAGCAAGCGGTCCAATCGCTTACCCAACGGTACCCAACCAGCCCCTCTGTCAGGGTTCCGAATCTGGGAAATAGCAGGATTTAAGAGTTGGGAGGGGTCCACCAGCCTTGCCTCATTAATGTAGCAATCGGGAGCTGTCTCCGTATGATTTTTCAGCAGCTTAGCCGATTTCTCGGGGCCAGAACCGTATGGTGGTAAAACCGGTTGGCCGGCGAGGGGAACACAACGGGATATAGTCCGGGTGCCGCGAAGAACCATGAGGGATGCTGCCCATTGGGTTGGAGGTTTGGTAGTGATAATCTTTAGTCCAAGAAGAGAGGTGTGCCATAGCTGTTTTGAGCACACCTCAAAATATTGAACTTGTAGAATCTTGCACCTCAAAATATAAGATTTCACGGATACTCCTCTTATAAGCCAATTGATTTTGAGATGGAGCCTCCAATTCTAATGTGGTATTAGAGCAGACGTTTTCTTCCAAATGTTGTGTGCCTAGTGACACCCTCACGTGCCAACCAAATATTCGTTCAACGTGGTGAGCTCAAAATTACTTCACATTTGTGAAGAGGCTCCTAACTTTCCCCACAGTGTTGAGCTAAAAATTAAGCTTCTTTCATGTTCATTTATGCTAGCAAAACGTTCACTATTTTTTAGAAAAACAGAGCAGCACCCGAATTATCAATTTTGTTTTGTTTTGTTTTTAGTCTCACGAATACATTTTTATAAATATTTGTATTCTCTTTAGTTATTGAGAAAGAGAGAGAGAGACATTTGAAACCTCAGTTTTGCTCATTTCCCACAAGAAAGAAAGTCCGAAACTGTGTGAATCTTTGGATGGAAACAATCAGGAGATTACGAGATTCGGTCGCCAAGCAACAACAGGTATTATTTCAATCTCTCTTTCGATCTAATAACAATCTCCATTAATTAATCTTTCCGAGAGAGATCTGATTAGGTTGTAGTTGCATCTCTCCCACTTTGTTTCGATCTCTCGCCCCGAGATCATTGTTAGTGTTAGGTCAATTAGTTAGACGATCTCTAGGTTTTCTGGCAATGTTTGAGATTTGTTTTGAGTCGTATTTAGTGAACATTGGATCCGATTCAGATATTGAAACTTTGAAACATTAAACATTGGGAGGAGTTACATGTATTTGTAAGGTAGCTGAAGTCTCGGGTTTTTAATTGGAATGAGTGTTCAAGTAATGTTTGGTTTTTGGTGAAGTTGGATCCTTGCAAAGTTCCAAAGGGTGCTTGTGAAAAAATAAGGGGAACAAGGATTTATAGAATGGAGAGATTCCAGGAGAGGAAAATGAGTGGACATACTCACGCTAAAACATTAACTCTATTAGTTCAGCCGTTTTATGAAATGAAGGTCTTATACAAGGAGGATGAACTGCTTGCTCTAATATAAGAAGATTTTAGGAGCTCTTTCAAGAAAAGGAAAGATGACGAGATGACATTTTATAGATAGATTAGTAGCGGTATTTGACATGAAAGGGATGTTCTTTCATTCTTTTGTAAGGATGTCTTCATAGGAGTTTTTGATGTACGTTCTAATCTTGGACGGTGTTTTTGTTTTTTCTTTTGTTTGTTTTTTCCTTTGTAGCTTCATTTTCTCCCTTGTAGCTTAGTTATCTCATTCTCTATTCAAATATATCTATACCAGTATTACCCGTGGCTCTCCACGACAATAACGTTGACGCGCCTTCGGCGCACTCATATACCGAAATGTACTGCAGTTGCAAATTCATTGAAAAAATAGACCAAAAAGGAAGTAATGAAACAAACTAAAGAGAACAGTCTTTAACTCCAATAACTACACATTGGTACATACGATCATCACGGGTAGAACGTTTCTCTTGAGCTTACATTGTGTGTCTTTGGCACTACTGTGTTACAAATGCATGCCTTTTGCACAACCATTTATACACAAAGGTTCCTCTGGCAATACAAAAAAAAAATGTAAGCTTGAAAATAAAATAATAAAAGGTTCCTCCGGCAATACAACCCAACAAAATAATTTCTAATATAGAGTAATGGTGGGTGGGGATAAAAGGAACTAATAAGAGTGCAAGTTGCAACAACTCCAAATAGAGCATTCCACAAAAAAACAAACCTCCAAATACAACACCCATTTGTAACAATGAACTATAACAAAATTTAAACCTTCAACAATTATTTTACAGTTTGGATCTTTTCTACAAAGTGAACAGACTAATAATAAATATTGATGTTTGATGACGAATATGTGTGCATCTTCGGTTTTCATCGGACATCAAAATTATTGGCACTACTAACTATTAAGGATTTCATAAACCAAACTCAGCATATCTGCAATGAGGGCTAAAGGAGTTAAAAGTCATGGAAATTAAGTAATGAAACAAATATAGTTTAACACGAAATACAGAAAATTATCTCCTGAACACACCACCTCATCTTCATTCTTCAACCATCCCCCTTACTCCCAGCTCTGTTAAGTGCAACGGGTACGCCATCCCAATGTCATTAATCAAGCATCTAATGCTAACATAATTACTTGGTTATATTTAACAGAAAGACCATCGTCTATTAATAATATCGAGAGATATCAAGACCTTTTCCAACGAAAGTAGAGTACATGATTTCAAATCCTAAGCAAGTTGCAGTAAAGTAGAGTTCATGGTTGGTGTGATAATTATCTTGGTGTTGCAGCAATATGGTTCTTGATTTAAAAAAAATCTAAGGACACTACGCATTAATCACCCTAACGATGCAGCAATAAATTCATCAATCAGTTTTGAAACCCAAAGTTTGATTACCCGTAGAGTTTGATTAGATTTGATGTTGGGGTCTCTTCTTCTTCTCTGGTTTCTAGTTTGGATTTCCCAAACATGGTAACAATCCCATAGTTGAAGATCGTAGATGGTGATTGAGAGAGAGAGAGAGACGGTGATGCGAGAGATGGAGAGTTGTAGAAATGTGAGAGACAATTTTGGAGAGAGATAGACTTGATGAGAAGAGAAATAGAGTCGGGATGAAAGGGTGGTTTAGATATTGTTTGTGAGGACTAAATTGCCCTTGGTCTATGTTTTGTTTAAATTACTCTTTAAGTATATTACTCCTACCAAGATTTAAACACTCAAGTATATTACTCCTACCAAGATTTAAACAGATCTGGTCCGTCCATCTCGCTCTTTCCAACTAATCACCACAAAATAATATCAAATCCCAACCCCTCTTTGTCTTTAGGACAATGACAAACTTGTTATTTGAAAAACACCGTTCTCTTATGTATAATAGATGTTGATAAAATTATGTTTATCAAAAATTAGGATTTTAGAGCTTAACGTGGAGATGTATAGAGTTATAGACAAAAAAAAAAACGCAAGACCTACGCTAACTTATAAATGATATAAAGTTATAAATGATCTCAATAGTTTGTTGTGGCGAATGAGGAACGAAGAGAGTATAGAGAATACGAAAAGAATAAAAAGGAGAAAGAAAGATTCTTGAGAGGAGGAGGAAGAAGAAAGATTCATGAGAGGAGGAAGAAGAAATGATGAGGAAAATACGTGAGGTAGAAAAATATGGTGCAATAGAAGGAGAAGTGAAAGATATGGCATGGTAGATGGATTTTAGGTCAAAAACTGTCATGCCTCCACTCTAGCCCAACAATATTTTCCCCACTCAACCGCCCCCAAAGAAGGTGTGGGGCTTTACCTCAAAAGGCCTCAGTGTCAAGTAGAGTCTGAACCCACAATATGAATCTCATTACGTACGGGAACCTAGTGAATGTAAGAATAACAATTGGTGCAACCATAAGTTCTACAAGGTTGAACACCTCTCGCGTATACCTGCTCCAGTCTCTCTCACCCCCTTTCTACCACCAATATTCGCCACATTTAACCACTTTATTGGATGTGTGAGGTTTTACCTCAAAATGCCTTGGTGCCAAGTAAAGTGTAAACCTACAATATGAATCTCATTATGGATGCGAACTTAGTCGACGTTAGACTAGCCATTGATGCAACCATAACCTCTACAAGGTATACCAACTTGGGGTATTACAATCCTTACACAGTTACACCCATAGGAACATGCCATCCTTGATGTAAAGTAGAGTGAACTCACATTATGAACTTTACTCTGGACGGGAATCTAGTTGATATAGGAATAACCATGGACGCAACTCTAACTAACCTCCACAAGATTAGACACCTACTCAGGTATTATAGTTTCCACACCTTGAGGAACAAGCTATCTTCAATTTTGATACCATTCACACCTCCACTTTACCATTAAACCTTATGGAGGTGTGCGGTTTTATCTCAAACGGCATGGCTTCCTAGATCTCTTTTAAGAGTGTATAAAACCAATATTAATCTCGCTCCAGAAGGGAACCTTGTCATTGTGCGACTAACCATTGGTGTAACTATAGCCTCTAGAAATTACACTCGTTCGCGAGATTACAGTTCTCACAACTTTCAGAACAGACCGCCCTCGGCTCTCGGACGATAACAAACAATCCGCACACCTCAAAAAGTCTTGGAGTATGAACTCACAATTTGAAATCGCATTTCTTAACAAGAATCTAGCCGATACAAGCATCCAGTATCCGTGCTCATGGAGTCTTAGACCTCACGCTTGTTCGTCCTTGACTCTGAAAACATTATGTCATACCCCCACTCTACTCTATCAATGTTATCCCTATTTAACCAACTGTAAAAAAGGTGTGAGGTTTTACCTCAAAAGTCTCGATGTCAAGTAGAGTGTATACCAATATATTTAGTTGATATGGGACCAAGGTAGTTGGATGCGATATGTGCGCTCGTATATGCGATTGGACGCAGATACGTTGTATTTTATCGCTTTTTGTTGCATACTACCGCATTTTCCAATGCAACGCAAATGCGAGAAACCAAATGAACCACGATAGATAACACAAACAAGGAAAATATTGTCTGAATATACGCTAATACTATGCAAAAAAACCCATATATAGTAAATAATTGCTACATCTATTTTACGATATTAATATGTGATACAATTATGAAAAGTATAAGTTTCTCAATAAGGTTAAGATAGGAGATACGAGAAGGAAATACTAAATTACCTTATTCAAAACAAAACCTAAAATATGAAACACCTACATTCCAAGAACTATCCTAAAACCAATGATTTATTAGTTTGCTACTTGGCATATAGTTTGTTAGTTACATTTTATTATACTGTTATATTTTTTCTTAATTAATATATTGCCTATGTAGACTTATGTGCACATATATTAGGATTAGATACAATTTTTGCCTACTGTTTCACAATATTCGCAATGGCGTTGCAATATTCACGTAATCCGCAATCGCATTTTTACGCTCGTGGTCGCATCGCAACATGCATTAACTACCTTTTGTGAGACTAACTATTGATGTAATCATTATCTCTACAAGGTTAGGCGCCTCTCCAGTGTATCGGGGTATTTTGAACTGTTTTAATCTCCCTCCTCTACACCTGAACAATATTTTTTCAGATACATATAGTTTAATCAACTCCACTTTTGACGGATAGGAGTCTCCATGAGCTTTTTCCTTTCCTGCCATTGAACAATGACAAAGTACAAGCCCTACGTGGAAATCTCGAATCAGTTACCCAATTTTACTTCTCTTTGATATAAAAGAACATCCACTAATCCAAGGGGCTACAATCCTTATTTAAAGAAAGTTCCTACAGTTACAGTTTCTAAACCAACTAGGAAATCAGAGAAAATACAAAAACTGAAATAAAAGAAAAACTCCAACTCCTATAAAGAGCTGGTCTGAAATCAGCAACCCAAGCTTTAATCCCTAGTTACCCTAACTACTAAAACGCCCAAGGATGTTTACTTGTACCACATGTGTGACTCACACCATAAATCTAGTACAAGTATAGACTCCCGTCTTCGTTTCGAGAAAAAAAAATGTTCTCCTCTAAGGAATAACTCTGTATAATCCTGCACGATCTCAGCTAATAACAAGTTAATGTAAGTAGTTGTACTCCAGATAATGACTTAGTCACTCAAAAGTCTTGCTTCTACAGTTTCTTCGGATAGATAGCAACAAATGAGGAAACTTTTTAAAGCTGTTAACTATATATTAGGTAGCGGACGCAAGATGTGCATGACTTCAAATACTTAGTAGGGCATTTGTTTATATATGCATGCATGAGTCAGATGTGAGTACCATATTCATTCCGTCTGTATCTAAATTTTGAGGTTTTATAATTGGCTTTCTGGATAACGTGTCCTACCTCAGGCTGTTCTTAAGCAATTCGGGGCTTACGGAGGTTCAGATACTTTAGTTACAGATGAGGCGGAGTATCTTCAGCATCAAAAGCTTGAGAAGCTGTACATATCGACCCGCGCGGGAAAGGTAATCCATCTTCTATATTTTGTATTGTATTATAGTCATTTTTTGATTTCATTCTCAGTTTTTATATTTTCAAGTTTTGCTTTCTTTGTTATATTCTTCTTTTAAATACCGTTATATCTTATCCAGCACTTTCAAAGGGATATTGTTCGTGGTGTAGAAGGTTATATTGTTACTGGATCAAAACAAGTTGAAATTGGTAAGCCAGTCAAACTGATCCACTTAGTTACAGATCTTGTCTAATTTTAATTCATTATTACAATTATAAGGTCTTTAACAAAAAAAATCCTCAACAGGTAATAAATTATCAGATGATAGCAGGAAATATGGGAGTGAAAATACCTGTACTAGTGGCAATACGTTGTCGAAAGCTGCGCTAAATTACTCACGAGCTCGTTCTCAAATGGAAAAAGAGCACGGAAATCTGTTAAAAGCCTTGGGCACACAGGTTTGATTAAATCGTCTAGACCAAACAGTAAAATGCCATTCATTCTATCTGAAAATTTCTATAATGGTAATTTGTTATGTCTAGTATAAAATATTCATTTGTTTTGAAATTACGGTGTTATGACAGCCTCACACTCACGTAATATATCACAATAACCTGAGCTTTTTCCATTTATACAATTTAAGTCTGGCATTCAAGAGGATGAACATTGGGTTGGTGAATGTATCTGGATTCTGGAATCTGTGTATCTAAAAAAGGAAGTGTTTTAATTCAGTTGTTTTTTGTTTATTCAAAGAAACATGACATTATATATATTTTTTGTCCCTTGAATTTGTAGTGTGATTTTCGTAGGTTTTGTGTCTGTTTTTGGTAATCTTTCGTTGAATAGTAACCAATTTTTAAAATAGGGGGTCAAAGATGGGTAAGCATGAGATCTAGTAAAGTGATGTTAGTAATTCAAACAAATTTTTCTCGTAGCTGTTGTGATAGTTTAGGTAGATTCGTTGTTGCTACAACACCCTGTTGGTTTCTTATAGTTACCACCCTCGATTACTCTCTTTAGACCAACATATTGAGGCAATAAGCTGAGGGTGATTTGTTTTTATAAGTTAACCGTCAAGAACAAGGTTTACTGTACTTGACTTTTATGTTCAGCATAAGTAAATCTGGAGCATGATAGTGTACAGTGTCACATCACAACCCAAAAGGACTGAACAGCTCCACTTTTATCTTTTCGAAAGACTCCTCCCGGCGTAATGTACTGTGCTGTTAGGACGACATTGCTCTTGATTCTTATCAATCTTCAATTATGAATTCAGCAATAATCCCTTACTCGCTTTCCTCTAGGGTACATACATTTAGGGGCATGAATCTTGCAACCATCTAATCTAAACCTTCGTCGTCCGACCTATATCTCAATGGATCAAAATTTTAGTTAGAACCACAAATTAAGTGTTTTACTTTTGAGGTACTGTGAAACCTATCTTATTGCACCTTTTATAAAAACCTCTCTAAATGCACCAAAAACGTTGGCCCCTAAATGAATATCCTATCTAATTACAACCTCTCTAAATGCATAACGTTTCTTTTTGGACACTCTATGCTGGTTCAAGGGTGTGCATTTATATAGGTTTCACAGTAGTTATAAAAGAGTTAGGTGGTTGATGCTTGGACAGAGGTGGGGCTGGGGCACTGGTGATAGGGTGGGGTCTTCTACACATCTCCTAGGGCACCAAACTGCACCTCATCAACTAAAACGGTAAATGTTTTGAATAATGATTCAAGCCATCACTATAAAAGACGTTCCTAATTATATCAAATAGGGTAAGCTATATATTCAGTTTGAGAGTGGGATATCTGCAGTCACCTTCACTGGCTTTCAATAGTGTTTTCCTATTTTTCCATGGTTTATGGTAGGTATGCAAAACATCCATTGAGTCACATAAAGAGCGTAATGACATTAGTGATGACATCAGGTAGAAGAGGTTAATGTAATGTGTATTGAGAAATTTGTCCCCTGGTTGTTGCTTGCCAATATTTATCAAAATCCTAATAGTCATCTGATCTAGAAACAGTTTGGTTCATGAAATTCTTACAACATTTATATAGAAATATCTTTAATATAAAAATAACTATGTTATCGTAGTATGATCTTTATGACGATGAGGGTGGCTTCTCCCTACTTCGATTATCTTACAATATTCTTATATCTGTATAACTAATCATGTGGCTCCCAATGTCCTGAATCTCAACAGGTTGCAGAGCCATTAAGGGCAATGGTAATGGGAGCTCCATTGGAGGATGCACGGCATCTTGCGCAACGTTATGATAGAATGCGTCAAGAAGCTGAAGCTCAGGTAATTTTCAGCAAGATGATATGTCTGCCTAGTAGGTCTTATTTAGAAATAACTTAATAAGGATTGTTCTTTCTAAAGTACTGTCATCTGCTGCGAACCTTATGTCAATTTTTTTTCAGTTTAAATTGCAATTTGTTTTTGCCTGGTACTTGCAAAAATGTTTGTATTTACCTTAAAACTTTGTATTTATGTTTTATTTTGGACTTAGGCAGGCCATTGACGTCTCCAAAAAGCAAGCAAAAGCGAGAGAATCGATGGGTAATCCCGATTATACTTTAAAGGTTGAATCAGCAGAAGCTAAGCTGCAAGAGCTGAAGTCAAACGTAGCAATATTGGGGAAGGAAGCTGCAGCAGCAATGACTGCTGTAGAAGCCCAACAACAAAGGTTGACACTACAAAGACTTATTTCCATGGTAATGCATTTTCATTTTTTCATATATAAAGTATAAACTACAAGACTGCATTACCAAATGTTATAAGAAATCAATGTTCTAATGTCTAAAATGTACTCTTGTTGGTATGTTTCATTGAAGGTCGAATCTGAACGAACTTATCATAGCAGAGTCCTACAGATACTTGATCAGCTTGAAAGCGAGGTATGGGTTAGCGCCTTTAGATTGGTTTTTCTTCGTGGATGCTAGGCCTGCTCCTATTGTTGTTGCTATTGGACTTATTATGCCTGTTTAATATACAATGTTGGTTACAGTTTATTTTATAGGTTATCAGACTGGGATATCCCAATTCCAGACCATATTTATTCAAATTTCCTAAACAATGATATGTTTACGGGTTTTCTTCTTATGACACCTATTTTGTTGTTGATAGATGGTGTCAGAGCGCCAAAGGATTGAAGCTTCTCCTAGTCCAGTTGTTGATAACACTATGCCTCCACCTCCGTCATATGAAGAAGTTAATGGTGTATTTTCTCCTTCAACATATGAGGGAGTAACAGACGCCATGGGATATTTTTTGGGAGAGGTAATTATTTTATATTTTCACTTCTAGTTAGTAGTGAAAAGAAATGCAGATTTTCTGACAGTTCGTTGTTGTATCATCATTTTCTTTAATCACCCTTTTTTTGTGTAGGTTGTGCATCCTTATCAAGCCGAGTCTGATGTGGAACTGAATTTGTTCATTGGTGACTATGTTGTCGTGCGAAAGGTTCTTATATATTTCTCTCTTGCGTTTTATATAATCCAAGTGCTCTCTATCTCTCAAAGTCGAAGTATCAAACTCGTATCTTATATTATGATGAAAATGAAGTTGAATTACATATGTCTAACTCCTATTAAATGTAGTTACATGTACAATAATACTTCTAGCATTAAAGGGCTTGGAAGATAAATGCAATTTCTTTTAGGTCAAAACGCTCTATAACAAAGAAATGTCTAGTGAATATATTATCTACCTATCAATTAATTGCCAGCAATTAACTCTGGTTCATATAAATCTTATGTCGTAGCACTTTAAAACCTGCCTCAAGTTGTGGGACCATCTCCTTCACTTTTTGCCCACATACGCCCCTTCATAGGTCCATACGGTGATGATTTGCGTGATTAGTTCTCTTAAAAATGATCTCCATATTCTTCATACAAGAATACTTGGGTCCCTTTTTCCATTCATAAACTTTATTAATTATTGGATCCGACTTATCGTTCATGTTGAAGTTTTGATTTACACCTCCTTTCTCTACTCTATTCCTGCCCTTCCTACAAGTACTTCACTGCCTCAAATCTTCAATATTTAACGCCTTGTCTGTAGGAATATGCTGGTTTTTCTTTGTAATAAGTACTCAAATGTGCTCTTCTTATAGGTATCAAACAATGGGTGGGCAGAAGGTGAATCGAAAGGGCGGGCAGGTTGGTTTCCATTTGGGTATGTTGAAAGACGAGAACGAGTTCTTGCAAGCAAGGTGGCGGAAGTGTTTTAAAGTGTTTGTTGACTCGTCCACACTAGGAGGAAAGAGTCTTGGCAAGCGTACGTGTGTATTTTTTGCTCAGAGGTTCGTTAACGTGATTTATGATACCTAGATACAGTAAGGATACGAGGAATCCATTTTGAGATATCCCCATCTGTCTGTTGTTGACAACCTCCATTTCTTTTTTGTGATGTATATTGTAATGTTTTCACTATATTCAGATAACTGAGCTCATTTAAGCGTCCTGAAGTTCCAACCTTTTGCCAAACATGTACCGTTGAGGGATTAATTTTTTCTGCCCATCTTTTCTTTACTTTGGCAACTCAACTAATTTTGGGATAATGACTGTAAAATATATGCCTTATTATTAAAACATCGGTCCTTTTTGTTGTGATTTTTAAGATTTTAAGCAATAATATTTATGCTTACTACGATATACGTGATGAATCGACCAGTGATTAAATTTCTGGCTAGATATCATACATCAATCTGATATTTTGGTATTGAAACCTGAGGGTATGATATATGGAAGTTATCTTGACGAGTATTTTTATTATTATTTATGTTTTAGCAGGATTCAGTACCATTGTACCAACCGCCAGTATGATTGAAACCTTTTCACAAGACTCGCCACAAAGGAAATACTTCTTTCCCAGATAATAAAATTTAGTACAATAATATAATTTGAAGATTCTTAAAGAAAAATTACAATACATTTCATAGACATTCTAAGAAGCAGACTAGTTTGTCTTTTATCTTATTTTCATTATATTTCAGCAAACCCTTTAACAAGAGCATGATAGAAGTTGAATTCAACCGCTATAAACCGTCATTAAATAAATATTTACTAACAAAACAATCAAAATACAGTATTCTAGATATTTTGGGTACAAAGTAAGAGCAGGCGTAGCCTAGCTAAAGTATAGCTAGCAAGATGAGTTGGAAAGTAATATTTGAAAAAGTTAAAAAGTATAGCTAGCAAGATGAGTTGGAAAGTAATATTTGAAAAAGTTAAAAAAATTGAAAAAGTTAAAAAAATAGACTCCCCAAAAACTACTCTATGTAAAAAGAAAATATGACGTGTAAATAAAAAAGGTTAAAAAAAGTAGTTTAAATTTTCAAACACTTTCTAACTATTGATTTTAGTTAAAAAAAATTTTTCCATGTAATAAAGTTTTCCTAGGTGGCTACCCAATTATTTTTTATGAGAGAGTATTGAAACCTAAAATAACTACCCAATTGGGGAGGCTAAAAATATGATTTTTAGTACTTTCTCCTCTTTAACTATAGAGAGCCTACACGATGCTCTAAGAAGACCAAAACTAGATTCTGGTCAAGTCGATAATAAAATCAGATGCAAAGTTTTGCAAGCTGTGCATCTCTCCTTGTAAATCAGAGAGCCAAACCAGGAAAATGCAATTCTGCAAAATAGAAATAAGCTAATTTAGCTTTTATTAAAGATGAGCTTAGAGAGATTTATTGGATAGCAGTACTTACAATAAACTGAATGATAGTATCGCTTAGTGTAGAAGAAAGCTATCATTATTGCAAGAAAAATGAAGAATGTCATAATCTGAAAGGGAATAAGGACAGTAAGAATGGTGCCATATTCTTCATATAATATCACTAGAGATATGAAATAGGATAGGGTTTACCAGAGTTGAATTGAATCTTGGTTTGGTATCAAGTATGTAAGATCTCCTGCAAAAATCATAATTTTTTTTATCGTCATTGTTGTGATGTAAACTCAAATCGTGTTCCCTTAAAGCGAACTAGGAGCAGTAACAAATCTTTGATTTAGCAACCCAGAGTTACTGCAGCACTTCTGTATGGCCTCTATACTGCTAAGCATTTTTGTGGCATTGGGATCATTCTTCTCAACCTGCAAAACATGGAGTTCACGTATTATTTTACTCCAATTAAAGTGGTTGAGACTTGAGGTGTGGAATTGATTTATGGTGGATAAAAATGAGGACAAGCCATCAAAAAAATTGTATACGGTACCACATAAACTATAAAGTACAACCATTTCATACTGAAAAATTACAGATTGTTAGATTTATTTAATGGCGATGGACATTTTTTACAGTAGTGTCCACCCTTTTAAGTTAACAGCACCTCTAAAGCCGATTCACATTGTTAACAAGTTCTGCGTACCATTGATTGACAAAGAAACATGAACTGTAATTGATCTTCTCAGTGCTAAGGACCAAATACAACTTTTTCGATAAACCTCTTATAAAACAACTACTAGCAGCCTTCATTATGATTTTTTAAAATTCATGGGTTTCTCAAACTGAAAGCAAATGCAAAAGAGAAAACAAAAAGGGCCAAGTAAAGTTATTCCAGTGTTTGCTTCTGATATTGCTTGTCACATTCCGGTTTTAATAAACGTGAAGATGTATTTCCCTCACTAGACGGTTTTTGGTGGTATATTTTGGTCTTTTGGTCTCTACCTGAGATCACATCACAGAAGGACTCAAATCTACTTGACTAAAGAAGGATGAGAATTTAACTGCATGACCCTTGAGGATCTAGTCGGAAATTGACGATCTGGCCAGTGGCCCGGACACCTCTAGTGAATAAAGAAAGAAAAAAGGATGTGAATTTTACGAGATTATTGAATATTAAAAAAATATCCAAAGTACAATTTATATTCCAATGTTTTACTTATACGGCATCATCTGCATTAATTGGTGTCTACAATAAGAACTGCCAATAGTATCCAAGTCTCAATCCTTCATACAAAAAGTATAATCGGGGGAGCGAGGAGCGATACTGTTATTTTCTTAAATTTGAGATATTTAAAAAAGTTAATCACATAGTAGGTATATATACAAAGATGTGATATACCATAGAATATAGAATAGCTTCAGGAAAAAATAAAGATATCTGCAATATTCACAATACTGGACTGATATATCAGATAGATATCATATCGTAACCTCGATTAACAATTGCCGAAAATTTTGACCGTGTCTACAATGAGCTGACTACTATCAATAAGAAAAAGATGCACACTGTTTCTCAGCTGATACAAATCCCAGCCTAGTTAATACATAAAACATTGTCTCTGGAAATGCAATAATATTGCTAATAACCTAAAATAAAATGGCATTTGCTAGAAACATATATCGTAGCTTAAACTTCAGCATAGTAAAAAAGTAAAAGAAAGCTCCATAGACGTTAGCCATTGTATTTGTTCTGTCAATAATTTTAGCAGTAAGATCTACAAAAAATAGTAAAAGAAAGAAAGTCAGTACCAATTAACATATGACTGCTCTATTCATTCTGTAATTTGCTTTGAAAAAGAATAAATAATCAATTTCTGTATTTTTTTTTGTAAAATTCAATTGTTCGTAGCCGTAAAAATGTACAGAACATTAAAATGGTCTAGTATTTGAAGTCTATGCTTTCTGAGGTAAATTAAAGTTGAGACTAAAACTCGCTTAATAAAACCTTCACTGTTTTCTGACATAGTCCAAACTCCCAACCCACATTCTGCCACATGACGAACTTTTCAAAGCTTGTTTTACTTCTTTTTAATAATTTTTGGTATCCTGTTATGAAGCTATGCAAATAATTTTAACAATCAGCTTGACAAAGACTCATAACAGTTAGTAATAAATTTTTATTTTCTTTAACATGAAAAGCATAGGTCCATCTAGACTTTTCATTATTTTTTCCCCCTCAAACACATCAAACATGATACTAATTATTAGCCAGTAATACAAGCACATTCCCAACCAGAAGGTGAAATTTTGTCCAAATTGTGGATCTCAACTTTCTCTGCAGAATAACCATTAACCACCTTTTGGTTACATATTTAAAAAAAAATTAAAAAAATTAATAGAATGTTAAATGAGAGAGAGAAATAGCTTTTTCCTAAATTTAATATTGTGCGCGCATGTCCAAAAAAGAAACAGTTCTCTTACCACGTCTCATTTTCACTATTCCTCTGAAAACCTCAATGTTGTTGTAACATAAAGCAAGAGTTCCAATTGCCATGACCTAATACAATTAACAAAAGTTCATTTTACGTTTAGGTCCAAATTTAAGCACTTAATTTTATTTCTTTTGCTACAGATCATGAAAATTTACAAAACTATTGAGTTTGAGCCATAATAGGATCCACAGTTTCGTTTTAATTTACTCGCTCGCATAATTAGGACAGTAAGGGTGTGTCTGGGTTGTGAAAGATGAAGGAAAAGGGAAATCATTTTAAAGAGAATAAAATTATTGAAACTATTTACCCTTGTTTGATTGGAATGAAATTGAAAGAAAACACTAAATATCTATATGCCAAGGTTGTGTCTAAAATATTTACTCTCTCCCTCCCCAATTTTTCTCTCATTCTAATTATCTTTGTCTCACACTCAAGATTTAGTTTCTCAGTAGGGACCCTGGTGATGAAACCCTCTGAACTTAAGAAAAATAACCTTTAATGCACTGAGTTAAATGGCAATTACTCTTTTGACAATCCAAATTTTTGAATAATTGTTGCTCCTGAACAAATAAATTAGTAATTAATTTTTGTGAACATTTTTTGAATATTTTTTAGTGCTAACTTTTGTAACTCGGCAAAAGAGGGCATGCAAGGTATAGTAAGCAGTTCAGCTTTACAGATTTCCCACCTGAGGAATAGCACAAAATCGGAATGTGGAAGGATCTTGTAAATCAGACATGTATTTCAGACAATCTTCCGCGTGTAGTAAGGCATCGGTGACCATATCATTCAAGCATTGTATGGCTTTATCTGAGTTTTCCTCATATTTCAAGTCCTGAAGCACATTTTAAGAAACAACGTGAACCAGAGGAGTTGAAGCTAAATGTAGTTACATAGAGATTCCAAATGAAAATACAAGTGGTGTTAAGAGCAAAACTCAAAGAGTTCAAAGGAGATTACCTCAAGTTTGTTAACATATTTACTCCAAATTTCACGCGCGCGATTTTGAAATTTCATTAATATCCTCCAGATAGTCTCGAATAATATTTGATTTCTGTAATTCAGGGCGTGGAGATATAGCATGTCAGACTTACAGTGCCAACAGAAAATCCTATTCATATGCGCAGTTAATTACTTATCAAACTATGTGTATAAGAGCACTACCTGAAGAAATAATCCCATTGAATTGGAGAGAGAATCTGAAGCCAAATCTTCAAACTTAGAGGCATAGAAAAGCTTGGACAATCCTAAACTAACAAGTCCTGCTACATAGTGACAATACTCGTCGACTCATCAACTGTTTCTACCGACAAGATAAGAATGGAGTAAGCGCTACACTTGCATAACCTATATTGTTAAAACAGCAAAAGAAAATAACTAGAAGATTGCTTTAACAACTAGGGCCCATCTGACACGGACCAACTTAGCACAAGCTTGGTACGTGTGGCACTCAAGGCACGTGCCTCAAGTAAACCTAATTATCCGTCTCTTTCAATCGTCTTTTTAACACAAAATCACATAATATCACTTAATCTCAAGGCAACACAAACACTATACAAAGGGTCTTTGAAAACTTTATTTCATTCATTTATTAACAACAATTACAAAGCTTTTATTCCTTCTCGGATGTATCGGAGTCAAGTCCTCTACATATATAGCTACTAAGAAAATAACTAAGAACCAAAAGGAAACATCAAAGTTGGAGGTGAAGTGTACTCCCCATTTTGGCTAACCTAAACTTTACAGAAATAAACAAAACTTTATACAAGGCTTAATTACAACCTAAAGTTACTATTTACAAAGTATGGGCTCAATCCGCTGAGGCATCACAATCTCTCCCACTCAGCTTGGAGGCGCCCTTGTCGACTTCTTCTTCTACATCTGTCTCTTCTCTTTCCTCTCTTGCTTGGCCTCAATCTTCCTGAGTCGAACCAGAAGGGGATGAGAATCTTGGTGCTCCCAGCTGGCTTCCGTGTCTGGCATATCCTTCCAATTCACTAGGTACTCGTAGACTTCCTCCTTGGTGTCCGGGTCAACATGAGTCACTCTGTGAGCAAGAACAGTCTCTGGAACTTGGTTTGGGTTGACTGGCTTGAGAGGAACTTGAGGTCTGACAGTACTTTAGCTTGGATCTTCCTTGTCTTGGTGGTAAGGCTTTAGGGCGCTGACATGGAACACTGGATGGGTGAAGCGAAGATGGGGTGGCAGTTAAAGCTTATAGGAAACCTTTCCAACTTTTCCAATGATCGGCATCAGACCTATATACTTGGGTACCAGGCCTTTGTGTACTCTGTCACTTCGGTGCTTGAGGTAGGAGTTCTTGACCGAAACAAGGTCTCCAACTTGAAAATGATCTGGTCGTCTCTTATGATCTGCTCATTTCTTCATTCTGGCGGACGCTTTCTTTATAATCGGAGACCACTGTGTACGGTATGAGGGGCTGCTGCCCTAATAGTATCTCAGAGGGACTCATGTTGGTTGATGAACTCTTCTGCAGATTAAAGCAAAATTGTGCTACATCTAGGAGTTCGGCCCAGTTCTTCTTGTTCGCCCTGACGAAGTGTCGAAGATATTTTTCCAACATTGCATTGAAGCATTTGGTCTGACCATCTAATTGCAGGTGGTTACTGGTTGAGAAGTTGAGAGTGGATTCCAGTAATCTGAACACTTCCTTCCAAAACTTTCCAGTAAATCTCGAATATCTATCGTTGACAATGTCCTATGGCACGCCTCAATACTTAACAATGTGCTTCACAAAGAGACGCACTATTTTATCTACCGGGTAAACAATTGGGGATAGAATGAACGTTGCATACTTAGAGAATATGTCGATGATCATGAGTATGGAACCATATCCTTTAGTCTTAGGTAACCCAGAGATAAAGTCCAGAGAGACGCTTTCCCAAGGTCATGTCGGTACAAGAAGTGGTTCAAGTTGTCCAAGTGGCAAGTCCCGATTCACTCTGTCTTGCTGGAAAATATGTCAAGTCCGCGTATAATCCATTACTTCATTTTGATAATTGGGCCAATAGTAACCTCTGTGCAACAGGGATAGTATTCTCTGCCAACCCGGATGGCCGACCCAAAGAGTATCATGGTACTCTTTTATCAGCTCCCGTCTTAGTCCTGTGAACCGAGGAACATAAATTTGTTGTCCCTTCGTATATAAAAAGCCATCTTCTACCCAGAACCATTTTTTCTTCCCCTGTTTTACCAAGTTAATGATGACCTGGGTCTGAGGATCCACTGCTCACCCTATGCAGATTCTATCTTGGAGAGTGCTGGTAACATAAGAGTGAGACTATTCGGCGGCTATAGAGATGGCCACTAGTTCAGCCTTACGGCTTAACACATCTGGTACATTGTTCATCCTCTTTGGCTTGTGCTCGAGATCTAAATCAAACTCTGCTAAAAACTCTTGCCAACGAGCCTACTTCGAGGTCAACTTCTTCTGTCTAAGGAAATGACTTGCCGCACTATTATCGGTCTTCACCAGAACCTTTATTCCCAACAAATAGTATCGCCATACTCGCAGGCAATGCACAATAGCTAAGAGTTCCTTCTGCTGGGCTGAATATCGTCTCTCTGTATCATTCAGTTTCCTGCTCTCATATGCAATCGGATGCTCATCTTGTAACAACACTCCACCGATAGCATAATCAGACGCATCGGTATGTACTTCAAACAACTTGGTTAATCCACAATACGATTGAGAAGCTTTTAGTTAGTAGAGAAACACGAAGAACACCAATATTGGGAAAAATAAAGCTTCAATTGCTTTAAAAAATGAAGTAGATTACAATGAATCACTCCAAAACCCTAGGCTTTTCTCAGAACTCTTTCAGATCTAACATCATAAAAAAAGATAACCTAAGTCCCCTTTAAGTAGAGGGAACTCAAAATTACAAAATGGAGCGCATCTCGAGGGAAAATAATGTCTGAGAATCAAAATACCACCAGAGTCGTTCGAACGAACTAGGAAGTCGTTTGAACGACTTTATGACTAATTGGTCTAAAACCCTAGAAACTTGTCTGGTCGTTCGAACGAAATTCTAACTCGTTCGAACGAAATATGGCTATAGGCCAAAATTCCAGAGGACATGACAACTCGTTCGAACGACACTCAACTTCGTTCGAACGACTTTGACAAATCTTCAAATTAACCTAGATCCTTCTGGATCATGGCTCCCCCCTTTAGAAGCCTTGAGCTCTTGCTCAAGCTAGAACTGGAGAGGTGGGAATGCGGCACTACTCATTACCCTGCTGTACCACTTTGACGTACGAGGTAGCTGACCCTTCTTCCCAACTCGAAACGACTCAAAATGAACACATATCTTGCATGGCAGAAACTTTCAGCGAAACATACTACGCCCCTTAGAATCATCATATCCTGACGTAACAAAATGTTGGATTTGCATAGAGACCAACATAACGGAAGTAGTTGGTAATGGGGGTCGAGATAATCTATCAGCCAATTTGTTGTCCACTCCCTTCATAAACTGTATAATCAAGGCAAATTATTGGAGATACGACAGCCCCTTCATCTGACGAGCTTGTTGTAGCTTGGACTATGTAGCTAAAAACTGGAACGGTTTGTGATCAGTATGTACCACAACCTCCTCTTGCAACTTCCCCAAATCGGTTTATTGCCTAAAAAACGTTATCATTGGAGACAACACTCGAGCCGACGTACCCAACTGAACCAGTCGCACCAATAACACAAACTTGCCGTTCGCATTAATCAACCGTTTCACCTGAGTCGCCGTTACCAAATTTGACGTAATGGCATGCTCCTTACAAACATTGATATGGAACTCCTTTCCCTCCTTCACAAGGCGATACTTGCGAGCTCTACGGTAATGAATTGCATCTTGGTCCCAAAGATAAGGGCTACCCAAGATAACCTGTCACACATCCAAAGGAACCACCTCGCACGTCACCTTATCAATAAACTTCTCAGAAATTATAAACTTGAATGTACACTGCTTCGTGATCATCACATCCGCATCTTTCTGAATCCACCCCAAACCATACGACATAGGATAAGCTGTAGTCATCAAACCCATCTTCTTCACCAACGTCTCAGAAATCAAATTTTTCTAACTACCTGGATCCATAATGGCCTTGACCAAACTCTGATTTACCTGAATACTGACATGAAAAAGCTCTTCCTGACTCTCTTCCTCGATAACCAAAGTTCACTGAAACATAAGTGTAAGCTTAGGATTCGGTTTATCGATATCCGGAAGGTCAACAACCTCAGTGGCTAGTACATATTTATCTTTATTGCGCTTCTCCTCCTTCGGCCTAAGCTCCAGGTGAAGTTTCCAACAATGATCAGAAAGATGCCTACTCGCCTTATAATGATTGCAATGAAATTCCCTGGACAAAGACCCCTCTCCTTTGACCTCTCCCTTATGCCCATTTTTTCAACTAGACTTGTACCCCGACTTGTTCTTGTCGTCTTCTTTGTCACTTTTCAAGTACTTACCTTCAATGGCAATTGCCTTCACGGTAGCGTCCACGATATTGGTCACAGTAAAGAGTTTCAACTCTCTCCTAATGGACTCCGACAAACCCCCCGTGTACTTCATGAATACCTCATAAACATCCACATCAATATCCAAAACCAAAGCTTGGTTATGGAATGCCGTAGTGTACTTCTGTATGGATTGCTCAAACTTTTGGCGTAAATTATGCCATTTATACCATCTCTCTTGCTCATACCCAATCGGATAAAACTGCTTTCGTACTAAAGCCTTGAATTCTGTCAAGCCTAAACTTCCTACATCGTAGCATTTCTGATAAGATTTCCACCACGTGAATGCATGGCTTGAGAATTTTAATGTAGCAAAACATATTTGCTGAGCATTATAGTATTTGTAAGCATAAAAATGGGTTTCTAACCTATCTAACCAGTTATCCAATATCTCAGCATCGATCGAACCGTCGAATACCGGAATTTCAATCTTAAAACCAATACAAAGATTACGCACAAGATTTGTGGACTCACCAATAACCGATCGCTCATCATCAGATTCGGCATCACTAAAATCACTATCGATCTTCGTAGTACGCTTGTCACCATCCCCCTCCATAACCCCTTTCTTCTTCGAGCGGCCTTGCCGTTTCCCCAAAGAGGAAGCCTTCGCGAGATTCGTGAGACACAATTGTTCAACTAACTCCCCTACAGTAGAAGTTACGTCAAAAACTGTCGTTTCCAAAGTCATGAGTCGATTGTCAGAATTGCCCATCTTCAAATCGTCTTTCTTCTTCGAATTAGGTTTGCGATGGATCTTCAACAGACTTACTGGCTTCTCCTTCATTTGCTTGAGACAGTCACGTATAGAGACCATAAACCACAATCAACCCCCCGAGATTTGAAACTGGAAAACTGATACCACTTAATCCACAATACGATTGAGAAGCTTTTAGTTAGTAGAGAAACACGAAGAACACCAAAATTGGGAAAAATAAAGCTTCAATTGCTTAAAAAGATGTAGTAGATTACAATGAATCACTCCAAAACCCTAGGCTTCTCTCAGAACTCTTTCAGATCTAACATTTTAAAAAAAGATATCCTAAGTCCTCTTTATATAGAGGGAACTCAAAATTACAAAATAGAACGCATTTCGAGGCAAAACAATGCCTGAGAATCAAAACACTGCCAGAGTCGTTCGTACGAACTAGGAAGTCGCTCGAATGACTTTACGACTAATTGGTCTAAAACCCTAAAAACTTGTCTGGTCATTCGGACGAAATCCCAACTCGTTCGAACGAAATATGGCTCTGGGCCAAAATTTTAGAGGACATGACAACTTGTTCGAACGGCACTCAACTTCGTTCGAACGACTTTGAAAAATCTTCAAATTAACCTAGATCCTCTTGGATCATTGGTAATATCTGGTAAGGCTAAGACTGGGTTTCTCATCACCGCATGCTTCAGGTCGTCAAAGGCTTTTTGACATTTCTCAGACCATGACCAAGATAAGTCCTTCTTGAGAAGATTTGTAAGGGGTACCAGGTGTTTCGAATATCCTTTAATGAACTTGCAGCAGTAGTTCACGAGGCCAAGAAAGGAACGAACTTCTGTAACCTCTTTGGGAGTTTTCTACTCCTCAATAAGCGGACCTTTTCCATATCCATGCGGATCTGTCCTCTGCCAATAGTGTGTCCAAGAAACATAACTTGTTCCTGGGCAAACGAGCATTTTTCCAACTTGACATATAGCTGGTTCTGTCGTAGGACTTGGAATACCAGGCAAAAATGTTTAAGGTGCTCCTCCATAGTGCGGCTGTAGATAACAATATCATCCAAGTACACCACCATAAACTTGTCAATATATTTACGGAAGAGCTCATTCATAAGAGTACAAAATGTTGCAGGAGCGTTGGTCAGGCCGAATGGTATGACAAGAAATTTATATGCCCATACTGAGTGGAACAGATCGTCTTCGGTTTGTCCCCGGCAACAATCCTGACTTGATAGTAACCCGATCTCAAATCAAGTTTAGAGATGTACTTCGCGGATTTAAGTTGGCCAATTAAGTCGGTAATGAGCGCTATTGGATACTTGTTCTTCATTGTTACTTTGTTCAGGGCTCGATAGTCGATACATAATTGCAGACTTCCATCGTGTTTCTTCTGAAATAAGACCGGGGCACCATATGGCACCTTTGAGAGGCGAATAAAGCCCGATTCCAATAGTCCATCAAGTTGTTTGCAAAGCTCTGCTAGTTCAGGCAGACTCATTTTATACGATCCTTTGGTAAGAGATTTGGTTCCAGGGACTAACTCGATTTGATGATCGATTGGCCTTCGTGGAGGTAACACCATTGGCAGTTCTTTGGCATCACGTCCTTGAACTCAGTAAGTACTCATGAGACTTCCGCCGGCATGGCACTATAAATCTGATCACCCAACTCCAACCGTAAGGTAGCAAGGTAAGTCAACTCCCCTCGCTTCAGTTTCTTCTCTAACTGAAGAGCTGATAACATTCTGCCCTCATCTCTATGTGTGGACATCTATATGATTGAGGGATTATAGCCAAAAATCTCCAAGGAATTGACGAATGGCATCGGCACTGCTTTGTGGTAGCGGAGAAAGTCCATTCCCAACATAATCTTGAAATCATCCAACGTCACTACAAGAAGGTTAACCTTCCCACTCCACTATCCCATCTTAATTGGAACCAACTTGGCAATACCATGTATCGACATTGTGGTGGAGTTGACAGCTTTCATCTTGCTAGAATATTTTATCAAACGCAGTTCCAAACGATTCGCTTCCTGAATGGCGATAAAGCTATGGGTAACACATGTATCAACCATGGCCGAAGTGCTCTACCCATTAATACTGAGGTCCACGCACATAAGTCCATTCTTAGGCTTAGTATCCTTGTGACGCCATTAGAGCATTCAATGCCATCTTCTGAGGATATTGATAAGCTTTGTGATTCCCTCCACAAAGAAAATACTCAAGTTCCCTGGACGCCCTTGAAATCTGAATAAGGAGGAAGCACCACCATTGTTACGCGGCTTGTGGTACTCCCTCTCAGAATTGGAACTCGAGGCACCGCCCATACTTGCTCTACCACTTCTGCTCTGGCCATGGCCTCCCCCACTTTTAGCTTGGTATCCCCCATTCTTGCCCTTATGGTAATTATAGGATGATCCGTTCTCTGCTGCGACTGGTAATTGGACTGAGACTGAGTCGGTTGATGCTCACTCTGCATAGGAGTGTAGTCGTTAATACGCCATTACGGATGCCAAATCTTAAGCCCGTTGCCTTTGCAGTTCATTATGGAACCATGGTTTCAAACCTTCCAAGAAACAAAACAACTTATCATTTTTAGACATGTCACGAATATCCAACATTAGGGCTGAGAACCGCTTCACATACTCATAGATGTTGCCTGTATGCTTTAGTTGCTTTAAACTCCTCCGAGCAATGAACTTAACATTCTCGGGTAGAAACTGATTCTTCAACTTTTTCTTCAAGTTGTCCCATGTGCTAATAGTACCGTGACTGCTCTGGATCTTTGCATACTTGGGGCACCACCATAGTTTAGCGTCACCGGCGAGGTACATGGTTGCCATCGGCACCTTTGCATCTTCGCTCTCAGGCCTGACTACATTGAAGTACGTCTCCATATCAAAGAGGAAGTTTTCTACCTCCTTTGCATCCCTCACCCCCTCGTACGCCTTGGGTTCAGGGACCTTGATTTTGGGCCGTTCTATACCGCCGCCCAAAGGTGTTGGTTCAGCAGTCCCAACAACCTTAACTAGGAGATTTACCTTCAAAGATAGTTCAGCCACCTGATCCAAAAGTGTAGCCATATTCCCTTCAACTACTCCTTCTAGCGTAACGAGACGTTCGCCCATATGGGCCTGATCATCTGTGAACCCGTCCAATCGTTCCTCTAAATTCATCACTTGATCGATAATCCCACATAGAGCTTGCTTCTTATACTCTAATTGGTCTAACCACGTTCGGGTGTTTGGCGCCCTGAGATTTACGGGTGGTCCCATAATCTGTGGGGCAGGGGTAGTGTAAGTAACATTGGGACCCTCCGCCATAGCAACAAGATCACTTCCCTACTAACATGTAGCTTTGATACCAACTGACATGGACCAGCTTAGCACAAGCTTGGTACGTGTGCCACTCAAGGCACGTGCCTCAAGTAAGCCTAATTATCCGTCTCTTTCAATCGTCTTTTTAACACAAAATCACATAATATCGTATAATCTCAAGGCAACACAAACACTGTACAAAGGGTCTTTGAAAACTTCATTTCATTCATTTATCAACAATAATTACAAAGCTTTTATTCCTTCTCGGATGTATTGGAGTCAAGTCCTCTACATATATAGTTACTAAAGAAATAACTAAGAACCAAAGGGAAACATCAAAGTTGGAGACGAAGCATACTCCTCCTTTTGGCTAACCTAAACTTTACAAAAATAAAACAAAACTTTATACAAGGCTTTATTACAACCTAAAGTTACTATTTACAAAGTATGGGCTCAATCCACTAAGGCGTCACACCATCTGTTAAACCCGTGTAAGAATTAGGTGGTCTCAACTTCCCCCCCCCCCCCCCCAAAAAAAAATGCCTTCTAATGTAATAGAACACCCAAAGCCGTTGCCTGCCTGATTCCTTGCTTGAGGAATGTTATCCGTCCTTGTTCACTATTTTAGATCATCATGTCCCTGTCCAATAGAGAAAAATAAAGAAGTATACATTGCCCAAATATGTTATGGATTTTGGGCTTTCGGCGCTATTTCAATTACCATGAGTTTGCTACATTGGCATCTTTCGAAAAGCGGACTTGTTTTCAACCTCATGTAGGGCTGAGGATAGTAGAATTTGGGTTTACTGTAAGAAAGAAGTAACTATGGGATCTTTCTAAAAGGCTCTTTCAGGCAAAACCCCTAATTTCAGCACTGTTTGGGTCCCTTAAACTTCCGGCCAATGTGACATTGTTGCTTGGACTGTATACTTGAATAAAGCTTTCATTATTGATAATTTACATAAACATAAGGTTATAGTTACGAGGTACTCTTCCATGTGTAAGTGTGATGGGAAATCCATTATCCATTATCCATCTTTTTCTACGTTTTCATTATACCAAGTAAATTTGGATTTACTATACTGAAATTGGTTTTACATATTCTCATCCTTGCAATATAATCATTCTCTTATTGGAATGGTACTTGAAATTTTGAAGAATATTTTTAGATGGAGCAAGACAATGTGGTGTTTGTAACTCTTGTGGTTATTTAGGCGATATGTCTTGAAATATATACGAGAAAATTCAAAGGAAAAGAGAATATGGAAGATAAAGTTATAATTTTGGTAAATCTCTTGTATTTTGACAGAGTAAAGCAGCGTTTGATGTGTAAGGGGTTCTTTAACTCTCTTGTGGCTACGTGGAAAGATGTTATTCATGAAGGTCCTTCATGTTTTCTAGCCTTGAAGGGCATTTCGCCCTTCTTTTTGTTTGATATGTATTGTTGCTTTTTGGCAACTGTCTTTTTTATTTCTTTTCTATATTCAATAACTTTACATCCCTAAAAAAACTGATTTAAATTTAATTTCAGAAAATAAATAAATCATATAGCGTCACTGGGTTATACATGTAAATTTGTCCTGTATATTTGGTCATCAATTTTATTAAAAAAGTTAAAAGAGATAGGATTTTCTTCTAATAAAGATAGACTTCAGAAAGATATATATATTCCATCATTGTTCTTTAAGTTGGATCTTGTAGGTGAATTTCTAGTTCAAATTAAAGAGTAACTACTTTACCGAGCAACACAAACTACAATAATCAGTAGAAATCTAGCCAATTTTGCTGAAAGAATGAAGATGGAAACCAAATCCATTTAAGGTCCATATTTTCAATTTAAAAGATATCAGTTATTTTAGATATGCGCACAAACCTCTTTCAATATATATTTTGCCATGTCTGCACCCATTCTTTTGGTTATATCCTCAATTGCCTCTTGATAACTGCAAAGTGGTTCAAAACAATATATATTACAATTAACAACTTAATATACAAACAAGAAACACTCATGCATACTTTATCATCCTGTTAAAGTGAACACAAACAATGCTGATCGGCCAAGACCAATTAACTTGCATGCTCAGAAAACAATGGTACAAACAAGCATTGAGATTGACATTTGTATGGAACTATTGGGAAATGTATTTGTTTTTAAGGTTACAAAGAGGTACTATCATTTAAGCCAGTTAGTATATCTCACTTGGATGTGTGTTAGTTGGGTGATTAAAGGGATCCCCCCACACCCGGCGCTTGAAGTTTGGATGGCAACCCTAATTATTTGATTGATTTTGTAGAAAGGATGTCGTCTGCAAGCTTAATTTAGTTTTTTTTTTGAGGAGACGCGTATATGTGCCTCTTAGAGTCTCTGATATATGTCCTCACTCTAATGACGTGTCCAAATTTGCCAACCCTCTTAAAAAGGAGGGACTTGAAAGAAAAAAAACAATATTAGTTCGTTTATCCGTAACAGTTTCATTAGGTGATAGAGAGGGTTACCAAGATCCTCTTTCAAGAGAGTTTGCAAATTCTGATTCCCTTAGGTGTCTGTCTCTGTGACCCATTTGAGGGAATTGGAGTTTACAGATTTGGTTTTCGTGTATTGCTGACCTGACTACTAGACAAGGGTCTTTTTACTATTGTTTACCTACAGTTTATGTTAGGCCTTCACTTAAACTGTATGTCGAAGTCCTGAATCTTATATTGAGCCTAAGAAACAATAGAAAGAAAAACAGGATATATAGCACACAGATTTTAACTTAAAACATTTATAAAAAGGATAAGTTAGAGCGCATTTTCATAATGCTTTCCTTAACTTATTCTACAAGCGTTGGGATCCATACCCTTTTCCAAGCTCTAAAAATGACGTTGAAAGCTGATGAAACTGGTCTATGAGAACTTTATACTCTTTTGTACCACCTTAGTATGGTAAAAAAGAAACAGAGTTAAAAAACATCCTAGTTAACATCCAAAGATATAATACCACATCATACCGCTTATGTTGTTAACTAGAGAGAGAAAAAAAGAAGGGAATTGTTTAGCATCAAAACTAGGGTTTCTTCCTTCCATAACCCAATAACCAAATAATAAGATAACCAAATAATAGCATCTGAGTTCTCCAAACCCAAAAGTTAGATTTTATTCCCCTTAACTCTAAATATTGTAAATCAGGAAATACGAAAAGATATGATATGGGTGTGTAAGCGGCCACCCAATACCTCAACTCCCGCTGTCTACGGAAGAATTCGACCACGAATTCTCATGAGCTATGTACTACACATGAAACTCCAGATATTACTGATGCAAATAAGCCTCATGAACCCAGGTGCCCTCTTCCTTAGTCCTCCTTCTCCATCGAATTTGAAAAATCTATATGTACCACCCTTAGCGGAAGTACAGGTATCCACATCCACAATAATATCAACAACATCGTCCGGTTTGAAAGCAGCAACCGGTGGTAAGGAAATAGGAGGAATATGGTCAACGTAGAAAGGAGTAAGGAGGTTGACGTTGACCACTCTAGATCGACGTACCTTAGGTGGGAGGTCCAACTCATATGCATTCTTCCCAATGCGACGAATAACATGAAATGGTCCTGCTTGACGAAGTGACATTTTAGAACCCACCCTCGAACGTCTCTGCTTCTCAATATATAGGAGAACAAGATCCATAGACTGAAACACAACATGTCTTCGCCTCATGTCAGCCTTGCGTTTATACAACGCATAAGTAGTCTCTAGACGCTCCCTCACCTCTTTATGTATCGCCCTGACAGAAGTGTAAACTCCTTGGTAGATGAAAAAACTGGAACTGTTGCTGGTATGGGTACAAGGTCAAGAATAGTACCTGCTGACTACCCATTTGCGATCTGAAATGGTGACATCCCAGTAGACCTATTAACCGAATTATTAAAAGAAAACTCTACCTGTGCAAGTGCAAAATCCCAAGATTTGGGTCGATCTTCTAAAATGTAACGCAATAAGTCACCCAAACTACGGTTAACTACCTCTATCGGCCCATGAGTTTGTGGATGAAACACCGTCGAGAATTGAAGCTACCACCGTAAGAGCTTCCACAATGTCGTCCAAAAATTACTTGTAAATCAAACATCCCTGTCTGAAGTAATACTTCGTGGAATACTATAAAGACGAACGACCTCCCTAAAAAAGACAAACGCCATATAAGAAGCATCCTCAGTTTTCTTACAAGGGATAAAATGGGCCATCTTCGAAAACTTGTCGACGACCATGAAAAATACATCAAGATCCTGAGTAGTCAGGGGTAACCCTATCATGAAATCCATAGAGATGTCTCTCCACGGTGTCTTTGGGATAGGAAGAGGTGTGTACAGTCCGGTGCTCTGCCATGCCCCTTTCGCCGTCTGGCACACGTGACACCGTCTGATAAAATATTGATGTCATGACGCATAATGGGCCAATAGTAACATTCTCTCACTGCCGAATGTGTCTTGGTCATACCAAAATGTCTACCCAAATCCCTTGCATGTATCTCAGTGATCAACTGTACCCTTAAAAATGACTCTGGAATACATAACACCTCCCTTCAAAATAGAAACCCATCCTGCAAATAGTAGCTGGGGTAGTCACCCTGCCCTCGGCTCTGATCTTCAATGCAATCAGTATAAATATCACAAAAAATTGTGTCTAAAGCATACAATCCTCTAATCTCATCAAAACCAAAAATTGTTTTCCTCAGCGTCACCAAAATGTGTATCATACGACTCAAAGCATCAACAACCCTGTTCTCTTTCCCTTTGACATGTTGAACTATAAAGTAATGCTGCATAGAAACCTGAACCACTTCGCCTGCCTATTAGACATAACCCGATTGTGACTGTGCATGTATCATAGAGAATCTTAATCAGAATAAATGATGAAGTCGGCATGGTACAGATAATGACACCAATGTGAGAGGGCCTAAACTATAACAAGAAGTTCAATATCATATGTAGAATATCGTAGCTGGGCTCCAGATAACTTCTTAATATAGAAGGATACTGGTTGTCCTCCCTGTGACAAGACTATTCCAATACCTATCTATTATGTAGTAACCTCAAATGGCTGTGTAAAATCTGGGAAAACAAGAACCAGTGATGTAGTCATTCTAATCTTGATCTCCTAAAAAGCCCCCGCTGCTTCGTGTGTCCACTCGAATGGCTCGGTACTTTCTCCCATGAAATCTATAATAGGGTCCATAATAGTACTGAAGCCCTGAATGAATCTGTAAAATGTTGCAAACCCATGGAAACTTCTCACTTGTTTCCTATCTGTCGGTGTAGGCCAACCTCGAATTGCTGGAACCTTCTCCTCATCTACTCAAATACCTTGTGTTGACACAACGAACCCCAAAAACTATACTGCATCAACCATAAATGAGCACTTCTTTAACTGAAGAAATAGGCTGTGCTTCATGAGAACCTGTAATACTCTCTGAACATGCTGAATATTCTCCTCTGTGGAACAACTATAAATCAAGATGTCATCAAAGTAAAAAACCACAAACCTCTCACGTATACAATCTTGGAGGACATCTGCCATTAGCTGCATAAAAGTTGATGGAGCGTTAGAAAGACCAAACGGCATAACCATCCACTCAAACAACCCATCCTTCATCTTAAACACAGTTTTCCACTCATATCCAGGTTGATTACGTATCTGATGGTGCCCTGCTTGTAAATTTAACTTTGAGAAAACTTGTGCTCCGTGTAAGTCATCGATCATATCTTCCAAGAATAGGAAACTGGTACTTAACCGTGATCCTATTAATTGCACGACTGTCCATGCACATACGCCAACTAACATTTTTTTGGGGCTGAGGAGAGCGGGTACTACACATGGACATGCTCTATCTAACCAAACCCTTGTCCCAAAGCTTACTGACCTATCTCTGTAACTCTGTATGCTATGTTGGTCTCATCCTATAATGTGGGAGGCTAGGGAGTAGAGCCCCAGGGACCAAGTCTATGGCATGCTAAATATCCCTCAGCGGTGGTAAACTCGCTTCCTTAGGTTCCTCACAAACATCATTATAATCGTGAATAATAGGCTGCCAACAATAAGGAACAAGTGTCAAAGGTGTGAAAAGTGTACCTACTAAATAGTAGGCGGTACCATGTCGCCTAACATTAGCTAAGAAAATAGATGGTGGAGACCTCACAAGGACATCAACTGGTATTACTAGGTTGAGTGTAATCTCCTTATCCTACCAAATAATAGTAAAAGTGTTGAATTTTCCATTATGTTTACTCTTGTGATCAAACTACCAAGGCCGACCCAAAAGTAAGTGACAAACATCCATAGGAACCACCAAACATATAACCGTATCCTTGTGCACCCCATCTATCACAAACGAGAGCATACATTTACTCTTGAGTTGCCCTCTTTTCTCAACCCTTGCTAAGCCAATAAATATCGAATGGTGTCAAGTGTGGAGTCAATTTCAGCCCTAACTTCTCCAAGATACTTGTTGAAATAAGGTTCTCCGTCGAACCACCATCGATAATCACATTCAAAAGAAACCCGTTGGTTATACATCGTGTCCAGAAAATTTTGTTTCGCAACCACATTACGGGTTCTCCGTCTCCTTGGGCAAGTACACGATTTACTGAGGCACATATGGGAAAAAAATTACGAACGTCACATCATGGGGTTCACCTCTGTACTTATCGTGGTTGACCCAATGATTACCGTTGCCATAGTAGGTTACGCATCCCCCATAATTGCTAGCATAACTATTGATGTGGTTGTTGACGTAGGACCTATAATAGGTACTGTCGACTCAGCTGCCAATGCAGCGACTAATATTGGTGTTGTTGTAGAACTGCTGACACAGTTGCTTACATAGTTGCTGATGTGGCTGTTGTTCTAGTAATTGCTACCATTGTTGAGCCCCTAATCGACTTTCCGCCTTCGCAAAACGAATCGTTAGTCAGGGTTTTGGTGGATGATTTTGGATAGGTTTGTTTTGTAAAATCATCGAAGAGGGTACAATCAATCTTGGTCAGTTGTTTTCATCATTTTCGACAAGTAATTTTTCAATCAACGTTGCATCTCTTGTTTCCTTTTGATTTACTTCATCTTCCTCTCTCAATTGTCTAATCACGGACTCCATTAGTGTAAATTGTTGGAAAAAAACCTTGTGGTTTTATCCTTAGTTTGAATGGTTTATATCTAAGTGGTTTAATTTGTACCACATTGGGTATATAGGTTACACAACTCTAGATTATAAGTAAGAGTTTACTTATGAGTTGTAATGTGCATAATTTAAGTTGTCTCCAACAGATACATCATGAGGTCTGTCTTAAGGTGTCCTTGGTGAAGAGTCGTAACTTGAGGTGTGATCTTTGGTG
This sequence comes from Kingdonia uniflora, assembly GCA_014058105.1. Taxonomy (NCBI): domain Eukaryota; kingdom Viridiplantae; phylum Streptophyta; class Magnoliopsida; order Ranunculales; family Circaeasteraceae; genus Kingdonia; species Kingdonia uniflora. The sequence continues at coordinate 432,637 of JACGCM010002066.1, read as the reverse complement.
AAGAGGGACTAACTTGAGGTGTGACCCTTGGTGAAGAGTCACCTATACTCTATATAACCCAACTTCGTTTTCATTTTTTATAATCAATTTTTTAGAGTTTTCTTGAGTTATTTTCAAGAGAGAAAAGACGCAATCAAGGTTCATTTGGCAGAGAGATTGAAGTGATTTCTTCTCTCTGCGACTGATTGTTGTATCCTGTGAGACAGAGGTCGATTATATCCTGTAAAGCACTATGGCAGGGGCAAATCTGGTAAAAGAAGATAGTGTGCATGCACTAGACTCGATCATATCCCGATAAGTATTTTGATCTCTTTCTAATCTCCTTAACTTGTTTTTGATACTGCCAATTTTTGAACACAGGCTAACAGCACAAATTGGGTGCGACCAATTCCAACATAATTTCTCATTTTAACATCTTTGTAGGATCAAAATCCGATTAAGTATAGGCTCTGGTACCACAATTTGTTGTAAACTAGAGAGAGAGAAAATAAAATAAAATCAAGGGAGTTATTTTACATCAAAACTAGGGTTTCTTCCTTCCATAACTAAATAACCAAATAACAAGATAGCCAAAAAATAACAACTAAGTTCTCCAAACCCAAGAGTTTGATTTTACAGGAAATACGAAAAAGACATGATATGGGTGTGTAAACGATCACCCAATACATCAATACATCAGCCTCTTTGACCACTTTTTACTTTTCAAGCTCTAGTTCATCTTGCATAAACTAATATTGTATATATATATAACCTAGAGTATGACCTTTTGGTCCCTCTAAGGCACTTAGACACCCTTAGGGTTATGTGCACAGATTGTGAATACTCAATAAGAACAAGATAAACAGACTTTTATTTATTAAGAAATACTTACAAAGAAATAGTAAACACAAATAGTAGGTAAATGTATTACAAAGAAGTTGTGAAGGAAAAAGGAGAAACTTCCAAAGAAAAACTTGCTTACAAAAGCGCTCTTAGATCTGTTTTATACTAGTGGTGGATTCTAAAGCTTTGGAGTCCAGAGTTAGTGCCATCCACGTGTAGTTTTGAGTGTGGTTGGAGTTGTCTAGTGGAAAACTAAAGTCTATTTTCTTTTGATTTTATTTTCTGCTTTAATCATTTACTTTAAATAAAATAAAGATTCGTTTTTGCTTTTGGTTTCATGCGTAGGTACTTTTGTCTTCATGCGTTGGCAGACAAAATCATTTATGCTTTTGATTTTAAAGTAAAATCATTTTTGATTTTAAAAACAAAAATGCTTCTGCACTTGGCTTTATGCGTCGGTACTTGTCCAACGAAGGCTAAATTTCCATAGTTTTCCCTTTTGTTGTTGCCTTTATCTTATGTTCTTAGACTTCAATCATGGCGTCCCAATAATTTTCCCTAGTAGCATCCAAATATTTTAAGTATTTTTATCCTCATAAGGGTCTTGACCCTCTCCTGCTAGGCAGTATTGCTGGCCCTAGCTTCCACTACCTTCTTGAATGTTAGATGCATGTGGTGAGGTCTGTATAGTAGCTTCCACAAATTGTCCTTTCTAAGTTTGCATGACTTTGACTTGTTGTTCTTCAGATGATAAACTGGGATACCGTTCCTTAATGGAATCTATTAATAGTTGGAAGACATTTGTCGAAGAGACTAATATTTCTACTGCTTTCTGTTTTTCTGCCTTAGAAGATAAAACATACTCTTCGGTCATTTTACTGATTAATTCAGCAACTCTTTCAGTTTCAAACCCATCCCACCATCTATAGAAGAAGGTTCTTTGTAGAATGGGCAATTTCAGGTCATCAAAACAAAGTTTAAGATCCCATTTTCAAATCTATGTGATATAAAATTTTATGAAATACCATAGGGTATTTCTTTCGATAGGTGGATTTTGTATAATTTTTCCCTTGAGCTTCAGGTAAAATTTGTACCATATGGTGAATATCTCTTGAAAGGATTTTGATAAAATATTAAAGTTGGGTCCCATTTTTTCCCACCAATTAAGGAACTAAGTGGGGAAACCTAATCTTTTGATAATGTCTGGATTAATGCAAAAAAGCCAAGTATTCTTTTTGATTGGATTCTGATAATAAAAGTATAGTGTCAGGCTTCGATATAATCCCAATAATTATATTACTGGTCATTTAGTTTAAGAGATCGAGATTTATAGCGATCGAATTCCCATTCGGATATGTGCATAACTCTTGCAATATAACACTTGGAGTATGTTATAGGGCTTTTTATGTCTTTCGGATTGACATGATGATGCTCAATTTGAGCTGATGTTGTTTATGTTAATATGGCCTCATAGACATATCTATAAGACTGTTTTGAACCATATAATTTTGACTAGCAAAATATCGTTCTTTAAAACCCCAAGCATCTTGGTTGAGTTTAAGATCATCAAAAGAAAGGGTTAAGATACTTTCCTTAACCAATATTTTCTGTTGATAGATGATGTCCTATTTAAGGGCATCTTTAGAAGTTTTTTTCGGTTCCTGCTTAAGGAAATCCTTAGTAGTTTTCTTCTGGTCCTTTATTCTTTAGTTTTGACTCCAGCCTTAATCAGGCGGTTGCATGTTCAGTTTTGTCCTGTAAAAATTCTCTGGCTAAAAAATCATGAAGAAAGTTTTGATATTTTTTAAGCTGGTTTTTTTAATCATGGCTCCAACCCCATGAGGTTTCGAACCCACGACCTCTCACTAGGTGGAGAGGTACTACCACCACTGGGCCAAAAGTCTAATGATGAACAAAGTTTTGATTACCTTTAATATACTCGATGGAAAAATCAAAGGCAGATAATTCAGATTGCCATCTAGCAAATATCTGTTTAGACACAAGATTTTTTTCATCTTTCTGTAAGATGTCTTTAGCAGAACTGCAATCAATACAAAGTAAAAAGGGTCAAATTAACAAATCATATTGAAATTTTGAAATACATTTAACAATGGAAAGCATTTCTTTTTTAATAGTGGAATAGTTTTTTTTGAACAGTTTTCCACTTTCATGATGTGAAACAAAGTAATTCTTCTTTTTGAGAAGAAGGATTTATTTGTTTTAATATTTCTCAAAAACCTAAATCAGAGGCATTTGGTTCAAAAATATTTTGCCCGTTGAGGATTTGTAAGACCTAAGCATGGGAGTTGTTTAACTCTTAATTTGATTTGTTGAACAGATTTGGTGTGTTCAGAGGTCCAGGGGTAGGATTGTTTGTGAGTCTATTATATAAAATAACACTATCCTGGGCCAAGTTCTGGTAGTAGTCTACAATGTAATTGAGACTGCTAATAAATTTTTATAATTGAGTTTTTTTTTTATTTCATCTGGAAATTTTGAGGCAAACTCAATACTCCTGTTAATGGGAATAATCTATCATTTAGTAATGTTATGTCCGAAAAATCTAACTGTTAATTGGAACAGTTTTATTTTTGGAGCAGAAACAGCCAGACCATTTCTGTGAATAACATCCTTAAGGATCTTTAGATGTCTAAAGTGTTGATCAATAGAATTAGAAAATAAAAGGATGTCATCAATATAGACAATATACAAGTCTGAATAAGAAACAAAAATATCATTCATAATATTCTGAAATTTAAATGGAGCATTTTTAATCCAAAGGGCATGACATTCCATTCATAATGACCAAATGGAACTGTAAATACAGTTTTATATTTATCTTTCTCGGTAATTTGAATTTGCCAATATCCTAATTTTAAGTCAAATTTAGTGAAGATAATCGTCTTATAAAGACGATTTAAAAGTTCTTTTTTTATTTGGAAAAAGATAACAAATCTATTTAAGGGAGTCGTTAAGAGGTTTATAATTAACAAGTCTAGGAACACCTAGTTTTATGTTAGCATTCTTATTAACATAGAAGGTTGTACAGCTCTAGGGAGAATAACTCTTTATGATAAGGCTTTTAGAAAGTAGATCCTCAATCTCCTTTTTACAGAGTTTTAGATATTTAGAATTCATTTGGCTAGGCCTATCCTTAGTAAGAATTTGGTTTTTCTCATCAAAATCCTGGTTGTAAGGTAAGGAAACAACATGTTGCTTTCTATCCCAAAAAGTGCTAGGAATATCGTTACAGACCTCAGTAATGAATTGTTTTTCAATTTTATTAATTTTGATCTTCATCTCAGAGGATTGAAATTTGTGAGAAATGTCCATGATTTGGAATTCTTCTTTGAGAAAATTTATATGGTTTTCCTTAAAGCCAAACATGGTTTTTAGTTCATTAATGATCCTAGTTTCAGGATCTCTAATGAATTCAAAAATAATTTCTTAAGCTTGGAATTTACAAAATTTCCCTTTCTGATTAATCTTATGTAGGGGCATAAGAAGATTTAGAAATGGGGTACCAAGTATGACTTGCTGTTATAGATTTTAGACTAAAAGAGAGGTAGATGGAATACTTGTACCTTTATTACAGATAAAAACTTCTAAAAGTTTGTACTGGATATTCATCTTGTTACCACTTCTAGAGGTAAGAGATTGAACTATTATTTTGAAATACTTGGTGAGAACCAAGCCTTCTTGAATACAAATCAAGTCAGCTCCACTATCAACTAGGGCTATGGCATTCTTAATGGTATATTCATTTTTTATTACAAGGGTAACCTTGATATACCATTTCTGAGAAGTAATATTTTGGAGAAGATTAAAATAGAGGTTATCTTTCTTCTTAGGGATTTCATCATTAGATTTACTTGTTTGAATCTTATGTTTATCCTTTTGACAGAGTTGTAGATGATTGATTTTATTATCCTGTATCTGTACAAAAAAATGTAATTGCTTAATTTCATATTTCAAGGTATTAATTTCCTTACGAAGGTCCTGGATAGTGATAGGTTTATCACTTTCCATGCGCTTTTGAACATCCTAGAAATTATAGTACCTGTTTGGTACTTCTAGCTGTTCTGGTTCTATTTTAGGCTTCGAGCTATCTTAAAGCATCTGTTGGAAACAAATACTTACAAATTTAGCTCTTGCTTCTGGGTTGAAAATTTTATCCATAATTGATAAAATCTCATTTTGAGTAGCAGTCAGAGTATTAAGGTTTAAGTTATTCATTTCAATAATGGTTTTCCAGTAATCTTGTGGATTGGATTCTGAACACTTGTTGTAAGGAGTTCTTTCTTTAGAGGAGGAGGAATCATTTTGATCGATTTTATTAACTTCCTCTTTGTTGTCAGAAGAACTTTCTTTAGAAGTTGTGTTAAGTAATAACTTACTTAACTGAAGTTTTAGTCCGTCATCCAGTTGAAGTTCTTGCAACTTCCTTTTTGTGGTACACTTGTTTGCTAATTACCCCTTTTTACCACATTTGAAGAAGGTGTGAGTTTCAGATTTTTTGGAAGAGTTAACATGAGCTTTATCTCTCATATGTCTCTTTCTTTTTCTATGTTTTTGGTAATAAGAATCATCTTGATCCTTATATCTCTTCTTACGTCTTTTTCTGAAGTGAGAAGAATGTTTAACACTCTGCTTGTTCTTCTTAGGATAAGTGACAGTAAGATCATAAGAAAATTGGTGACAAAACTCACAAATTTCATTTTTTTCCTGTTAAATTCTATTTTTTAAGTTGGTACTGCAATTTCATATCATTATAGATACTAAGACCAACCTGGGTACAAATACTGATGAGATGACCATAAGTATGATCATGGTAATATATAGAATTGCCATCATGCTGGTCTTTCAGTTTTTGACACACTTTTTATGCAAATAAAGGTGGAAGACCATCAATGAATTTGGCTTTCCAATGTTCCGCATTGGTGTCACTCCTCTGTATCACCTTGCAGATATAAACATCCTTTTACCATCTAAAATAGGTTAGAGAAGGACATCTAAAATTATGTAAAAGTTCTTTATTCCTCACATGCCTCTGGGGTGAAAGTCCTACAAAGTATATAATTATGGTTTGAACAAGAGAGTAGACAACATTTTTATAGGAATATTACTAGTTCCTTCAATTTTAACTGCCGTAATGATATCTTATTTTTGATAAGAAGTGATAACATTATCCCACTAGCCTTTAAGACTTCCTGTGAAACCGTTGGCAATAAATTTGGCCACGTTGTCATCATCATTACCAGTTAGCCTTACAGATAGAGGCATACATTAGCATTTTATAAATAACTTCATAAATTTGATATTCAGATAATCCATCTATATTCCATTCATAGATGGTCCTACCATTATATGAATTTTGATTCTGGAAAGAATCTTCATCAAATAAAAGATCCTGAGGTGTAGGTCTTTTATAATAAGTTTTTTTATTGGGATGTTTCATATTCTATTTTATGAAGGCTTGCCTCAATGGCTTAGATTTGATATTTTGATTTATTATCAGAAGACTCATATGTATTTTATGATGTGAAGTTCTTATCCAGATTGTTGACACTAAGCTTTTTTTGTCTGTCAACCAGAAGGTCAACAAATTTAGAATCCTGAGAATCAGAAAGCTTAAAGTCATAGACTTGGTCTTTTATATGATTTAGCAGATTGCCAATCGTTTGAAGACTCAAAATTGTCCAATTATTATGTTTGATAACTGGATTAACATCAGTTATCTGATTGTTACGGTGAGTAAAGGCATTTGCTTCCAAAGCCTTGGAGCCATGATATGCCATATATATTCGGGTGTTGCAATATAGGTTAGGGTTGTCATTCTCAGGGATGCGTAAATCAAATCATATTTCTCTTATCAAATTGAGTACTAAAAATTGTAATATACTATAATAAATATTGATCATTAATTAAAATTAACTTGCAATTCATAAGAGACAAAGAACTCCTCAAAAGTACTTCCAAAAAGAAACATTCTTTCAATCATAGAGTAAAATACTCTTCTTTTTTCTCTCTTCTCCAAGAGATCAAGAAAGCTACTGTTGATTCAAGAAGAAAAAGATCATTTCCTCCCCCTCTCCCTCTTTATTTTATATGATAACCAAAAATTCTCTTAACTCTCAACAAATAAGATTTTATGGAGTTATTTTAGGCAAATCTTGACTACCAAGTCTCTCAACAACTCTTGCCACATGTCTCTTTCTTGTTGGTCTAGAATCTATCTTCACTAGGTCATCTCCAACAGTAATCTTTAGCTTGTAAAAGTTAGGCTTTCAGGATGGGCTTGGTCACAAATGTCTTATTACCTGCAATAGTCAAACATACTTAGATTAGGCCCAGTAAAACATTAAATAAGGTTCTAGATCATGTAAATTGAACGACAAAAATAGATATTTTTTATGCCTATCAAATACCCAAAAACTGACATATTGCTAGTCCCTTAGCAAAAGAAGAGAAAATTAAACTCTTTCGTGGTTTCTTACGATTGCATTTAGCGTATACAATAATCCTTTAAATTTATAGGTTATCTCTATAGGACGAGTTGTGTATTGTGAGGGTTTTCTGTGAATATACCTACAAAATTTTATCAACGACATTTTGGTATTATAAACACTCATAATTTGCATTCTTGGTATCTCTTAAAATGGATTGAATTCATCTCAAAGACATAACACTTAAACAAGAGTTAACCATTAGATACGTAAGAATTTATCAAATCAATTTTACTACCATCAGATTTGATTAAGTTTCAGAGTTTTGTTCTTTTGTGTAGTGAATTTAGTTTTTGGAATCAAGGTGTTTGATAATCCTTCCAAATAACCTTAGTTTTATCTTGAGTATGGTGGAAGAAATCTAGAAGTTAGTTTGACAAGTGCCCTAGTTTGTTTGCTCTCTTTTATTGATCTTTCAGGGAAAATATATATCTACAAAAGTTTTTCAAGGTAAGATTTTGCATTTGAGTTTTTATTTTCTCTTTTATGTTTCCAACTTGCCCTCCTTCACATAGTTCTCAACTATACTCGTAGAGACTCATTTTTTTTGTCTCTTCCTTTCACATTGATTCATGACTTCCCTTGAGATTGGTAAAAATTCTTCCTCTTTTAGTTCTAAATCTTGCGAGGAGCCTTGAATTGTGAAGGTCCTTTTTTAGAGTATGTCAACTTTGTGAAGGAGCCAATAATTTGTGAAAATACATACAAACCCTTAGTTTAAATTTTTGTGAAACGAATATTTTAAGGTAATTGTCTCCCTCGTTACAAATTCTTTCTAACCCAAACTGTTGATTAATCAAAAAGGTGATAGTTAGTTTTAACAAAACCTTAATAACATAGCTACGTGAAGTGCAATTATAAGAATAATTTTCTTCTTAAACACATCTAATAGGATGGTAGTACCAGAAACTTAAAAAATCTTAATGCACTAACAATTTATGGTTTAAAATAAGCCATAACCTTATAATTGTATCCCAAGTGCAACTCTAGGATTCTAAGAATGTTCAAAAATTAGAGTATACAAAAGATATGTCTATAATATCATAATACCCTAGAATAATAACTTTTCTTAGAAAAAGTTGTGAAAATCTTATTTACCTCACCCTCAAACTGAATCAGCATGTGTTTCCACAGTTGCCAAAAATAAAAAGAATAGGAGAAAATCTAGAAATATTACCTGAACATGATAAGGGTTGCCTCCTGCAAGTGCTAAGTTTAACGTCTTCAACCAGACGATGGCAGGTACCCCCAAACTAAATAAGACTATAGCTATAAATAAAGATACTTATGTTGCATGTGATGGGTCCCAAAGATTCATATCCTCGCTTGAACCCGTAAAGTACTCATGAAATAGTTTAAGTCTCTGTCAATTTACCTTATTAACGTTGCCAGTACGAGGGTCAAGAATTTTAATAGCTCCATGGGGGAAAACTGTTTTGACAATGAATGGCCCGGTCCAACGAGATTGAAGTTTTTCGGGAAACAAATGAAGACGTAAATAATATAATATAACTTTTTGATCAACTTCAAAGGTCTTTCGTAAGATATTTTTATCATGGAAAGCCTTGGTTCTTTCTTTGTATATCTTTGCGGATTCATATGCATCTTTTCAGAGCTCATCCAACTCATTTAGTTGTAGCTTACGGTGGGACCCAGCCGCTGAAGTGTCAAAGCCAAGTATTTTTATTGCCCAATAAGCTTTATACTCAAGTTTGACAGGAAGGTTGAATACTTTGCCGTAAATAAGTCGGTAAGGTAACATTCCAATCAGGGTTTTATATGCAGTGCGATTATCCCAAAGTGCATCAATTAATCTTATAGACCAATCTGTGTAATTTAGGTTAACCGTCTTTTGAAGAATATTTTTGATCTCCCGATTAGAAACTTCCACTTGCCCACTCATTTGCGGATGATAAGGTGTTGTGGATGATACATAGTCTACTCCAACTAGGATGTACTAATATCCAAAAGACTTGGAAAAAGGGCTCATAAAATCAATGCCCCAAATATTAAAGGGTTCAATAACCAAAATAGGGGATAAGGGCATCATATTTCATCAAGAAAGGGCTCCCATTTTCTGGCATCTCTCACAAGCTTTGTAGATTGCATGCGCATCGCGAAATAAGGTAGGCCAATAGAAGCTGCACTATAAACTTTTTGTCGTGGTCTTCTTAGAGCTAAAGTGACCTCCACATGCTTGGGTATGGAAAAATGATAAAATATTGGTAAACTCAGTCTGAAGCACACATCTCCTAAGGATCTGGTCAGTACAATACTTAAACAAATATGGATCATCCCAAAAGAAGTACTTTACTTGACTAAAGAATCGATCTTTGTCAGGTTTAGTCTAATGATAGGGAATGGTATTTGTGGCTAAGTAATTATCAATGTTTGCAAACAATGGCAACTCGGGAACTAAATTCACAGCCATAAGCTGTTCATATGGGAAGGATTCCCTAATTGGTAAGGACTCGTCAACAGATTCAATCACTATACGAGAAAGATGGTCGGCTACTACATTGTCTTACCCTTTTTCTTTATCAAATCTCAAGGTCAAACTTCTGTAAAAGTAATACTCACCAGATTAGCCATGCCTTAACATCTTTCTTTGAGAAAAGATGTCGAAGTGCGGCATGATCTGTGTAAACAATCACTTTAGATCCTATAAGATAAGATCTAAATTTTTTCTAGCGCATAACAATGGTCAGGAGTTCTTTCTCGGTGGTCGCATAATTCAATTGGGCATCATTTAACATTTTACTAGCATAGTAGATGACATGGGGATGTTTATCAATATATTGTCCCAAAACAGTGCCTACAGAGTAATCAGAGGCATCACACATTAACTCGAATGGCTCACTCCAGACAGGTGGTCTAATAATGGGTGATGCTGTGAGTTGGGTCTTAATCTTTTCAAAAGCTACAAGACAAGAAATATCAAACTCATAGGTCACATCTTTGGCCAAAAGGCTACTTAATGGATGAGCAATCTTACTAAAATCTTGGATAAAACGATAGTAGAAACCTGCATGTTCTAGAAAGGAACAGACGTCCTTGACATTTCGTGGTGGGGAAAGGTTAAAAATAACATCTATTTTGGCTTGATCAACTTCTATTCCTTTTTCAGAGATGATATGCCCCAGAACTATCCCCCTTTCCACCATAAAGTGACATTTCTCCCAATTTAAAATAAGATTTTTTTCTTGGCATCTGAGTAATACTAGGGAAAGATGGTGAAGGTACTGGTTAAATGCGTTGCCAAATAATGAGAAGTCATCCATAAAAACTTTAAGGAATTGTTCTACCATGTCAGAAAAAATGCTTAACATGCAACACTAAATTGTCGCAGGAGTATTGCATAAGCCAAAAGGTATGCGATGGTAGGCGAATGTGTCAAAAGGATATGTAAAAGTTGTTTTCTCTTGATCCTCGGGTGTGATGGGTATTTGGTTATACCCATAGTAGCCATCTAAGAAGCAATAAAATTTATGCCCAGTGAGTCGCTCGAGCATATGGTCAAAGAAGAGTAAGAGGAAGTGATCTTTCCTAGTAATCGTATTAAGCTTCTTATAGTCTATACAGACTCTCCATCCAGTGGTCGTTCTAGTGGGTACGAGGTCGTTATTCTCGTTTTTTACAACGGTGATTCTCAACTTTTTGGGACAACATGGATCGGGCTAACCCACTGACTATTAGAAATGGGATAGATGATTCTAGCATCAAGATGTTTTAAAATCTCTTTCTGAACTACTTCGGCCATTGTCGGGTTCAATCTTCGTTGTCATTTCCTGAACTTTTTTGCATTATCCTCCAATTTGATTTTATGCATGCAAACCGAGGGATTAATTCCTGTAATGTCCTCTATACTCTAACTAATAGCTTTTGTATTTCTCTTAAGAACGTGAATCAACTTCTCTTGCTAAAGGGGTTCTAGGTTAGTGGCAATAATGACGGGCATAGTTTCATCTAGACCTAGAAAAACATACTTAAAGTTAGAGGGCAAGAGGTTTAAGCTCGATCTTTAGGGAGGTTACTTGAGCCTCCGGAATGGGTTTCTTAACATCTAAGATTTTATGCTCGCCTTCTAACTCTAAAATCTCTAAAGTCGAATCCAATAAGGCTTTCACCTAATGGATGTACGAATCATCCTCACAATCTCCTCCAATGTGTGTCAAGAATGGCCCTAAAGGATCTGAGGTACTTAACCTCTCAAAAGTGTTACTCACAAGACTCTAGATTATATAACACTCGAGTGGTTCAGAATTAGAAGGAGAATGCGACGTATTATAGATATTTAATTATACTGTCATGTTCCCAAAGGTCAACTTCATAATTCCATTGTGACAGTTGATTACCTCATTAGCTGTTGCCAAAAAGGGGTAACCAAGAATCACAGGGATCTTGTCCTCAGAGTTTGCCACTGGCTTAACATCTAACACAACAAAGTCTACTGGATAAACAAACTGCTCAATCTGGATCAACACATCTTCAACCATACCCCTAAGAATCCTAATGGATCGGCCTGCTAGCTGCAGGGTCCTATTTGTGGGTTAAGTACTTTTATATCCAATTGCACATAGACAAAAGGAATAAGGTTTACGGCGGTGCCTAAAACAAGTAGAGTTCTTCCTATCTTACGGGTTCTAATTGTACATGAAATTGTAGAGCATCCCAGATCCTTGTACTTTGGAAGGGATTTACGCAAAAGGACAGAACTAACATGTGCATCTAAAAGAATAGACATATCACTCTCGTGAATATGAAAAGCCTTTTTTGGGACATGTATACGCCTCTTTAAAGTGCAAATATCCTTAAGGAATTTGGCGTACTGAGGAATGTGTTTTATGGTCATAAGGACCAGAATGTTAATCGTGCAATGCTTACAATCCCTAGTATCTCCTCATAGACGTTGCCCTTCTTAGCCAAGGATAACCGCTGGGGAAAAGGAGCCATCGGTTGAACATGTGTTATCGCGGTTTCTTTCTCACTCACAGGTTATTTTATAGGTTTACTTTGAATTTTCTCCTCGGCTTCCTTAGGCATGTTTACCAGATTATCAACTTTCTTACCACTTCTAAGAGAAATGATGGCGTTGACTCCATCACAATTGGAAAAATCTAGGATGTTCAATATTCCCTTTAGGATTAGCTTGAGTTTGATTGGGGAACATTTTTTTGTCTCTCGTGCTTATCTCAGTTGCCATTTGACCAATTTGACCCTCAAGTTTGGCAATAGACGACTAGATTTCTTGCATAAATGCCTTAAGAACATCTTCTAAGGACCTGGTTGGAGTAGGCAGATTCTTATTGTGTGGAGGAATAAGGCACATTATGGGGAGCTTGGTATGATAAATTTTGTTGCCACAAGGAACTAGACTGGTGATGGTTCACTTGGTTGTGCGATTGATAAGGGGTGTTTCCAGAAGAGCCTCCTTGGTGGTAATTTCTACTTCCCCATGAATTGGAGTTGTTAGAATTATTATTCCATCCACCATTAAAAGGTTGGCTATTGGGACATTGATACATGGCATTGTCTTGGTCTTTCCTACCCTATATTAAACTAAGCACGTCAGGGCAATCTTGGATAGAATGGTCTGAACTCTCACAAACCACACAAAGTGACATCGCCACATGGTTAACAGAAGAAGTGGTAGGGTGTTTCTCCCTTTTGCCGTCTCTAAGTTCTTAATTTTATTAAGAATGATTCTAAGAGTGGCAGACTCTGAATTAGAGTCCACTAGGTGCACATTTGCACTGTGACAAGGTCTTTCCTCTCTCATTGCTTGCCATTGGTAGGTCTTATCTGCTATATCATTTAAAAATGTCTAAGGTTCGGTGTCAGTTTTTTCATCGAATGTACCCACACACATAGACTGAACACGAGCTCTAGTGTCATAGTCTCGACCTAGAGTTTGAACTATATCAATCAGTTAAATCCCGTGATGTGGGCATCCTTGCTCTAAATCCCTAAACCGTTCTAGGTAGTCATATAATGATTCTCCTCAGTTTTGCGTGAAGCTATAGATACTCTGTCGTATCTTAGTAGTTCTATGGTTAGGAAAATACTTTTTCAAAAACTCCTTAACGAATTGTTCAAATATGTTTACAGAGTTCTTCTCAAGATTGTACAACCAATCGCGTGCGCTTTCCGTAAGAGAAAAAGGGAACACACATAATTTTAGAAAATCCTCTGTAATACGTTTGAAGCATAATATAAGCATATGATCCCTAAAGTCCCTAAGATGGTTATATGGGTTTTCAGTGGGACTACCATAGAATTTGGGGAGCATAGACAAGAATCCCGATTTTAACTCAAAGTTTTCTATATTTCTAGGAATCGCAATTCACCAAGGTTTACTAACCACTGTAGAATGCATTCGATTGCAGAGAGTGATTATCTCTGTAGCTGTAGCAGGTTCGGGACCGTTCCCAGTAGCAGCAGGTCCAGGATCGTTCCCATCAGCTCTGCTCAGATTGATTTTAACAGCGTTCTTAGTTCGAGTTTGGGTGTTACCCCAATTAAACATACAACTCAATCAATAGATGCGAACACACTAAAAGACCTAAGAATGATGCAAGCACTCAAGAACATTTTACTGGTCTCTTTTTTAGCATAAGTTGTGAATTCGGTCTCAGGGTTCAATGCTCCTACTCCTGACAATGGATCGGTTCATACTTGAGTTGTTTGTACTTGCTTTGGTAATAGATCGCGTGCAGTTCTAGTCACCTAGAAGTACATGTGCTGGAAGGTGAGGTGAACTGCTTAGAATCACCTATCCTAACTAGCTATGCCAGGGAATGTACATCCTCTGACAAACGTAGCCACTTATCGAGTTTTCCTATTGAGCGTGTTATTCCAGGTCTGAGCAAAGCCTTTTGATTAACTAAGTTTTTTCATGTCTTCTTATCTGAAAATATTTTAATAGTGTCGGGACTGTCGTTTTCAAAAAAATTAAAACTCGGGTGATGAACTCCCGGGGTCCTAATGCATCGGCACACATTGGTGATGAAATCCTATTTTGGTTCACCCTTATCTAAGCGTTGTTGTGAAAATTAAACACTTAACCAATCAAATAATAATTGAACAACGATAGACCGCGACAGGGAGGGTACGATGAAAAGACGATTACCAGCAAGGCAACATTTTAAGGGGCACGTTTGGTTACCCTGGTAAAACCATTGGGAAGGCCCACCTGTGATCGTTGGCGAAGTACACGTTAAAACAATTTCTGGCCCGAGTGGGGGTTCTAAAGTTGTACCTGTAGCAGAGTGCAATTTCCTCACCTTATAGAGCATCATTCATTAAAAATCTTTACAAAAATTATTCTCAATCCTAACCGTACTGAAAAACAAAATATTATGAAACTACAAGTCTTCGTTGCTTTGATGCTGGTTATTACTCGATCATAAGAACTAATAATAACTCAACCCGCATTAAATCCATTAGAGCATCCACAACAGCTAGGTGAAGGATGAAGTGGAGGGTGGATTCCCATCCTTCACCCTTATTTGGGCAAATACACCCCATAGTAGCTAGGTGACTACGCCTACGTGGCTTGTAATATCCACCTTGTGGGTAAATTCTCCACCCTCTATGTAGATATTTGGTGGATTGATGCCGCACAGTTCTGAACTGTGCTTAGGGAGTGAGCCAATGAGATGATGATACTTGTCAAGCTTTAAGAGTCCCTTATCCCGTACGGTTTGGAACTACGCGTATATACAACGGCTAAGATAGAGATACGTGGACGGCTGAGATTTGAGAATGTGTGCAACAGCTAGTTCTTGCCACGCAGTTCAGAACTGCGCGGCAAGAGCCTGCAAGTATGAAGTGTTCACAAGGTTCCCCCTCCATACTTGGTTTTTCCCTAATCAAACTTCTTCAACAAGGAACTCAACGGTTATAAACGGCTAGTTTTTTTTTTATCTATAAAACTCATTTATCTTCTACTCTCTAACTCTTCTACACTCAACTCATTCCTCTTAAATCTTAAAACTTAACTTTATTTTGTTATCAATTTTGCCAAATCATGTCTGACAAATTTTGGTTGACCTAATCATGTCTGACCCATCACTCTTATCTTTGGAGTCATCATTTTCATCATCGTCCGAAAGTGAAGAGGTCTTCCAACGTCAAATTGAAATGATTCACGAGTATAACAAGATTATGATTGTGATGGGAGAAGTATAAGAAAAAGAGCAAGAAACGACATCATCATGGAGGCGGGGAAGTAGTAAAATGGGAAGGATTGACAAGCAGAAAGGCCGTGATCATAAATTGGGGGAGTTTAGCCTTAATAGGGATTACTTCAGTGGCAACCCAATCTTCAAAGGTATCCCATTTCGTCGTCGATTCCGTATGAGCTAAGGTATGTTTCAACGTATTTATGATCAAATACTTTCTTTGAACCCCTATTTTATTCAAAGAGAAAATGCCACTAAGACAATAGGCTTATCCTCAAACCAAAAGATAGCGTGTGCACTTCGCATGTTATGTCACGGTACGAGCGCAGATGCCCAAGAAGAATACCTTCAGATTGGGGAGTCTACGGGTATTTTATACTTGAAAGAATTTTTTAATATAATTATAACACAATTCAAAGCTCAATACCTTAGATCTCCCAATAAAAATGATACATTAAACTTGTTAGAAGGGAATGGATCGCGAGGCTTCCCGGGGATGTTAGGTAGTTTAGATTGTATACATTTGAACTAGAAAAATTGTCCTACTAGGTGGGCAGGACAATATACCGGGTATAAGAAAATCCCGACGGTGATTTTAGAAGTAGTTGTATCGCAAGATCTTTGGATATGGCACGCATTCTTTGGGGCGCCCGGTTCTAACAACGACATAAACGTCTTACATCAAGGGTGGCCTTTCAGCAACTTGTCTAATGGAGTTGTGCCGCCATGTAATTATAATATAGGCATGGTACCACATACTATAGGGTATTACTTAGTGGATAAAGTCTATCCAAAATGGCAAACACTTGTTCAAACCATAAGAAACTCGTCCAACGATGCAAAAAGACATTTTTCGAAGATGCAAGAAACATGCCGGAAAGATGTAGAGCATATTTTTGGGGTATTACAAGCTAGGTTTCAAATATTGGCACACGGTGCGCAATTTTGGAAACCTAGTGATTTAGGAAATGTTATGTACACATGTATAATCCTGTACAATATGATCGTCCAAGATGAACATCATACTTACATCTGGCAAATAGATATTAATCCTGAGTTTAAAAAATCCGTGAAGAATTGGAAGACGGACTTAAATCTAAGACACGCGATCAACACTATGGCAAAGTATATCCAAAAGGTTCATGAAATTAGAAATGAAGGTGGTCCTTTTCAATTAAGAGATGAACTTGTCGTGCATTTGTGGAATCGAAAAGGGGCGGAGTAATATAGTCTTCATCATTGTATTTTTATTTTCTAAAGTAATGTATTTTGTTCCAAGTGTTATGTGGAAGTTGTAATGTATTTGCTCTACTTGATTGAAGTATATTTTAAGGATTATGTACGATTAATAACAATTTTATTGAAATAATGAAATTACATAGAACTTAAGAACTACTATTAACGTTAATGATTATATCAATCTCCATCACTACAAACGTCATCATCACTTGGACACTGCTCCTTCAACTTCTTCAAATATTCTTTAATTTACTTCTTCGTCCAACACCTTTGTGTCGGTAGTAGGTTACTTGGGTCCGTTGTCAACACCTTAACTATATGCGCATCTTCAATGCCTTTTTTTTTAGTTAGCTCCACTTCATGCCTCATTTGAATATCAACTTTTTAGCCAACTTTTGTTTCTCTCGCGCTCTAGCTCTAGCTCTAGCTTCCCTTTCCTCTTTCTTCTGCTCCTCTCTCTCATTTCATGCCTTCATCATGTTGGTCGTCATCTCAAACATCTTCTTCCGCTAATAACCTATACTTAACTTTACCGCTTCTTTTGCCTTATATTATTTTTGGTCATCCGGTCGTACATCCCCACAAGAATATAGTGGTGCATCCACGTCGATAGAATCATCACAAATTATGACATTTTGATTGCCGGAAGTAGGTATTTCAAGATCGGTGTTGGTGGAGTTATCCGGGCTATCGTGAAAATTTGACTTCTTAGCGACTTTGCAGCCGGGTTGCCCGATATGATGAATTTGTGACCATTTTGAGCACTACTCCAAAACTTTGTAAGCCTCCCCAAATGTAAATAACATTTTTTATATTTTGTCGAATATCTCGTATGTCATGCGTTCCTAAAAATCAAATTTCAAATTCTAATGAGTATGATAAATATATCAAAATGAATGAAATGAGAAAAAAAATGTTAATACTTACGAAGTTGTCCGATCCAATGCCGGTAAAATGTCAATATTACCAATCCTTATTGAAAGTCCGCATTAACATTGTCCCTTATATCTTTAAAATGTAAGGGGCAGCTCAACCAAAAAATGTAAATACTTACGAGTATGGTTTTGGTAATATCCTTGGGTTTGTGATTGAAATTGATTGTCGAGTGGCAGGAATAGTTGGCAAACATGGAGATCACGATATTAGGAAGGGTTAGGCATTTGCGACAGATCAAATGCGCCAAATTGAGTCGAAAATATGTTCCCTTATTGGTTCGTATTGGAGGATTGAGAGTGGCTTTGAGAATTAGATTGGGTGTTTGAGGATGACATAGTAGTTTTATTTGTAAGCTAAGGAGGGAAAAGAGTGTAGAAGATAGTTAATATAAGAGTGTAGAAGATGAATGACATTTATAAATGAAAAAAACTAGGCGTTCATAGCCGTTGGGCTACTTGATCAATAAGTTTCCAAGGGAATATAGCCGCTGAGCTACTTGGTCAACAAATTTGCCCCAAAAATATTGCATTTGTCATTACCAAATAAACCAAGTGTAGAGAGGATGTCATAAAAGACCTAGGGTTTAACATAACATATCAAAGTTCTGAACAAAACATAGCATACTCAACATAGTTTTAACATAATAAATAAAAGTTCTAAACAAATCAAAGCATACTCAACGTAGTTTAAACAAAACATAAATCAAAGTTCTAAATGAAACATAACCTAACTGGGACGACCTCCTTTCATTTGGAGGGTACGTCTGCTATGTGCGAGACTCTCGTCATAGGTACATTGAACAACCAACTCTTCATCGTAAGAAATTGACATCTCAGCTAGTCTTTCGAACATCTTTCGAATGATCTTTTGTGCCTGCCTTAGCTCCCCCTCTAACTTGGCCGTGCAGTCAACATATTGCCTCGAGTCTTCATATGCCGCATACCGTATTCTTTGGGATTAATGTCACAACTCATCTACACTATACGTAGGTGCACACGGGTATGGTACCAACATCACCAGGATCGGTATCTGTCTATGTTCATCGCCGATCGCCTGAACACCATAGTCTTGCACCTGCAAAGACGTAGCTAAAATCGACGTAGGCAGAAAGTGTACATCGGGCCTCACTCGATCACGCCCGACCATCCAAATATTTATGGCCCTCTTGACTAAATTATAACCGAGCTTGGGATTTGGATGAGCGGCACGCCAATATCTCATGTAATATATGTCTAAAACAAGATAATTACGACCATCGTAGAAGTCCACATCTTTCTGACCCTGATATAACTTTTGATCGTACCGTAGGAATTCTATAATCTCTTGGGGGGGTTATATGGCACACTATCTTCCCCGGTCAACTGACGTATATACCAGTCTCCTAAATACCAAAGCGTACCATTCTCGTATGGGACTGAAACCAAGGGAACCCTCTTCGTACTCAGCAAATTGGTAACTCTTACCTCTAGACGGATTAATTATCTAGACCTGTACCATAATTGCCAATCTATGTTGATTTTGTCCTTCCATTATCTCATTTCTCTGATTATAGCAAAAAAATGATGGATTTCAGATCCCGAATTAGCCCTTTCATCTCTCCACGCACCCATACAGGGATAAATATGGTTAAAGTTCGAAACCTTCACCAAATACATTCCAACCTGATAGTACTCAAAGAATCAGAACTCCAACATAACATAGAATCATGTGATTGATTTCTTCACCTTCCCATTCTTCAGCACTGAGACTTCATCTAGTCCCCGATACAAATGTGCCATAATCGACGTACCCCAATTGAAAATTGACGTACCTATGATATCATATTCTATCAAAGATGTAAGATAACCTGTCGGAAGAGATGTTTGCGCATTTGAGAAGAAGATATTACCCATCATATAGGCAATAAATGGCCTCGCATATACTATATCCAACTCTTGGTTGTAATTGTTAAGCCGTGGATTCAAAGCCTCCTTCCACGTCTTTAAATAGGTGAGAGTGATGTTACCGTACCTAATGTCAGTGGTTGTGATTCCCAGGAATATCTTTTCTTCTTCGCCCAACTTGGAATACTTCTTGTCGCACGGGAGTCACGACCCCTCCCAAAAGATATGCCTGCTAGCATGACGAAGTATAACGGCGTAAAACCAAGTTCCCCGCACAGAAAGTGAAATGTATGGGTGAAAGGCCACCACCATTCCACGAGAGCATGAATCAAGCGGTTATCCGAGTTTCTCGCCTTAATTGACAAAAATTCTTCAAAACCCATATCGTCGACCAACTTCTTCAACGCCGGATACCGCATAATCCATTAATACCACTTCAGTACCTTATCCAATGATCCCCTACATTGTATTTCATCTTGGTTCTGACCAAAAACATACTTATTAATTTTTTATTTGAGCATTTTGTCAAACAATTGGCAATATATGTTAATAATACTTAAATTTTACAAACAAAACTTACCTACATTTCCTCTGATCCAACAGAAATATGGACCCAGCCGTCCGGGAGAATATCAACTCGGTTCAACTCCTCGAGGGTTGGGAGGGATCATTGTTAGTCGTCAGGTGTAAAGGCCACATATTTGTTACCAATTTTTTCCCCCTTTATTTTACTTCAGAGCTTGTGTTACGTCATGTTTTGGGTATGCATAGCCCGGTCTTTGACTAGACTCTCCCAACATTGTTAGTGGATTAACGCGTTGAATTATGGAGAAGAAAATGTCCAGTTGGGAAACTTGAGGAATAAGACTTGGGTATGCCAAAGTTGGGTATGCTAGGAATAACACTTATGTGAAACGAATAAAGTTTATGCCTAAAACTTGTTGGAGGATTCCGCGCGGTTCTGAACTGCGCGGCTATGTAAAATAAAAATAAAAATAAAAATACGTGGCAGTTCAGAACTACGCGCAGTTTAGAACTGCGCTGATGTGATAAACATTTCTGATGGGGACACGTGGCTGGATCGTGAACGTTGATGATGCCGCATAGTTTTAAACTACACGAATTGATATTCACATTGATTTCAAAATGAACTGTTGTGAGGTGGATTGAATTTACTTTGATTTATTTGTTAGTTCACCCACCTACTGCCGTGAATACTCTTAGCACTCTTCTTTTTTTCCTGACTTCAATCTTTGTGGGACCAAATTTGATTTCTCCTAAAATAGTAAAATACAATCACATGTCATTAAAAGCTTTAAAGATTAAAATATCCTAATGAGAAAGAGAAACAACAAGCAAACAAAAATATATATATAAATAAAATAAAGGAGATGAGATTTTTTTTGTATGTTTTAGTTTTTAAATAACAAGAACAAAACAGTTGTCCTTTTTGATGATATCATGATGACATAGGCAACACATGTGTGAAAGGTTTTGGTTTGTCTCATTTCCTGTATGTAAAGGTCTGTGGTTATCTCTGTCGAACACAATGACAGGATGAAGACCCTCGTACAATCTTCTATCAACCAACGACCAAGAAGGTAAGTTGGTTAAGTAGAACTCTGATAAAGGGAGCCAAAAATATTTTTCTAAATTTTCTAAACTTTTTGAGAATCTCGCTCGAACAAACCAAGATCTCGTTCGAACGAATTTTTGTCTAGGGCAAAATTCTAGAGGGTTGTCAAAATGTCATTCGAACGACCTTAGGTTTCGTTCTAATGAATCTCGAGAAAAGCTAAAATACTATTTAAGCGAACATTTCTTTTCTTTTCTCCCTCTCTCTTTTCCTCTTTTCTTTGGGAAAAAGTTATTTTTGAGAGAGCTCAATTTCTTTTATTAGAGAGACAATTTGACATCAATCAAAACCTAAAAACATTGAGGTCGATGTTGAGTTAGTGTATTCTACTTCCCACAAAGTGTTCTAGAGTGATTCAAGAAGGGTGATACTTGGTGTGAGATTAAGAAGCGTCGTTGCGAGAATTAAGGGGATAGGGTGCGAAGCTTGGATTAGAAGAGAGATAATTATGAAACGAGGTTATCGAGTCTGTAAGTGTAATTCAGATTAAACTCTTTTTAATTAGTGGATTTTTGGTTGTCGTGTTCATCGACAACGACCTGTGGTTTTTCTCCTGAGTAAGGAGTTTCCACATGGTGAGCAATTGCTTATGTCGTTTAATTCATTGTCTTTACTATTGATTGTTTCTGTTTAATCCTAGATCATTGATTGATAGAATTAGCTCTGACCTATTTCTTAAAATACATTAAATACCAAGCACACTGAATTTTAATGCGAAATAAAGATTAAAATATTTTATTGAAAAGGACAACACAGCAAGTTAACAAAAGAGAATAAAATATTTTAAAACAGTAACAAAAGCAAAAACATAAAACAAATGAGGGACGTCTGCAGAGTTTATGTAAGATTTACAAGTTGTATCTTTGATGATCAATGATGACATATGCCACAACATGCTTCCATTAATTCAACACAGCAGCGTAAAATATCATAGAAGCTTTAACCTACACACAACCAAAAAAACATCAAACAGAAGAGAAATAAACCAAAATATTATCGATAATGACCTTAGGGAAAAAAGTTATCAACCAGATCAAAAATAAAATAATAAATAATAAAAGAAACTCGATTTAAACCGATTGTATCCCCGGCAGCGGCGCCATTTGATATACAGTATCAATTCGAGTGTTGCAATATAGGTTAGGGTTGTCATTATCATGGATGCGTAAATCAAATTATATTTTTCTTATCAAATTGAGTACTGAAAATTGCAATATACTATAATAAATCTTGATCATTAATTAAAATTAACTTACAATTCATAAGAGACAAAGAACTCCCCAAAAGTACTTCCAAAAAGAAACATTCTTTCAATCATAGAGTAAAGTACTCTTATTTTTTCTCTCTTCTCCAAAAGTACAAGAAAGCTACGATTGATTCAAGAAGAAAAAGATCATTTCCTCCATTTCTCCCTCTTTGTTTTATATGATAAGAAAAAATCCTCCTAATTCTCAACAATTAAGATTTTGTGGAGATATTTTAGGCAAATCTTTACTACCAAGTCTTCCAACAACTCTTGCCACATGTCTCTTTTTTGTTGGTCTAGAATCTATCTTCACTAGGTCATCTCTAGCAGTAGCCTTAGATTGTAAAAGTTGGGCTTTCAGGACGAGCTTGGTCACAATTGTCTTATTACCTACAATAATCAGACATACTTCAATTAGACCCAGTAAAACATGAAATAAGGTTATAGATCATGTATATTGAAGGACAAAAATAGGCATTTTTCATGCCTATCAAGCCATGACTGCCTTTACTTAAATTGAGAGATTCAGGGGGAGGGTGAACAGATTGGACTTATGTACCATATACTTTTACCTATTTCTTAGTGAAATCTTCTATATTACTGATAAGGCACTATTGGTGAGGGTACCATCCTGTGAACCATTCACAAAATAATGTTATCTTTTGGTTTGTCTCAATATCAAGGTAGTATAATTCCTTGATTAAAGCCAATTCTTCCCTACTAAAAGTTTGGAAATACCATGTCCTAAACTCTTCATGACTGGAAGAGATGAATTCCCTACTGATGAGTTGGCAAATAAATGAATTAGGGCTTAAATCCATAAATACCTAAACATAAAAGCTCACCTCAGATGTAGGAGAAGTAGGTATTTCTCTCTCTACGTCTGACCTGGTGCTGGTAGAGGGATCAGTATAGACTCTATGAGGAATTTGTTGATCAGACATCCAAATTCCTATAAGGATAGGTTCATATGTGGAGTTCCTAGACACGGAGGGCCTAAAAGAAGGGCAAGAAACATGGTAAGGAATATTTTCTTCTCTTGACATTCCACTTCAAGACATACTCCTATTAAGGGAGAGTTTGATTGAAGTAGAAGCAAATGTTACTTCAATATCTCATCAGGAGTTTGGGTAATTTGACTAATCTGGTTGTTAAACCTAGGTAATAGACCACTGCCTTAGACATTGTTCATTATGTTAGAATACTAAGCTCATCCCAATTAATAAGCCTATTGACAACAATATTAGTTGTCAAACAGTTACTGTGTACAACTACAGTTTTACCTAGTTCATTTTTCAGGATAGCTCTAGGGCATAAAGTATTCATAACCTTATAGCAAATTCGGTAAATAACTGCTACAACTTCTACTCCAAGGATAAAATTATATCTCTGTGTCCGAATCCTTAGACTCACAACATCAAACATAAACTTATCTGTAAATGACAAGGTTAAATTAGGATAAACATCAAAATAAACTGGTTCATGACATAGACTAGTTTAAACTATTCCCATTAGAGATGATTTTAACTCTTTGCTTCTCTCATCCCTTAGGTAAGCAAGAATATTATAATTAATTCTAGGATAGTTAATGATTTGAATGTAACTTGGATACATCCAATATGCAGATAATTAAATTTTTTAAAATACATTTCTACATCTCTGAGGTTAAGTAATTTCAAGGTATGACATTCATTCTCAAGAGCTATTGATTGCTCCATAATTTTGATATTTTCTTGACTTATAAAGTCAAACATACCCTTTTTATAAATTAATTTGGACTTGATAGATGGTATAGTCCATTGATTCAGTTGTTGAGTTTGTTCAAACCCAAGTAATTCTGAGTTTGTTTTACAGATAATTGGTCTTCATGAGACCTATTCGTTTCATCCATATGTGAAAGATAAATTACATAGATATGTAAGTGTCATATAAGGACGTCGGTATAGTTACTGTTGATCTTCTACCTTGATAAAGATTTTTAAGCAGCATAATCTTATTTAAAGTGTCTGGTACACATCTGCCAACGATTTATCGGCAGAAAATGTCAACTTTCAAGACAACCGCGTTATACGCGACTTGGGGGATGTCCCATACCTCTTCTCCAAATCAAACTATACTGTGAAACATGTTTGTCGAAAAGGAAGATGAATAGTATGCATACTTCGTTCTTACATATGATTTAACATACCTATGTAACCTAAAATTCTAGCCACACATGGCTCTGATACCAAGAAAAATGTAGTTTCACATGGCTCTGATACCAAGAAAAATGTAGTTTCGTGAAATAAAAGAAAAATATAGTTTTGTGAAATGAAAGAAAAATGCGTAACTGAATCAAATTTTACTTTAAAATAAAATGAGCCATATCACGGCATTGGTAATTCTTCTTTCTATAAGTGCTCATTAGAAAGATGTACAATTTGAAGGTTTCGACTGCATAGAATAAACCACCTCCATGGATCACTTTGAATATTTTAACAGCCCACTCCACCTCAGGCTCATTCACGTGTGTGACTTTCATACCACTATGCCAACTAGAAAATCCATACCCAACTAGTACATATTTCCTCATCTCATGAATATAACCATAATATTTTCAGGTAAATTTGGGAAAAATGGGTCTACGGTCCTAGAAGTTAATGAAAATGAGAAATTTTGGAGGTTCGAAAATATTCATCGCTAAACTTGGTTCTTTCTTTTTTTCTTTCTACTGTATGAGTAATACATATAATTTTTCAAACTCTTTGGACATTTGTGGACCATTCTAAGAGTTTTAGTGATCTTTTTTTCCCAGTGGAAATTTGTGCCTAGAATAAGACATCAAATTGGAGGAAACATATTTCAAGGTTATGGATGTCTGACATTCATAACTGTCCAATCCTGATTTGGGAGTATTTCGTTCGAAGCCCCTCCATAGAAATTCTCCATAAATCTCTTAATTGTTTCACTTTTCTTTTCTTGTAAAGTCACGAATTATATCAATGCTGAGATTTAACAAGAAAGAGGAAAGGGCAGCATTATAGTAAAAACCACTTAGAATATTAACTTCAAAAGAATTAGATCTAAGCCAAGTATAACTCTTACATGAGAAATGCCATTTAGGATCACATATGTGGCGATGAAAAGCTTCAAGAATAGGTACTTTGATATCATAATTTATACTTGTGTCGTCCTCTATCAAATAACATTATAATAAAGAGCAATCAAGACTAGTTTAAATAAATATTAGTAAATAGAAATATCAAATAAAATGCTTTAAATGAAAATAAAAAGTAAGAGATAATGGGAACTAACCAACGGTATCAAGTATTCTAAGAACCAAATAAAAAATACACACCTGGGAAGAAGTGAAAAATGATAATAATAAGGTATGAGTACGATAACTAAGATCCAAAAAAGAATAAAAAAACAAAACAAAATAGTGGACGTTTAGCGCCTTAAACGCGACCTAGATCACATAAAATAACTAGTAACTTTACACGTCTAAATGTGACTAGGGAAGCATAAATCTTACACTAACAAGAAAGATCACTACCAATTTTTTTAAATGATTTATAAATCATTATGATTAAATCTAATGATCATTTGTGATTCAAATCGATGAATCTTGACGGGGTGTTAAATTTTTTTTGCCACTAATTAGACAATTAGTGATTTTGTCTAATTAGTGGCAAAAACAAGTTAGCCCCAGGACCCTGTACAGGTTGGGTTTAAGTAATCTAACTGTATTTTTATTCAAATAACCCTCAATAAAATTTAAATATAGTCCAACTCTTTAGTCCTAAAGCAAGAAAAAAAGAAGTTATAACTAATACAACAAAGCTCACTCATCTCTCCTCCCAACTCCTCCGGTGGAAATATTTAATTTCAGGTTTGTCGTTGCCTTATTTTGCTTATAAAATTGAATTATTTTTCTATTTTAATTCACCATGGATAATTTTTTTTCAACCCCATGATTTATTGATTGTAAATCTTTCAATTTGATAATTCCCTTGTACTTTTGTTGTTAATTTTTTACGTGTTTTTCGTTAGTTGGTGTTGACAAAACTAATCATTGTCATATTTAACTTTGACAATGCATGCTCCGTTTGTTACCCTTGAAATGTTAGTGATCACCGGAAACAATGACAAACATTTTTGGTGTACCAGACGGATCCAAATTCTTCCAATTCTAAACTCAACTTGTAATCAATTAGTGTCAAACACAACTATTTTCCCCCAAATCACTTGTCAAAACTCTTCTATCTGATCTAAATTCTCCCACTTAATCCAAAACAAACACCAAGCTCCTATTATTGATTTTTTTTCACAAATTTATTGAACCGTATGTATCCAAAACATGTACGGTTCCTGAGGGATACAATTTTATCCTAATCAACCGACTTCATCGAGAAAGAACACTTTTTTAGGTTAAGAAATTGATGGCGAGATTGTCGCCACACTTAATGGTCTCATGGTATTTCTTAGTATTGAAGATCCGACCAGGGATCTTTTTAGTTTTATAAACTCTCTTGGCGGAGGGGTAATATCTGGAATAGGTATTTTTGATATGATGCAATATGTGACACCAGATGTACTTACAATATGCATGGGATTAGCCGCCTCAATGGCATCCTTGATACTGGTCAGAGGAAAAATAATCGAACGTTTAGCATTCCCTCACGCTTGGCGCCAATGAGTTTTCATTTGATAATTTGAGAAAAAAGAAGACTATACCTTCACCATATGAAATATGAATGATAAAAATAAGTAATAATAGCATGGCACTTCGAATTCGATATGAACATTTTTTTTTCTTCATAAAATGAAATTATGTATCGAGAAAGTAGTATGAGACAAAGGGTATTTCCAATTTGATATTGAAAACTTCACAATTAAGCTCTAGAACCACTACTAATTCAACAACTAACAAAATCGACGAGTTTTACTAGAATTCAACACAAACTAGAGAAATGAAATGGAGACTTACGGCATTGCGAAGCTCATGACCGAGTTGTTGAATAATGAGACCGAAACTCATAAAGACCTTATGAAGCATAGTATAACAAAATGCCCAATGAGGTTCTGGTGGGATATGTTTGGCCGCATGGTTTGCAGCAATTTTCAACTTTAATAAAGGGTACAAATTGTTTGGATCTCCCAATATCACTCCCAAACTCTCCATATTTCTCTCTGTTTTTATAGAACAACACAAATTAGATATCCCGAGAGAGAGAGATTGATATTTTGATTTGCTATTTTAAAGAAATCAAAATCACTGGTAAAGAATTCAAAATCTGATTTAAATAAAGAGGATTTCTCTTTCATGTGATAAATGTGGTAAATTTCGCTACTCCTTAGGTGAGGTAACGATAATTAAACGGCTTAAACCACTTGCTAGTCCATAGTTTTTGGATTGAGTATCTAAGAGCATCCACAACAGCTTCCTTTAGATAGAGAGTGATTTTGAGGAGAAGTTTGAGGGAAAATCAATTCTTACCAAACAGATTACCTATTTTAAAGAGCCGCATCATAAAAATAACTTAAAAGTATCCTATTCTCACCCATAATAGACTTTTCTTATTTAATTTTGAGAGTCCTACACTTTCCTCATAATAAAATTGTCAAACGTGGCTACCCAATTTTTTTTCCCTCAATGTTCAAGAGAAAGAGTATTGAAACCCAAAATAACTACCCTTCAGAGGAGGCTGAAAACTTGGTTTTTAACATTTTCTCCTTTATATTTTAGCTATAAAGAGACTACACTAGATGCTCTAAAGAGTATCCCAAAAATAAGTTGATTTGATCCCTGGTAAGATTGATCTTTTCAGTTTTTACTACGTTCCATTCAAATGACAGAAATTTGAGTTGAAAATATTCCGACTAGTATTGTTGAAGATTAAAGTGATGAAGAATTCTACAATAACATTGTTATAATGATTTTTTGTAGGGCAATGAAGGTAGTAACTTCACATCTACGAATATTAGGGAGTTCTAATAATATTTATATATTCCTATATCCGTAAAGTTTAGAACCCGCATTTTAAACATAAGTGCATGTTGAGTTGTCACATTTTTAAGTGTTGTGTGTGCGTGTAGTTCACGCATTAAATTTAACAGGCTAAAATCACTAGAGCATATCAATTTGCAAATTTTGTGTACTCATTAGCAACAAAAGAAACATGTAATTGGATCATACTTGGGCCAAGGTTGATTTGGGGCTTCAAATACAGTCTCATACAACTCTCATTTGCCAAACTTGCATCATTGACCAAATATTAAACTTGAGTTTACAATCAACCTAGTGCTCCCTAAATCAAAATGCACATTTTACTAAATTTTAAGAGTTTAATATTATAATTTCAATATTATCTAGAGATGTCCGCATCCATTTTCATAATTTTAATATAAACTGTAAATTGTCGTTTGTTTAGTATAGCATAGTGACATCGAGCTCATAACGTCTGTAAAGGTTGCAAAACATACAATCAAGCATCATTGACTCAAGTCAAAGAGGTTGAGGGTATTCATTGATTAGGAAATAGGGGCCGAAAAATTGTTCAAAGCATCAAAATAGTTAAACATGGTGTTTTTAATTATATATCATACATACAGGTTGAAACCCCAGTCAGGTACGCACGATTTCTCCCTTTTTATCATAAACTCCCCGCTATCTTTATATTAGGCATGCTCAATACAGATCCCAATAGATACTCAAACGAAGTCCATCACTAGAGAAGATTGGAGAATCTCTCCTCAAAAAGGTGAGCTCTGTTGAACATTGCTCTGGAATAAAATCAAGAAAGGAATCTGCTACCATTCTTGCTTGAGCTATTACATTTTGCAGCTGCAGAAAGCTTCCATCATGAATATTTGAACTTTTCAACTTGAAGGGAAAACTTCAAGAACTTGAGCTAGTTTTCAAATGATCTTTGTTCGACCCTGTTATCTACGAAACGACTACTTCCACGACGGCCTCGACCAGATATTTTAAGTACATGTACTTTCTTCTGAACATGTTAACAATGAGAGAGAAAGGTACATGATGATGAAGTAAACTAAGATAAGAGTTAAAAGACATGAAATTTTTCTCACATGTTTGCTATAGGACACCATTAAAATACATCCAATAAATTTGTGAAGCATATTTTGATGACATGAAAACAGCAATAAGACATTTGTGTTTTCATGTCTGTATATATGCTAAAAGCTTTCGCAGTCAAACAAATGAAAAGATAAGTATTTACCTGCTCTGTAAGTTTCGGTCTAAATATTCTTCGATGTTGGTTCTTCTTCTCTTCAGCTTTCAACTTGGTAAGGCTGGGCCGGTATAAAATCAATGTACGGCCAATATGTCCAACAGCCACTGATCCAGTAGTTTTCTCCAACTCCTTCACTACATCATCTAGTTCTCCTGGACAGTTGTTGTGTACTTTAACCTGTAAACATGTTTTATGTAATTGATTAAACAATTAGCTTTCCCGTTTTATTCATGGTCCAAAATATTAACTATAGATATCATATTTTCTTTTATTCTGTAAATATCCTGCTCTGCTAATAATTTTATACATAAATTACAATTTTTAACATGCAACAATTTCCCACAAAATAACTTCCATAAAAGAAAATAGTTACGCAATTCGTTTTTAGCGAGGCAATATAAGTTAACTATTGAATAAATAAATGGTTATTGCAATTGAGGAACAAAGTCTAATCTTCTTAAGGCGATGTGCATGCAATACAGATTTGAAGGCCACAATCGTTATTTTTTTTTATTCTTGTTTAAACAATGTAACAAGAATATATGAATGCAAAATGTTATAGCAGAGAAGCGAAACAAAAGCTGAAATTATACATCAATGTTCCATAAATATAAGCCATAACTTTTGACTAATAGATATAACGGAGTGCGACAGAAATAATTGTTATGTCCTTATAAAACGAAGGTAATAAAAAATGAATTCCAGGAAAATCGAAGTTCTTATGTTTCATTAGGGAGGAACCGTGAATGCCGGCAAGGTTAGTTGGTGAGGTCTTGAAGTTGTTACCAGGGACCCAGGATCAATTCACGACAGTAGCACCTTAAGTATCCAATCTGGTTAAAAACAGGCTCAAGTCTACCAAAAAAATAAAATAGAAAAGTTTAAGCTCCATCTTGACTGCCCTTTTACTCATTTAGACGAAGAAAGGCTGATTTGAAGGAGAATCTCAGTAAATGCAGACAACCCCTTGGAAATATATCCTACCAAAAGTGCAGAAAGAAGAAAAATCTAAAACCAAAAACTCCATAAGTTTTTTTTTTTTGGAATCCGGAAGTTCGTTGGGCTCATCATTTTTCACCATTCTCCTAACTAGTCTCCCGGGGATCGCCACAGTACCTCCGCAAGCTGCACGCTCCATTTTAAATCATGATAAATCTTGGTGAATGACCCCCCGCAAGCCGCACTGCTAGAAAACTAATAACGCGGAAGCTAAATTAACTTTGACTAATACTAAGATCTCTCAATTGAATAAAATAAATGTCAAAGACCTAGGGTATATGAGATTTACCCCAAACTCTACAACCTCTCTCTAAGGCTAAGCTTTTTATCTCACTAAAACCAACATATTAAATAAACTAAGTTTAGGCTCTATTTTATGGGAGAAGAGACCTATCACAAATAGAAACCCTAGCAAGACTCTAATTAAGAGACTTCTTATAATTATAATGCAATTAAAGTAAATAATATGAACTAAATAAGAGGGTATGCACATGATGTACGAACGTGTTATGCGTGGTCGTGTGTACGACCACGTGACTTATCAACTCTCCCCGTCTAAGAAGAGTTCGACCACGAATTTTGGTGAGAAAATCAGCACAATGTACGAAACGTGCCATGTGTGGTCGTGGGTACCACCACGTGATTTATCAACTCTACTCGTTTAAGAAGAGTTCGACCACGAATTCTGGTGAGAAAATCAGCGAGTCATTAAAAAAATGCACGTCAAAAGAAGCGAGAAGACGGCCACAAAATTTGCCATAACTCGCTAATATACCGAATAAATTAGGTAACGCATCATCTAGAAGTCTGTGTCGCTTCATTGGATGCATAACTATGACTATAGGACAACTGTTAATTCTTCCATGGTATTTTCCGTACCCCTTAACTCTGGTTGTATAACAAAACAAGATCGTGAACTCAAAAGAGGTACCTCCGAGAAGATGACGAATGCCAATCCGTCCACAGTACTTGCCCAACCCAATAACTCTGCATGCGGAACAAAATACTTTGCCAAAAACATTGTTGGTAACATTATGCAGATTACCCAAAAATATATTTACCTCTATACTTGCAAGAGCCTCCATCTCTTGCCAAAACAGACTAATACTCGCGCTCTTTTTAGCAACCTGGATTTGTAGTAACATACTTGTCGTCGGGGTCACCGGATTTGTGGTCGAAATAGTAACAATACTTGTTATTGGTGTTGTATTTATTCTCGTGAAACCCAAGCATGAGTTTGGGTTTGTGACTCCACTTTGGTTTGCTTGAGTTCGGGTCCAAATCGTGTTAAGGATGCTCGAGCCTGTTTTGAGTTGAACTGGGCCTGGGTCCACGACCCCAATTGGGCTTGCTTAAGCCTGGGTGTGGTTCTTTCACTTTAGGCCTGGATTAAAAACAATAAGGGCATGTGGGTCAGGTGGTTTACTTAAAGGCATGCCACAATAGCCTCTGCCTCTGCCATGTCATTGATGGTATGCCAATTATTGTGCAAAAACATGTGACCCTGTTCCAATTGGCATGCCAATTGGTGTGTCGAAACGTGTGCCACCAAATTGCCTAGTGCCTCGCACGTGGGTAGTTAACCGCACGTGCGCACACAACTTCTTCCCTGATGAATTCAAGCTCGTCATGCGGCCACCCCATCAGCGAATAATCGTTTCCCGATGCCCCCAAGCCTTGAAAACCTACCCCGACTACTCTAATCCTCGGTTAGATATCGGAGTTATCCAATCACTTCTGATTCAACACCTGTAATTGTTGACAGTTTTGCCTTCCTCGTGGCTTTGTACGACCACTCCTCTCCACGATTATCACTCCTAGAGCTTCCCACATTGGAATCAATGACTCTACTGATCTGATGTTGAGTTTTGGGTGCCGCAACTTCTCCGATAACTGACACTATAATATGCAGTAACCCTAGGTTTGGGTTGCCATTTTCTAGCTCGACTCCGAACCCGACACACACCCTAGTGACACTCACATTGTTTTCAACCACTCTGATGGTCTCAAATTGTTCAAAAATTTGCATCTCTTCGCAATCGATAATAACTTCATCGATCTCATAATTTTGTTCGTCGCTGCCGAACAAATCAACGAAACCCCACTCCTCAATTTGTTTGACTCAGGGTATTGGTTTGGATTGGGGTTGGTCTTTTTCTGTTGGGCTTCTTGACGATTGGAATCGTTGATTATGATAACCTCTCGTATCAAAGTCACAACCTCCTCATTGTCCTTTGATTGAGAACTCTTCGACATGTCTCCGTCTTTCCCACCTACTAGATCAATCGCACGGTGAACCTCTATCTCTGTCGTCCATTCGAGGTGATTCATCTCCAAGCCATCTTCAACGAATTTCTTCAAATCCTCCGTCACAACTCCCACCTCCAACCTTACTACCTCAAGAATCGCACGAACATAAAAGGCAAACTTAGGATCGTTCATAGCTCTGATACCAATTGTTAAAAAACTAATAACGCATAAGCTATATTAACCTTGACTAATACTCATATCACTCAATTAAGTAAAATAAAGGTCAAAAACCTAGGGTTTATAAAATTTACCCCAAACTCTACAATCTCTCTCTAAGGCTAAGTTTTTTCTCTCACTAAAACCAACATATTAAATAAATTAAGTTTATGCTCTCTTTTATAGGAGAAGAGACCTAGCACAAATCTATAGCTAGACTTTAATTAGAAGACTTCTCCTAATTGTAATACAATTAAAGTAAATAACAAGAACTAAATAAGAGGGTGTGACCATTGGAATCTTGGCCCAGTGGTGGTTGTACCTCTCCACCTGGAGAGAGGTCGTGGCTTCAAAACCTCATGGGGTTGGAAACTCAGGGTTACGGATTCCTATAAAAAATCGGCTTGCCTTCAAAAAAAAATGTACACATTGAAACATTCATTTGGAGTTTGTTTCATTTAGTGTCTAGAATAGGTGTCAGCACTACCTCGTGGTTATTCGTCATCAGCAATCACGGCATGCATCCTAATCCACCCGCCTGGTCTACTCCAAGACATGGGTTTAAATTCAGGAATTATCAGCGAGAAATGTCACTAGATGAGGAGGAATTACGTCTGCACTATCCCGTGTTCTCGCAAATCTTTGATATATTCTCCTCTCGTGGTTGGACTGGTATTATGCGGCCTCAGATGCCTTGTTATCCTAGATTAGTTCGACTATTCTATGCTTCTTTCCGTAATGTTCGTGGAACGGATGACGGCAAGAGCTTCCAGGTGTCGATTGATGGTTTAGAGTTTCTTGTTCATCAGGAGAACATCAGGCAAGCTTTTGGTTTAGTTGAGTCATCTGTTCCGATTGTGACACCTACGGATTGGCCTCCAGTTCCTAATCAGTTTCCTCCCAAGAAGGAGATGGAGGAGCGGCTTCTTCACGTTGGGAAGAAGAAAGGACCCTATATCAGGCACAAGAATCTGACCAAGGCACTGTGCTTATTTCATATGAATGCTCATCAGAACATTCTTCCCAAACTAGGGAATAAGAATGTGTTGGTGGGCAATATGCTTTATCTGGTCTATCTTTACAGCAAAGGGTATCATCTTGACCTGGTGAGTGTTATTATGCACGAGATGATTCATTCGGCCAATCCTGATCTTCATAACCGAGCTTTGCTGTTTAGTAGATTTATTTCTCAGCTTTTGACTGTGATGGGTTATGGTATTCGTGAGGATGAAGAGGCTAACAAGAGGGACGATGATATTACTCCTTAGTATTGGGAAAAGAGTAGAAAGCACATGGTAGCTGAGTCGAAGTCTGAGTCAGAGGAGGGTTTAGAGGACTCTAAGACTGAGGTTGCACCTGCTACTTCTAGGCCTACAGCTACTATAATGCCAACTGCTTCTACAGATGCTTCTACTGGATCAGCACCTCATGATTTTGCTTCTCTCTACACTTATATGGAGTCTCAATTTGGTCAGCTGAACTCTCAGATGCACTCTCAGTTTTAGCTTTTCTAGGAGAATATATGTCGGCTCCAGACCTTTGTGGATGATCTAAGCAGTACAGTTTGAGGGTCGTCGAATGGTCCTCCCGTTCCAGATCCAGATGAGCAGTATTAGGTCTAATATGACCTTAAGTCATCTTATTCACTTTAGAGTGATTTCTTTTGTAATTGTCTCTCATCTCTTACTGTGTTCGATTATACTATCTTTATTGCGTGTATATTTTATTTTGGAAGTCATTTTTGGATATACGATGTATTAACAATTTCTTTTTGCATGGATGCTCTAACAGTTTCTGATATATGATTATCATATTCCATGATCTTACTTCTTCCATAACTGTTATACATTTTGGCGTTCCTCATATGGTTTCTCTTTCATATCTGCTTTGTTTGCTTACTCTTTGTTCTTTTGTGCCAAAAAGGGGGAGAGATGCTCCTGAGAGGTAAACCAGGTAAGTAATTTTTGTCTTCTGAATTCCATATTTTGAATATGAACGGTTACGTGATATATCATGTTTAGTGTGCAAAGATTTCAGAGGATATGCTTTTAAGAATATATGTTCAGTGAGTGAGTGAGTCAGTCCATCGAGTTGTAATTTTCTTTTATTACCTGTAGTTCTAGTTTTGAGACAAAATGAACCAAATGGGGAGATTGAAATATCCATTTGGAGTTTGTTTCATTTAGTATCTAGAATAGGTGTCAACACTACCTCGTAGTTATCCATCGTCAGCAAGTGCACTTGGAGCGACTACAGCCAGACTGTCACTGAACATGTAATTGGGTTTTTATCTCCTTGCTCTAAATGTCAAGCCCATAGTATTTTACAGAATATTAAAAGAAATTGATGTCGTATTTAAGAAAAACATGTCTCTATTCAAAGAGGCTTTTGTTATGTTCAAATAAGACCTTGTTCAAATAAAATTTAATATTTATTCGAATATTTTCTCTTAGAACAATTTGTGTTCGAATAGACTATTTCTTTGTTCGAATACTTTTTCAGAGAACTTTGTTATTCGAATAGGATTTTGTTCTGTTCGAATAAAACTTGTTTTATTCGAATAAACTCTTTTTCTATTCGAACAAATTGCCTCAAGCATTTATTTGTTCGAATAGATTTTGTTTCTATTAGAACAGAGGTCGGGTTTTTTGTTCTTCTATATAAGACAACTTTTCTTTTTTCATAACTTAACTTTTTGAAAACCTATTTTTCTACGGCTTACATTTTTTAGATAGGAGAGATTTCTTTGAGAGATTCAAGAGAGAACTAACAACTCAAACTTAAATCAATCATTGATCAAGAAACCCAAATCATGATTTGAAAAACTTGTGGGATTCAAAAATAAAAGCTACGATGAGAGATTGGAGCGAGGCTTGTTGCGAGAACGTGAAATTGATTGCACGAAGCTTGATTAGAAGAAAGGTAACCATGGGATGCGCTTATCAAGTCTGTAAGTAATTAAACTCTTGTAATTCGTTTTCAATGGTGAATTGTTTAGCTCTCGGGTGATTCGACAGCCACCTGTGGGTTTTCTCCTGAGAAAAGTTTCCCACAGGGTTAAAAATCTTTGGTTGTGTTTAATTTCCAATTGCCTATTGACATTAGATAATCGAATCAATTTGAATTAGGTTAAAGTTAGACCATTAATTCAAAATAATTCAAACCTTTTGTTTTAGACCTAAATTAATCGAAATTGGTTTGTCTCAAGTGATAAAGGATTTTCATACATGATGTACGAAACGTGCTATGCGTGGTCGTGGGTACGACCACGTGACTTGTCATGCACGCTCCAGGAGTTGACTCAACTTAACTGAAATAACCAAGCTTACATAAAACAAAAAACTTCATAACTACCTCAATAAGACCACCTTTCTAGGAATGATCCACTTCGAACCTTATTCATCCAAAGAAACTAAGATACTTGGGGGCGAACAAGAGGATGAAGCAAGGTTTAGGACCTCCATAGGCAAGGTAGTCCAAGGATCAGTCCTTTGACAAAAAGGGAATATCCGCTAGAGAACCCATCGGGGAAGAAAAACACATTATCAGCCAAGAGTCTATCTCATCATTATCTTTATTTATCTTTTCTATTTCTAGAAGCTAAATAAATCCAAACCACTTCTTCAATGGCTTGGCCTTCTTATTCAAATGAAAGTTATAACGGATGAAATTTTCGAATACTTCACTCCATTTCAACATCACAATGCATAAGCAATGTATATGATGCCGGTTTAAGGAATGAGTGATGGGTTAGAGTTGCAAATGGATGTTTATCTAAGGCGACCACCGTCCCATTTGAGGGGACGTCGAAGAGTTTTAGATTTACCCTATTTAGGTACATGTAAAACACTGTGTCGCACCTTCCTCCATGTGACCTTATTTAAACAATTTAGTTAACTACCTATTGCATTATATTAAGAACATTCACTTTCACTCTAATTATACACATAAATTTTACTTTCACACCGAAGATGAGTAACTTATTTTCTACTGGCAAGATAAGTGATCCCATAACTCATGCATCATAGTGTCAATGATGATTTTCATGTTAAGTCATCTTGTGATTTGGTATCTGGCTTCATGTTGCCTTCTCGTCTGTGATTGTCCTCTTGTGACTAAGTTATGAAAATGTCTATGACTGAACATGTGATATATCACTCAGCATAATAAGGCAATTTTGTCTTCGTATTGAGATGGTATTTTAGAATACCTCTCTGTCAAGATAATGTTTTCATCTTCTGAATTTTTTTTCACTGCCACTATTTTGATCTCCAGAGTCTTTCTGTGGTAGCTTTTCTTCATTGTGTAAGAGCCACTTTACAATGAGATCAAATATGCTTAAGACCTAATATTTGAGGTAATCATAAGATATTGTCATTTTCATGTATCTTGATAATATTTTTAAATAAGAAATGAGTTCTACGTTCTAAAAAAACCCCAAACCAACCCATTCGAGAGAAACGAAATCGTGTCAAGACTCCACTAAGACGAATCCACCCCTAAATTTTCCTAGTTGTTGCAGTTATTGATATGAACTAAATGTGCGGAAGCGTTTAATGTAAATCTTAAACGAAACAAATGAAATAAATCATTCTTATTAATTAAACCCTACTTAACAAAACTCAATTCTCACAAAAAACACCACCACCATTAGCACTAACCCTAACCCCCTCTTTTATAGAAAAGAGCTTCTAAATCCCATACCATCTAGCTTTCCAATTACAAAGATTCTCCTCTATCTTCGGAGTTCCAAATATAATTAGGATTCTAATTAAAACATAAATAACGTTAAATAGAAATGGGTTGTAGTTGACGGGAAACGACCCAATGTGGTCGCCCACGACAATCATGTAACCCATAAACTCTCCTCAACTTTGAAAATTCGACCTCAAATTTAGGGTGAAGGATAACCTTGTTCCAGCTCTGTCATCACAATCTCCACATCTTCATCATCCCACATTTGTTGTACTATGTCCGCCACATGACCCCAAAACTTCTCTATAAGCAATGCAACATGTTTTTTAACGTTAGGACTATCACACCTCATGTGACAAGTCTTGCCGTACCCAAAACACTATACTACACTTCCTCCCACTGCAGTAGTCGTAGTTACTGGGAACTACCGCAACTGTAGGAGTCGTTTGGAATTTGGTTTTAACTCTCTTAGCTAGTTCAACTGCATCTGCAAATGTTGGAATGTTCAACATGGTCAACACATCTTCAAATTTTCTTGGACAACCCACTTTTGAACTGACTAATCTTTCGTGTTTTTGACTCTATAGTGGATACCTGTGAAGATAGTAAATAAAACTCATTTGTATAGATGTTCACAGAAGACAAACGTTGTTGTAGATTTTGTAAAGATGTAAATATCTCATCTTCACAATTTGTTGGCACAAAACATTTCCAACTCCCGCTTCATTAAGTGCCATTATGTAATATTAGCCAACCCTTTGTCATGTCTTTCCTTTTGGAGATTATCCCACCAGTTTAGAGTATATTCAGTCAACTTGGTCTTAACTAACATCACTTGTTTCGGGTTGCCGCACCTTTTGTACGCAAACATTTTCTCTACCCGGTTCATCCAGCCAATAAAAGCATCAAGTTTACCATCAAATTTTGGGAAGTTAAGCTTAATATCCTGATTATTATAACATAAAGCGAAAATAAGAGCAGTAGCGATAAAGTTACATTCGCTACGATCACAAAACCGTTTCCTAGTATGATCCGAATCGCTCAAATGGTTGTCGTAGTGAGTTCTGGAAGTGAAATTTGTAGGCGGACCGCCACGTGCTCAACCCTAATATTAGTATTGAATGGCGACCCAAACGTGTCACGAGTACTCACATAAGTGTTGTTTTGTATTGTAAATTCCCTTATCTCTCTTGTCGGTGCATAGCCACGATCATAGAGACCCTCATCACTGGCAAAACCAGTATTGTTTTGTTGTTCTTGCTACCCCATACCCCATGCGTAACCACTCGGCACACCTACTTCAGATCGGAATTACCTTTGGTCGGTTCCCCGTGATAACCATCACATACTCGTCTAGTGGTGCCCGAGTAGGGATGTCTTTGGGCGGGTTGAAGACTCACACTCATCCTTAGTCGGGTCTGGCTCGTGACTAACATAGACTATTCTCGGGTTTATTTCCTGCGGATCCAGCCCGCTATTGTTTTTGTTTAAAGTATGGGTATGTCTTGTGTTGTTATCATCTCTCCCAAAGTTGTGTGGGTCTGGCCTGTTTTGATTAAGGTTTTGTGGGACTGTGGGTATGTTATCATCCCTCCCAAATTTTTGCCCAACTCGAGCTTGGGATCTTTCCCTCTATCGTTCTCGAGGCTGCCCATCGTTGATTAACGTAGGGATGAAACCAACATGGGTGTTGTGTTGTAGCATCCTCGATATAACCCTGTGTACGTTGTCGATAGGTATTTGCCGCGAGTTGCCTTCCTCACCAATGTCATTCTTGAAATCAGTCGGGGAATCCTCGAATTTGTTTTCGGATTCCTTGGCATGTAACGGAGCAAACACATTAGTAAAACGAATATCTTCGACTTCTTCATCAGTAGTACTTACCTTGAATCGGGGTTGCAGAAAAATCGATTTCTTCCCAAGCCCAATGACTTCAATCGGTTTAGGACGCATTTTATTCACGCTCGTGCGAATCGTATCGGCGAGAAAGCCCCCACTTCTAGAACCTCATCCTCTTCCCATGACTTGACAATCATCGACATAATTGTCGAGCATAACCTCGTTTTTATCACCCATTCAACTAGGCGATTTAGCGATTGTTTGATTTTGCATCAACTTAAACATATCACTCAAAAGTTTCTCCATATAAGCCATACGCACATCGGTCATATCCAATCTATCCGTCGTTGTTGGCTTTTTCGCAACTTTATTTATCATCGTCGTAGTAGAAAAAAAAATCTACAAAGAAGAACCTCGCTCTAGATACCAAATTGATATGAACTAAATGTGTAGAAGCGTTTAATGTAAATCTTAAACGAAACAAATGAAATAAATCACTCTTATCAATTAAACCATACTTAACAACACTCGATTCTCACAAAAAACATTACCACCATTAACACTAACCCTAACCCCCTCTTTTATAGAGAAAGAGTTTCTAAATCCCATACTACCAAGCTTACCAATTACAAAGATTTTCCTCAATCTTCAGAGTTTGTAATATAATTGGGATTCTAATTAAAACATAAATAACATAAAATAGAAATAGCTCGTAGTAGACGGGAAACGACCCAACGTGGTCGCCCATGACAATCACGTAACCCATTAGTTATACTTACAGTGATAAAACAATATGAGCATTGTATAACGGTGGAGGACATCCTGAAATCTTTTTATTGCTTCCCATAAAGTTTCAACTTCCTCTTAATTTTACATATTCCAGTAACAGTTCTTCTGCGGCTTCACACGGGAATCGGAGCCTCATCGGATAGGAATATGGAAAACAGAGGGTAGGATGATATCCTTGTTCCTATTTATTGGTTACCAAAATGTCTCCTCTTCTGTACCTTTATCCAGTAGTCGTAGGTAAATTTTCCATTTAACGCCAGTTATAAAATTAAGGTTGATAAGTCTATAAGATGTTGATTTAGGCTCGGCATTTAAATATAAGACTTGTAGATAAAAACTCAATTTTGACAAGTTTCTCTGTGCATTTAGAGCATCTCCAACAGAGTGGTATGCTATTCCGGTTTACCATACCGGTATTCCGGAATTGCATACTGTTTTGGTCCAACAGCAAATTACGTTTTTTTGTATTGGGCGTTTAACGGTTCAGCGCCTAACACCAAAAAGCCAAATAATATGTATTTTTTCTTGGGCGCTGAACGGTTCAACGCCTAGCGTCTATTAATTATTATTTTTCCCCTTGGACAGCTGTATTAAAAAAATTGTTGGGCGCTGAACGGTTTAGCACCTAGACAGTTGTATTAAAAAAGTTGTTAAGCGCTGAACGGTTCAACGCCTAGGCGGTATGCGTATACTCCTCGCCAGTTCAGGTTTCGCATACTTTGGAGGGGTATGGGGTGAGTATGCTGAACACCATACCCCTGTTGGATGGGTTTTTTACAAGAGTATGGGAAAAACTTAACAGCATACCACTCTGTTGGAGATGCTCTTACAATACTAAAATAACAAAACCTCTTAGCCTCATAATTCCCAAAAAAAAATGCAATATGGCTTTTCTAATAGATCCTTTCGCCACATGTCCATAATAATAGAAACACTATGTGGTGCTATTATATCCTTCTTTGTTGAATGCACTATTCACAATGGTTTTAATTCTAGTTTTATAATTTTGGTTTCTAAGGAGGAACATGCAATTAGGCTAACCCAGTTTAGGCTTACTAGTCAACTTTGGCTTCAAAATTACAACTGAGATCATGGCTACAAGGCTGAAAAGTGTTGCTAGTAGAATCATTTCATGTCAACCGGGTGCTCCATCCAGGCAGGAACATCCAAATTAATATTGGTTTGATCAGTGAGCTCATCAATGAACTTGATAACATAAAATGGGGTTGCACTGTTGGTCTCAAAATAAACATCCCACAAGCTACATGTCAGTTATGATTAATGGAGGCCCATGTGGTTTCTTTAAAGTTTGAAGAGGTCTTAGGCAAGGAGACCCCCTCCCCACTTTCATGTTTGTTTTTACGGAAGGCCTTATAAGCATAGGCATCTCTTGATTAAGAGAGAAATCTTTTATTACCCCAATGCCAACACACAAAAGTATCCACCCTTCTCACTATTTGCTGATGATATTATAATCTTCTCTAATGGTGTTATTAAGGGACTTGAGGCTCTTAAGAAATTGCTAGATGAATACGAGGCAGTTGCTGGTTAGTGGATTAATTTAAACAAAAGTAAATTGTTCTTTGGTAATATGACAACTAAAAAACCAAAAAAAGTTCAAGCATATTTTGGTATTAAACAAGGATCTCTCCCTGAAACATATCTAGGAGTGAGTTCAAGGAAAACTCAATACAGCATGTCTTATGTCTTAGGACTATGCTGGACAAGATTAAGAGGAGCAAACTCACATGCTGGCATGATGTTCTATATGCAGGGGATAGTGGTTTTAGCTGATTCAGTTCTCTCAAGCATGCCCATATTCATCATGTCTGTTTACATATGGCCCTCTTCAATCTTGAAATAAGGTGATGCTATTATAAGAAACTTTATTTGGTCTAGGGACCCAAACAAAAGAAAGGGTATTACTGCATTTTGGAGAAGTGTAGCGAGCATTTTTATGAGGGAGGGCTTGGTTTTAGCAAACTGGGGGACATCAACGAAGCTATGCTGATGAAGTTGGCATGGTGTATTGTTCAAAAAGATGGCATTTGGGCTCGGTATATGAGAGCAAAATATTTCACCAAGCATGGAGATATCATCAGGTACTACAAGAAATCAACTACGTGGGCTGGTATTAGGTCTGTTTATCCTGAAGCACTTCAAAGCTCAATTTGGATATTGGGTAACGGTTCGAATGTGATCCTAATCAGAACACTCAACATCTCTTGTCCAGTGCTGGAGTAAATCTGCTCTATATTTTGGTTAACTGTGCAGGGAATGATAGATGTCTCTACCAGCCAGATGTGCAGGGTCAGTTTTCAGTCAAAGCTGCTCATGAAAGAAGTTTCCTATATGTTGGTGGGAAAAATATATGTGGAGAGTCTCTAATTTGGCACGGAGAATCTTACAGAATGTTATACCAACATAAGAGAAAATTCAATCTAGAGCAGTGCCGATTGTTTCTCAATGCAGGTTGTGCAGTTACTCTTTGGAGAATACTCACCATCTATTTCTTTATTGTCCATATGCTCAGAATATTTTGATATGGTTTAGCTCCTTGTTTGATTTAAGGATTGATACTTGGGCCTTCCATACACCGTAATATATACGAAAGCTGCTAGGATCAGGTCCTGCATTTGGAAGCTTCCTTGTTATAAAGAGGTATACTAGATGGTTCTTACCTTGGTATCCCTGGGTTGGCAGGATTGGGAGCAGTGTTTAGATCATACAGGCAATGTTCTTGGGATTTTGTGGAGAATATTGGGTTAGTACTTCACACTATGCTGAATGTTGTAGCATTGTTTTTTCTTTATGTGTTGCCTTTAAGCAAGGATGGATAAAATCTTTCTTATTTCGGACTCAAATGCTTCTATCAGTGCTTTTTAAGCATAATAAAGATCCATGGAAGCTTCAAACAAGGTAGGATTACATCTCTGCTAAATTTCAAATCAGGCTTCAAATCAAGTTTAAGTACTCATGGAGAGAGTGTAACTTTAGTGCTGATGAGAGTGCAAACAGATTTGCAAGACTTGCACCATTTACAAAGGAGTGGTTCTTTGGGAGGTCATAATTTCTGCACAAGCTGGAGGTTTCATACTCGGACTATTGCAGAATATTTTTATCTCTTGTATTTCATTTTTATTTTTTTCCTCTTTAAAGCTGTGTAGGCATGTTTACTAGCTGGTTCAGTTTGCTCAGCAGGGATTGTCTGCAGGCTTCATATTATTTCTCTTAAACCCTAACAAGGAGTAGTTTCCAAGACAGTTTTCGAACAGCATAGTTCATATTTCTTTTTGAAGAATCTTTTTGGGATCATTATAAAATCACAATATCTTTAGGATCACATAAATGCACTTACAAAGTCACATGGAGGATAAGTTGAGGAGGTAACTTCTCCTATACTTTGTCAATCAATGTTTATCGCTCATCAAACAACCGAAGGTAGTGTTTTGTGATGGGCAAAGGCAAAAACAAAGGACATCACACTTAAAGTGTCCATCCCGTCAGTCCTCCCAAACTAAAATCATATCATCTACTATCTCTGCCTCATCTCTGTCCCTCTCTTTCTCTCCCCTTCATCTATTTGTCGTTTGCAGCACCATCCCATGGTTCTTTAGTACACTTAAATCAAATTCCAAGCTCATCTAGCCAGCCGAATACCACGTAAAATCTTTTGAGTTGTAGTAATTAGACCAAGTCAAGCAAAGACATTTTCCAAGTGAAGAGAGGATTTTCAGTTCCATGAAATCCTCAACAAACACTCTTTTAGCTGTTAATGAATTGAGATTTGTATAGTAGATTTGAACCTATCTGTAATCAAAATTTCATCTATAAATGTAATGCACCTCAATCAAGTGAGTTACAGAGAATTCAATCTAAACATATATCTTCTTACATGGTATCAGCCTAAAATCGATCCTCAACAAACAAAGAAGAAGCTATCCATCATCTCACTACAATGGCAACCTCAGCCTCCCTAGCTCCTCCTCATTGTCTTCAACTTCCAACGTTTTATCCCAATCAACAGTTCAAACTACCCATATTAATCATCTAATCTCTGTCAAATTAGATTGCCACAACTACCTTCTTTGGCGCACCCAGTTCATGCCTTTGCTCAAAGGGTATGACCTCGAGGGATTTGTTGATGGACCAATGAGTGCCCTCGTCTCACCTCCAACAATGAGCCTGATCCAGCTTATTTTGCTTGGCAAAAACAGGATCGAATATTTGCTTGGATGGCTGCTCTCTTCATTATCAGAGAGGGTCCTTGCACAGGTTATTGGCGTCGGTACATCTCGTGCTACTTGGATAGCACTAGAGAAGCAGCTTGTTTCAAAATCTAGAGCACGTATCATGCAGATACGTCGTGAGCTGCAAACCATAAGGAAGGGCAACCAAACCATGAATGATTATTGTCTTCAAGCCAAGACTCTTGCGGATAGTCTTGCGGCTGCGGGGCATCCTATATCGGACTCCGATCTACAACAAATG
The DNA here is from genome assembly GCA_014058105.1 of Kingdonia uniflora. NCBI lineage: Eukaryota > Viridiplantae > Streptophyta > Magnoliopsida > Ranunculales > Circaeasteraceae > Kingdonia > Kingdonia uniflora. Next base: position 387,666 of record JACGCM010002066.1, on the reverse strand, counting down.
ATCCTCAATGGGCTCGACTCCACCTATGATGCTATCGCCACTACTCTTACAACTACAGTAGATGATATCTCGATGGATGATTTCCAGGCACATCTATCCGGATTTGATATGAGAGTTGAAGCCCAAAGTGCCATGTTACAACAACACCCTGTTGCTAATGTTGCCGTTCATCATCGCAACATGTCACCAAAGTTTGTTTCTACTCAGAATAGGCCTCATTCTAGCTATGGTAATCAAAATCGCAACCATACTCAAGGTAATAATCCATTTCAAAATCGTCCTTAGTACATTCAAAATGTAACTGGACCATGTACTATATGTAGTCGAAAAAATCATGTCACTACTGATTGTTGGCACCGTTTCGATAAGAAGCTCTAAGGTTCTTCTTCGGTGCCGCCAACGGCATATGTTGTTGTACCTGGATCAATTGCTGATTGCAATTGGATACTGGATAGTGGTGCAACACATCATCTTACCTCAGATTTGAATAGCCTCCACCTCCACACAAAGTATGATGGTCCTGATCAAGTTCAAGTTGGGAATGGTATGAATCTTTCAATTGCACATTTTTGTATTGGTTCCTTTACTCATAACTCCAGAAAATTTCATTTAAAAAATCAAATTTTCATTTTGGTATTGGTTCCTTTATCATGAGCCCAACATATCTGCCGATTTGCTTTCAGTTTCTTAATTTTCAATAAATAACAAAAAAAAATTAATTAATTCCATCCGACTTTTTATTGTTGTGAAGGACTGCCGTACGAGGAAAGTATGGTTGCAAGGAAATAATGAGGGAGGCCTCTATCGTTTTAATAATGCCAGATGCAACACCCAATTCCGTGTTCTTCTGTTCTTTTATCAGAGTCAGTTTCCCTATGGTATGACCGCCTAAGTCATCCGATGCGTCGAACAGTTAATAAAGTCATTAAGTTTAATTTGTTACCAGTCTTTTTCATTTTGTAATTCATGCCATCTTAGTAAGAGTTGCAAACTTCCTTTTCCTTCAAGTTCAACTTCATATACAACTTTAAGCTTAATTGTTTCTGATTTGTGAGGACCCTCGCAAATTCTATCAAGGGATGGCTTTTGTTATTACTTGTTGCTCATGGATGCTTATAGTCATTACATATGGATTTATCCACTTACTCGCAAATATGATGCTTTATCCGTCTTTATAACATTCAAAAACAAAATCGAAAATATTCATGAACATAAAATCAAAGTTTTTCAATCTGACAATGGTGAGGAGTACAAAAAGTTCACTCCATATCTCGATACTCAAGGCATTTTCCATCGTTTATCTTGCCCTCGCACTCCCGCACAAAATGGGCTTGCCAAACGCCACCATAGACACATCATTGAATCTGGTCTCTCTCTCCTAAACCATGCCTCAGTTCCATTAACTTTTTGGGTTGAAGAATTTACCACAACATGTTACTTAATCAATCGCTTACCAACCAAGCCGAAAAGACGCCCACAGAACTCCTTTTTGGTACCAAACCAGATTACACTAATCTCCGCGTGTTTGGCTACCTATGTTATCCATACTTAAGATCATATAGCTCTCATAAATTGGCATCTAGGTCTTTGCCTTGTGTGTTCATCGGTTATTGCAATGCTCATAAGGGCTACTTGTGTGTTCATCATCCCACTAATCGGGTTTACATCTCACAGCATGTTCGTTTTGTTGAAACGGTATTTCCCTTTCCGTTTCGGAGCAATCACAATCCTCGTGTGTGCACCATACACCTACACCATTATCACCATTTGCAAGATCACCCCCACCTCAACTTCAACATTTTACCAACCCACAAACTCCTCCAAACACAAATGATACAACATATACACCATAACCTACAATTGAAACTACTCCAACAGCCCCTCCATCTCCTTCATCACAACCCCACCTACCCGTAACCTCATCACCTACTATAACACCTCCATCACCACCTACTATAACACCTCCAGAACCAACACCTTCTTTACCAAGCACAACAACCCTTGCACCATTTCATGATCAACATGCTACTGTAATCTCTCTACCAACATCATATGGCAATTCGGGGTAAAGATGGGATCTATAAACCTATTAACATGTTTGTGTCTTACAGCAACAAAGCATCCGTTACAAGTTAATGATATAACCGAGCCTACATGCTTCACACAAGCCACATCGGACCCAAATTGGAGACGTGCAATGGGCGATAAACTGAATGCTCTATCAAGAATGGAACTTGGACACTAGTACCATCATAGCCAAACTTGAATGTGGTAGGCTGCAAATGGGTTTTCAGACTCAAGCGCAATGCCGATGGATCTATTGACCGTTATAAATCCCGATTAGTCGCCAAAGGATTTAATCAAAAAGGAGTCGATTATGGTAAAACGTTCATCCCCGTCGTTAAGCCATACACCATTCGTATTTGTTCTATCTATTGCACTTATGCATAATTGGCCTCTTCGCCAGTTAGACATTCAAAATGTTTTCTTGCATGGCATCTTAAATGAAGAAGTATACATGATGCAGCCTCCTGGATTTATTGATCAGCGCTATCCTACCCATGTATGTCGCCTTCACAAATCTCTTTATGGTCTGAAACAGCTCCTCGCACATGGTATTCGTGGCTCAGCAACTTTCTTATTGGCTTGGGTTTTCAAGTTTCAAAATCGGATTCCTCACTCCTCTTTCGACAAGATAAAATCGCGACAATATATATTCTCATTTATGTGGATGATATTATTGTCACAGGATCTCAGGTGATTACTCAACTCAATATCGTATTTTCTATAAAGGATTTGGGCAACCTACATTACTTCTTGGGTATAGAAGTCATTCCACATAGCGAGGGACTCTTTCTCTCACAACGCAAGTATATTACAGATGTGCTATGTCGCACCAACCTTGATGGGGTCAAATCAATTCACACAGCTTTAGCCGCCAACACTCAGTTAACAAAAGAAGGTAGCTACAAATTTCTAGATCCAACATACTATCGCAGTGTCGTAGGTACTCTCCAATACCTTACATTCACAAGATCAGACATTTCGGTGGCTGTTAATAAAGTTTGTCAGTTTATGCATGACCCTATAAAAGAACATTGGGCTGCGGTTAAACGAATTCTACATTATCTCAAAAATATTGTAGACTATGTGTTAAAAAATACGTAGAAGCAACGATCTAATTCACAATTAAACTTACCTAAAATTGCATTTGAATTAAAGTCACTTAATTGCTTAAAAATAAAGGTCAGACTTAGGGTTTATGAGTTTTATCTCAAACTCTGCATAACTCTTTAAGGCTAAGACATTCTCCCACTAAAACTAACATAAGAAATAAACTAAGCTTAGGCTTTCTTTTATTGGAGAAAAGACCTAGCACAAAATAGACACCCTAATAAGACTCCTTATAGAAATTACTAAAATAAAATAAAACATAATTACTAAAATAGGGAGTGGTCGTATGGTGTGCGTGGAAACGACGCAACGTACGTGCGTGAAAACGACCCCACGATCTATCAACTCTTACCGCCTTTAAAAAATTTGTCCACGAATTTTGAAGACAGAAGAAGTAACCCTGAACCTATGACGGCTACAAATCCTTCCACGATACTTGTCGTACCCATTGTTTTTGTTTGCTAAAAGAGTCACAATTTTTCTACCGAAAACCCTGTGTGTGATTTCTTCCTGAATCCCCAAATATTGTTTAACATTATGGTTTGGACGGTCATCAATCGTATGAAAAAAACGGATCAATAAATAGTAAATTAAATACCTTTTCGGAAGACTGCAATTATTAGGGGTTTATACCAATCAACTAGCGGAAGAGTCTCATAGTCCGATGAGTCTTCTCGTGGAGGATTATCCACCTTGTCTCAAACCCCAGATAGTCCCTCATCAATTGCTTGCTCTTTGCTACATGTTGGAGACGTACCTCTCTTTGGCCTAAGAACAAGGTTTAATGAAGTAGGATCTCCAGGGTCGAAGATTTGTGATTCCTTTACTCCGAAGTTTAAAATCCCATGAGAACTTAAGTTCCAATAAGGATGTGTTAAAGAACTCTTGATGGTTCCATAATTATCTACGATGCCGCCGAGCTTCCTTTTCTCCAAATCAGCAATGGTTGGTATTTGGGTGTCAACTAGGGCTCCGTTAGCATCCGTATTCGTTGCCTGCATCATTTTTGGTCGCCGTTCGTAGCCAATTTTCTACTCGTGCCTTCCAGTCCCATCCTTAATTGGAGAAGTCCACTGAACTTCGGTGATTGAACCGGTGAATACTCCATCCTCTTCCTAGGGTTTCCTCGATTTGGTGGTGTTGCCCTTCGATTGGAACTTTTGATTAATAACTTCAATCGGGTGGACTTTGTGCGCCATAATCACGACCCCTTCATGGGACCATGGCCATGAACTTTACATAACTCTCTAAGGCTAAGTTTTTCTCTCACTAAAACCAACATAAGAAATAAACTAAACTTAGGCTCTTTTTTATAGGAGAAGAGACCTAGCACAAAATAGAAACCCTAATAAGACTCCTAATAGGAATTACTAAAATAGAATAAAGCATAATTGCTAAAATAAAGAGTGGTCGTGTGACGTGCGTGGAATGACCTGACGCGCGTGCGTGGAAACAACCCCACGATCTAACACTATGGGTTTCTTCTTCGATCCACCAATTTTTAAATTCATACTAATTCGGAAGCAGATTGAGTTGGATGCCCGATGATCGACAATCAACCAGTGGGTATTGCGTGTTTCTCGGTGGCAATCTAATTTCATGGAGTGCTCGTAAACAAAAGACTGTTTCACCCTCAAGTACGGAAGCTGAATATCGTGGTTTGGCCATTGCTACAACGGAGGTGATAGGGATTCGGTCACTCTTGCGTGAAATCGGTATTCCTTTTTCTTCTCGAATTCTATGGTGCGATAACTTGGGTGCTACCTATCTCACTGCAAATCCTGCGTTTCATTCGCGTATGAAACATATTGAGATCGAACATCACTTTGTGCGAGAACGAGTTGCTCAAAAACAACTTGATGTTCGTTTTATCTTCACCAAGGATTAAATTGTTGATATCTTCACAAAGGGATTGGATGCCCACGGTTAGGGACGGAGCTAGGATTTCATGTGTGTGTGTGTGTGTGGGGGGGGGGGGGGGGGGTATCAGGCGGATTTAGAGGGGGGGTTGACCCCCTCTAAATCCGCCCCTCCCCACGGTTTCAACAACTACGAAGCAAGTTAACCATTCGACCACTCATGCTCAACTTGAGGGAAGGTATTAGACCAAGTCTAGCGAAGACCTCTTCCAAGTGAAGAAAGGATTTTCAGTTCCATGAAATCCTCAACAAACACTCTGCTAGCTGTTAATGAGTTGAGATTGAATCTATCTGTAATCAAAAGTTCATCTATAAATGTAATGTAACTCAATCAAGTGAGTTACAGAGAATTCAATCTATACATATCTCTTCTTTCAATAGCCTGTGTTCTTTATTTTTTCTCATTAGTTGCAATTTTCTTGTTTACTCAACCGCGTTTGGTAGATTCAGTCCCACGAAACACTTATGTTATCCTAACTTACCACAGTTCTTATCTCATTTAAAAGCCTAATGCACTAACTAACGACTTAATGGGGCAACCATATACAACATCAAAAGCAGAAAACTAGAGCTGGAAATTAAGAAAATGGCATAAATGTACCTTGAGAAGCTCATTCGATTCCAAATTTTCTACGAATGAAGCAGCAACATTCAAAGTGACCCCAGACTTTCCAACTAGTTGACATTTAAGCTTCTTCCCAAGACTATGAGCATAAGCTGCAAGTTCCTTCTTCTCTTTCACAGTCAGGTCCGGCAATGGCAATTTCTCCGCCAACTCATTACTATTAACACTACCAGTAGAAGCTTTTACTGTTGATTTGGGCAAATGGGGTTCGATGTTTTCCCCTTCAGAGTCGATTTCTGGGTCTAAATCAGAGATGGGTTCAAGCAAACTTGGAGAGAGAGAAGAAGAGGAGGAGGAGAGAGAGTTGCAGAAGAGATGAGGGAGATTGGGTGAAGGGTTTAAGATTGTGGTGATGGGTTTGCGAAAGTGGAGATTTGTGGTTGTTTTGATCGAGAGGGGTTTGATGAGAAAGAGGAGAGAAGAAGAGGGAGAGGTTTTACAGAGAAGGTGGTCAAGGAAGAGGAGAGGTACCGCCATTGTTGGTTTGTCACTGTTGAGTGGAGATTGTGGAGGATTAGAGCAGGAGAGTAAGGTAAGTTGATTATTAAATTATAATGTTATTATGGGGGGCAAGGAGCAACGAAGGGTGTTTGGTTTAGTGGTATGATTCTCGCTTCGGGTGCGAGAGGTCCTGAGTTCGATTCTCAATGTTTTATTACACCAAAGAACTTCTTTGAAATGCACATTTCTGTGGAATTAGGAGAATTTTTATCACAAGGTTTCACTGTATTTGTTTTGGGAGGGTTTAAACCTTTTGGTATAGTAATTCGTAATTGTCTTTTAGTATTAAACGATTTTTTTTATTTTGCTAAGCAAAGCAGAGGGTTAGGGTAAGGTTGATAATAGTGCTAAGCGAAGTAAGCACTGGTCAATGTTAAAGGAGCACATATTTTTTAATACTTAGAGTATCTCCAATAGCAAGTTTGAGTTTGGGTGTGGGCTCTGACATATTGGCCCACAAAAAACCCAACCCAAACTCCACCTCTCCCAACAGCAAATGACGTGGTTTTTTTATTTTTGTATTTATTTATTTATCTGCAATCAAAACATCACACGGTGTTCTGATTACCGCGCGGTAAAACGATTACCGCCACGAGTTCTGTTGAAATAAATAAACCCAACTCGGCTCCCTCCTATACTGTTTCCCCATCTTTCTCTCAATTCGAACCCAAAACTTAAAAAAATTGTATTTGAAGAGGTAGAACAAAATGAAGGCATACCACACCTAACCCAAGACAATATTTCAACCAGGTTTATTACTGCACTCCTAGACGGTGTTAGTCATATATATCACACTCGCAAGGATCTCACGGTAAGTTTTTTGTACATTGTGACTTTATTATTTTCGTTAATCAAGTGCTTGACAAAATGCTTCAATAAACAGAATCGGGATTCGATGCGTCTGCACGACACATTCACTACGGTGATAAAAGTTTGGAAGGAGATTTTCACAATTCTGACAATAAGGGATCCCGTAGTGAAGATATTCGGGAAGTTTATGGATATACGCTTGGGTAATTCTGATAATCGGCTAATTTAGGTACTAACAGAGCGTTGGTGTTCGACAACTCATACTTTTCTGTTCTCGTGTTCGGAGATAGGGATCACTCCAATGGATTTCACAATGTTTACATCATTGTCAATTGGCAAATATCCTACAAAGGTGCCGTATGACGACCGATGGAGTGTTTTATCCGAGGTGAGATAATTGCTCCCCCGCATCGAATCCAATAATACAAAGAGTAGGAACGTCAACTTTGCACATCTGAGGACATACTTGACAATCACAGATGATCGGGCGGATGACATTACGGTGGTTCATGTTTTTATCCTTTTCATGATAAGACATTTATGGTTTCAAATGGCCAACGACACTGTCCCGCTTGGATATCTTAAGGCCGTGGCCAATTTGGACAAAGCTCCCGAATATGACTGGGGTTCTGCTATTCTTGCTTCTCTGTACCATGGATTGGATACCGTAGTCACGACCGGGGGTACCATCACTGGAATTTCACAACTTCTTGAGGTACACTAATATTTTTTCCTTACAAGCTACAAATCAAATATCTTCCAATAAATATCTTAAATAGAATTTCTAATTATTTTTTATGTTGTTCCGAAATGCAGTATTGGTTTTACGAGTATTATAGGGTTGGTCACCCTATTGTCAAGGAAACGCTAAAGATCGCGTCGTATCTACGCCTCAAAGCATGGGAGAAGGGGAACATGAAGAAAACAAATGACTAGGCAGAGAATTTATTTACTATAGCCAGATACTTTATTAACCATCAAACTATTGAGTCGATCAACTGGCAACCTTGGGGTACATCTACGGCATTATAGTTAGATGGCGTACGTCGTACCTGTCCCGTAAGAGGATGCCACTTCAAATTCCAAATAGAAACTGTGAGTATTACTTGGGGGATAGTTGTTGGAGGCAGTTGACTGGTACTGCGGGTATTCCTTTAGATCCTCCATCCAATATGTCACCACATCTTAGTCCAGCTATTTTACAGGCGATGATACAGGCTGGCTTCGTTGACTGTGTCCAGTTTGCGATAGACGAGAAGCGATAGACTTACGCCTCATACTAGGCTAGCCAAACTTTTGAGGTAGGCCACATGTTGATAGATTCGTAGAGGATGGGGAATATAGATCTGTTCAGATCCAGTATACTCAGGGCTAGTATTACACCCGTGGTGGTTACGTTAGCAGAGGTTCATAGCTTGTCCCAGAACTTCACTCTACCCGACTTGGAGATGGGGCCAGACCTGGGGTGGTACATAGAGTGGATAAGGGAGCCGTCACCCATATCTGCCTCCTACAGCTCAGAGGAGTTGTGGTACCTGACTCATGGTATGCGGCGAGTCATCCTTACAGAGTCTGTGAGGGACGCCCAAACGATCCAGTACTTTACTGATAAAAATATTGCTCTGATGAGGAACATAGACAGTATAGATGACCAGCTATATCAGCATATAAGTAATTTATTTATGTTTTTATTTTTTTTTTTTTTTTAAGGTCATATTTATTTTGTCAAAATCTAAATATATATTTTTTATCATGTACAGAACCTACATTTGAGGAAGGGGGCGACGGTACAGGCGGTGCCGCTACCACCTAAAGGTGGCGCGAGGACGAGGCAGGGAACCCGTCAACATGGTCCGCAAACTAAGGGAGGGTACTGGAAATGATATTGGCCCGTCTAAGTAAATATAGGTTTGAGATAAGTATTTTTGTAGACGTAAACTATTTATATTGTAGACTTTTGTTTCTCTATATAAGTACTTGTACGATCTGATATCCCATTTTTATATATAAATCAACATTAATCAATTTTTCTAGTCTTGAATTTAAATAGAAATGCAATTAACATTCTTAAAATAGCAGTTCTACACACGAAATGAAACTCAAAACAGATACAATTAAACTTAATACATCGTTCATGAATTATGTAGGGATTAAACTCAGACCATTCAGTAAGGGGGACCGGATTTCATCCATAGTTGAAAAGTTGGTAATTTGTAGAAAACTCATCAGGCGGGACGTAGTTTCGGTAAAAAATATCGTATGGAGTCTTGAACAGGAACGGTTGGCTGTATTTCTCATACCATTCGTCTCTGGTTTCGCGTAAAATATAGGCTAGTAGAACACCTCTTACCCGTCGATAAATAATCTTTCGTATTTCATGAAACTCATTACATTTAACCTTAAGAACATTCCACCTGTTATATAAATCTACAGGAGGGTATCAAAGTTTCGCGTAGGGCCTGAATTGAACATGAACTCGGTCACATAACTTATTAAAGTTGAGTTGTCAAAGAGGTGGATTATCAACAAAATACTACCTGGACGTGGCCAGGGCGCAGTCTTTATTCTAACCAAATACCACTGAAGAATCTTGTATTAGAGCTGAATAACTTGGTATTATTGAGTTGAAGTAGAGGACCTGTTGTTATAGCATCTCCAGCCAACATTTATATAAAGCAAAAAATAGCGGTTGGGATGCCAAAAATAGCCGTTATGAAGGACCTACAAGAGGTACCAGTGGTTGTGGGAGATCAGTACTGGAACACCGCTGCCAACACTGATTTCCCACAACCACGAGTTCTTCTTCCCTTTATCCTTTTATTCTTCTCTTTTTTCTTTATTTGTTCATCCTTCACCTTCAACACCATTCTCTTAACTCTAGAGCCTCAAATGTCTTCCTCGTCATCCTTTTAATCTATTGGTGATCCTCCACGTGTATCGTCCTCCTCTGACGATCTTATGTTTGATTGTGCGACGGCAATGACCATTATACACCAAAATGCAATGAACCTAGTAGTACATGATGCAACTTTGAGTCACCGCGGGAGTGTCATGGGACATAAGGATAAGAGAAAGAAGCGAGATCACGAATTGAAGCATTACAACATTATGCAGGACTACTTCAACTCGGGGTGCATATATGAACCAGACGTATTTTGGCGACGTTTTCGTATGAGTAGACAAATGTTTATGCGTATATTCGTTGCAGTAGTTGCACATGATCATTACTTTGTCCAAAAACTCAACTACACAAAAACTATGGGGTTATCACTGTATCAAAAGGTAATCGCGACACTAGGTTTCCTAAGCTACGGTGTTACGACAGATCTTTTTGATGAGTATTTGAGAATATGAGAAAGCACAACCTTGTTAAGTATGGAAAGGTTTTGGGTTACAGTTATACACATTTTGAGTGAGAAATATCTTTGAGCACCAAACGCGGCCGACGTCAAAAGGCTAAAAGTGATATGAGAGTCACAGGGATTTCCCACCATATTAGGAAGCCTTGATTGCATGTATTGGATATGGAAAAATTATCCCGTACCTTGGCACGGTCAATTTAATGGTCATTACCCCAATGCAACACTAATTCTTGAAGCGGTAGCTTCACACGACCTTTGGTTTTGGCATGTTTTTTTTAGGTTACCAAGGTCTAACAATGAAATCAATGTCATGCAACAATCATATATTTTCCCCGACCTGGCCGATGGTATCGCTCCGCCTTACAATTATACAATTGTCAGAAAAGCTTATGATATTGGTGATTCCCTAGCAGATGGCATATACCCAAATGAGGAACACTTGTCCAAACCATATCCAATCCGGTTACAGCGGAAAAAAAATCGCTCAACAACAAGAAAGTTGTCGAAAAGACGTAGAACGGCGTTTCGGATTTTATAATCATGGTTTAATATTGTAAAAAATTTGATTAAATTGTGGAAACTTGAGGTTTTGAACAATGTCATGAAGGTGTAAGTAATAATGCATAATATGATCGTCGAAGAGGAACGAGGTTCATTCCCATCATACTTAGGCTACGATTCAGACGATTCTTAAACTATCGAAGGTGAATAGTTCAATATTGTACGTGAACGCAGAACAATAGAAGCTTTTATAACGAAAATAAACCACATTCAAAGTCGAGAACTGCACTTTGATCTAAAGGATGATCTAATCGAGTATTTGTGGGCCGTGAAAGAAAATCTTCGTTCCTAGTGTTGTAATCAAGTATTATCGGAGTGTTATTGATGTAATTTAATGTTTCTTGTCGTACAAGCTTATTGAACAAGTTTTTGATATTGCATTAATCTTGTATTTGTTTTAACGCAATATTCTCAAAAATAAACATTTTGAAAAAAAAATTACATTCTTCAATAACAAAGTACATTATTGGAAGGTAAACTACATTCTTGGAAATAAAACTTATTTCTCCAGCAAAGTTAAATTACATTTAATCACCAGAACTAGTACCTGGTCCGCCCCTCTTGGCCAGGCGTTCCATGACCTCAGCCTACCTTTGCAGATAGTATTGCAATACATGTCCATAAAGATTACTCAGGTCTTTATCCATGATTTTGCGATCTTCCCTTTCCTGTCCCAAATCTATTTTGGCTTGCCCTTGTTGATTTGCTTCAGCTCTTCTTCTTTCATTTTCTTCTTTCGCTTGTCTCTTCTCCAATCTCATCTCCGTAAGTATTATTTGGATACCGCTACCAGAAACAATAACCTCATCCAAGGCCTTTTGTGTTGCAAAGTTTATTCTAAAAAGTTTTTGGCCGATGGGCCTGGTTCTATCCTCATACAACGAACCATCTAATTCAGAATTTTGGGAAATGAATTGAGGTGTAGGTGGGTCGTCGGGGTCCTCCGATAGATTGTTTGATCTGACCAAATTCCCTAGAGAAGAATTGTGTGATGTTCTAATGGCTATATTTCTTGGTACATTCCCAGTATGGCTCAACCCATCATCCTTTAGGTTGGCCCATCGTGGTTCTCGCACCAAAATCTTATACGCTTTACGGTATTTTAAGTCATTGCCGCCATTCATACCTTGATATATCTTGTGTGCATCTTATTCTTACAATTCACAAAATTACCAAATACAAATAAATAATGTGTATATCCAAGAAAAATAAACGAAATTGAGTTAAAGGAAATTGGAATGTACCCGATCTTCATCAGTTTTTCCGCTGTCGTGCCGAAATTATACTTCAGCAACTATCCCCTTATACGTCACACATTGTGCATTAAGGGGATACTACTGAGCTTTGGTCGACCCACATGATTGTCATGTGGGGCACTCGGGGTCTCTGTTAAAGATAATGTTGACCTTTTAATATAAAGTAAAACCCTTTGTGCGGCCTGTGGTCTGGACAGAAGTCGTTACCCACATCCTTACGAGACACATAAAGTCCATATCCATCCAATAAAGTCCAGCATCATCCGTCTTATCCAAAAACTCAGCATCTTCTGACACTTGTACGCTTTGTCTTTATTTTGTGGGTACCTTTTCTTTCTTCCTTTTCCTTTATCTTTCTCGGGCGCCGCCGCTTCAACAGGTATTGACACATTTGCGCCACTTTGATTGTACTAAGTAGATTCACCATGGAATAGGTAGTTCTGAAAGTAATTTGGAGGTTGAATACCTTGAGGTTGAGTGACCGAATAGGGTTGATAGTATGGGCTAAATACATGAGGTTGCGGTTGAGAGAGTGTAAAAAGATTTTGATACTGTTCTTCGAAGGTATCCCCTTGCAACATGGTAAACGGAGGTAGGGTCTGTGATTGGAATTGAGATTGGTTGTGGTAGAGGTATGGAGTAAATTGTGATGATAGGTGTTGAGAGAATGGTGTTAAAGGTGGGTTCTGGGATGATGGGGTTGACGGTGTTGAGTTATTACTGCTGGTGCCAGAATTTTCCATTTGGGGACTGCATAGAGGTTCTCTTCTCTGCCCTACAACTGGGTTAGGGAGAGAAGAAGTAGCCAGGGAGAGCTCAACCAAACAAAATTGATAAGTGGCCCTTTAAATACCGTGCGGTATTCTTTTTACCGCCAAAAAAATCTGGGTTGTAAAAAGAACACTGCGCGGTATTCAAAAGACCGCCAAACTCTTTTCTTTTCTTTTGAGTTTGAGGAGCTCAAACCCAGTTTGGTTCTAACATGTCCACGTCCTCAAACCCAAACTTAAAATTTTGCTGCTGGGAGCATTTGAGTTTTGGCTTGGGTGTGAGTTCACAAACTCAACCCAAACCCAAACCCAAACCCAGCTGGAGATGCTCTTATCCAGCCCATCCAGGTAGATGCAGCAGCTGCAATTTAGAAAAGGTAGATGAATAGAAGTATTTTTTGGATGTGATTGGGAAGTATCATTGCCCTAAAAAAAATTAAATGCTTGTCATGCATAAACCTCTAATTAATGCAAACGAAAAGAAATAACTACTAAATACATTAAAGTATACATTAAACCATAAACTTAAAGCAATAATTTAAATTAATAAATTCTAGTTAAATCCATTACTTAATATCTTCTCAAACAAGTTTTAGTTTATATCTCTAAGGTTGTGTTTGGAAGCCTTAGTTTTTTTTCTTGAGAAACTATTTTTCAAGAGGTTACTATGTTTCTTATCTAAGTAGGTAGGAAATAATTTCCCACTTTTTTAGCCTATATTTTCTTTATGAGAAAACACATTTCTCATTTTATTTTGGTCATTTTTAAAAAATTTGTTTTCTCATTTGGTTTCTCACTTTTTGGGCTACCAAACACACCGTGAAAACCTATCTAAATGCACACTCTTGGGACACAACTTAAAAATGAGTATTTATATAGGATGTGCGTTTACAAAGTTTAGAAGAACAATAGTCTAATTTAGTTAGAGCACCTCTAACATAAGAGTATGTTGTTAAGGTTTTCTCATACTTTTGCAAAAAGCCCATCCAACAGGGGTATGGGGTTTAGCATACTCACCCCCATACCCCTCTAAAGTATGTGAAACCTGAACTTGGTGAGGAGTATCTGCATACCACCTAGGCGTTGAACCTTTCAGCGCCCAATAACTTTTAATTACAGCTGACATCTCTCTCTCTCTCTCATTACAATTTATTTCTCTCATATATCACTTTTTAGGCACTGAACCATTGAGCGCCCAACAAATTTTTTTAATACACATGGCATATCTCTCTCTCTCTCCCATCACAAATTCTCTTGTAAAACTCTAATCTTTGTTGGACAAAAATAGTATGCGATTCTGGAATATTGGTATGGTAAACCGGAATTGCATACTCTTTTGTTGGAGATGCTCTTATAAATGGTTTAATAGTATAAAATAAAACACATTTGCACATAAATTAGAAATGTAACATACCTCAATCTATCAATTGAAGTAGAATGGGTGAATTTTGATAAATATAATTTGCATTCAGTACTAGTTAGGTATTTATTGAAAGTATTGAATGTAGCATTATTTTTGGGGTGATGCAATTGAACATTTAACTAAGTTAGACATTTATTGTAGCTAGCTTATTAGGCTTATGGCAATTACATAGGTAAAAATAAGCTTTCGGGTCTACCAAAAAATTGCACATTACACAGTGTGCTAGGAAATTAAAAATGTATACAGTCTCGACTATAGGACTAGCATTTTTTTGTGCAGTAGGCATGTTGTGCATTTATAAGGGGTGTATTTAGATAAGTTTTAATGTAGTTGTATTTTGCATTACTTTACATTTCATAATACCAAACATATCCATTGAAAACTTGTATTAATTTAACGATCGTTAATGCTAAAAGATGGTAAGTTTTGTAAACATATTGTCCCTCTACTTAACACTTCCAGCAATCTTGTAACTTGTAGACAGAAGCGGCATAATCGCCGCATAGGGCTCTACACCTAGCAACAAGGGACATCCAAAATACACAAAGCCTACTCAATCAAGCTTGAGGTATTTACTGAAGAATGCAAATCATCCAAATTGGTATTTACCAACATAAAGAATGTTTTCATAAAGAAACTGCTTAACAATAGTCTTCATGAGGGAATGTTTCCCTTCAGACTGTATTGGAAATTTAGACACCAAAACAACTGTTTAAGAGACCTTTGGCCCTTCTAGACCAGTTAACCAACATGTTCAGCACAACTCAGACACTAGACATACATTAGAACATATGCAGCAGTTGGAGGGTTGGTTTGCCCAAATCTACCCCAATCCACCCCACATCAGTTAAGCCCAAAATCAAGGTAGATATTAGCCAACGCAGTTAGGAACTGCACAACACAATCTACATCCCATATTAAGCCACGTCTCAACATCTGGAACGTTCAATACCCATATGTAGTTTTGAACTGCGTGGTAAAGAGAACCAATCAGATTAAGCCAAGTATTTTTTATTTTTTTTAATGACTGCCGCACAGTGAACTACGGGGGTAGTGCCTACATGAATTACCTTCGAATTGCCGCTTTGTTTCACTCTTAAATATTGTTAAGTACTTCTAGTTTACCCAAACCCAACTTCTTTCTCAAGTTTCCCAAACCCCACCTTCACCTAGTAATTCATCTTATTATCCATAGATTAACAATGTCTGGACCTAGTCATTCAATTCCCAAAACTAGACGAAGACCAAGTGATGAAGTTAAACGAAGGGGTAAAAAATTGGTCACGAATATGTGGCCATTATACCTCACGCCGAATAATAATCCCGCCCCAACCCTCAAGGATTTGCACCGAGTGGATATCCTCACGGACAATTAGGTCCATATTTTAATGGATTGCCCGAATGAAAATTTAATATGTTAATGTGTTATTTTTGCAGAACTGAGATGAAATATAATGTAGGGGATCACTGGATAAAGTCTTAAAGTGGTACCAATGGATTGCCAGGTATCCCACGTTGAAGTGGTTGGTCGACAATATGGCTTTTGAATTTTTTTTATCGATTAAGGCAGAAAACTCGGATAACCGCTTAATCCATATTCTCGTAAAACGGTGGTGGCCTTCTACCCATACTTTTCACTTCCCTTGTGTGGAACTTGGCATTACACCGTTAGACTTCATCATGCTAACGCGCATAAGTTTTGGACGAGGTTTCAAACTCCCGTACGGCGATAAGTATTCGAAGTTTGAAGAAGCACAAACATTGTTCCCCAGAATTATTTAGGTTGACATCAGGTACAGTAACATCACACTAGCTTATTTGAAAACCTAGAGAGTCACTTTGAATCATCAAACCAATAGTTACAACCAAGACATGGATATCGTGTATGCGAGGGCATTTATTGCATACATGATGTGTAATCTCTTCTTCTCGAATGCAAATATATCTCTAACTGTTGGTTATCTTGCAGCTTTGATAGACCACCATATTCTAGGTGTATCGGGGTTTGACTGGGGTACTCCGATCATGGAGGCTTTGTATCGGGGACTAGAAGAAGTCCCAGTTCTGAAGAGTGGGAAGGGGAAGAGATCAATCACAGGCTTCTATGCTTTATTAGAGTTTTAGTTCTTTGAGTACTGTCGCGTTGGAATGCATTTGGTCAAGGTGAACAACTTCAACCATGTTTATCCACGTATGGGTGCATAGAGAGATGAAAGGGCTAGTTTAAGAGCTGAGATCCATCATTCATTTGTTGTGATCAGAGAAATGGTAGAATGGAAGAATATAACCAACATTGATTGGCAACCATGCCTGAGAAGTAGATAATCAATTCTTCCAGAGGTAAGATTTGCCATATAACTTAGTCAAAGAAGGATTCCATTAGTTTCAGTCCCATATGGGAATGGTACACTTTGGTATTTAGGAGACCGGTATATGCGTTAGAACACTGGGGTTAATAGTATTCCCTATGGCCCCCCACCAGAGATTATAGAATTTCTGCGGTATGATTGACAGCTTTATCAAAGACTAAAAGAGGTAGACTTCTATGATGGACACGATTGCATTGTTGCTGACATAGATTATATGATATTTTGGCGAGCCGCTGATCCAAATCCCAAGATCTGTTGTAGCTTAGTGAAGAGGGCCGAGAATATTTAGATGGTCGGGCATGATCTGGTAAGGCCCGATGTTGTTCTGCCACCTACTTTGAGTTTAGCCACGTCTTCTCAGGTACAAAACTATGGTGTTGAGGCATACGGCGAGGAAGTGGGGGATCTGGGATGGTTCATGGAGATGGCAGAAGCAGTAGAGAACGTAGATGGCTACCAATCATGGTCATGCAAATACCATACCCGTGCCCACCTAGGTATAGTGTGAATGAGTTGTGGCATCAAACTATTAGAATGCGGTATGTGGCATATGAAGATACGAGGCAATACGCTGAACGCACAACTGAGTTAGAGAAATAACTTAGACAGTTACAAGAGATTATCAGGACCACGGGAGAAAGACTAGCTGAGATGTCCATCAGCTACCAGATAGAGCCGGATGTGCAATGTACCTATGACGAGAGTCTCGCCCATACCAGACACGCCTGCCTGACAAAGAGAAGCCGTCCTACTTAGGCTATGTTTTATAATGTTTTGTCAGACTATTGAGTTTATGTTATGTTTTGTTTAGAATATCGAGTTTAAGTTATGTTTTCTTCAAAACAATTGATATGTTATGTTTAAATTACATTGAATTGATTATGCATTATGTTTAAACTTGCGTTTGCTTCAAATACTAGGTTTTTTCAAGTGTTTGAATAAAATTTTGTGGCAAGAGGAGCTGATAAAGCAAGTGTTTGAATAAAATACTAGGTTTTTTCAAGTATTTGATGAAATGCCTATACGAAGTCTTTGAAAAAATAAAACTAAGTATGAAGAAATGTACACACAATAGAGGGCACATCAGGTGTTTGAGAAAATGCCTCAAAGAAAAATCACAAAAAAACTTAATATGGATAATGGAAGCAAAGGCAAAAGTTTCAGGCTCTTGCCGCGCAGTTCAGAACTGCGTGGCAAGTTTGATGCGACACGTAGCTTAATTTGGTCCCTCCTCTTGCTACACAGTTCAGAACTGCGTGGTAAACATAAAGACCAAATTAAGCCATGTGTCTCCCAAGGTTGCCACGTAGTTCTAAACTGTGCGGCAAGAGCCTGGAACTTTTACCTTAAAATGCCTCCCTTTCCATACTTAGTTTTTTTTTGGGTAAGCTTCTTTGAGGCATTTCCTCAAATACCTTCCCTTACCCTCTATTATGTGTGCATTGGTTTATACTTAGTCTTTTTTTCTTCTTTTTCGTTTAAGTATTTCCTCAAACACCTTCCCAAAGGATGAAAAATTAGTTCCATTAGTTTTTTTATGAGCTCAGAAATACAAAAAATTTCTTTAAACACTTGAAAACACCAAGTATGGAATGTACTTGCTTCTCTTCACCATACTTAGTTTTTTTTTGTCAACTTGTTCACCAAGTATGGCTATATTTATATGGAAACTTGTTCACCAAGTAGTTTAACGGTTATATTTATGTAAAAACTTGTTTACCAAGTATCTCAACGACTATATTTAAGGGAAAACTTGTTCACCAAGTAGCTCAATGGCTATATTCCCGTAGAAACTTGTTGACCAAGTAGCTTAATGGTTATATTTATGTAGAAACTTATAGACCAAGTAGCTCAATGGCTATATTTATATGGAAACTTATTCACCAAGTAGCTCAACGACTATATTCCTGTGAAAACTTGTTCACCAAGTAGCTCAACGGTTATATTTTTTTCATCTATAATGGTCATTCATCTTCTACACTCTCCTCCCTCCTTAGATTACAAGCAAAACCACCATGCCATCCTTAAGCTCCCAACCTAATTCTCAAAACTACTCTTAATCCTCTAATACAAACTAACAAGGGAACGTATTTCCGACGTAACTTGGCACAAATGCCTAACCATTCCCAATATCGTGATCGCCATATTCGATAACTATTCCTGCCATATGACAATCAATTTCTATCTCAAACCCAAGAATATTACCCTCATTACCAAAACAAAGGATATTACCCTCAATTTGATCCTCATACGGGCTCGTACTCTCAATTGGGAAAACCATATTTGTTATCTCACGCCAGTGGAAGTTCGAGTACCACGCCAATGAGAAGTACATGGGGATTAAATAATTTAAACCTCAATACATCACCAGTTGTTTCTCCGGTCATCTCTAAGGTTCTCAATCTGGTTCTCACGAGAAGTAATACGCGCGGAAAGGCGAAGCCTAAAAGAAAGACGACATCGACACCTATTATAGGTGAGGATGTAGTTAAGGTTGAGGATGAAGTTGATGGAGACAAAAAAATATACACAAACTTTAATAATTGATCGTCCGATGACTTCGTCAATCTCGTATGCGTTTGGTCCCAAGTGTCTCAAAACCTTGCTACCACGAATAACCAAAAAGCCGCTACATTTTGGTTCAAAGTGCGTAACCAATTAAACTTATTCTATAATGAGTAATCGATGTGGCAATCATACAATGGTGTCAATTGCGCGTATAAGGGTCAGCTCAATAAGGAATATTTGATTTTTAGATACATCATTTAAAACCTCGAAAATCGATATTTTACCGGCATTGGAACGGGCGACATCATAAGTAATTTTGTTTTTTTTCTCATTCCATTAATTTTGTTAAGTAAATCGTACTCATTAGAATTTCAAACTTGATTTCTAGGAATGTATGACATACGACACATTCGAAAAACTACAAAAAAAAAAAAACCATTTACATTGGGGGAGGCTTACAAAGTTTTGGAGCATTGCCCAAAATGGTCACAAATTAAGAACATCGGGCAACCCCGCCGCAACGTCGCTAGGAAATCAAATTTTAACAATAGCCCGAGTACTTTCAGTACCGATCCCTCTACACCTACTTCCGACACTCCAAATGCCATAATTCTGGATGATTCTATCGACTTGGATGCACCACTATATGTTTTTGGGGAAGTACGATCGGACGACCAAAAAAAATATAAGATAAAAGAAGCTGCAAAGTCAAGTATAGGTTTTTGGGGGAAAAAGATGTTTGAGACAGCAACAAACATTATGGCGGCATAGAAAACAAGAGACGAGCATAAGAAAGAGGAAAAGGAAGCTAGAGCTAAAGCACGAGAGATAGAAAAGTTGGCTAGAGAGGCAGAGATTCAAAGGAGGCGTGAAGTGGAGCTAACTAGAAAAAAAAAAGCTATCGAAGATGTGCATTTGGTTAAGGTGATGACAACGGACCTAAGTATCCTCCTACCGGCACAAAGGCGTTGAATAAAGAAGCAAATTAAACTTTATTCGAAGAAGTTGAAGGAGCAGTATCCAAGTGATGATGACCTTTCTAGTGATGAAGATTGATATAATTCTTAGCGTTAATAGTAGTTCTTAAGTTCTATGCAATTTCATTATTTTAATAAAATTGTTATCAATCGTAAGTATTTTGCAATACATACTTCAATCAAGTAGACCAAATACATTACAACTTCAACATAAAACTGCAAACTTCAAAACCAAATACATTACAACTTCAACATAAAACTACAAACTTCGAAATAAAATATATTACTCTGCCCCTTTTTAGTCCACAAATGCGCGACAAGTTCATTTCATAATTGGAAATGAACACCTTCATTTTTAATTTCATGAATCTTCTCGATGTACTGTGCCATAGTGTAGATCGCGTGTCTTGGATTTAACGTCTCCTTCCAAGTGTCTACAGAATCTCTAAACTCGGGATCAATAATCACATGCCGAATATAAGTATGACGTTAATCTTCGACGAACATGTTGTGCGTGATTATACATGCGTACATAACATTTGCTAGATCACTAGGCTTCAAAAATTGTATACTGTACTCCAATATTTGGAACCTAGCTTGTAATGCCCCATAAGCACGCTCTACAACTTTTCGGCATGCTTCTTGCATTTTTGCAAAATATCTTTCGGCATCATTGGACGGATTTCTTATGGTTTGAACACTTATTTGCCATTTTGGACAGACTTCGTCCGCTAACTAATACCCTATAATGTGTCGAACTGTTCAACTCTATTAGACAAGTTATTGAAAAGCTACCCTTGATGCAAGACGTTCACGTCGTTGTTAGAATCGGGCACCCCAAAGAATGCGTGCCATATCAAAAGATCTTGCGATGCAACCGCTTCTAAAATTACCATTGGGATTTTTATATACCCGATATATTGTCTTGCCCACCCGGTAGGACAATTCTTCTATTTCCAATACATATAATTTAAACTACCTAACATCCCCGGGATGCCTCGCGATCCATTCACTTCTAACAAGTATAATTTATCATTTTTATCGGGAAATCTAAGGTATTGAGCTTTGAATAATATTATAATTGTTTTACAAAATTTTTTCAAACTCAAATTACATGTAGACTCCCCAATCCGAACGTATTCGTCTTGGGTATCTACGCTCATACCGTAACATAACATGCAAAGTGTGCACGTTATCTTTTGGTGCGAGGATAAACTCATCATCTTAGCAGCATTTTCTCTTTGAATAAAATAGGGGTTTATAGAAATAACATGATTATATATACGTTGATATACACCTTCGCTCATACGGAATCGACGACGAAATGGGATACCGGCGTAGACTGGGTTGGCACCAAAATAATCTCGATTAAGGCTAAACTCTCCCAATTTATGATAATGACCTTTTTACTTGTCAATCATTCTTATTTTACTACCCCTCTCCCCGCCTCCGTGATAATGTTGCATCTTACTCTTTTTCTTCCACTTTTCACATCTCTATGAGAACTTTGCTATACTCATGCATCATCATAATTTAGCATTGGAAGAGTTCTTCGCTTTCAGACAATGATGAAGACGATGATGATAAGGATGAGAGTGATAGGTTAGACATGATTAGGTCCTTCTAAATTAGGTCAGCCATGATTGGGTAAAATTGATAATAAGAAAATAGAGTAGAGTTTAGAAGATAAATGGTTTTTAAGAGAATAGAGTTGAGTGTACAAGAGTAAGAGAATAAAGTGTACAAGATAAATAGTTTTTATAGATGAACAAAACTAGCCGTTGAGCTTCTTGTGAAACAAGTTTGGTAAAAAACCAACCATTGAGCTTCTTATCAAATAAGTTTGGCCAATAAACTAGCCGTTGAGATGCTTGCCAAATAAGTTTACCCAAAAATATATCCATTGAGGTTCTTGTTGAACAAGTATGTCTAAAACTATAGGCCTTCTGATCACCAAAAAACAAAACCAAGTATGAAGAGGGAAAGGATTAGAAATTTTATGTAGGTACTACTATGCGGCAAGATGGTCGTTAGCCAAGTTTGAATCCCAACTATCTACGTGTCTCCATTTGGAGCGTACACTCTATGCGCAGTTCTAAACTGTGGGGTAGGGGAGCCACTTAAGGCTTGACAAGTGTCATAATTCTATTGGGTTACACTCTATGCATAGTTCAGAACTACGCTGGATCAATTCACCAAAAATCCACCTAGAGGGTAGAGAGACCACTCTTAAGGTGGGTTTGGGGTGGCCACGCCAGCTCCTCTACCTAGCTGTTGTGGGGTCGATTTGTATTTTAGATGGTGGATTTCTCAATCCACCTCGCCACGTTATAATCGACCTAACTGTTATAGATGTCTTAGTATACTATATACTATTCTCCCAAAGTTGCATTCTCTGTTGCCAATTTTATATACCAGGAGAAAATAACACTTTCCTCAATTGGTGTAAATAAACTAATTTAACCGCAAATCCTAAAATAGTAATAAAAAAATCTACCTTTCAACTCTACTGTCACTCCTTTTCACCAAGCTTTTTTCAGTCACTTTCATGGCTGGTCATTAGCAACAATTACAAATACATATCTACCATCCAATCTGAAATTTTATGTGTTTGGTATTTAATGTATTTCAAGAAATAGGTCAGACCTATTTTTATCAATCAATGATCTATAATTAACCATAAACAATCAATGGTAAGACAATGAATTAAATGACACAAACAATTGTTCACCATATGGAAACTTCTTACTCATGAGAAAAACCACAGGTCGTTGTCGAAGAACAAGATAACCAAAAATTTACTAATAAAAAAGAGTTGAAATATGAATTACACTTACAGACTCGATAACCTCATCTCGTGATTATCTCTCTTCTGACCAAAGCTTCACGCCTTATCTCCTTCGTTCTCGCAACGACGCTCATTGATCTCACAACAAGTATCACCCTTCTTGAATCACTCTAGAACAATATGTGGGAAGTAGGATAAACTAACTCAACATCAACCTCAAGGTTTTTAGGTTTTTGACCGATGTCAAATTGTCTTTTTGATAAAGGATATTGAGCTCTTTCGAAATAAACTTGGAGAAGAGAGAGAGGAAAAAACAAACAAAATTTAGTTAAATACTATTTTAGTTTTTCCCATGACTCGTTCGAACGAGACTCAGGGTCATTCGAACGAGATACTCAATAAGCCTTCAAAAAATATTTAGTTAGAACTTCGTTGTTTTTAGAATTCGTATAACTCGTTCGAACGATATGCCCTAAAAAAGTTTTGAAAGTTATTAAAACGTTTTTGGCACTCATTATGAGAGTTCTACTACCAACTTACATTCTTGGTCGTTGGTTGATAGAAGAATTGTACGTAGGTCTTCATTCTGTTATTGTCTTCGACAGAGATAAGCACTGGATCCTCGTACACCAAATGAGACAAACCAAAACCTTTCAATACATTAGTATATACTATTCTTTCAAAGTTACACTCTCTTTCCGTAATTTTGTATACAAGGAGAAAATAACACTTTCTTCAATTGGTATAAATAAACTAATTTAACCGCAAATCCTAAAATAGTATAAAAAATAAATCTACCTTTCAACTCTAGTATCACCCCTTTTCACCAAGCTTTTCTCAGTCACTTTCATGGCTGGTCATCAGCAACAATTAGAAAGACATATCTACCATCCAATCTACATCCACAGTACCTATTTTCCTTACTTTCATGATTTGGGCATTATGGGAACCCCACCACCACCCTTCATCTATTTTTACCACTTCAACTCAAGTGTTACTGTCTATGGAGGTCCATGGCAGGTTACACCATTAGTACCTCCCCCATCACCACCTGTTGTTGTATCTGCTGCTCCAGTTACAGAGCAAGTTGTGGAGAGAAGAGTAGAGGTGAAGAAGCCTAAGCCTAAGCCTAGAGTGAATGAAACAGCTGGTTCTTGTTCAAGCTCAAAGAGAGAGAACAAAAAGGTCTGGGGAGAGGTTGGACTATTTAGTCGAAAACCCGAGCCTAGAAGGGTTGAAATCAAACCGATAGAGAGCGGTGGAACAAAGACTACATTGATGATCAAAAACATACCAAACCAGTACAAGTATGGATTTATTTTATTTATTATTTTGGCTTTGCATATATTTCTCTATGTACTGTTTGAGCACTCTGGAGTTTTGGTGTTATTAATCTCTTAGAAAAAACTCTCCTTTAATCTGATATCTCTCTTGTTGTACAAAATGGGGTGATGTTGGTTTTGTTTGATTTTCACAATCTCTTATTTAGCAGTGTGAGCAAAACAGGGTTTAAAGATTAGGTATTTATAGCCCCTTTTGAAATCCTTTACCCCTTTCTACTCTTGCTCTTTGAGTGTCTCTATTTTCACAGGGGTTTGAACCCATTGTCCCTTTCTGTCTGATTTCATCTTGGCTTAAGTGGGTACATACTGATGTCACTTTCTACTAGGGAAATAAATTAACCCTTTCATCTTACCAATAATTTTCCCATCTTTTTTCTTCACTCCTTCTATTAAAAGAGGCCTCTTATTAAACTTGCACAATTGAGGGTTCATAGTTAAGAAGTGTATTTCATTTGATCCTTGATATAATAAATAGGGGGTTCTTAATTTTTTTCATCATCTGATCTAACATTTATTTTTATTTTTTGCAGTAGGAGATTGCTGATAAAGTTCCTTGATGAGCATTGCAAGAGAGAAAATGAGAAGCAACTAGACCACCCAGAAGGAGAAGAATCATTCATATCGGCTTATGATTTCCTATATCTGCCAATAGATTTCAAGTATGGATTCTTAGTTCTTACACAGCCAGATAAGTGTTGGATTTTATTATTACTTTGATGTTTAAGTCATAGAGCTAGATATAATGATGTTTGAGTGTTTTGAGATGTGCAGGAGCAAATGCAATAGGAGCTATGCTTTTGTTAACTTCACAAATCCAAAAGCAGCATGGAGGTTTTATCTTTCCAAAAACAAAGCAACTTGGGAGTTGTATAATTCCAAGAAGATTACTGAAATCACTTATGCAAGGATTCAGGTATAGAATTTATAGATAAATCTTCTCTCATTTGCTAACATGCGCAATCTGGACCATCCGGTTTCGAGGTCTTGTACAGTAGGTACTTGATCGAATGTGAAAAACACGTTCTAGAGAACTAAACTTTTAAACTCCTTGACATGATCAGGGTGAGAATTTGCCAAAAAAATCCCATACATGACATTTAAGATCAACTTTCTATATATTAATTGTTTGTGGAGATATACCCATGATTTAGAAATATGCTAACTATCAGATTCATGTATGAAAGGAAAGGTTTGGCTGATCACAAACATTTTCGATCTGTGTACTTATTCTCGTGAATGGGGGTGCTGGGTTCTTTCAGTTTCTAATTCTCTTTCGATGTGACTTTTGCAGGGAAAAGATGATCTGATTAAGCGTTTCGAGGATACCACATTTGCTTGTGACAATGAGGACTTCTTACCGGTTTGTTTCAAACCTCACCGAGATGGATCATCCGGCATGAAATGGGCAACTGAATTCAATGTATGGAAGCGTGGGAGGGTTGCTACACCTTCACTCACACAAATTGGAGTGAAGAACAAATAGACAGGAAATTGAAGATATGCTGCTATCTAATGATTAGGGTTTTGGGAATGTGTATAGTTTGTTTTGTAGTAGTTGTTTTTTGTTTCTTGTGCAAATTAAGTCTAGGGTTGAGTGGGTTTAGGGTTGTTTAATTTTTTTTTCTTTGTTTGTTTCTCTATCTCTGTATCTGGCCACTGACTTGCATGATGTGTTGCTAGTCTGAGTGAGAGTTTAAAAACAGGAGTGAGGTGGACATTAGCACCAGAATATGATGGTTTAGATGGGCGCATTGAGAAGGTGGTAATGGCGGCCTCATAATGCAGGTCTGTGATGCAGGCCTTTTGTTGTTGTTAAATGTGTTTGAAACTTTTTTTCAAATGCTCATTTACTTAGGGATGGCAATGGGGCGGATTTGGGGCGGATTTGCCAATACCATCCCCATCCTCGCTTAGGTTCCCACCTCCCATCCCCGCCCTGATCCCCATTTAAAATAAGCGGAGATCCCCGAATCCGCCCCACTTAAATATGTCCAATACCATCCCCGTCCGGATCCCCATTTAAAATAAGCGGGGATCCCCAAATCCGCCCCATCCCTGCCCCATTTAAATGTAGATTTATCACCAATGTCGTATTAAACATATATCCAATCCTTAAAGTCTAAAGTGATCAGAATCATTATTAATTATTTATGGTGCACTGTGATGTGGAATAATGTAACAGTCGTGTATCATATTTAGGAAGAAAGACAATAAAAACTTCCGCTGAGGACGAGATAGAGACATGAAGCAATCACTGGTTAATAATACTACTTATTTAAAACACAAAAATAGCATGGGTACATTTTAGGGTCCAAAAAGATTGCCATGATAATAACATGAATGGGACATAAATGATCAAAAAGTAAAGTGAGAGATACACATAACAAATACAACATTGTGAAGGTAAGAAATAATCTTCACAGAAGAATGTAGTCATCACTAAAAAGGAACTCTGGAAGCATTCATAGAGATATTATATCAAGAAAAATAATTGGCCAATGTTTGTTCCTTACTGTTATGGTCGTAAGACGCTATCACCACTAAGAGTTCAAACACCATTTAGCCCCCTTATTATATTCATTACAGAAAATGATGCCTTCAATGGAAAACAAAAATCAGAGTAAAACCATGATACCCTGTCTGTGTGCTTTAAGAATCTGCCCTGTCTCATATGCACTATCTGTAGCTTCCCATTATGTATTAGGAGATGAAAGCATTGTCAAATAGACGTTAGACATAAATTTCTAACAAATAGAGATAATCTTACTCATTTATTAGCTAAAATGAGCAAGTGAAAGAGGTTCACCAACAAATACAGGTGAAAGAGGTCATTAATAATGATGGGGACTGGTATTGGGATAAACTACATGAGCAAGTACCTGAGACTTGGAAGAGCATTCTAAAACACAAATATAAATTGAGGACTGCAAATGATCAAGCTACATGGGCTCTCTCTGATGATGGGAATTTTTGTATAAAAACAGCATGGAGTTTCTAGAGGATCTCTGATGCTAAGATTGACAGAATGAAGTGGTTATGGTTCAAGGCATTACCAAAGAAAGTACTAGTATTTAATTGGAAGGTATGGAAAGGAGTGGTCACAGTGGATAGTTTGATTCAGACCTTTATCAGTTTTGTTTCAAAGTGAGAGGATGCATTGAGGATTTAGATCACTTGTTGATTCATAGTGATACAGCCACACAGGCTTATATAAAAGCCTCCACTTTTAATATCCCATCTTCTTTAGTATGCATCCCTGATTTAGCCAATAAAACCAAAACCAACATCTAATATGACTTTGTAGGACCCTGAGCTAGGAAGACATCATCTTCGAGTAAGATCTGTAAAGAAAGGACTATTATTCCTGATTGGTAGTCATTAACAAACCAGTCAGTTAAAAGCCGTATGACACAGCACTGACTATACATCCAGTTTCAAGAATGTCTAAACAGAAGAATGAATGTATGTATCAAAGAAGGTCACTGATAATGAATCACCTTGTAAATGCTTTATGAACTATAAACCTTGGCCCAACAATTGATTTAGCCATTAAATGATTTAAAGAAAATATATTTTTTACCAGATTCAATACTCACACAACCAACAGGGCTTGGAGATTGGTCCATATTTACCCAACACAAGAACAACTACAAAGAAACAAAGACAAACTGGCTTTACAGGCCGAAACGATCTGAATTTTCTTGTGCAATCGACATTAATTCCAAGGTATCATTCAGTTAACAGTCACATAGCAGACACCCAAGGTTTTTCTTGAAAATCTTAGCAAGTTAGTTAAAAGACTGAATATGCATAAGAGAATAACTGACACCATAAAGAAACATACATATATTGTTAAAAGCTATTAGGTTTCTGACTGCAAAAACATAAAAATCTATGTTACTGCTGTAACAGGAGTTCAAATGCAGAGATAAACTAAAACAAGAGTAATATCCAAGATACAAAAATATTCCCACATAAATCCAATAAAGCAAAGCAAATACCTAATATCTTCTCAAAGCATCTTTGACATCATCTTAAGCGCTCGCATTTGTGAGACATGGTTCCTATTAAACAATTAAACACATGCTTAGTTATAAATCTTCATAAATAAAAATGTTAACCATATTTAAATAATTGATAGTAAAAAATGATCAATAACAATCATTTACCTGATCTGTATCTACATCTTCACTTATTGAGCTTCTTGTAAATTGTGTTACCAAAGAAGGATCTAATCGTACAATAAAAACTAATTAGTCAACCTTAAAATATAAAAACAAAATCATTAATATTTAGACAATATTAAAAAAAAAAATAGAAACATCCAACTATTACCTTTGATTTCAGCCCATAACCAGTCTTGCGCACACATTAAGGCTTCAATGTCTTTGGATGTAGTCTGCTACGATGAGGGCTCACAAATCTACCACTAGTACTAAAAGCAGACTCTGAAGCAACAATGGACACGGGAATGGCCAACACATCTCTAGCAATACAATGCAAAATCGAATATTTACTCTCATTTGCTTTCCACCAACTTAATATCTCAAAGTTATCAGTCCTAGGTAAAACACCCTTCTCAAAATAAGAATCCAATTCTGACTTAACAGTCTCAGTAGTGGTCGTATTAGAGACAAACAAATCAAACCTCTTCAGAAAATCATTCTTCACAATTCGACTCTCTTGCGGTTGGGAAGATGTGGCATTTGAGGATTGACCTCCAAGACTACTTGAACGCATTTTATACTCCTCCAATATATCAAAACATAATTTGTGAATTTTTTGAATTTCAATCACAGATTCGTCTTCGTAAATAATTGGATAATAGAACTCGATCAGCTTCATCTTGTACCTTGGATCCATAATAGTTGCCACAGCCATAATCGCATGAATTGCACTCCAATACTTCTCAAATTTAGTAATCATTCTTTCTCCCATCGATCTAACATCCCCATAACTAGACTTAAGCCAATCATATATTGATATCTTGACTTCACAAATTTTAGGAAAGTATAAGTTAGCTGTAGGATATTTAGACCCATAAAATAATTCTGTTACTTCAAAGAACAACTTTAGTCTCTCACAAATCTTGGCTGCCAAGTACCAATTAGCTGAAAGTGGCAAACATCTTTATTGGGATTCACGCTGAAACTTCTTTGTAAATCAAGGCAGTCTGAAGCATCAAAAACGTAGAATTCCATCTAGTTTTGCAATCCAATGCTAACTTCTTTGTACTTGAAATGTTCAACTGACGTACTGCTTCAACAAATTTTTCATCTCTCTTTGGCGTTGCACTCCAATAAGCAACACTGTCACGAACTCTCTCGATACCATCTCCTATAACA
This sequence comes from Kingdonia uniflora, assembly GCA_014058105.1. Taxonomy (NCBI): domain Eukaryota; kingdom Viridiplantae; phylum Streptophyta; class Magnoliopsida; order Ranunculales; family Circaeasteraceae; genus Kingdonia; species Kingdonia uniflora. The sequence continues at coordinate 357,935 of JACGCM010002066.1, read as the reverse complement.
TCTAACCCGTCTTTTACAATTAAATTTAGAATATGGGCAGAACATCGCATGTAAAAAATATCCCCTCGTCGCAGCATTGTGTCTAAAGGAAGTCTTTCTAAAAGGATTTCAATCATAGTATCGTTAGTAGAACAATTATCTACTGTCAAAATAGACAACTTACGATCAATGTTCCACTCCAACAAACATTCCATAAGAGCATTAGCAATAGTCTCCGATGTATGAGGACACGACACATATATAAATCTAACATAAAAAGAAAATGTAATATATATTACTATAAATAAATACTATAATCTCAAATCAGTTACAACTAAAAGAAAGATTTTATTTAAAATGTACCTCATAATTCGACTTTGTAAACTCCAAGTGTCATCAATAAAATGAGCTGTGACGGCCATGAATCCCCTCTTTTGGTAGTTAGCAGTCCACATATCGGTAGTAATTGCAATTCTACTCCGATTCCTCTCCAAAAGTGCCATTGTCTTAGTCCTCTCGTAATCATATATTTTTAAGATGTCATTTTTAATAGTGTTCCGAGAAACAACCTTAAACATTGGTTGGAGAGCCTTGCTATACTCTCTAAACCCGTGGTGCTCAACCATTGAAAGTGGGTACTCATGCAAAATTATCATTTTTTGAGAGCCGCCCGTGCATTTTCTTGGTCGAATATGTAAGTATTGACCTGAACTCTTCCATCACTCATTTGAGTTGTATTCAACGTTGTTTGCGAAGTGTTTCCTCGACGAATAACAAGACATGAAGAATCAATATGATCAAGCAGATGTGTTGTACCACCCCGAGTTTCCCCTCCAAGTAATTTCTTACAATGACGACATTCAGCTTTCGCTTGCCCCTTAGTAGTCTTCTTTGTAAAATGTTCCCAAGCTCTTGATGTCAACTTCCTTTTTTTCGTTGGTTGTTGTTGTTCCTCATCAACAATAACAATTGGAGTGTTGCTCGACTGCGTTTAAACTTCATTTAGGGAATCTAGAGGGTTACTTGCACTTGGAGGAATTAAGTTTGACATATTCACCTAGAAAAAATACAAGCAAGAACAATAGTTTCAATCAACATTCAATGGTATAAATCCAATCAACAATATAAATCCAACAGATGCAACAGATTAGAGATTATACAACAGATGCAACAGACCTTGATTCTAATAGATGTAATAGATGTAAATACACATAGGGATATCAGCATATAGATGCAACAGATTATACAATAAATGCAACAGACCTTGATTCCTTGATTATATAACAGATGCAACAGATTATACAACGGATGCAACAGACCTTGAAACAGATTATACAACAGATGCAACAGATTATACAATAGATGCAACAGACCTTGATTCCTAAACTTTAGACCAATCTGTCAACCAATAATCAGCATATAGATGTTTGTTAAACGGTATTACCGCTATGTTATGAACAACCAATAATCAGCATATAGATATCCATTTAAAAAACAACCAATAATCAGCATACTAGATGGCAAAAGAGCGATGAATAACGAAGCATTGAAACCTAATTGCTTGCTTAATTTGCTTAAAATAATGAAACAACAGACCTTGAAACCCAATTACGATGAATAATGAACAACATACCTTGAAACCCAATTGCTTAATTTGCTTGAAATCTCGATTAAGATGAGTTGTTGTTTGCTGTTGAAATCACTGAGTTGCTGTTGTTGTTGTTGCTCCTTGAAATCTCAATTAAGAGCTGATTAAAAAGGTCTCCTGATTAAAGAGAGCTTGAAATCAGATGTTTGTTGCTGCTTGAAAGCCCAATTGAAGAGCTTGAAATCAGAGGTCTTGAAATCCCAATTGAAGAGCTTGAAAACCCAATTAAAGAGAAGAGAGCTTGAAATCAGAGGTGTCCTAATTTGCTTGAAAACCCAATTGAAGAGCTTCACCCAATCTCGATTAAGATTTGTTGAAAGAATGAAAGAGGAGAAGTGTTCACGTCCCAACTTGGCTGTTGTGTGCTGACTGCTGAAGAGAAGAATTATTAGATAGGGTAAGGGTTTCTGAATCTCACATTGAGGGTATAATAGTAAAATTATAGCTATTTAATGGGGCGGATGCGGGGCGGATAACAGATTTTAGATGAGCAGGCCCAAATCCGCCCCGATCCCCGGCGGATTTTGGATAGGTTATACCATCCCCATCCCCATACCCGATTAGCCCATACCAAATCTGCCCCATTCGGCGCGGGGAGGGGCGGATCCCCAGTGGGGCAGGGGAAATTGCCATCCCTACCTTTACTTGAGGGGGAAGGATTCCCCTACACTTATTTTGCTACACACCTCCTACACTCTTCTCTCCACTCAATCCTCCAACTCACCTGCCCACTCAGCTCTCCCTCTCTCCTACTCACCTCTCCCTCTCTCCCACGTGGCAAAAACTATATATAAATACAAAAAATACAAAAAAAAACTCTTTCTCTCCACTCAACTCACTCTGTCTCTCTCACTCGTTTTGTACGGCAACATTCAAATTCAAATTTCAGCGGGTTTTCTGTCCCGCCGTTTGTTGCAGACACTCCATCTCCTACTGAATCACTTTCTTGTGGAGGTACAAAGCTTTTTCAGTCTCTCTCATTGTTTTTACCATGTCAAAACTGTATTTTGCGAGGTGAATTGTTCAATTGAATTTGCTGGAAACTAGGTTTCTCAGAGGTAACTAGGTTCTTGATTTTGCTTAAATACAGCTTAGTGCAATCGTGAGGCGAATCTAGCCGCTAAAAAAATCGAAGAGGTTATTGGTGTATCCAGATTTCGTCAAGATATAAATTGTCTAAATGATATATGAATTCGACAATTAATTGTCAAAAAAAGCTTAATTCGACAATTAATTCCTCCTTTATGACAGGATAATAAGATGGTAGATTCATGTGAAGCAGATTGGTCAAGGGTAATTGGAGATGAATCACCACTAAGGGCTGCCAATAAACGTACAACGGGTGTGGGTTCCCGAACACCTGATTGCGCCGCTGATTCCTTGTTTGTGGAGACGTCATACGAAGGGCAAGTATTTGATACAGTGGATGAGGCAAGTTTGTTCTATGAGAAATATGAACGGACAAAAGGGTTCTCGACAAAGAAGCGCAACTCTAAGAAACGACCAAGATCGGAGGAGATAGCACGAGCAACATTTTGTTATTTGAGCAACGGTTTGTCGAAGATAAACCATACTTCAAGTACAAGTGAACAAGATGGGAAGAAGCGTTCTTCTTACCAATGCGGGTGTAAAGCAACTTTGAACATTAATTAGAGAGAAAATCTTGGGAAATATGTTGTTACAAGTTTCTCAGATGTTCATAACCACAACCTTGTCTCCCCACAAAATCACCATCGTATGAAGATTAATCGTTTTTTCCCTGAAGCTGCAAAAAAATTAACAAAGACTTTTGAACTTCACAATATCTAGGTCAGCAAGGTGCCTGCTTTATTCCCAGACAAGACCTTCAACAAACATGATTGTTATAACCACAAAGCCAAAGTTAACAAGGAACGTATATCGAGTGGCGATGCACAGGTTGCATTGGATTGTTCAAGAAAAAACAAGTCGATGATCCTATGTTCTACTTTGACATTCAGCTCGATGATGATGACAGAGCACTTAATTTTTTTTGGATAGATGGGCAATCCCGAATGGCATATGAGGCTTTTGGGGATGTGGTGACTTTCGACACCACGTATAGGACGAATGTTTATAAGATGCCATTTGCGGGAATAAACAACCACTACCAAACAATCCAACTTGGATGTGCTTTGTTGAAGAATGAGCAAGAGAGCACCTTTACTTGGTTATTCCATACGTGGCTAAAGGCGATGAGCAATAAACACCCGACGGCTATTATCACTGACCAAGATGTTGTAATGGGTGCTGCCATCCCCAAGGTTAGCCTCAGTCCTTTGTATTTTGACGACAATTGTAGCTTACATAATTGTCAAAATGAGCAAACTCGACAATAAATTGTCGAATTTTATATTTAGTCGACAATTTATTGTCGAATTTTATATTTAGTCGACAATTTATTGTCGAATTTTCTAATTTCGACAATATTTTGTCGAATCTGATGACCAAACTCGACAATTTATTGTCGAAGTTTCTAAATTCGGCAATAATTGTCGAATCTTATGACCAAACTCGACAATTTATTGTCGAAGTCTCTGAAAACTACAATATTTTGTTGAATCTTATGACCAAACTCGACAATCCATATGTGTAATCTAATATCTGTATTTTGTCGAAGGTCTTCTCAAACACCATACATCGGCTCTGCCTATGGCACATCATATACAAGTTCCCTGAAAAGATTGGTCATGTTTATCGAGATGCATCTAAATTCAAGAGTGATATAGATTCAATTATCTACAACACATACGATCCTGTAGACTTTGATAGAAGGTGGGTCGAGCTTATGAAGAAACATAATCTTGATGACAACAATTGGATGCAAGGCTTATTTAATATCAGAGAAAGATGGATACCTTTGTGTAATAGAGGTACTTTCTATACTGGCATGAGTACTACTGGCAGAAGTGAGTCAACAAACAATTTCTTCAATAGTTGGTTGCTTCCTTCAACTGGTCTGTACAGTTTCGTGACAAAATATGCAACAGCTCTATTGGAGACATTTGAAAGAGAGAAGGAAGAGGACTTCTAATCCGAACATAGATATCGGCAAGTCAGACCTCATCAGGCTCTACTAAAACATGCAGCAAAGATTTATACAAGGAAGATTTTCCATAAAGTTGATGACCAATTCAATCAAATTGTGTGGTTCATAGCATTAGAAAAGAGTGTAGACGGAAACGTTCGAGAAATGCTTGTGAAGTCACATAGTGGACCGCCTGAAAGTTTTGAGTTGAAGATAGACTTGGCTGGCCTGACAGGCCATTGTGAATGCAAGTTGTTCGAATATGTAAGTCTGCCATGTTGTCATCTCTTCAAGGTTTTCTCTAAATATGATATTCTCCAAATCCCAGATGCATTCTACCAAGGTGGAAGATTGGTGCAAACAAATATTCCCGATCGTACGACGAGAGTTTCTTAGATGGAGATAACTTGATGAAATCATTACGCCATAGCCACCTTTCACTTCATGCAGCAAATCTATTTGAGAGGGCATCAAATAATAAAGCAAACTTCGAATATGCCATTTCAAGACTGGACGAGCTTGAGACACATCTAGATGCGTACGATGCATCTCTGACTCAAATCTCAGGCACGAATCCTTTAATGTCGACTCCATTAACTGAGACAGTAGTGTCTTCAACTCCTATTATGTCTTCAACTCCTATTTTGGATCCTCTTATGGCACAAACCAAAGGCTGCGCAAAAGATGATCACAAGAAAGGTGGCAGATGGAAGGGCGGAATAAAGATAGTTGGGGCTAAGAAGAAGAGGACATGCAAAGCCTTTGGAGTCATTGGTAGCCATGACAAACGCACTTGCCCACAATTGAAATTATTGTTTCAAAAAGCTGAAGCTGGTAAGTATCGTAAAATTATAAGGAAGTACTTCCCAACAACTTTTACCATAACATATATTCAATATTACTAATTTATTTCCCCTGTTTCATAACTAGGTGCTTCAAATCAGGATGGGGTCGAGTCACAGCCATACGACTATGGTGTTGGAAGTTGCTGAATATGATATGATTGCAGATTACAAACATTATTGGGACTTTTAATACTGTTAGAACGTTGTTGTTTATGCTATTGTTATCTAATTATGGGATTATTGTGGTTAATTCTACAAATTTGAGTTGTGTATTTATTGTTCAAATTTTAGTTTTGTATTTATTGTCGAATAAGTTTATGGTGCAACAATTTCTATGAAAGTGTCTGTCCAGTTTACAGTAATTCGACAATTAATTGTCGCATTAAAGTAAAGTCGACAAAACATTGTCGAACAAGTTAAGTCGACAATTTATTGTCGAAAAACTATGAAGTCGACAATTTATTGTCGAATTGATTATAAAATCGACAATTTATTGTCGAATTAATAATGAAATCGACAATTTCTATGATCAGGTACATCTTTCACAAGCTATAAAAATTACATACATGTACAAATAGATATAAAACATTTAACAAATGATCAAATCATTTAAGCTGTAATCAAGTGAGTTAACATTGTTGTCTTTCATTAACTTTATCCAAGCTTCGTTTGTCGTGTCAAAATAGTTCTTCACACATTGCTTCACAAAAGCATCTGGAATATCCAATTTCACATGCGCCCACCACAGTGTAGAAAGCGGAGGAATAGGTGATTGGTACTTGGTCTTCAATTTCACAAAGTTTTTATCAGATGTCATTCCAACCCACCAATACTTCGTACTATCAACAAGAATGTTTTTAAACCTCTTCTCTTTGGTAATCTTGTTGTTTGCTTTCGGCCAAAATAAAGGTAGGAACGTTAAAGCCTCCTTGATGCTGATGAAGATGACCACCTTCTCGTAATATGTTGCCAACAAATGGCCCACATACAAATATTCCGCAAACACAACATCAAACTTAAAGGCCCATAGCAAAGTTTCGTACCTTCTCTCTCCCAAATCATTGTAAGCTACGTCCAACCTCTGACTGAAAATGCCATTCTAATAAGAAGGTTTCTTCGTCATCAATGTACACAAGGAAACCTTTACATTCGAGAACTTCATTTGGCTCTGATACGCATATGATGCAGTAACCCTAAACACTGTGTTACCATCTCTTTCAGCATCGCGTATATTCAGTTGGAACCAATTAAATGGTTGAAACAGACTCTGTCTTAGATTAGTTTTATGATCAATCTTCTTCAACCTTGAATCGATCATTTCTTGATACTCTCCCATTCCCGATAAGATTATGTCATCTTTGTATTCCCCCTTTGGACCCTCTTGGGCAATTGTTAAAAGTTTCGTAAACTGCCTACCTAGTTCCTCGTATGTCGGGTCTTCAAGATCTTCAAAATCCCCTCCTTCAATAGCGCTTTTCAGTGTCAGACGCCACACTCCCTACATCGCATACACAACCACAATAGTGTAGTTAAAATTTAAAATAAAAATATTAACGTAGGATGAAAAATTGTACACACCCATTCATTATTGTCAGTTTCGAGGTTGAATCTCATGTCTTCGGATATCATCAGTTTGGTTTGCTGGGCCCAATTAGATTCACATAATTAGTATTTGGTGAAAAACAAATTAGAAGTCACAGTACAACTTACCAGCTCTTTGGTTTTGTGTATGTATTTGGTGTACCACCTGTCATGAATAACCTTCTCCTAAATATCATAGGTTTATTCATAAATACACAAAATTAGTACGCCTGGTTCATGGGAAGAAATTGTCGAATTGAGTCTATTTCGACAATTTTTTGTCGAAAATTAATGCATTCGACAATTTATTGTCGAAAACTATGAATTCGACAATTTATTGTCAAATTGTCTAAATATTCGACAATAAAATGTCGAAAACAATTAATTCTACAATTTATTATCGAATTGTCTATCAATTCAACAATTTATTGTCGAATCAGAATTGTCGTATCTATATCAATTCCACAATAATGTTAACACACTACTAATTACAATTACAATTAAGTATTACATAGGAAAACTTTAGTTTAATCATGATTCCAAAGGGCATATCTCTATAAACAATTTAGTATCAATGTGTACATGGGATTACTTCAATGTATCATAAAAATTCTCCTCAAGCATAAAATTGACATGAATACAAAATGTCTCGTCAATGACCGTTGCCTAAATCAACTTACATTCCTATCTATCTCACTCAATCTCCTTTGAGCTTCTTCAAATTTTGCATGTAACTGTTCGTACTTCTGTTTCCACATTTCAGCTTCTCCGACGTTCTCCACACGGTGTGGAACAATGTTTAGCTGTACAAATTCCAAAAAAGATAATTATAAAATAAATCATAAAGGACATATAGCTCTAGTGTACTATATTTTACCTATTTCTATATAAAATATGGAATCGAAAGATAATCATGAGTTTCTATTTGAATAAGAAGGTTTTTATTCGAATAGATTCTGACAGTTGAGTTTCTTGCAATGTTTTCATGGGGGTTTCATACTCACAGGTAAGGGTACTTCTTATTAGTGCACATAAACTTCATCCATCAACTTGTCATTAATCTTGCTTAATGTTTCAGTCTCATTCACCTGTTATCAATCATAAATGAGTACATGTGTCAGGAAATAATAACTGTTTCTTTTTTAGAGTAATAGTACTTACTTTGGCTGCAAGTTGCATACGCAGATCTTCTACTAATTTCTAATTGGATTCATACTCCAATGTTAGATCTTTTAGCAATTTCTTATTTGTTTTGCACTCCAATGTCTGATAACAAACTTGTATTTAAGAGAAGTGACTGGTAATACCTATACATCTACAAAAACTACGTCAGGAAGGGAATGGTAAAACATGTACAAATACCTTTTCATTCAATTTTTTCTCACAGATGGAGTTGGCAAGATTCTTCGCTTCAATCTTTGCTTGCATTCTTCCAGTTGCCTCCATCAAAAACGCACATTCACTTGTCTGTAATAGTAATAAACGAGTAACAAAGTTATTTAGAGGCAATTTACTTCTCAATATATGTATTGAAGAAAGTGTATTAGAGTGCACACCTTCGCTTCCAATGCCTGTACCAAAACTGACCTCGCCGGGTCCTCCACCACCTCAGCCGGTCCTTCACCACCTTCATTTTGGTTCTGCGGTACCTTATCCTATAAAATAGTAGAGCCAAATTATTTGAAGAATGAAGAAAGATACCTAAAATACTATAAGTACAACAAATACTCACATTCTCCCTCTGGGAAACACCACTACTAGCCCCCAATACCCTCGCTCCGTCGTAATCTGCATCTTCGCCAAGATTAACAACATCTGGGCAAAGTTTGGTGAAGGAAACTGAATTGAACCATTCAAAGTATCCTACACTACAAACAGGGATCCCATCATGGACTTTCCTACCCCTCATCAAAGTGATAGAGTCATTCCATTTCTCTTCGGAGAATAAATCCTCCCAATCATACTTCGGATTGTATGGGCCTGCTTTATCACCAAAATGCAAGCCGCTCCTTTCAACAAAAGCAGGAGGCCGAGGCACAGGTTACCTTTGGTTGAACTGTCATTGTACTCGATCAGGATAATATGGTATTTATGTTTAGGACTACATAGGAGACCTGTGAAACTAGCCACTTCTTCGAACATATGTATGTCCTCCCTCTTCTCTACGTACGGGTCGAAGATGACCTTAAATAGAAATTGCAGATATATTAGGTAGTTAAATAAATATAGTGCAATAAATTGTTGAATTTTAAAGATTTCGACAATAAATTGCCGAATTTTATAGAGTTCGGCAATTTATTGTCGAATTGTTCTATAATTCGACAATTTATCGTCGAACTCTATAAAATTCAACAATTTATTGTCGAAATCTTTAAAATTCGACAATAAAATGTCAAATTTTATACAATTCGACAATTTATTGTCGAATTTTAAAGATTTCGACAATAAATTATCAACTTATCTAACAATCCAAAGCTTACATCTTTGGATTGTAACTATCCAAAGAAAATAAGAAAACAAGGTTTCAACCTACATCTTCAACCTTGTAACTATCCAAAGCTTCTCTAAATATTGCCAAGGCAACTGAACCAGTTTGCACACTGGTCGTCTTACTCCAACACCACCTTGTACAGAACTCAGGAGCACCAGATTCATTGCGTGTTGGAATACCAGGTAGCTTCAGGAAATGTTCAAAGATACACGACTGTCAAAATAAATAAACTTCAACTTCAATCGCTTACAAATAAAGAAAACAACAAAAACAAAAACAAATAAACTTCAAACTGACCTCTAGCAACATAGTACGGCACACAAGCCCCTTTGCATTGACCCTTGACGAAGTACCTATACTGTAGTAGAGGTGTGCCAATGTCGCAGCTCCCCATGACCATGGTTTACTTACGTGCTGGTCCTGAAAGAAGCTAAGATACTTTACTGACACATCTGTCCCTATCTTGGTAGGGAACAGAAAAGAACCAAGAACGTAGAGCATATAGGCTTTCCCAACCATACGGGAAGACAACCTGATAGAGAAAGCAGATGCGCTGTCGTGGACATTTGTCCCAACCTTCCCAGTAAATAAATCTTCCATCTTCTTCAGGGAAAGAGATATTCCCTACCCCACAGCTTTCAAATATGGGTAAACGCTGTCAGGCATATACATACATTTCCTTCACATGTCTTTAACAGCGAGAGCCCCCCACGCCTCCTTCACGACAGTGAGGTCACCGTCAACCCTCAGCCCAATCAGCCTGGACACATCCTCCAAGGTGATAGTCATCTCCCCCCACTTGAAGTGAAAACTGTTGGTCTCTGGATGCCACCGCTCAGCGAAGGCTATAATCAGCGCAGAGTTGTAGTGTTTGTAGGAGATGGCTCCAATCCTGCCCAGACCCCAAACATTCATAATGTTTTGAACTCTTTCGATCTCTTTCCCAAGCTCCCACGAAAAACTGTGGTAATAGACATGCGAACAACCCATGTGCCATCATTGTCATAAAGAAAAAGTACAATAGAAATTGTCGAATTCATATGAATTCGTCAATAAATTGTCGAATCTTGGAAAAGTTTGACAATTAATTGTCGAATGTCCAATAATTCGACAATTTTTAAGAATTTCATATAAGACAAAAAGTTGATGAGATTGGTTTGTCCTGTGTACCTGTCCAAGAACTAGAGCTTTGGCGCGATGGGTCGCAAAGCTCGTTAAGAGAGAAGGGTCCCTTGGGCAATTTTCCCCAGCTTCTTATTCTGAGTTTCTTTTAGGGAGAACTTCTGTAAATAGAAGATCTTTGTCTTCTGCATAAGGGAAGCAATCCGTACTAGATTGCGTTTCAGGTGTACCAAGGTCTTCTCCCCTAAGTCTTCTGCAGACTCTCCTTGGGAATCAGAGGTACTACTAGACTCCTCTTCACACGTGGGAAACTCCTCTTCAAACGTGACTGACACACGTGGGAGACTGCCACTTATTGAGGAATCCCTCAGTGGTACCCTAGTCGAACGTGTGTTTCTTCTTTTCGCAGGAACTCGCGGTGGGTTGTTATAATTCGGATGCGATGGATCGTCTCGCTCCTCATTGAGTCTCTTTCTTAGAGAGGTTGTTGGTACAATCTTCCTCCCTCTTGTTGTGGGTAACTTGCCTCTACCCTTTGGTGGCATGCTGCAAAAATTCCAATAGAACTATCGGTTAAAAATTTGTCGAATGCACTAAAGTTTGACAATTTATTGTCGAATTTTATACAATTCGACAATAAATTGTCGTATTTCAATAGAATTCAACAAATATTCGATATATTTTTGTCGAATACTTCAAAAATAGACAATTTTTCATACGAATATACGTACATTTGTCGAATTTGTGTGTACATTTCAAATTTTGGCATTTCGCACGTAAAATTTTTGAATTTTAATTTTATCATTTCATAATTTTTATACAAATTAGGGGGGAATTATAAATGGGATTATACTTGATTATGACGGTGAGAGTACGTTGTTGAGCGTAAATTCAACAAAGGTACCACGGTGACTGAGAGAGAGAGAGAGAGAGAGAGAGAGAGAGAGCGACTGAGTGAGTGAGAGAGAGAGAGAAAGAGTGTGAGTTGCGTGGAGAGAGACTGAGTTAGTGAGTGAGTTCCGCGAGTGAGAGAGAAAGAGTGTGAGTTGAGAGAGAGAGAGAGTTTTTTTTTGTATTTGTATTTTTTTTGGCCACGTGGGAAAGAGGGAGAGTTGAGTGGGAGAAAGGGAAAGCTGAGTGGGCAGGTGAGTTGGCGAAATGAGTGGAGAGGAAAGAATGTAGCACAAAGTGTAGCACAAAGAGAGTGTAGGGGAATCCTCCCCCTTACTTGAGATAGCAAAATTCTAAGATAGTATCGCTGAATTATTATCGATAATTGGGAAATAATATTTTAACATAAGAAAGACTGAATGTTCTCATTGAGCTCTCCTTTAACGGGGAGAACTAAGGCGGTTCATTTGCAACTGCGGTGGAACGCAGTTCATGGTCGAAAAGTGAAAGCGTTAATTAAAACTAGGTTTGATCCAGACTGGTCTATAGGGTTATGACTTCAGAGCCAGATCCGTAGATCTTACTTTAGTTCAGGATTTTTATGTTACAACTGATCTTTTCAATAACTTCAGCATTTTAACTGCTAGTCAATGAATTAAGGCATTTAACTGACAGGCATCATTGTTATAGAAAATCTGCAAGTCAAGGTATTTGCTAATGACTTCTGGTCTTCTCTTTGAGATAAATACCACTGAGGGCGTAAAACAAATTAGTCTAAATTTTTAGGGTGTTAAATCTGAAATGAAAAGTATGGTCTCCTTTGCCAAGTGGCATAAGTTAATGGCTTGAGCCAACACTTTGGCAATCTCAAGGAAAGTTTTAAGACTAGTAGAGCAACTCTAGCAGAAAGTTTGGGCCTGGGTGCGGGCTCTGACAGGGGGCCCACAAAAAACCCAACCCACACCCAGCCTCTCCCAGCAACAAGTTTGGGTTTGTGATGTGGTTTTTTTTTTTTTTTTTAGAGGATTTCAAAACACCACGCGGTATTTCTTTTACCGCCGCTTCAACTGTTTTGATTTCTTCAGTTCCAACTCGAATCATTTTTACATTTTTCTTTCTCATCTCTCTCAATTCGAAGGTAAGAAAATTTTAATTCTTTTAAAAATCAAATAGAGATGCCAAAGAGAGACCCACACGCCAATACATTACCTAGGTTTAGAGTGATAAGATATCCAGAGCGAGCCGTAACTCGATCGAGGTCCGGAAGAAAGAAAAAAAGAGTAGAATTTGAAGATGTACAATAAACCCAAACTATACCACACCCACCCGAAGAAAACTACCCAACTAGGTTTATTACAATTCTCCCAGACGATGTCAGTCATATCTATTACACTGGCAAGGAACTCACGGTAAGTTTTTGTTTAATTGTGAATTTGTTATTTCTGCAAATCAAGTGTTTGACAAAATGCTCCAATGAACAGAATCGGGATTCGATGCAACCGTACGACACATTCACTACGATGATCAAATTTTAGAAGGAGATTTCCACAATTTTGACAATAAGGGATACTGTGGTGAAGATATTTGGTAGCTTTATGGATATATGCTTGGGTAATTCCGATAATCGGCTAATTTAGGCGCTAACAAAGTATTGGGGGCCTACAACGCATACTTTTTTGTTCTCATATGCGTAAATAAGGATCACTCCAATGGATTTCCATATGCTGACATCATTGTCAATCGGCCGATATTTGACACAGGTGCCATATGACGACACATTGAGTGTTTTATCCAATGCGAGGCAATTGCTCCCCTACATTGAATCCAGCAATATAAAGAGTGGGAATGTTAGCATTTTACATTTGAGGACATACTTGACGATCACAGATGATCGGGATGATGATATTACCATTATTCGTGCTTTTATCCTCTTCATGATGGGACATTTATGGTTCCAAACGGCCAACGACACCGTTCTGCTTGGATATCTCACAGCTATGGCCGATTTGGACGAAGCTGCCAAATATGATTGGGGTTCTACTATTCTTGCTTCCCTATACTATGGTTTGGATACCGCAGTCATGACCAGGGGGGCATAACTAAATTTTCACAACTTCTTGAGGTACACTAGCCATTTTTCCTTATAAGCTACAAATCAAATATCTTCTAATAAACGTCTTAAATAGAATTTCTAGTTTTTTTTATGTTGTTCAGAAATGCAGTATTGGATCTACGATTATTGTGGGGTTGGTCACCCTATTGTCAAGGAAGCGCTTAAGTTTTAGTCCTATCCGCGCCTCAAAGCATAGGAGAAGGGGAACAAGAAGAAAACAAATGACCAGGCAACCAATTTGATTACTCTAGGCAAATAGCTCATTGACCACCGGACTATTGAGTCGATCAACTGGAAACCTTGGGCGGATTCTGTGGTGTCTAGTTTAGATGACGCATGGGCTGCGTCGCTCCTGTCCCGTAAGAGGATGTCACTCCAAGTCCTAAATAGAAACTATGAGTATTACTTGGGGGATAGATATTGGAGGCAGTTGACTGGTACTACGGGTATTCCTTTGGATCCTCTGCTTAAGATGTCGCCACATATTAGTCCAGCAGATTTACAGGCAATGAGACAGGTCAGCTTCTAAAACACCAATATTATAAAAAAACTAAATGTTACTGAAAAAAAGTTAACATTTTTCAACCTTTAGAACCAGAACACCACTTTCAAGGTGATTAGGTTAATTACAATATAAAGTCCAAGCAGTTTAACTTCATAATAAATAATCTCACTGGAATTCAAAAGTTTACAGGCAAACTTAAATTTTTTGATGAACACCTATGGTCAAGTTTGCATGTTGTGTACTGACTATGTTTGCTACTCCAAAAATGCTCTAAAATGACTATGTTTGCACACCTATCGTTACATTTCAATTAAACTGGAATTATATCTAATAGATTATAATGTAAACTGATGAGACATTTACCCAGAACTGCCTTAACTCAACCAAATTAGGATTTTATCTCAAAATACCTAAAAAACAAGCATATCTATAATGACATTTCAAACTTGTATACAAAATCTAATTTCTAGTTGAATACAAACATAAAAAGCTAGGCGCGATTACAAAAAATTTAAAAGGGAAATTTGGCAATAGAAATAGCCAAACAAAGCATGACATCCCCAATCAGCAATTCAAAGACACCAAGAATACTAATTGGAAGAAATCAAAGAGTTCACTTACTTGTGTTCTTCTCACTCAAGGAAAACCCTTTTCTTCCTCTCCCTCCACTTGTCTACGCCTCTTCGAATACCAAAACAAAATCTATTTGAAGAATAGAGAAGTTAAATACCATCAAAAAGACATAAGAGAGAGAGGCTATAGAGATCATGAGAAAAGAATTTTACTGAAAACATAAAAAAGAGGATAACTGTGAGAGATTGGGATCGTGACACAAATTTGGCGCAAAATTGAGGTGGGAGAAATTCATTACAATTACTTCAGATTGAAGGAGGAGGAGGCAGCTTGAAGGAGTAGTGGGTGATAAAGAGGGGAAGGTTTTTTTTTTTTTTTAAGGAGAAAAAGTAAATTGCGATTTCATTGTGTGTTGGGCTGAGACTAAAAAATATTCACGACAGTAAGTGACTGTCGCTAATTTGTTATAAAATTATAATAAATAAATAAATAAATAATGGTATTAGCGACGACAATTTTAGTTTTGCTGACGGAAAAAACTGTCACTAAGCTGTGATGGGCAATGCTCGTCACCAATTGTCTACCTATGTTGTCCCTAAAAGTCATTTTTTTGGTAGTGACTATTGGAGCATGTCCATAAGTACTCACCAATTGTATATAAATGTACACCATGTCTAAGAAGAGTACCAATCAAAAATCATGCACACACAATATAGAGCATAATATATAAAAAGAAGAGAGAGAGCCTTTATTGATAATGACCTTAACCAAGCTACAGAGAATGCAACTGTAGGGATGTATATATAGGAGGTTACAAAAGGTATTTAAAACTCTTTCCCGCAAAACCTAGGTTTAGTAGTTGAGTAAGGAGTCGATGGGTCAATCTAACCCAGTTCAGGTGGGACCTATTCGAACTTGTTCTGGACATTCCCCCCTAGAGTATCCCACATATAGATGATTGGTCAAATCAAAATCTTGCCATGCAAAACCCCCTTAAGTAAATAGTTACGCAAGGTAATAGTAGAATCTTATGTCATTAATCGGTGTAGATGCGTATAAGTTGCCTCATTAATACCTCTAACCAGCAAGACCCCCTAAAATAAGAACTACGCTATCAGGAAAAATAGTATAACATATATGTGTCCATGTTAGGTAGAGACTACTCCCCCTTACATTTATCTCACTAAGGTGTGTCTCTCAGAGATGTCAAAGAATACAAACTTCGTATGCCTATTCCGTGTACCAATATCTTAAGCGTGGGTGGTGTAAGAGTCTTTGTGAATAGATCTTCTAAGTTGTCTGTTGAACGGTCTTGAGCAATATCAATTTCATTCGCTTTCTATAATTTGTGAGTGTGGGAGAACTTTGGTAAAATGTGTTTGGTTTTGTCGTGTTTGATAAAACATCCTTTAACTTGAACGATGCAAGCAGAATTGTATTCATAGAGAGTCGTGGGTTTCTTTTGAACATAACTTAGTCCAGAAGTTTCGTTGATGTGTATCACCATAAACGCAGCCAAAAACATTCTCTGTTAGCTTCATGAAGTAAAGAAATCTTTATGCAGTTTGAGGATGTAGCGACCAATATGTGCTTCACTAATCTCCATGAAATCGCCAAACATAAGTACACTGCCTGTCTGAGAACGGCCTCTATGTGGGTCTAGTACACCCAGCTAAGTATAACAAAACACAAATTGCTCCTAGATAAAGTACCTCGGACCTTGAAGTCCCCCTCCCCTTTTATCAGGAGGGCAGAAGATGTCCTTGTCCACCACTAGGTAACTGTGATAGCTTACAAAATTTGGCCAGAGAGAGCACTTAAAGAGAGAGATGAAAGATCAGGGGATTCGATAAAGAGTTATCTGAAGATAATAAACGGTTGAAGAGGGCAAAAGATTATAGATCTCGTAGGTGGCAATATAGCAACGTTGTGAGGGGATAGCTTGACTCTACTGACGATTCTCATTCGGATATTGAAGGTTAGTAAAGATGTATGCGATATATGTTGAGGTATTTCTATATGTTAAAGATATATGTTATATGTAAGTGATTGATCAAAGATATATGTTAAAGATGTATATATACATATACATATACATATACATAGATGGAAGAATGATAAATACCTTAACCTGTATGTAGGCCGAGCGTGAGAGGCATCTCTGTAGGTCGAAATTGCTTTAAGATGGATAGTTCATTTGTTAATAAGGTATCTACCTCTGGTCGGACGAATGAGTATGATAATGAAGGGGAAGTAAGATTGGAACAATTTTCGGGTTTCCCTGGTCAATTGATATCTTATCCTCCTGGTTCTGATGCTTTTAGAGAATTTTGTAAAGCCAAGGCGACTGTAGCGGTAGAGGAAATGTGTAGAGTTTGTCGGTCGACAATTTAGGGGTTGTACGATAGCGGTGGGGGAAGAGTATTTTTACATATTAGCTGATTTTGAAATAAGATAGGGGCATAGATGAATCAATCTCGTTAGAATATTTTGATGGGAATGTCCAGAGTGACTTTTCAGAGGGTTTTTTGTGTTACATATCTCAATTAGAGTATGGGTTGAGCCATACCCTCACAAATTTGACAAAGGGGATTATGAATGTAATTGGGGCATGTCTTGTTCAATTGAACAGGAACATGTGGGAGATAATAACCGTGTATGACTATCTGAATGAAAAATGGGAAAGGGAGGAATAAGTGAGGAGGATAACCTCTGAGGATGTTTTGCAGTTTTATGGGGTGAAAATTTTTAAGGCCAAAGGGGGGTCATATTTTTGTGCGAGCGCAACTCTCGGCGTTGTTTTTTCGATCTGAATTTAGCAGGTCGAACCTGGAATGACAACATCATATGGGTGAGGGGTAATTGCATTCAAAGAGATGATGAAGTACCTATGGACCTTCGGTTTAGAACTGTAAAGCAAAGTAAGTATAGACATGCATAGATAGAATTATTGTTACATTTTGTTGACTACATGAGTTAATAGTAAAAATGTGTTATTGCAGGTGTGAAGTCTACAATGAAAGGAAGGATCCCTGTTAGACGAAGTTACGGAGGATAAGAATGAACTCGAACTGGTGTTGAAGGGACTCGGTCTGAGTAGAAAGAAGAGGGTTGACAGTAGGTCGAACAAGGTTCGAAAGGCATAATCTACTGGGTCGATGAAGGAAAAAGGCAAGTAAGTGGTGAGGAGGTTCAAACTAATTTGTCCAAGATTCCTGGAATTGGAAGTTCGGCTCAGCCGAATCCTGTCAAGCCGAGAAAAGTACCTCAAAAATATCTGAAGAAACGGATGTTAAAGGCTCTGCCGGCCTCTGGTATCACTGGAAGTGGTGAGGTCACGAAAGATAAGAGAAGGAGGGTCGAACCCTCGCGGAAGTCAGGAGAGAAGGTCACCGGGGGGAGATCTGCTTCAATAGACGACCTCAAAGAGGTTGAGGAAAAGGCCAGGTTGGCGGTTCTCCAAAGAGAGGAAGATACGAAGAAGATCGTAAGTTTATATTATCAGAAAGAAATTCTTAATAAACTTTGAGCTGATCGCTAAGATCGATGTAATTTTTGCAGGTTGCTCGTCTTGTCAAGGGGATATGACTCGGTATAGAGGAAGAAAAAAGTGAGTTAAAAAAGGCAAATGTCGAGCTGGAAAAAGAATTAGCTCAGTCCAGGACAGACGCTCTAAAAGAGGTTAGGCAGCTGAAGGCTTCGCATGCCGTAGCGATTGGTCAGCTGCAGGTGGAGACAAAGGCCAATCTTGACGAGATGGTCGGTCGAGGAGCGTGACAGACTAGGGCGTCATTTGATGTTGAAAGGCTATTCTGAGGAGGAGGTGGATGTCATTAAGGCAGACACCTATGTTGAGGAAGAAGATGAGGAAGAAGCAGAAGCATTGGGAACCGTGGACGGTCTGGATGGTGTTTCTCTCCAGAAGGTGCTCGACAATCAAGGGGATGACGTTGAGCTCCCAGAAGGTGGTAGTGAGAAGGTAGGGTAGATATATGTGTTTGTATAAGTACTTGTAAGTTATTTTAATTGTCTGTGGGGAAGAAACTTCTGTAGATTGACTTTATTTTATAAACCTTTTGCAGGTAGTTAGAGAGATGAGTCTCAGAATAAATAACCTAGAGTCTGGACTTGCCAGGGAAAGAGAGACCTTTAAAGCCTTGCTGTCTGCACAAGCGGAGCTGCAGGTTAGATCGGAATAGGTTTTTCGACTTGCATGTTACACCAACATTTAGTTATCAAGTAAATAGGATAAAAATACATGGTAAATATCCAACTCCAATAATACAAAGTGATATATCGAAAGTATGTACCTTGTATGCTGAAAGAAAACTCATGAAGTGTTCATCTGAGAATGGACTCCAAACTTTTAGTCTAAAAGTATTTGGAAGAAGATGTTTAGAAATCACATAGTCTCTTAGAAATGTAGTATGTATATTTTCAAAGGCTTTCCTGAATCGAACTGTACTTAAATTTATTATATTTCCCAGGTCAAATTAGATTTATCTCGCTCTCGTGAGGACAACGTACTCATGTGTAATCAAGAATTTGCAGAGCAGTTCGATAGGATGAAGGAGGCGAACGAGAATAGAGAAGATCAATACATAAAGGCGCATTTCAGACTTATGAAGTTGATCCAGACCGTTTTCGACCTGACTCTTCAGGTCGAAGAGAAAGATGTTAAGATAAATAAAGGATTAACAGAACTAGCTGAGGTAACAGAACGTGCTGAGAAGCTTCAACGTCAAGTTGATACGCTAGCTATGAAGGGTAAGCAGGCCGACACAGCTCAATACCATATTCAGGCACTAGAATAATCAGAGAAATGATTTTGATATGATCTTCATAGCTGCAGGAACGAACTGGAGCGAATAAGATGAAAATTCATCGAAAATGACAACGAGCTGAGGGTAACTTAAGAAAATCTATCGGCTTCGGAAGCCGCAGCTGAACATTTGCAAACAGCCCTCCCCGCCAAGGATATGGTATTCCGAGAAATGCAACGAAGGTACAACGATTTAAACGAGAGGGTTACTCGACTTAAAGCCGAACTGGTACAAGCCATTGCTCGTGTGAAGAAAACCGAGACTAGAGAGCATTCAGGGGGAGGTAGAACTGAGGTTAAGGCTCCTTTAGTTCGAGGGGATGTAGTTAGTCTCTCATGTTGAATTAGAGAGCTAGAGAGTGACGTATCTCATATTCAGGGGAATGTTCAGAAGGGAAATACGAATTTGAGGGAATGCCAACATAAGTTGGATGCTGTTCTTATCCGGGAGAAAGTTTTGGAAGGGGAGATCAAAGCAAAGGAATCGCTGGTAAAGAGGAAAGAAGAATTATTGAAAGATCTGTGCGTCTCGATCTGATCTGTTAAGGGTGATCGTTACATATTTTATAGGGAAAGTAAAAAGACTTGAGTCATAATGAGATACCTTGTTCAAAACTTTGTCGGATAAGAGATGTATCTGTGGAGCTAAGATAGATCGAGGGAACTGTCTGGGTACCATGGAGACCCAACTGGGCCCTCGAACTGCTGAATCGATTGAACAAGGTAGAGCTGTTGTGGCCTGCGAACTGAAAGCTCGACCTCTTGATGTGTGGGGAATCATTGCTGACACTCCCTCCGCAGAATGGAATCCTTTGTAATATGAATTTGACCTAAAAATAAATAGTATCTGTCACATACACATTGAAATAAATAAAAGCTAGTATGACCATTGTTTTATCTTGTGTCTGGTGGGGTCTTTGATATAAAACAAAATTTTTACATTCGTTTTAATCATAAAAATGAGTTGAGTTAAACCAAGTTGAAACTTGATTTGAACTATAGAAATGTCACAGACATATTGAAAGAGATGAAAACTTAGTATGACATTTGCCTTATCTTATGCCCGGCTGAGTCTTTGATATGAAATAAGTTTCTACACTTGCTACAATCGCAGAGATGTAAAGAGTCAACTAAACCAAGTATTATCCTTGATCCAAACAAGTTGAAAAGGATGAAGACTAGTACTACCTTTGTCTTATCTCTTGTTTGACTGAGTTTTTAATATGAAACAAGTTTTTACACTTGCTACAATCACAGAGATGTAAAGAGTCAACTAAACCAAGTGTTATCCTTGATCCAGCCGGTAGAAATGATCCAAACAAGTTGAAAAAAATGAAGACTAGTACTACCTTTGTCTTATCTCTTGTTTGGCTGAGTCTTTGATATGAAACAAGTTTTTACACTTGTTATAATCACATAAATATAAAGAGTCAGCTAAACCAAGTGTTATCATTGATCCAGCCGGTAGAAATAATCTAAACAAGTTGAAAAAGATGAAGACTAGTATTACCTTTGACTTATCTCTTGTTTGGCTGAGTCTTTGATATGAAACAAGTTTTTACACTTGTTACAATCACAGAGATGTAGTAAAAGAAGCCAAATCAAGTGATATTCTTAATCTAACTTAGACAAGATTGATTGTAAGATAGTATTAACTATGCTTAATCTGTAGAATGCGGACGAATGTTCGTGAAGAGAATGATATTCCCCAAAAAAACTTTCATTGATTAACTCAGAATTTACATTGAATGGAGATTAGAATCTCACTTTTGGAATTGTAAAACAAAAAATAAAATATGGAAATGGAGTAGTAAGACGCCTAACGATAGTACCATTTCAGTTACCTAGTGTTCCAAGGATTTAAAATGGAGATTCCCTCTTCTATCATGAGATAGCATGATCCCAGGCCTGAGAGACCTGTGATAATGAATAGACCCTCCCAATTGTCGGCTAATTTTCCAGCGTGAGGCTCTTTGCGATGTTGTAGAATTTCTTTGAGGACGAGATCTCTGATTTGGAAAGTATGGCTCCTAACTCGGTTATTATACAATTTGGCAAGCATATGATGATATCGACCTATGTTAGCGATAGCGCGTTCCATGGTCTCATCTATCATGTTGAGGTTGCAGGCCAATTCGAACTCATTCTTCCCGTCAGTCAGCTCGTGATCATGAACTAGATGATGATATTCAGAGGGAATGATAACCTCAGTGCCGTAAGCAAGAAGGAACGAGGTACACCTAGTAGATTATCGGGGAGTGATTCGATACGCCCATAGGACGTGAGGTAGTTCGCGAACCCAATTTCCTTTTTTTGTGAGTGAAGCTATTTTTTTAGTCCATCTAGGATGGTTTTGTTGATGATTTTGGTTTGGCCATTGCCTTGAGGGTAGTATGAATTTGATGGTGAGTGGATGATATTGTGGTGATTTAGGAATATTACGACCTTATCTCCCATAAATTGGGGCCCGTTATCAATATGAATTAGGTGGAGGCACCCAAATCAAGTGATTATATGGTTCTAGATAAAAAGATGACCTCTTCTTCTCTGGTTTGACATAGTCGAATTGCTTCTACCCATTTTGTAAAGTAATATGTAGCTACGAGTAGGTGACGACGATTACTTGAAGAGTTAGGGAATTCATCGACAAGGTCTAGTGCCCATCTTTTGAATGGTCAAAAAACCTTGCTTGCATGGAGTTCGAGCGCAGGGGCGCATATCATATTTCTATATCTCTGGAAGGTGTCGCACCTGCGGGAATACTCTTCTGCTTGCTTGCACATGCTAGGCCAGAATACTCCTTGAGTTATAGCTCGGTTCGTTAATGATCTACCTGTGGCGTGGGAGCCACAAGTTCATTCTTGTAATTCACAGAACAGTTCATCTGCTTTTGACTTGGAGAGGCACTTGAGGTAAGTGCCTGTAACGGAAAGGCGGTAAAGCATACCATTTTGAGTAATGCAACGCTTTGGGTTGTTGATCAGCAGTCGACATTCTTTTGGATCTGTTGGGAGTGGTTTGTTGCACTTCTTGTCGATACCGAGGTAGGCTAAGAAAGGCTTTCACCAATCGTCTCTCCCCCTTTATCGCCCCCAGTGTTGATCGTGCATACATATATGTGATCAATGCTGGGGGTTGAAATGATTTCGATATGGAGATATCAAACTTCTGTTCCCAAGACCCCGGTTAGATAGGCCAAAGAATTTGTATGTCTGTTTTCACCTTGAGGAAGATATTCGAGAGTTACTTTTGCGAACTTACACATCTTATCTGCAATGAGGGCTACGTATTCGATCATCTTCCCGTTCTTTTTGTATTGCTCAGAATAATGATGAACGATGAGTAATGAACCTGTGTAATCTGAGAGTTCGGGGACATCGAGCTCAAGTGCGAGGTCGAGTCCGCGAATGAGATTTTCATACTCAGTAACATTATTTGAGTCTTCAAAATCTAAGCGGATTGATTTCTCAATTCTTTCATTAGAAGGGGTAATCAAAATGATCCCGATCCCTGACCCTGTGGGTCCTGCTAATCCATCTGTGAGAAGCCTCCACCCTGACGTAGTGATCCAGTCAGCTCTTTCATCGAATGGCTTGTGGGTTGGATTCTCCGGCGTGTTTTGGGTAAGTTCCGGGTCGTACTCCTCCCACTCGGGATCCTCCACTGGAAAATCCACGAGAAAATTGGCAACGGCCTAACCTTTTTCAGAATAACGTTGTTCGAACTTGATATCATGTTCTTCCAAACTAACTGACCATTGTTGCACTCTTCGTGACTTTTCTTTTTTGGACAGAACTTCCCGAAGTGGCTAGTTTGTCATAACTTTGACGGAATGTGCTTGGAAGTAGTGTTTGAGTTTTTGTGAAGTATAAATAAGGGTGATAAGAAGTTTATCAATTTTTGAGTTCCTTATTTATGCTGGTGTGAGTGTTTTGTTGATGAAGAAGACTGGTTTCTCTATTTTCCCTTCCATGCAATTGAAAACTAAGTTGAGAGAAGTATCTGTGACTGCTAGGTAGATTATAAGTTCCCCATTACCTATTGGGGTACTCAATATGAGATACCTCCCCAAATAGATTTTGAGATCCTGAAAAACTGTTTCGCATTCTGGTGTCCATGTGACTTCTACAGTTGGCTAAACCTTTCCCCGTTTGGTATATCCACGGAGTAATAGGAATAGCCAACGACAGCGGTCAAAAGATTTAGACACGAAACGGTTGATAGCGGCAATCTTATCGGCGAGTTTTTGAGCGTCTTTTGCTGTCTTTGGAGAAGGCATGTTAAGGAGAGCTCGAATTTGATCCGGATCGGCCTCAATCTCTTTCTTGCTAATGAGGTGGCCTAGGAATTAGCCATAATATACCCCGAATTGACATTTATGAGGGTTGAGACACATTCTGTAAGATCGAAGGATGTTGAATATTGTGTTGAGATCTAAGATGTAATTATCTGACTGTACGCTTTTGCACAAGAGATCATCAATGTAGACTTCAACGATTTTTCCCAAGTATGCTTTGAACATAGCAGTCATCAATCGTTGATATGTGGCACCTGTATTCTTGAGCCCGAAGGGCATGACTTTGTAATAATAAATGTCACTTTCAGTGATTAACGTTGTCTTCTTTTAATCTTCTTCCAGAAGTGGGATTTGATTATACCCTGAAGTAGCGTCCATCATAGATAGGAGATCATGGCCTCCTATAGAATTGAGGATCTGGTAAATGTTGGGAAGAGGGAAACTATCCTTTAGAGTATGTTTGTTCAGATCTGTAAAATCTATGTAAATACAGACTTTTCCGTTCTTCTTTGGGACAACGACAATGTTGGATATCCAGTCTAGATACATGGCTTCTCGAATGAATCCTACTTTGATCAATTTCTCGATCTCGGTGTTAACTTCGTCTTGAAGACGAGGTGAAAGTTGTCACTATTTCTGTTTGACCCTTGTGGCATTGATGCTGATGACTAACTTGTGGCAAACCGTGGCTGGATCGACTCCGGGCATCTCTTCGAAAGACCATGCAAAAACGTCTTGATTGAGTTGTAAGAACTGAATGAGAGCATCTTTCTCATGCTGAGCCAGCTTGGTTCTGATGAACGTACCTCTGTTAGGTCCATCAATGTTGAGATATTTTGTGGGTTCCTCTGTAGGTGATTGATCGTCGAGGTGATCAATTTTCTGTAATTGCTATGTGACCAATCCGTCTGAAGTATCTAGGATGGCAGAGACAATATTTTCACAAGCTCGAGAGAGTTTCTGACTACCTTTGATCTCCTAAATACTGTTGTCATGTTAAAATCAGAGTGCTTGATGATAGGTGGAAGTGATTGCTTCCATATTGTACATCCAGCAGCAGCCCATAATCCCAGGATAGCAAGACTTGGCATTAATGACGTAGAAAATGACGTCGATAGTGGCTGGTCCTGCGGTAATAGGTAAGATAATCTTGCCTACTCGTTCCTTCCTGGAGCCATTGAACCCAATGATGTCTGTGTTGCTCTGAATGACTTGGTCGGTCAAACCCATCTGGTCGATCGTACTCTGAAAAGAATTTCAATACTGCTTCCAGTATCCATCATCATTGTGTGCATGACAAACTGTTTCATCTTGAGCATTATG
This sequence comes from Kingdonia uniflora, assembly GCA_014058105.1. Taxonomy (NCBI): domain Eukaryota; kingdom Viridiplantae; phylum Streptophyta; class Magnoliopsida; order Ranunculales; family Circaeasteraceae; genus Kingdonia; species Kingdonia uniflora. The sequence continues at coordinate 332,699 of JACGCM010002066.1, read as the reverse complement.
ACTAACGCATCATGATGTGGAAATTTGACATGGCCAGTATCGCAATCCTCGAAGGAGATTCTGGGTCGGCGATTGCTCAACTCGGGAAGAAGTTTGGCTTCTTTGTCTTGAGGTGTAAGATCACAATTCCGAGAGCCTCCAGCATTTTGATCGGTTAGAATTGGTGATCTGGTTGATTTTGATGATGTTACTGAGGTGGATATAGTAGAGATGCTTCTCCTAAGCTCTATTGTTGACCTGAACAACTTCGAGTTGCTTCTTATAGTTACCATCTTGGTATGACTTCAGGTCAACAATATATTCTAACATTTGTCCTTCCATGAAAATGAGCTCGAGCAATCGCTGTAGAGCATAACAATTGTCAGTAGAATGATGATTTACCTTATGGTGTATGCAAAATGGTCGATTCTCGATGGGCTCTAGTGGTTGAGAGAAGCGGTAAAGCGTATCTTTTAACAGCAGTGTAAATATTATGGAGATTTGGATGTTCAGTTTTGGGAGGACAGGTTTGTTTTGCAGACCGCTTCTTCGAGGGTATCCAGTGTTTCCCTTGGTGCATTTTTGATATCCTTGTTCCTCCCTAGGCTCGCTGGTTTGTTCTGCAGGTGGGGATTTGGTGGAAAGGATAGACTAAGTAGACTTCTGTCGCTTAGACATCATCTTCTCCAAGTTGACGTAACCGCTGACTTTGGTGATCATCTCCTCTAACGTCATAGGATTGTTAAGAAAGAGGTACTCTTTGGCCTTGCAATCGATCCAGAGAGCATTGGTGAAAGCGGTAACGGCTATTTTTTGGTCGAGGTTATCCACTTTTCTTGCGAGCTCTAAGAATTTCTTTGAGAAGTCTTCAAGCTTTCTCCATGTGATTGCTTAAGACCGATAAGAGAATATAAGTTCTCCTCTTTGTATCTGTTGTTAGCATACGTCTTGAGGAACTCTTTCTGCAGCTGATCAAATGTGTAGATTGATTCCTCAGGAAAAGAATAGAACCATCGAAGTGGCTCCTCTTGCAAACTTATGGCAAACAGGCGGCAGAGGATGTGGTTGAGATTGGAGTACAACCCCAATGAATCACGGTATTGCTGAATATGCTCCTTCGGGTCAGTACCTTTGAACTTGTAAATTTTGAGAGTATGGAAACTTTTTGGTATTTCCATATCGAATAGTTCTTTGGCAATCAGACTTCCTTGTAACTTTGTGGCATCACCGGTACTACCAAAAACTTGTGCCTCGATCAACTTCTTAATTTATTGGTCCATGTATTCTTTTGTGACGTAATGACGTGTTGGATGAATCGTTGGGCGTGCTGGCAGGGGATGATGAGTTCCCGTACCTTTACTCAAGTGATCTCGTGCTGGAACTTGATGTAGAGATCCTTAGTTTTTCTCCTGATGGATGGGAATATGGTGACCTCGACTGACCTCTGATTGGACTTCTCCCCCCAAATGGATGGAGGGCTGCAGTCCGTGTGGTAGATTATTGGAAATGGCTTTACTGGTGGCTCCCTGAGGTCTCAATCTTTCCCTTGCTAAAATACGTGAGGTCTCTGGAAGTAGATCGTGACCTCTGGCTAGAGGAGCCTGCTGAGTATTTTGCAAAGCCTCGAGTACAGTCTGCACGTCGTCATCTGATCTTCATGCCATTTGAGCACTGTCAAACGAGCTTGTCTTTTTGCATCGAGCTCTTTCTCTTGGAGCTCGCAATCCTTTGTCAATTGAAGTTCGAGTTCATTGCATTTTTCTGTCTCGGCGTGGAGATTCGCCCGTAACTCGGTGAGTTGTCCCGGATCCAAAAAAAAATCGAGCTGAGTTCCTGCGGCCTGTCGTCGGGAAGAAACTATAATTGAAAATTGTAATGAAAGATTGCTTTAGGGTATCGTGGAAATGCAATCTTTTCCACAAACGGCGCCAAATGTAATGGCCAAATTCCGTAAGCTCAATACGATTAGGAATTAACTATCACACCAATGAACCTGTATCAATGCTCTAATATAAAATAAAAAATTGGCAAAAGTGTTTTTAGCGAGGAAAATCTCTGAATATGTAAAAAACCATGACCTCGTATGGAGGATTTTGTAAAAGTATATTTATTGCTTAGAGTGTATATCTTTATTACAAGTGATCTCTAGAATATATAAATGCTTTTGATCTCGTAAATATGACGTTTATGTAATTTTTCTGGTCCCTGTCTCTTCTGGAACTTTTCCTTTATATAGGCTTCTCCACATTTCTTCATCGTGCTAGAACACGTTTTCCGAATAATGTGGTTAGTGGCCTTTGACTGAATAACTGACGAGTTCGTGGGAGGTAGGTATCTTTAACTGGATAACGTTTTCCAGGTTTAGCTCGACCCGCGTTCTTGAGTATTTCGTGAGGCTGGTTGGAATGTTGACTGGAGTGTTAAGTATTTAAAAAATACGTGAGCCTGAGATGGAGGTAAATCGACCTGCATGAGTTCGATTATGAGTGAGATCGAGGGATAAGTCCCTACAGTAACGGACTTCTATATGCAAACTCAAGCTATGAGGTTATCCATATCTCTTAATGTATGAGTATGCCACTACCAAGATATTTAATTTGTAAATCGTCACAATACTTGGTTTCCCAAGGTCTTTAATTTCAAATTTCTTCTCAAGGTATTTGGCGGCCCTCGTGATCTCCCCCGGAGTTCCGATCATATCCAAATCATCTAGTACATTCTTATGATGAGTAAGTTTATATATGTACTCTTAATAGGGACACATGGGCATATAAGACTATTTACAAAGTCTTCGACCTTCAACTAATCAGTCCTCTTACTGTACCACCTGAGGTCTAATTACATCAAGCCAATAGTGACTTGTTCAGTTTTATTACATACGTATATTGAGCATTTTTCTTAATTACTTCCAGAAGGTTATACCTTTTGGGTATCTCCTTGTAAATTTGGTTTGTTTCCTGTCTCCTCCTTGATCTGTTATCCGATTAAAATTGGAATGGGTTAATTGATCTCGAGCTTTTAGTATTAATTTCTGAGATTTCTGCCTGTTAGACACCATTCATTCCAGGTTGATGTATCCATTGACCTTTTCAATCATGTCTTCCAATGTTGTTAGTTTGCTGAGGACGAGGTACTCCCTCGCCTGGCCATCGACGAGTAAAGCGTTGGTGAAAGCAAAAATAGTGATCTTCTGGTCGAGTCGATCTACTTTTCGGGATAATTATAAGAAATTTTTAGTAAACGTCTCGAGCTTCTCTCCTGGCATCTGTTTGAGGCTGAAAATAGAATATAGGTTCTCCTCTTTATCTTTGTTGTGCGAGTTCTTGACGAAGAGTTTGCCCAACTGTTTGAAAGTTGTAATGGATCCTTCAGGTAGTATGTGAAACCACTGTAGGGATTTGCATGACAAGCTGGTAGGAAAGAGCCGACATAGAATGTGGTTGGACGTTGAATGTAGACCTATAGCATCCTGGAACTCTTGAACGTGTTCCACTGGATCAGTTCCTTTGTACTTTTAGATCTTCGGAGTATGAAACCCGGTGGGGACCTCACTATCTAATAACTTCAGGGCGATCGGGCTCTTTTGTAATCTGTTATGGATCCCTTTAGTCGGCGCATGGGCTTTGAGCAATTCTTTGATTCGCTTTTCAACATATTCCTAAGTGACATATTGTCGCGCTGCAGTGATCGGTTGTATGACGCGTCCTTCTCCAGGATTGTGGTCACCACTCCCTTCATTTAGACATTCTTTTGGTGGGACTCGAACTCTTTGAGATAAATTATTAATCTGTCTGACTCCCGCTAGGCCACCATATACTTCTTATTGGATCTTCTGGATTGGGATGGGCTCTATATCCTTTTGTTGATGGTTAGATCAAAGCGTACCTCCTGCGTGAACGGCTTTCAAAGAAGGTCCTATTCTGTCATGAATGGAGATCCGCGAGCCCTCAGGTTGTACGGCTTAGTTTTCTGGGCGGCGACCTGCTGACCCTGCAAAACCTTCAACGTGTCCTGTACACTTGCGAGTTGTTGCTCTAGGGCTATTTATTTTTTATGTTTTTGAATTCAGAGTGGCCCTCAGGTCTGCTAAAGCTGCATTTTCTTCTACCTGAAAGATCGGCGTGCTCTGACCTGGAGGTGACATTCTGAGAGAAAATGATCAACGGCGCTTGAGACAATGGGTTTGAGAACTTCGGTTCCCACAGACGGTGCTAAATGCAATAGCTTAATTCTGGGATCCAGACTTAGCCTTTATACCAGATATACTCAGAACGTTCAAGTACAATAGATAACAAATAACAAGATGGTTTAGCGTAGAAACCCTTTGAATGAGTTAAAAACCACGACCTCACTTGAGGATTTTAAGAAAGTGATGGTGATCTTATTGAGATTGTTAATCTATTACAATGAGTATTTTGAGAATGTAAGATAACGGAGTAAGAACTTTTTTGTATCGAACGTTCCGTCATTCATCTGCAGTTCTCCAGGTCCCTTTATAGGTCTTCCAATATGACCGTTTGACGACCATAAAGTCCCTTAATGATGGACATTACAAAATGTGTATGAGATATTCTTTGACCAGATTATGTAACGTTCTGATCTTTGCAGCTATACAATGGGTCTATTGCTGACTGTACACTTTGCACATATCAAACTGTTAGTATAGAGGTCGAAAGTGATGTCTCAAACTGAGGGAAGTTGGTCATGTTTTTAGTAGTACTTCCTGTATGCTGATGAGATCGATGACGAAGCTTGAGTCCGAGATACGAAATAAACAATTATAGATATCATCGTCTTTTCCTATGGCTCGAGGGACCAATCTCTTATGCACCGCATACATCATTTATAAACCTCCATATGTGGGCTTTCACGAGGTTGCTCCTATCCTCTCCCGCTACCGCCTCTGCACACTGCTCAAGAGACGTACGTCCTCACCAGTCAGCACTACTAATTACAGGTATCAAATCTTCATAGCCAACCCTTCGATTACAATATAAACTTTGGGTAAAATCCAATAAGCTCAGAATACCAACAACAATCGAGCCTATGTTATTTTGAATCCGAATAATTGATCCTACTTTATTTGAATTTTGTACACTCGTGATCATTTTTAACACCCTCACTAAACTATAACTCTCGAAGCAACTCCAATAGTTCGACCTATCAAATAATTGTCCTTCATTTTTTTTTAGGTTGGAGGGAGGGGAGGGGGAAGAGGACATACATATATATATATAAAAATAACAAAGATAAAGAGAGACAATAACAATAGCAGAGGAAGTAACACCTAAACTACATTACTTGCAGAAGGGGCAGTTTTTCCAGTACCACGAACTGCCACCACCACCAGTACTACCCTTTGCATCTACCAGCCGAAGTGCCAGAGCCCTCAACGTGGCCGAGCGTTCAGTTATGGTCAGGAGGTAATGCTGGGACATCCCCCACCAGAAAGTGAACGCCTTCTCCTCTTCCCATACTCAGTCGGTCACCTCCTCCCTGTGCAAATGAACGAGATCGGGCAGTGGCCCCCCCCATATCCCTTCGTCTAAAGAACCGTTGGGTTAACTCAGTTACCTTAGCTTCCATCAGTCCTTGTGGTCCTCCATCTGCTTCTGATAGCGAGTCTTCATCCTTTTTTTTAACAATAAAGTCAAGTTATGATGAAGACGACGAAAAGGGGTTAAGGAAAAAATAATTCAATCCTTAACCCCCCCCCCCCTTTTATAGTATGATTACGAGAGCATTAATGATCCCTTAATCAGCATAATCAACCATTAATGCCCTCGAAAAAGGGCACATTTACACTGGTCAACCATGTTAATTCCCATGCATGATAACTTTTTCTTAGCATGAGCTGTCTATAACAATTTTCAAGGCCCCAGCTGAGAGGAGGCAAATGAAGTAGTATACTCGCAGCCTTCCAAGATGAGCCGAGTACTCGAAGGCTACCTCGAATCCTAATGTACTCACTGAAAGGTTTTATTTGTTCCATTTCGTGTCTGTGAAGTCTCGAGGCTGTATCAGTCGAAGACACTGAAAAAATGGAGATCTCTGGACAGAAGGTAAGTATAACTCAATGATAAAGGATTAAGCTTTCAATTTAATTGTCGTTCGAATGAGTTTTCAAGTCGTTCAAACGACTTGGCATGTCTCCTGGAAATTTGGCCCATAACCAATTTTTGTTCGAACGAGTTGACATATCCCCTGGTTTTTCGCTCATGGCCAATATTTCGTTCGAACGATACTTATTGTCGTTCGAACGACTCTTGGGAAAAATAGGGTTACTATTTAAGCAAACCTTGTTTTCCTTTTCTCTCCCAGTCTTTTTGTTTTAAAAACCAATTTATTTCTCAGAAGGCTAAAAACTCCTTTATCAGATAGTGAATTCAATATCAATCAATCCTCTTCTAATCCAGAGATTGATGTTGAATTAGTTTGACAATACTTCCTACATATCATTGAAGAAGGTTCTTGGTGGGAGATCAAGAAGGGCTGTTGAGATAACAGAAGAAGATTTGGTGGAAGATTAAGAAAGGTTATTACGAGAATAGAAGAACGATTCTTGCCGTGAAACTTTGGTCAGAAGAGAGATAATCTTGAGACTAGGTTAACAAGTCTGTAAGTGTAATTCAGATTAAACTCTTTTTGATTAGTAGATTTTTAGTTGTTGATTTTATCAACAACGACCTGTGATTTTTCTCATGTGTAAGGAGTTTCCACAGGGTGAACAATTGCTTGTGTCTTTTAATTCCTTGTCTTTACTTTTGATTGTTTCTGTTCAATCCTGGATCGTTGATTGATAGGAATAGTTTTGACCTAATCTATCGAAATACATTAAATACGAGCACATGGAATTTTAATTGGTATCAGAGTAGAATCGCTTGTAGGCTTTATATCCTGAGCGGTGATCCTATTTACGTGTTTGCTTAATTTAATGGATTCCTAAAAATTTGGAGGTCCTATAAATCATCCACCACTCTTTGATGGCGTGAACTTTCCTTACTAGAAGGTTCAAATGATTGCATTCTTGCAATCCATGAGAGAAGATGTCTGGATTGCCATTGAAGATGGATGGGTGTCTCCGACTGTTATGCGGGGTGAACCAGCAATTGCTGTAGAATTTCCTAAACCTAGAAATCAATGGTTCAAGGAAGAAAAAGAAATATTTGGGTATAATTCTAAAGGTCTTAATGTTTATCTTTAATTCGCTAAGCCAAAGTGAGCATAGGCATATATCTGCGTGCACCACTTCGAAAGAAGCTTAAGACATCTTGATGCTCATTTACAAAGGTGATGATACGGTTAAAGAAAGTAAATTACAAATGCTCACATCTCAATTTGAAAACATCAGGATGAGTGAGGATGAGTCATTTAGTGAGCTTTATGCCAAACTTAGCGACATTGTCAACAATAGTTCTTCTTTAGGAGCTGGATACACTGATGTTCAAATAGTACGCAAAATTCTAAGATCTCTTCCTAAGAGTTTTAGATCCAGACGTGATGCCATAGAGGAAGCACACAATCTTAAAACCATGAAACCTGACACACTTGCTGGAAAATTACGTACGTTTGAAATTGAAATGGAAATGGAAAACCCTAAGAAGAATAAGAATGTGGCATTTAAGTCTTCATCCAACTCTTCGTCTTCTCAGGGAACCAGAGATGTTGACAACTACTGTGTCTCTGACAATGATGAGGAACTTGACTTTGACTCTTAGATTGCTCTTATAAGCCAATAATTTAGAAAACTTTTGAAAAGAGGCAATTTGAGAAATAAGGGAAAAATGTGAATTACAAGTCTCATCCTCATGACCGTGTTAAGTCTTATGGCAAACAAACTAACTCAAGTACTCGTCCTCACAACGACTCTGATCAAGATCTTAATAAGGTTGAATGTTATAGATGTCACAAGTATGGTCACTATGCTCACAGCTGTCCCACTAAGAGCTTTAATAGTAACCATAAGGCCATGAATATTGAAGTAACTTGGGATGATGATAATGATGAATTTGATGATCATCCCCAAGAATATGAAAATGGTAATTATTGTGCATTTCTTAGTATAATAAACTCTAGTAATAATTATTTTGACCCGTTTGAACTTTAAAACTTTATTGAAGGTCAGAGTGATTATGAAAGTGATAATAGTGAAGAGGCCAAGATTGAAGAATTATATTCTTAACTTATTTCTTAGCTTGAGAAACTTAAAAAAGAGAAAAATGTTCTTATTGTCAAACTTGATATGTGTGAAAAAGAAAAACATACTACTGTGGGGAAATTAAAAATTGACTGAAATTGAACTTGAGAAGCTCAAACTTGACTTGACTTTCACTAAGCAGAAACTTAAAGTTTTTCTCAATGGAGCAAAGTATATTGACAAAATGCTAAGTACGAGCAAAAATGGTACTGACAAAAGGGGACTTGGATTTGATGAACAAAATGCTAAGTTTACACCTCAAATCACCAAGTTTGTCAAAGCTACTCCAGTGCCATCTTTACCCATTCAAAGTGTTAATAATGCTCCTCATAGTCAGACTAAACAGCCTTTTGTCTTTCATGTATTTTATTGTGAGGCTTGTGGTCGAAAGGGTCATCTTGTTCCCTATTATAGATATGTTTCTCAATTCCGTGGTAGGAATAATCTACATTTGGAAAGAGGGAAACCCCAGCGATCATATGCCCAATCATTTGCTAACTCATTTTTTGCCCAAAAGTCTTTTAATGATTTTATGAATATGACTCAAGCGACAGAAGAACGGAAGAAAGTGAGATTTGTTTGGGTCCAAAAGAAGGATCTTCTACCACAATTACGGTTCTATGTTACAGTAATGGCTCTAAATACATTTAACTCTACGCAGTGGTATGTAGATAGTGGATGCTCTCGGCACATGACAGGGGATGCCACACGCCTGAATAATGTCACAGATATTCAAGGAGGTGATGTCACTTTTGGAGGAGGAATGAGTGGAAAGATTATGGGAAATGGGAGTTTAGAAGGAATTGGGTGCCTGACAGTCGATAATGTACTCTATGTCAAAGGACTCACTGTAAATCTTCTGAGTGTGAGTCACTTATGTGATGCAGACAACACAGTAACATTCGATACAAAAAAATGTTATGTCTTTGATAATACCGAGAAATGCATTGTGACTGTTGAAAGAACTTCGGACAACTACTATGTTGTATCGCAAAAGAAGATATCATGTAAAGTCGCTAAGATAAGTGATGTGGAACTTTGGCACCAACGGTTAGGATATGTGAACTTCAGTGATCTGGCCAAGATTACTAGTAAGGAAATAGTTCGGGGGGGGGGGGGGGTTCCAAAACTAGGCAAGCTAACCGATGCAGTGTGTGGACCATGTCAAATTGGAAAGCAAACCAAGAGTCCGCACAAAAAATCTACCAACATTGCCACTGCGCGAGTTCTGGAGTTAATTCATATGGACTTGATGGGTCCTATGAGGGTAGTACTTTGGGTGGAAAGAAGTACATTTTGGTTATGGTTGATGATTTCTCACGGTTCACTTGGATTGCACTATTAAAGTAGAAGTTGGACACATTTGAAGAATTTCATGTTATAGCTCTGCGAATACAAAATAAGAAAGATTGCTCTATTAACAGAATTCGAAGTGATCGTGGAGGAGAGTTCAAGGATAGTGATGTGATTGAGTACTGTAAAGCAAATGGGATCAAACATGAATTTTTAGCACCAATCACACCACAACAAAATGAGTTGCAGAACGAAAGAACCGAGTTCTACAGGAAATGGGGCGGGTATTATTTCATGGAAAGAATGTTCCTAATCACTTTTGGGGAGAAGCTATTTATACCTCGTGTCACATTATAAACAGAGTTTATCTTCGTCCTCTTACACTTAATACGCCGTATGAACTCTGGTTTGGGAAAAAGCCGAACGTTAAATACTTTCGTGTGTTTGGGAGTAAGTGTTATGTCACTTGTGATCGAGAGAACATTGGAAAATTTGATGCCCGAAGCGATGAAGGTATTTTACTGGGATATGCCACAAACAGTAGGGCTTATCGTGTTTTCAACTTGAAGACCAAAATGGTCATGGAGTCGATTAATGTGGTAGTCGATGATTCGACAGTTCTTGGACAAACAGATGATAGAGATAGCAATGTTCAAGTAGATTCCCTGCCAACCTCATCTATTGTGACACAAGATGTTCAAGAAGAACCTCACGCTAAAGCTCCTACAACATCTTCTGGGGAAATCTTAGAACCAAATGTTACTGTCCGTACTAATCTGTCTCGGAATTGTGGTGCTCCTAGATACCTTGATGATTATGAATGCCCTACACTTCATGAGTCGGCTAGGTGTGTCGGGTATCATTGTTCTACATTATATGAGACAGTGGAGGGTGTGTGTTATGTGTCCATCATTGAACCAACCAACTTGAAAGATGTCTTATCTGATGAATATTGGATTAACGCCATGCAAGATGAGCTCAATGAATTCAAACGACAAGATGTGTGGGACTTAGTATAACGACCGACAAATACTAATATTATTGCCACTAAGTGGATTTACAAGAACAAGTTTGATGAGAACGGTGATGTTGTCCGAAAAAAAAGCAAGGTTGGTAGCTCAGGGATACAATCAAATAAAAGGGGTGGATGTTGAAGAAACTTTTGCTCCCACAACTAGACTTGAATCGATTCGGATACTTTTGGCTTTTGCTTGTCACAAAAAATTTAAGCTTTATCAGATGGATGTGAAAAGTGTGTTCTTGAATGGGCTACTTGAGGAAGAAGTGTATGTAGCTCAACCAAAGGGGTTTGAAGATCCTCATCACCCAGAACATGTTTATCATTTAAAGAAAGCACTTTATGGCCTAAAACAAGCTCCTCGAGCGTGGTATGATAGACTTTCAAACTTTCTACTTGGAAAGGGGTTCATTCGAGGGGGAGTTGATAAGACATTGTTTATTCAGCGGGAAGGAGATGACATTTTTATTGCTCAGGTTTATGTGGATGATATTGTTTTTGGATCTATGTCAGACTCTCGTGTCAAAGCATTCGGCGAGTTAATGGGAAAAGAGTCCGAGATAAGCATGGTTAGAGAATTGACTTATTTCTTAGGTCTTCAAATCAAGCAACGGGAGGATTGTATCTTTGTTTCTCAATTTAAATATGCAAAAGATATTGTCAAAAAAATTGGTCTTGATTCCTCCAAACATGCCCGGACACCAATGAGCACTACCACAAAATTGAGTAAGGACTCTGCAGGTACTAATATAGATCAAAAGATATACAGGAGCATGATTGGAAGCTTATTGTATCTTATAGCTAGTTAACCAGACATTGTGTTCAGTGTTTGCATATGTGCACGTTATCAGGCAAGTCCTAAGGAATCCCACTTACACGCTGTTAAACGGATCATTCGATGTGTCTGGGACTTGTAAGTCTGGATTATGGTATACTCGAGACACTATATCTGAAATTATTGGATACTCAGATGCTGATTTGGCTAGAAATTCTGATGAAAGGAAGAGTACCTCTGGGGGATGTTACTATATTGGGAACAATCTCGTGGCATGGCAAAGTAAGAAACAAAATTATATTTCATAGTCTACTGCGGAGGCAGAGTATATTGCTGTGGGAAGTTGTAATACTCAACTAGTCTGGATGAAGCAAATGTTACATAATTACGGGCTGAATCAGGGAGTAATGTCACTTTATTGTGATAATACAAGTGCAATCAACATTTCCAAGAATCCTTAACAATATTTGCGGTCCAAGCACATTGACATCCGATTTTACTTCATTCGAGACCTTGTTGAGCAGAAGATTGTAATTGTGGAGTATGTTTGTACGGAGAACGAACTTGCTGATCTCTTCACTAAACCTTTGGATGTTATTCGGTTTGAAAATCTTTGATGCGCTATTGGTGTTTGTTTCATTTCCTAAATCCCTATAGTCTTTCTGTCTGTGGTGTCCCTATCTTGTGGACATCGTCAGGTATGTGTCGCATCTTTTACTCTTACTGACTATCTTCCCTGTTTTGCATTTAGCCTATCGAGCTTGTCTAGGGGTGCAACTTTTGTCCGAATTTCCAATTTTTTCCGATTTCCGATTTCCGATCCGATTTTTCCCATTTTGGAACACTATTTTACAGTTTCAATTTCCGAAAATCCGATTTCCGAATTTTTCCAAAAAATTTCGGATCGGAATCGGAACAGATTTTGCAGTTTCGAAATTCCAAATTTTTCGATCCGATTTTCGATCTGATAATTCCGAATATATTCTGATCCGATTTATTCCGAAAAATATTCTGAATATCCATCCGATCCGATTATTCCAAAAATTTATAAGTTAAACACTTAAACTTATATCTGAACTAGGGCTCCATTCTCCACTCATGTGCCTCCATTCTCCACTCCTCTACCTCCAAAATCTACCACCGACACTTCTCCACTGATCTTCACCACCGACTCTTCTCCACCGACTCTTCTTCTCCAAAAATCAAAATTCATCCACTACCTCCACTTCACCATCGACTCTTCTCCACTGCCTCCACTTCACTGATCAGTAGTTCACTCCTCTGGAGATCAGTTTACTTTGATTTGAAGATGAATCTTGGGCGTACATATCCAGTATCCATCTCCACTGCCTCCACTTTGATTTGAAGAAGAATCTTTGAATCTTTGATTTTAAATCTCCACTGCCTCTATACAATAGTTTCATAGGTGACTCTCTCTCCCTCTCTCTCTCTCTAGGTTGGCAACAGTATATCACAAGTAAAACAGTATCTTGATTTGGGTTTGATTTCCAATTTTTTTTTAATTATTCCGAAAATACATTCCGAAATTATTTCTAAAATACATTCCAAAAATATATTCCGAATTTTTTTCCGAATTCCAAAATTTCCGAATATTCCAAATTCAAAAATATTTATGCAGTTCCGAAAAAAATCGGATCGGATCGGAACAGATTTTCCAGTTTCGAAAAAATTGGAAAAATTCCGACTAGGCTCATTTCCGATCCGATCCGAAAACAGGCCTAAGCTTGTCATATGCATGTATAGAAATTATTTACGTGTTCTATATTCATTTAATGCTTAAGTTACTTGGAATCACTTATTCGTCACGAGGTTCAACTGTCCCTGACTTTCGGTATTTGTAGAAATCTTGAGGGGCAATAAAAAGACTTCATTACCTAACATTATGTGAGGATCTAGCCTTTTGTTCTAGCGTTGAGTGTTATTAAATAAATTCTTTCCAGCAAACTCTCTTTTTATTTATGATCTCATTATTTAATGCATTTAGTCAATTGTTGGTGGTGATATATAATTCAAGTTAAAATACTATAACATTTTATTTACTTGATTCGAGACAAAACGAGATATTGCACAAGTCTTAGGACATGATTTTATGCATTTTTATTTATTCCTATTTTGACCTTTTAGCATCTAACCCAAAATAGTTAATTCTCTTGCTACCCGTTGAGCCTAAAATAAGCCATTTTTTTGTATTCGCCAAATTCTTGTTTTAACCTTTTGTTCTGAGGATAAGAAGTAATGCAATCTGAAGAGTGATGTGTGCATGAGTGCTGCTTAAGAGAATGTTTTGTTACAACAAAATGTATATTCAAAGAGTGCGAGAAGATGTGTTGATAACAACAATGGAGGTGATCACAACAAAGCTAGAAAAAAAATATTATAAAAAAAATAAAAATAAAAAGAGGAAAGGAGGTGTATTGATCACAGCAATGGAGGTGGAAGTTCTTTTTGTCCTCAGAATGCCAGCAAAACACCTTTTTCCTCACTAGCCTACCTTTGCCTTCATTACAACCTTAAAAGTCCTAGTTGATTCTATGTCTAGTACAATCGGGATTAATGGAGATGATAGTTAGAAAATCTATGGAACTTAACTTGACACCACCAAAATAATTGATATTCCTTCCATGAGATCTTTAGTAAAATGACGCTGCTTTCTTGGATTATAAATGTTAACTTCATTACTCATATTCATATTCCCTAAGAGTGATTACTAGTAAATTCTCAGTGACTTTGAGTGACCAACCATGAGAGGCCTAAGTTGAATCATGTTTCCAATATAGTGCTCTTCGTATGCCTACTTGTCAGGACTTTGTTTGGACTGCACACACACACACACCGAGTTCTTTTGCATTATTTAGTGTATAGCTCTATAATATTCTCTATCGTGTATCTGCTATGCTTATAGATATGACTGCATATATTGAGGGGGAGTGTGTCCGTTAGTCTTATTTTTCTTTTCTTGTTCTCTGTTTTTGTTAATGGCTACTCAGTGATTTTGGATGAGTTTTTATTTTCTTTCATCCACTTCATCTTTTTCATCCATTACTTCCTTTGGTTCATCCATTTCTAAACTACAGTGATTTTTTTTTGAAAAGATTTTGTTTCGATCGAACAACATCTATAGTCGTTCGAACGAGTCTCGAGTTTGGTTGTTTTATAAACAAATTTGGTTTGTTTTTTTTTGGTCTCTCTCTCTCTCTTCTTCTTAACTACACTCCACCATTGTTCTTCAAAGCTTGTTGTTGGGTCTTGATTGGAAGGAAAATAGCTAAAGTTGGTATCTTCTCTACTCCTCCACGTTCAATTTGACGCGTGGGTTTTAATTTGGTAAGTTTTGGTTCCCCGTACTGTTTGTGCCCTAGTTTTTCTTTGGTATGTTTCATTGGACAAATTGGCTTAGACCTGTATGAAAAATCTCCTAAGTTACTTATTTCATCTCTGTGATTGTTGATATTGTGGGCATTGTTAGTTTTGGAAGAAGAAAAAAATTACTGTTTGGACAATGGGATTTTTGTTGATGTGTTTGAAGAACTGATTAATTCGTTGGAAGCAATGTTGAATATAAGTGGAAAAGAATTTAAGATTGGAGTTGGGATTGATCACTACAGGTTTTGGGGTGAAATTGTGTTTGTTTGGGTTCCCCTGCTTAACCGTGTTGGTTAAGTTTGGGGAGGTGGTGGTGTTGTTTTTATGCAGGTGTTGGAGGTTTCTTGGTTTTAGTAGGTGTGCGTTTCTTGATTGATATTGGGTTGGTTATACACCTGAGACTGTTAGTTACAGTAGCTTGCCCTTTTTGTTCAAATGGCACCTAAGCAACGGATCGGTAACAAGAGATCTCGCTCTGACAATACAGGTATTCTTGATGGCCAGAGGGTTGGTGCTAACCCGGTATATTGGGCTACAAAAAAAGGGTTTAAAGATCGGTCAATTGTGAAAGAACAAGTCGCCGACATCAAAAGTGTTTCTGAGGTGAATGAAGGCTATGCCTGGGTTTTTGTGAAGTTTAAAGAAAGAAATTGGACCAAGATTCTTACTCCGTTTGGAAAGGTCTATCCGAGGATTGTTCGACTATTCTACGCTAATCTGTAACTTAAGCATATCCGTACTCTGTATAGTCACACTTTCTCCGTCACTATTGATGGCTCCACATACACAGTCACTAGGGATAGTATCTACGCTATTTTAGATTTCCGTTCTTCTCAGTGCATTGCGGTTCCGAGATGTATTTGGCCAGCATCGTATTATCCCTGGCCTGCTGCTACTTCCGAGGGGGAGTTCGAGGAGGATGGGGTTTCTATTCTTCTTGATTTACATACTATGGTGATTGACATCACGGCTCAGCATCGTCTGTATACTGGATCGGGTATTGTTTCTCGAAAGATGTTAGATGATGAGTCTCGCCTGGTCCACAACATAGCTATTACAAATATCATTCCGCGTTCTCAAAAGAATGAACTCTCTGAGCGGATGAAGGTCTTTTTTTATGCCTTCAAGAATGATATTGAGATAGATCTACCTAATGTCATTCTTGAGGAGATGATTGATGCTAGCACCAAAATGGCGACCAGGAGTTCATTACCGTTTGCTTGACTTGTTATGGCAATTCTTACTACTGTTGGCTACAAAGTATTCCCTAATGAACCTGAGGATACAAAAACTAAAAAATTAGATGCGAGTAATTGTCACAAGAGTGCATCTCACCTTCCTCCTATGCTACCTTCTGCGCCTGTCCCTCCAGGTGAGCACATCGGTTCTTCTAGCTCAGCGGCACAGCCTCAGGAAGTATTTTCTATTCAGAGTATTGGGAGCATGCTTCAGACAGTAACGACCAGGTTGGGTGCTATTGAGGGTCGTCTGGAGACTATTGAGGGGCACCTGGAGACTCTTGAGACAAAGGTTTGGGGCCTTCGTCCTGTCGAGGAGTCACATGGTTTTGTGTATCATTCTGATTATGGAGATGACTGACTGCATAGGGTGCATTTGCTAGATTTTTTTGTTCTCCATCTACTCTCCATTTTGGTTTCTTTTCTCTATTTTTTCTTTGAGATTCTATTTTTTTTAGAGCATGTGAGATAGGAGCTTATGTACTAACTCTACAAGTTTATCTGGTACTACCTTTTTTTTATCTCTTTATCAGTTATCTTTAATTTCTTTTCTTTCAGATAGTTGTTTGATTGTTTCTTCCGTGACAAATTGGGAGAGGAAAGAGTTTACATAACTGGTTTGCAAACGTTTCTTTGGATGTATATATTATTTTTTTGAGTTCGTCTGTGTGACTATCTTCTAAGTTTCTTTTTACACATATATCATAAACGCATTTGCTGAGTGTGCAGATATTCAATCATACTATCTGATGAAAATAGGGTTATAAGACGATATTATTCCTAAAAGAGGTCCAGAGATTGAACCTATTCAAAAATGGGTAGTGTCTTTCTAAGGTTTGGACACTCTCTGTCGCTGGGAAGTACTACAGAGTAGTGTGTTCGTCTTAGTTTTTATTTGTCACGAAATGAACCAAATGGGGAGATTGAAAAGTTTTATTTATTTCATTTCGTGTCTGTGAAGTCTCGAGGTTGTTTCAGTCGAAGACACTGACAAAATGGAGATCTCTGGACAGAAGGTAAGTATAACTCAGTGATATGATAAATGATTAAGCTTTCTATTTAATTGTCGTTCGAACGACTTGGCATGTCTCCTGGAAATTTGGCCCATAACCAATTTTCGTTCTAACGAGTTTTATTGTCGTTCGAACGAGTTGACATATCCCCTGGTTTTTGGCCCATGGCCAATGTTTCGTTCGAGCGATACTTATTGTCGTTCGAACGACTCTCGGGAAAAATAGGGTTACTATTTAAGCAAACCTTGTTTTCCTTTTCTTTCCCAGTCTTTTTGTTTCAAAAACCAATTTATTTTTTAGAAGGCTAAAAACTCCTTTATCAAAGAGTGAATTCAATATCAATCAATCATCTTCTAATCCAAAGATTGATGTTGAATTAGTTTGACAATACTTCCTACATATCGTTGAAGAAGGTTCTTGGTGAGAGATCAAGAAGGGTTGTTGAGAGAACATAAGAAGATTTGGTGGGAGATCAAGAAAGGTTTTTGCGAGAATAGAAGAGCGATTCTTGGCGTGAAGCTTTGGTCAGAAGAGAGATAATCTTGAGACTAGGTTATCAAGTCTGTAAGTGTAATTCAGATTAAACTCTTTTTGATTAGTGGATTTTTAGTTGTTGATTTTATCAACAACGACCTGTGGTTTTTCTCACGTGTATGGAGATTCCACAGGGTGAACAATTGTTTGTCTTTTAATTCCTTGTCTTTACTTTTGATTGTTTCTGTTCAATCCTAGATCATTAATTGATAGGAATAGTTCTGACCTAATTTATCAAAATACATTAAATACGAGCACATGGAATTTCACTCATAAGTCAACCAAAGTCCACAACGAACCTACATTCGAGTCAGCAAAGCTTCAACCATGCTTCAGTCCAACTCAGCTTATGGTCAAAGGCAGACAAGCCAGCAAACAATTCAGTAGACAAATCTGGCAGAGCTGACTTTAGTACAAAGCAGTTGTCAGTAAGGATACATGTGTAATTTGACCTCCCTATGGTGACGTTACCTGTCTTATCTTCTATAAATAGGGAAGGAAGGTTATCAAGAGGAGGTAGAGAAACTTTGCCTGAACACTTAAAAGACGCCGTCAGAGGCTTGAAGATTCAGTCTTCTCTAATCAACATTTGCAATCTCCCCCATATATACATCTTCACCTTCAAATCCTCGCTAGAGGTCGTGGAAGAATCCCATTCAAGGACTCCACACAAGTGCGTTTATATTGTCTTTACTCTATTTCTACAAAATATATACACTAAAACCCTTAGTCGAGCATAAACCCTTAGTGTAAGTGCTTAGTCTCCCCTTTATGAGATTAAGCTCCTACAATGTGGCATTTTACGCTTGGTTTAAATCTAAAAGAAATATGTGAGTGAGTTTTCAATCCACTTGAAGTGGTGGGTAAAAATCAAGGTTGGTTACTATTGAGTCAGTTTGAAATGACCCTACTACTACTATTGTGTATATGCAATGATTCAAGTATTACACATAACCAAACACGGTTGTAGTGGGGTCCACCCTGTACCGCACAAAATATCACTACTAACAAGGCACTGACACGTGGATATATAAAGACAAGGCCGTTTTCGACTCCCATCGTCGCCTCCACAAATAGTTATGATTTGGACTAATCATGTTGTCTGTCCTCAAAACTCATCCATACCATCAAAACATCTTTGGAGATCAACAAATCCCGTTCAGACTGACTGTCACCCCCAGGTTGACAATATCTCATATATATTTTTTAACTTACTATCTTCGGTTATTCCCGCTCGTTTAAGTTTAGTTTTTAAAGTTTGGCTTAAAGCGCGGGCAAGATTCCCCAAGTTTAAAATAAAACTCACCTCCACGTCATCAAATAACTTGATTGTTTTAACCTGAAAACTTCACTTTCACTCTCATTTAATGGTGTCTTTGTTGCCTTGGGGTTCGTTTTCGTTCCCCATTCTGCAACTCTCTCTCTCTTCAAACAGTAGCAACCAATTCTCTCTTTCTCGTTCTCTCGCTCCATCGCTTTATTCGAAGCATGTGAGGTTTCTTTGTTTCTCTCACATTTCAAGCATCTCTCGTTCTGTTGTTGAATTTAAAGTTTGATTTGTTCAACAATGGCGAGCTCTTCGTCGAGAGGACGAAGTAGTTCACCATTCGGATACAGGAAACCTTCGAGTCCGAATCCGTACTCTTCGACATCGTCTTCGTCTTCGCTCATCAATGGTAGATCAATACCTCGCTCCGCTTCGTCTTCTTCGTCTCAATTCTTTACTTCTAAATCGGCTGTGCCGCCACCGAGTAGGACTCGGAGTGAGTCAATGCATAGAGGTTCAAGAACTCAACTGAGTCGAACACCGATTCCATTTCCTACTGCGGAGGAGCTCATTGGAGATCCAGTTGATGCGTCGAGATCGGGAGATAGCATTTCGGTTACAATTAGGTTTAGGCCGTTGAGGTATGGTTTTAGATCTGGTTGAATTCAGGTAGATCTGTTGAGTTTGAAGTTTTGTGGGTTTGAATTTGGGGATTTAGGGTTGAGGTTAGGTCAATTGAGGTGAGAATCTGTTTTTGGTTGTAGCGAGCGGGAGTTTCAGCGTGGCGATGAGATTGCGTGGTATGGTGATGGCGATAAAATTGTTAGAAGCGAGTATAATCCGGCTACTGCATATGCATTTGGTATTGTTTCTCATTTTCTAATTTGAATTTCTTACTTGAATATAAGATATACTAGTGTTCTACATTTTTAGCTTCAACTCAAGAGTGGATTTTATATGATATAAATTCAGTCGTACTCGTCTGTTTGATCGAATGTTTTAGTGATTTTTTTTTTGTAGTGGAAACTGGCATAACCAAGTCCTTATTTTGTCCGTGTTGTTTAGGAGTTTTTTTAACTGATATTGTTGCATATTGCAGATCGGGTATTTGGACCTTCCTCTGCTTCTAAGACAGTGTATGATGTTGCTGCTCGACCAGTAGTAAAGGCTGCAATGGAGGGTGTAAATGGTACCTTTTTTATTTTTTTCTCGTGATATTGCTAGCGTGATATTATAAGATAGTTGCTGCTTATTCCTAGACGTACTCAAATAAAGTTTGATGTAGTTATGATCCTTTAATAAAATTTTATGTTTACATTGCAGGCACGGTCTTTGCCTATGGTGTTACAAGTAGCGGGAAGACACATACAATGCATGTAAGTGCTGAAGTCACCAAGAGGTTCAAAATGATATGCTTTTTCTTAATGTTTTCTCGTTGGCATTCTATTGTTAATAAGAATGATGATCATAGATATCCTAGTAAAATAAGATGTGACCGGCCCTTGAGAAGAGACCGTTGCAAAACGTTCAAATAAATTTATGAGTGCAGTTTGTGATAGGCTCACCTTGTCCTTCTTAAGTTGTGGATGTGTTTAATTTTGGTGGTTGAATTCATACAGTTTTTTTTTCATCGTTATATTATAATATTTTTGATACGTATATGTGGTTGTTAGTCTTCATACAACGGAACTATTTTCCAAACCCGTGCTGTATATATCTAGTAATCAGTCTATTAATTTTCTCTAAAGTTCAAGGGTGATGGGTTATTGATTGCTTACTTGTATATATTTCTTCATTAGCCTCTTTTGATATTTATCCTATATGCATTTTTTACAGGGAGATCATAATTCTCCAGGAGTTATACCATTAGCCATTAAAGATGTCTTCAGCATTATTCAAGAAGTAAGTTTCTGCGCAATTTGCAACATTGATGTTTAGTTCTATACTTTACTGAAGATTATAGTTATTGATTGATGCCATCATTTCACTCTCCTTGCAGACTCCAGGAAGAGAGTTCTTACTTCGTGTGTCATATCTTGAAATTTATAACGAGGCAAGTCTATGTACTATCAATATATATTTTTATTCTTCCATTTCCAAGGGTAAATTTTTTATTTTTTTATTTTCCGTTTCTTAACTGTAGTATTTTCGTTTTTGGTTATCAATCCGCTGTAAAAGATATATGATACATGCAATTGGTTATATTTCTGCTTATAGGTTATCATTCCACTGTAAAAGATATATGATACATGCAATTGGTTATATTTCTGCTTATAGGTGATAAATGACTTGCTGGACCCGACAGGACAAAATCTGCGTGTTAGAGAAGATGCACAGGTTTGACTCTTAATTTGTTTAGTTTTTAGTCTAAAGTTTTCACTTGCTTCCTTTTTCTTGTTTTTTTCTCCATTTCTTTTGGTTCTCTTCGATTGGGTATAAAACTAGTATGCCACTTTGTCTGTGAAAGTATAATTTACTAAAGGGGAAGATTTGAATCACGCCGGCGAATCTGATTTTGTTGTAGACTAGTAACCTATGTCTACGACATTCATTGGCTATTGACACCCGACCCTGCATACCATTCTAAACTTTACATGCCTTGCACATTCCATGTTCCTTAGAATGCCTTTGGAACTCAACTTTATTCCTCGCGGAGATTTTCTCGTCTAAAGGGGTGTCTAATATTGTTAGAGAACCCTATTAAGCTACCCCTTCCAAACTGGTACCTTAAGCATGCACCATCTGCACTCAGTTCTCGTCCACAAAAATATCCCCATTTGGGTGGTACTTTTGGCATCTCATTTTATGTGCATTTGGCTAAATTCCGGTACTTTTTATATAGGCATGCCAGTCGATGCATTCATATACAACACAATGTTCTTTCATAAATCTCATAATGATTATATTTTACATTATATTTTCATGTAATTTAAAAGTTCTTTGCTAAATCCAACCTCTAGCTCAAAATTCCATCCATTTCGAAGTCTTGGAAAAAAATATGAACACAATAATATATTATACTCTCACTGCCATGTGGTCCATGGGAAATACTTTGGATTTACTTTTGGTTGTTCTAGATTTGCTCCTAATTATTCTTAGGAAATTTCATCCCGCATTCTACTAATGTCAACCAAGGCAACAAAGATTGATAGTATCCAATAGTCCGAGGTCTTTTATTTGGGTTTCTTTGTCCACGAGGAAGTACTTGAAGTGAAATATGTGCATTCTTTTAAAATGAAGACAACTTACAAGATGGTTATGAACCATCCTGTTTTGTATTATTATTCACTTCATGTGAAATACATTGTTTTCAATAAAAATATTTCAAGCGTTTCGTATGGTTTTTCTCTAGTAAATAGAATGTTGCTTTACAAACACTACAAAACATTTTCCCATATTTTTCTATAGTTACTTCGTGGCCTTCCATTAAGTTGTTGGATAACAACATGGTCTCGGCCCGGTTTTGTCAAAATATAATTTACAATTTGATTTCTAGGTGCTACGATTCAACTCGAATTCCACCTTCACTGATCTGAATCCCAGGGTAAAATCCTTTATTGTCCGAATTTTATGATTTAAAATGGAAGTCCTGCCGACTTGCATGAATCTTACGATTCATATTGGAATATTGCATCTAGATTTCCAAAACTGATAAAGCAACCCCTGGAATCTAGGGCTTGATAACTCTATTACAGTAATCACTGAAGGATAAAAGTCCCCCTTTTTTATTGAACTTAAAATCTTAACTATAACTTCATGAAAAGTTAAAACTAAAGAATCATTAACCCGAGGGCCTCATTTTATAGAACACACGTAGCCCTTTATTTTAGAAACTTCCCACATTCCTAATTCTGCATATACGAAAACACTATCTTCTTAAAATATGCAAAAAATATAAAGTAACTTAAAATAGAGAGAAAGAGTGGGGATTTTCAATAGTTTCTAAAGTGAGAGAAAGAGACTTATATAGTAAGTGGGTGGCAACCAATTGACATACACCCTCCCCTTAGAAAAATTTGACCCAAATTTTAGCGATTTTAATTTACTCGGACATATGGAGACATTCTTAAATCGCGGATTCTACTACATAACTTTCATTACTGGTGCGATGTCAATAACAATGTGGTACCTCCTCAGAGCTGCCTTCTGTTTGCTAGACAAACCAAGAGACTTATAGGTAATCTTGGATGTTTTATGAATTTTCATGTGTTTGGAGAAACCAAGTGCTGTGCTAACTTTCTTGCTACCCATCATGTTTCTATAAGTAAAAGCGTTCTCCCACCCAGCTCCTTTCCTCCTGACCTCTAGTTATGTTAGAGGACGATGCCAGGGAAAGTTTACATCAGATTGCATACTCATGACAATGTCTGACTCTGCCCCGTGATGATACCCGAGATTGCATAGAAACAAGCAAATGAGGGTATGCTGCTGTCACCAACATCCCGGCACTTAATAATATCAAAATTCGTAGATCTCCACCAGAACCAAGTAACATGCTCGTGAGAACGAGCCACAAAACTCTTCAAATGGGGATCTGAAGGACTGAAAGCTGTAGAATAACACCATACATGTCGTAAAATGGTTTCACGACCCAACCAAAAGAAGTTGCATTATACTCATGTACACCCGGACATTCATAAAAAACCGGTGGTTAGCCTCCATCATCAAGGCACTGCTCATAAATCTTACAAACGTCAAGTATATAATTCTAAATATCATTGCTAAATATCGGAAAGGAAGTCTATGTCAATCGCGGAAAAGAAAGTCCATCTTCTCCAAATCCACTTATTTTTGAGGTAGAGGCTTGCATAAGGGGACAAGTTTTTAGCTGCTTCAAGGGGAGTTACTCCATGATTTCCTGGTTGCTGGAAATTTCATTGATGTTGTGATCAATTCTTCTTCATCGTTTATTTCACCCTCAACTCCCCAATCAACCTCATCCATTAGGTCATATTCTTTACTTACATCATTGGTCCCATAAAGTCTCTTAAACTTACCTTATAGTGCGTTTGTCATTGCCTCCATCGTGTACCTCTCTTTCTCAAATCTTTAGACTGCCTTAATCGTTGATGATGAATGGTTTATGGTTGCGATAGCTGCCGATTGTTGTGCATGCTGAAATGGCGATGCCAATGGTTGTTCATAGTAGTTCCGTCTTTGAGGTTGCCAAGAGAGTATACCTAGGAATCGTTGTTGGGGATATGGCTGCCCCATATCGCGGCAATGACTCAAAGAAGGATAGGTTTTGCGAGTCGCCTTATAGGTGGTTACAACGGGGTGGAGTAACATCACATGCTTGCTCGTAGTGGCGGTAGTAGTGATGCTGTGTGCATTCATGACAACGACTAGCAGGGTGAATTGTTGTTGGAGATGGTAGCCTTATCATCTACTATTTTACTCGTAGTACACCATTACTTGAGAAAAAAAAAAATCTTTTACTCCTTGTCGATCCCAGGATTTTTGGTGGCTATCATACCAAATATGATAGAGCAATCTCCGGACGCCAGGGTTTGGTAATTCTATCCCTAATAGCCACTTAAAAAATAAAATCTCTATCATGAAACCTTAAGGTCTCTTAATGAGCCCTTTATTTAGAAAGAAAGGGATTTTAGCAAATATTTGTAATATATCGTATAATGGAGAGGGAATTTCTGCAGTTTCTACAGCAAGAAAGGGAGACGTTGTTGGTATGTGGGCGACAACCCACTTAAATCAAAACAATTTTTTTCTGGATGTCACGTGAAGACATTGCTTCATTTGAAATGATGAGATAAAGCTTTCCTTCGTTGTAATTTGTTTTCCTTCAATGTAACATTTTGTGAGTACCGATTCAGGGGTGGTGGTTTCTGATTATTAGTGAATAATAATACATTGTTGATGTAGGCTTCTAATTTCGTGTAAGTTGATAGATGCTGAATTCTTTGGTTTTCCGTTGGATGTTTATTTGACAATATTTTTATAAACTATAGATGATAATTTTTGCTAATTTAATGTCTAATTTTTCTGTATTTCCTCTGATATGATTAAAAGATCAGCTTAAATCTTCTATATGATTTAATATTCAATTCAATTTTTAGGTTTACATTTTGTTATTTGGCAATACTGGGTCGGGCTATTAATTTTGTAATCCACATATTTGCAGGGTACCTATGTTGAGGGTATAAAGGATGAAGTTGTTCTGTCTCCTGGGCATGCACTTTCTTTCATTGCTGCTGGAGAAGGTATGTGTGAAGATTAGTGGTGCTTGCACGCATGGATACATTTATTATCATTGTATCTAACTGCTGATTCTAATGATGGCAGAGCATCGCCATGTGGGTTCGAACAATTTCAACTTATTTAGTAGCCGAAGTCACACCATATTTACGCTGGTATATAATTTTAACTGTCAATACTCTATAATTTGTTAATTGACTTGGGAATATAGGATTTTATTTGTGGGTTTGTCTGATAACTTTTCTTTTTGCTAATTCTATAATTGTAAATGTTAATATTTAGTGTTTTAGGTTTGACTGATATATGTTGGTTTTTATGGCTTCGTCTTTATGCCCAATGATTGATATAAATGCAACACAAGCCACTCATAAAAACATTCTCATCATTTCATTGATGCTGAAGATGTTTATGGTTCATCGTCTGTCAATTACCTCGTTAGTTTGGTTTATATAGCCATTGTGACACTAAAAAGCTCTAGTAACTAAATCTGATGTTCACGGAATTAATTTTAAGGTTTCGAGTACATGATAAGTTTGATTGTGTATAAATACTTCAATTTATATTCATGATTTGGTGTTGGTGTATTACATATATAAATTAGGCGATATCCATTTTCTTATCTTAGCTTGTCTTTTTTCCTTTTGTTATTAATAAACCCAGAGAAATAATTTTAGTAATGATGACAGTATAAAACTAGGAGGGGACTGGACAAAACCTCCTGAGATTTTAATTCAATTCTCTACATGGATTCTGCATTAACATGTCGTGACATACACTTGCATATGGAAACACCTTTATCTGATGCTCAGGGCAAAATTTACGTGAGATATGTAGTCTTCTTAGATTTGTGTTTAGGTAGGTTTGTTTGATGTTCCTCTCACTTTCTGTTTTTTCCTTAGTTCTCTCTTTTTGTATTTTCTTTATCTGAGTTTCTCCTCCTCTTGAGGGCTCACTTTTGTAAAAAAATTCTAGTCTTATATTGCATGGTGTTTGTTTTCAACCCCAGCTTGCCTGCAAACGAACAAAATAAAAACACCTTTATCGGTTAACTATGCACAAAACTATGCAACATGGACGTTCCGTATTTGAAAAGAAATTCGCGTCCAAAAGTGTCGGACACTCGGGCACACCGACAGTCGCTTGGACACACCAACGAGTACTCACTTTCTCAGATCACCAACTTTTTGACATATATTTTAAATTTTCTAGTTCTTTTGATACGTTACTCAACATTACTAAGTTCTATCGTATTTTCTAGCATGATAAATATAATGATTCATATTGCATATGTAGGTAATATAACATAGAGTATAAGAAATGCGAGAAAAAGCAAAGTATAA
The DNA here is from genome assembly GCA_014058105.1 of Kingdonia uniflora. Taxonomy (NCBI): domain Eukaryota; kingdom Viridiplantae; phylum Streptophyta; class Magnoliopsida; order Ranunculales; family Circaeasteraceae; genus Kingdonia; species Kingdonia uniflora. The sequence goes on along the minus strand of JACGCM010002066.1, from coordinate 306,445 downwards.
GACCGTGTCCACATTTTGACCTATGTTGCAGTCGGCATGTCCGGCACCTCGTACCTGTGTCGGACACCGACACACATACCCGTGTCGATGTTATATAGCCACAATTTTTTTTTTTTGGGAAGGCAAGCCGGTTTTATATTTGGGATCCGTAACCCTGAGTTTCCAACCCCATGAGGTTTCGAACCCACGACCTCTCTCTAGATGGAGAGGTACAACCTGGGCCAATAGCCCAATGGTATAGCCACAAACTTAAGATAGTGAGAACTGAGAACTGTGGTTTTCCCAAACGATTCAAAGTCGTAATATTCTCATTTATATCCAGATTGTACTTAAAGTACTCCATAAATTCGAGGAACTCGAAGTTTCTAACATTTTATTCATGCTACTATTTCAAGCAAAATGTTTAACAAAGATGCAGGAACATAATTCAGGCTCTTCCAATCCGGAGTTATTTGCATATGTGAATTGGATCTAGCAATTAGCAATTCTTCGCATGGTCCTTAACTTATTAGATAGTGAATAGACACAAGAATAGCTCTTTGAATATGTGACCTCTCGTATAATCTAGTTACGTTTGTTATAACATCTGTTGATCTAAGTCTATAAAAGCGATTTTGTTTGGTATCTATGTCTTCTCTTGATTTATGGAAATATTTTGAGCTTAAGTGTATACATAATTATATTTCATACAAATACCATCAAGTTTGATTAACGAGCAATCGTTTTTCTTTTATCATACCTTCAGTCACTTATAATGGACCATCACTAGAGGAACCAATCATGAACATTCTATATGCTTTATCAAACATTGGAGGATAATAGCTATTTATTAAAGAAATATATGGTAGAAGATAATAGTTTAAACATCCGCACTATATAGGAAAACCCTAAAATACCTCCTACTTCCACTATAATTTAAAAAATTGGGATTGCAATCTCTTATTATCATCTGCGTAACTAAGATCTCATTTTGATTTTGTAAAAAAATAAATTGGTAGAAGATTTCATTGAGGTTGTCAAACACAATTATCCTGAATATACGTCTGATATACATGTCAAGTCAAGTGAATACACATAAGTAGTATCCTGTTTTGTTGAATTACCCTAGCATTCACACTTTTATTTATGTTTCCGGTTTATCTTATGTATGTTCAGTAATTTTCTACATTCCCGGCCTTCTACTTCTAAAGGGTCGCTTACCTGCTCTACTATTTATCTTATTCACAATTTATTTTTTGCAGATGATTGAGAGTAGTGCCCGTGGTGATGAATATGATGAAGTTATATTCTCTCAACTTGTATGTGTGAATCAATTATGATTTTTGGGATTTTTAAGAACTTGTCCATCAGTTGCTTATGTTTTGGTTTTCTCCTGTTGTAGAATTTGATCGATTTAGCAGGATCTGAGAGTTCAAAAACTGAAACAACCGGATTAAGGAGAAAGGAAGGATCTTACATAAATAAAAGTCTTTTGACTCTTGGAACTGTATGTGGTGCCTGTTTTATTTATTAATTTTGGACGGAGGCGTACTTGTTTCGTTTGTTTTTATTTTATTTTCAGCGCATATACTAACCAGGACTTGAATTTTGAAGGTAATTGGCAAGCTGAGCGAAGGGAAAGCATCGCATGTCCCGTATCGTGATTCTAAGCTTACTCGCCTCTTACAATCCTCTTTGAGTGGCCGTGGACATGTATCTGTGAGTATTTATGAGAGGAACTACCTATATTTCTGTTGCAACAACAATTTGATCCTTGCAATAGTAATTTAATTGTGCTATTTGTTTGCATAATCATTTCTGTTGTATCCTGACAAAGGGATCTTCTACAGCTCATTTGCACAATCACTCCTGCATCAAGTAATATGGAGGAAACTCACAATACTTTGAAGTTTGCGAGTAGGGCTAAGCGTGTGGAAATATTTGCTTCACGCAATAGGGTAACACATTTTGCTTACTTGAAAACCGTCTTTCTTTTATAAATTATGAACTTGAATTTTTACACCTGGAAAATCTTTGATATTACAGATTATTGATGAGAAGTCGTTGATTAAGAAGTATCAGAAGGAAATATCTAACCTCAAGGAGGAGCTTGATCAACTGAGACAGGGAATGCTTTCTGGTATCGACCATGATGAGATTTTGACTTTGAAGCAAAAGGTTTCATTCATACCATATGCTTCATCTCAGTTGCTATAATTGTTAAGTTACTCTTCATATTGTATGCTGTCATGTTTTATTTATGATTTGTGAGCACTTATAATTGAATTTTTGTAGCTGCTCTGATCATTTCCGTATCTCATGGTCTTTTAACAGTTAGAAGAGGGTCAGGTAAAGATGCAGTCAAGATTAGAAGAAGAAGAGGAAGCAAAAGCAGCTCTCATGAGTAGAATCCAAAGGCTAACCAAGCTCATACTTGTTTCTACAAAGAATACTATTCCTGGACTGAGTGACGTGCCCAATCATCAGCGACATCATTCTCTTGGTGAAGATGATGTAAGCTCATATATTGCTTAAGTCATGAAAATAAAGCTATTACAGCATCTCTAGCTGTTGGGGTTTGGGAGTGAGTGCATGAACTCACTCTCTGACCAAATGCATCCCCAATTGTTGGTGTTGGAGTTGATTTACCCACACACCCTCACTCAAAACCATCGGTGGTGTTCTTAATTGCTCTTTTGCTGTGCAATTTGAATGGTTAGCATGTAATACGACTTTGAAAAGCTGTGATCTAGGACCCTTTTCATAGCAAATTCACCAGTCAGGCAACATATACACGAGCATATCTTAAAATTTGTTGCTTATTTTTCCAAGTTTTCTTTTCTGTAATAACAATAACATGATTTTGACCCTTTATTGTTATTTTTATTTTTTCTTTTGCAGAAATTGGACGTTTTAGGTGAAGGTTCTCTGCTTTTAGAAAGTGAGAGCCTTAGAGAATCCCCATATGTTCTGTCAGTTCCATCAGACTCCTCTTATGACCATAAACACAGATCTTCCAGCATATGGAGTGAAGATCGATCACCAGTGAGCACAATTACAGCGTCAAATCAAGCTGGTGAACTTATCAGTGGTTCAAGACAACCAACAGTATGTTTCACTACTGTACTTCAGATTTTAATTGCAACTTTATTTAAGGCAGCTAACTATTTTTTTCCTTCTGGTTTTAATAATGTGATGTTCACGATGCATGATAATGCTGCCACTACCACTTGCTACAGAAATCAAACTGTTGAGAATCGAGGTAGCTAGTCTTTCTTCTATGACAAGAACGAATCGCGGAAATCGCTGAACGAGTAATTAATCAAGCAATGAACAAAACAAGGACAAACGTATTTACCCGGAGGAGGGAAGTGGAAAACCCTTGCGGATAAAAAATCACTCCCCGCGAACAATCTACTATGATCAAATAGGTTACAATCAATCTCTCCAAGTTTCCTCTAGCTTTAATGGAGTCTCTCAAACCCTAGTTATCTCTAAAATTAAACTCACTGAGATACAATAAGAAACACCCTTAGTATCCCTTATATAGATGGGAAGATATTACATGAAGTTGGACTTACAGTACGGATTCCGAGACAAGCCAACGCCTTCAACCCAACCTTCTAAAATTGACTTTATGAAGTCTGTTCGAACAGACTGAACAGACTCAAAGTCTGTTTGAATTAAGTTGGTTCGGTGACTTCTGTTCCAACAGACTTTGAGTTTGTTCGAACAAACTATTTTCTATTCGAATAGACTCAAAGTCTATTCGAATAAAACTGTCCTTGCCTCTTCTGTTCGAACAGACAAAAGTCTATTCAAACAAAACATTAAAAATCATATTTTCCTTCCATCTTCGATCCTCGCTCGTCCTATGAACTCCGATGAACTTCCACGAACATAATTCGCGTTCATACCTTAACACAAACCACATTAACTCTCTTGGTGTGGGTTATTTTTCTTGTTATTATTTATGCAGTAAGGTCCTGGTTATCATAGATTAGGGTTATATGATACTATATAAGAAGAACATAATATTCAATGGCGCTTTTGCAAAAGCGCTAAAATTCTGTTAATATTTGTGTGATATTATATAGCAAAAACATAATATCAATTCAGAAAGCTTTCTTACGGTGTTTACAAACACTTAAAGAAACATATTGGTTTGTGATAGATCGTGGGATCCTGGCATGGACTGTGACCCATGAGGCACATACGTTTTGTTGTTTTGGTTGATAAGGGGGAGGGGGGGGGGGACCTGGTATTGTAGTTGGTTCTCTAGTTTTTAGAAGTTTATGTGAGTTTCGGGAAAACTCTAGAACTAGTTTTAATTTCAGTAAATCGTTTTTGCTTCCGCACTTAGTTTATAGCAATTTGGTACTTGAGCGCGAATCATTCCGTGGGTAAGAGATGACGAATTTTAGTCCTGCGATGTATGTTCAAGCTATTGTGCGAATCACGGAGATTGAGGCGGGTAGAAGGGAAAGTGGATTGATTGAATTCGATGGAGGAAACTCGAGTATGGTCCAACACAAGGAATCAACGGAGAGAGAGGCTCAACGATTGCTATTGTAGGTGGAGAAGGCGATGCTTTGTTAGGAAGTTCACAAACAAAACCTCACAATATGGTCGCGGTTTTGGGTCGTAAAACCTACCCAATTGAAGTTCCTAATTATCATGAGATTTAACCTAAGAAAATCCAAATCATGCCAACTCCATTACTGCGAAATCGTCAATCAGAGAAATAGAGAGAGAAAGGTCTCCATTAACTGGAAAGAGGCCTCCTCCATTAACTGGCGAAACGGACCCAACATCGGCAGCAACAAGAGAGGCGTTCCCACAAGCCATATCGACGTCACCCCCCGACGACAACAATGATAGAGGCGCCCCGAGGATCAATGGCTAGGAACCCACGTTAACAGCATTGAGAGATGCGTTCCCGAAGGCCCCCATCAAGGAAACAACGCAAGCAACAGCAAGAGAGAGGCCCTTGAAGGTCCCCATCGAGGAACCAACGTCGACAGCAACAAGATACGCATCCTCGAAGGCTACTATCGTGGGATTAACACCGGCAACAACAATAGAGGACGTCAGGATGTCTATAACGTCGGCGACAATGATCGTGGGGGAGGAAGAAGAATCTGAGGTCGACAGAGAGGCTACTCTGTCACTATGTGAAGAGGTAGAAAGTGTTAGCGATTCGATTGCTATAGACCCATTGCCTCACCAACGGCCAAAAAGGGCAAGGGTTCTATCTATGAGATTATTAACGTTTTGCGGTTTGGTTAACAGAGACAACAAGAACGGTTCAGGAGCGGATAAATACTAGAAGAAACGCAGTGTTTTTCGAACGAGGGTCGAATGATATGGTAAGGGGCTGGAAACGATAGTTGATAATGGGTCTACAGAGAATTTTATCTTGGAAGGTGTGGTAGAGAAATTACATCTCCGGTTGACTCTGCATCCCAAACCCTTTACACTCCATTGGTTATAGAGGGATAGTACGACTTGTCCACTATTTCGTACACAAGTAAAAATCAAGATGGGTAGCTACGAGGATACTATTTTGTGCACGGTAATTGAGATGGATGTGTGTCATTTGATTTTGGGACGACCTTGGCAATGGGAAAGAAACGCTATACATGTGGGAAGACCCAATGTATACGTTTTCACTTTGCAGGGAGTTCGGCAGAAGTGGCCATGTTTTCCACCGGTTGGGGTTCCTGTGGTTTAGCATACCAGTTTTATAGCAGAAGCGAGAGTACAAGGAGTCGCCTATGCGTTGGTATGTACGGCAACGATACCTCCTACTGCAATTCCTGATGAGCTACGACCATTGCTTTAGCAATTTTCAGATGTTTGTTACGAGCCAGAGCTACTAGAGGTGCCCCCGTTACGAGATATTCAATACGCTATTGACGTAGTCTCAGGTGCATCATTACCCCATTTACCTCATCTGAGTTATGTAAAAAGGTTTGTTGAGGGAAAGTATGTCGCCTGTGGCAGTTCCATCACTTATAGTCCCTAAAAAGGACGGAAGTTATCGTATGTGCGTTGATAGCCTAGCGGTCAACAAGATTATAGTGAAGTACAAATTTCTGATTTTGAGGTTAGATGACATAGTAGATGACCTTTTTGGGGCACAGGTGTTCTCAAAATTAGATCTCAAGAGTGGGTACCATCAAATTCGTATGCGGTCAGGGGATGAGCGGAATACAACTTTTAATACCAAGGAAGGTCTCTATGAGTGGTTGGTTATGCCATTCGGGCTCTCTAACGCTCCATCAACTTTTATGTGTTTGATGATAGAGGGCCTGCGAGACTGCATTGCAGAGCGGTTTTCCGTTGTCTATTTTGATGATATCCTGATCCATAGTCGGACAAGGGGGAACACGTAATACATGTTGAGATGGTCTTACAGGCTCTGCGACGACACAAACTATTTTTGCAACTCAAGAAGTGCTCTTTTATGGTTGATTTGGTGAACTTCTTGGGTTACGTGATTTCTTCTGAGGGGATTCGAGTAGACGAGGATAAAGTTTAGACAATCAGGAATTGGTCGGTACCTGCAAGTACTACACAGGTACGGAGTTTCCATGGGTTAACTAATTTCTATCGACGTTTTATTGACGGGTTCAGTAGCATTATGACACCTATCACATCCCTTATGGTAAACGTGCCATTCGAGTGGTCTACGGAGCCGGAAGCCGCCTTCCAGTTGATCAAGTAGAAGCCTACTACAACCCCGGTCTTAGCATTACCCAATTTTTCAGGTCTTGTGTTTGATGTTACGACAGATGTTTGCAAAATAGGCATTGGTGCGACGCTATCTCAGTCAGGACGACCTCTTGCTTATTTCAGTAAGAAGTTGTCAAGAGCTTAGTTACGATATTCCACATATGATATTGAGTTATTCACAGTTGTTCGATCTTTGTGGCACTGAAGACACTATTTGGTTTACCGAGAGTTCGTTATCCATTCAGACCATGATGTACTACGATATATGCACAGTCTGCAGAGGGTATCTACTGATAGGCTGCAGAGGGTATCTACTGATAGGCAGACAAAGTGGTCCGGGTATCTCCAAAGTTTTCAGTTCCATGTACTACATATCAAATGTAAGGAGAATGGGTTTGTTGACTGGATTTGTTGTACAAGGTCACACTTTGCACTTCGGTTTTTGGGTTCGGCGAGTTACGAGAGTTGTCTGCAGGAGATGAGTTCTTTGGTCAGATCTATACCTCCTGTAAACAGAGGCACAACGTTCTTGGTGATTACTTCTTATAGGATGGTTACCTTTTCAGAGAAATGACGTAATCTTCTTCTTCTATGAGATAGATACTTATTTCAGAGGTTCACGCAGGGGGTTTAGGGGGACACTTCAGAGTGATCAAGACTATGGTTTTCATGCGGGAGAAATACTTTTGGAGCTCGATGTTACGTGATGTCAACATTTTTATACGAAAATGTTATTCCTGTGCAATGGTAAAGGGAAAAGAACAGAATATGGGTTTCTACACTCCTTTACTAATACCGACATACTCTTGGAGAGGCATATCGATGAATTTCGTGACAGGGCTACCTAAGGTTAGAGGTTTTGATTCCATTTTTGTGGTGGTCAACAAATTTTCTAAGATGACACATTTCATTCCTTGCAGTAAAATAGAGAACGCCGCGAACGTCGCCCGCATATTTTTTTGGGAGATTGTTCGTTTACATGGAGTACCACACTCGATAATGTCAGACAGGGACATGCGATTCACGAGGCATTTTTGGGGTACATCATGGAGGTTACTTCGCTGCAAGCTACGTTTTTCTGTTGCTTTCCACACGTAGGCAGATTGGCAAATAGAGGTCGTCAATCGCAGTTTGGGTAATTTGCTGAGATGTATTACAGGAGAGAGGGCAACCGAGTGGGATTTTGCTTTATCGCAAGCTGAGTCCGCATTTAATAGCTTTGTCAGCAGCTCTACAGGACTATTTCCATTTCAGATTGTGACAGGGTACAATCCTGATACCGTGCTTGATTTGGCTCCTATTCCTCAGCTTGTTTCAGTTTCAGATAGTGCTATAGAGTTCACTGAAGCTATTCGGTCTCTCCATACAGACGTGCAACAACATCTAGAAGTCGTTCATGCAGGTGTCAAGGACCGAGTGGATAGACATTGACGAGAGGTAATTTTTTCACCCGGAGACCTTGTCATGCTATACATTGAAAATGAACGTTGAACGGGTGTGACTTCTAAGCTTCTACTTCTCAAGACGGGGCTTTTACTGTTATTGATGTGGCGAGAATGCATATGGCATTGATCTTACAGACAACTGTTCCAAGGTAGTAAATGTCAAGTTATTATCACACTATCATGGACAGAGTTCCCCACCATTACCGATATCTCCTATACCACTTATCCGTTATCGAGATGATATAGATGAGATTCTTGATCAGAGGGTTCCTGATTCGGGGAGACGAGAGTTCCTTATACGTTGGGTAGATAAAGGAACATAAGACGATGCTTGGATTACGGAAGAGACTTTTGCAAGTTTGAACCCAATTTTTTACGAGGATTCTATTGAGCTACAGAATCCAAGGCCGAATTCTTCTTAGAGGGGGAGAGTTGATAGATCGTGGAATTGTGGCATGGATCGTGACCCACGAGGCATGTACGTTTTGTTGCTTTGGTTTATAAATGGGGGGAGGGGGGAATCTCCTATTGTAGTTGGTTCTCTAGTTTTTAGAAGTATATGTGAGTTTAGGGCAAAACTCTAGAAACCCTAGTTTCAATTTCAATAAATCGTTTTTGCTTCTGTACTTAGTTTCCAACAGTTTGTATTAAAGTGTTTCTACAATGTTTACGTATAATGACTTAAATGAGTGAATTAAAGCATAAGGGAACATACTTTTAAAAGGCATTACTTGAACCCTGTTTGTTAAAAACTACGTGTGCGGAAGCTAAAGTAACCTTGATTAATACTAAGTTCTCTCAATTGCATAAAATAAATGTCAAAAGACCTAGAGTTTATGAGATTTACCCCAAACTCTACAATCTCTCTCTCTAAGGCTAAACCTTTTCTCTCACTAAAACCAACATTAGAAATAAACTAAGCTTAGGTTCTCTTTTATAGGAGAAGAGACCTAACACAAAAGAAACCCTAATATCAATCCCATTAGGAAACTAGTCTTATTATTCCATAAATTTAAAGTAAATAGCAATAAGTAAATAAAAGATACACACACGACGCATGAAACGTGCTATGCGTGGTCGTGGATATGACCACGATTCCTATCATTATTAAAAAGAGGTTTTACTTTTATCCATAAATTTTCGCTATACTGATAAAGCGCCAATTTTAACTTAACAAGGCTCACCATTGGAATAATAGCACAAAAGTCATTATAAGCGGTTTTTTGGTGAAAACCTAGGTAACAACAACACTTCACTTTAAAAAAATAAAACGTGTCTGACACCCCGACATTCAGACTCTTAGACACACATGTGCAACACTATTTGCAAGGTACTTAACAAAATTATGCCGTTTCCAACACCCCATACCCGTGTCGGACACCGACACTTGTACGTGTCGTGTTACCTAGGGGAAAACCTAATTTTAGTTTAGAAGCTTCGGCTTTCATAAACCCTTATACAAAAACTAGCGGAAGCCAGCGATTAAAACAGAAAATAACAACTCTATTAATTGACTAGCAAAACAGAAAATATAGCTTTCTCTTCTCTCCCTCTCTACCCTTCAACAGGGGTTTTCTCAAACTTTAACACTACTTACCTTTTTCCCCAAGACTTCTCTTTATAGGAGGGAAGCCCCCAACTTCTAAAACACTGCCCAACAATAAAGGAAGCATATCTAACTAGAATTAAATACGTCATAAGAAATTGATTAGGGCTCCGCAAAGAGTGCGCCAAGTAGGACACGATTCCTATAAACTCTCCCCCCTTAAGAAAAATTCGTCCAAGAATTCAGGGGGATGGACAGTTCACCACAGCGACTGTCTTTTCTTCAGTGTCATCGCCCACATTTGCTGAGCGCTTTGTCAATGTGATCGTGAAGATGTTTAGTAAGAAGGGCGATATGCTTCTTAGGATTTGGGCATTCCTGCATCATATGCCCCGTCTCTCCACAATTGTAACATATTGCTGAACTTGTTGTTCCCGTGGCTTTTGGAGTCACTGCCTAAAAAATATCTAATCAATCTTTGCTGCCACATGAATCTTATGAGCTGTCCACATAAATAATGGCCTTGTTCTAAACAAATTTTTTTCAGCTAAATATCTTTTTTCCTCGGTGTACCTGGAAAATTATGTAATTTTTTATATTTTTTCTAATGATGCAGCTTGGTATGACGTCAGATCAGATGGATCTTTTTGCCGAACAAGTAAAAATGCTTGCTGGAGAGATTGCGTTCAGCACCAGTACTTTGAAGCGCTTGATGGAGCAGTCTGCGAAGGACCCCGATGCCTTGCGGGATCAGGTACAAAGTTTTTCCTCTCAAGTTAGTGGATTCAGTCTCTAATATGAATCGCTTAAAAATGTTAGTGGATGGCTACAAATTTGACATCCAATGCCTCGTGTGTATAGTGATACTAAGCTATTATGGATTCCAAACTCTAAGATTGCCTTCGTCTTTTTACCTTGATAGCAAAACAACCGGAGTAGTAGCTATCTCTTATTTGCTGGATCACAGTTCGACCCCTCTCCAATCTTGTAACTCTGAAACTTATCTCCCTCTATAGCTTTTGGACATCCTCATTGGAGGTTGGAAGTTACGGTATAGAACTCTTCTATATTTTCTATGGTCCTTTAAACTATAAGGGTTCCATGTAAGTGTGTAGTGGAGGTAATCTGTATCTATGAATCGCCCTGTCAAAATTTTGCCACCAAATGGGTTTCTCCAGCATTTCACTCTACTCCATGTGAAAAATCCTTGTCCAGTGGATGTCTTCTTTGTCGAAAACTCTCAACAACATAAAGCCTGCCCAGCAGGCGTCACCGTATTCAACATTCCTTCAGTCTCGGCTCCACTCTACTCCATGAGATCAACCTTGTGTAACCGGCAACTAAAGTTATTATCTATCTTATCCCTTAAAGGGTCGTGAATGGGTATTCAATAGTAGTCATACTTTTAGTTATTGTTATGTTCACTGTTATGATGTTGGGTTCTGTTTGGTATGTTCTTGATTTTTTTACTTTCATTGGATGCTTTCAAATATACAGATTCAGAAATTGGAAGCTGAAATTCATGAGAAAAGGAGGCAAATGGGAGTTTTAGAGAAGCACATTATTGAGAGTGGTGAGGCTTCAATGTCTAATGCGTCCTTAGTTGATATGCAACAGGTAGTTTCATTACCATTGTAACTTTTCATTTCTTTTTCTTTCTCTGAAAGGTACTGAGTATATGCTTTTGTTTTGGTAATGTTTTCTTGTACAAAAACAGACTGTTACGAGATTGATGACACTGTGCAACGAAAAGGGTTTTGAGCTAGAGGTGACTCTTTTTCTTTGAATTTAGTGTTCCCATCCCTATCCATGATTTCCAATTTCAGATATTGTTGGGCATACTCTTCCTATAAACATAATGCTTTCTATTTGTCAGTTAGTTGACTCTTTTAGCTGTCAATGCAGATAAAGTCAGCGGACAATCGTATACTCCAAGAACAGCTTCAGGATAAGGTTAGATTGCAGCATTTCTATACATGGATTTTGGATGTAACCGAGTAACTCAAGTTAATTTCGACGGGTAGTGTTCGGTTGAGAAATCTGTCCGAAATAACTAAATATTTTTCTGTAATAAAATTTCCCTGACGTTTTAATATAAGCATGGAAGAACGTCAAAGGCATTTGGCGTGCCATTTCTGAATAAGCCGTTTCATGTGTGATGCTTTATGAATTAAAGCCTCCAAAGCACCTTTTGATTTGATGGGAGAAAAAAAATGTAGTTTTGAGCCAAAATGTATTTCAAATGCTTTATTGATACCAAGGTTTAAAAAGGCGGAGGCGGTGACAAATAGCGTTTTTTCTTAAAAAACTATGAAAACAATCTAGATTTAATACAAAAATTAAGAATAAGTAGGCACATCCTAATTTTGTATGCAAATTAAGTAAATGAATGTGAAAACCTAACTTTTTTCTCCAAAATCTCAAATGGAAAGAAGACAATGAATTGAGTCTTTAAACAAGACCCTTTAGGGTCGTTTTTGTAATTACAAGATACCCCAAGGAGCAATTTGAAAAAAAAAACAAAAACAATATAGAGGTCAAAAATTCAATTTTGACCTCTTATTTTCGTAAATGGGAGGCTTTGCCTTCCTATATGCCTCACATACGCCTCAACCGCCTTCCACGCCTCACCAATGCCTCACACGCCTCATACAACGCCTTCCATTTTGCTTGGAAGGCGGCTGCCTCAAGGCGTTTTTTGATGAAAAGCGGAAGGCACGCACTGAGGCGTACGCGTTTTTTTAAACCAAGATTGATACAAAACCTTCACTTTCAGTGCAGGTTTTACTTTAACAGGGAAATATCATTTCATGTATTACCATTCCTGTAGACTTTCACTGGGAAAAATATGAGAAAACAAACAGGCACCAAAAATAATAAAATTTGCTGCTTCAGCCTTTCAAATTATGAATCACATTCAGTTCTGTTTTGTGTTTTTATTAGTGTTGAATTTTTTCTGAAACATCTCTAACATGTTTTATTCCACTTTGTGCTGAAAATGGCACTAAGGCCTCTATTCTAATTCTAAAAAAAATGCGTTAGACTTTCTCTTTTATATTCTCTTCTGTTTTTTGTTTTTTTTGTTTTTCCTGCCAAGTTTGAGATTGTATTTGTTGCATGCAGTGTTCTGAGAACAAAGAGTTGCAAGAAAAAATACTCTATCTGCAACAGCAGTTGGTTTTAGGAATGGGTGATAATCCATTGTCTTCTGATAAGTGTGTTTCTGATGAATATCACGATGACATGAAGAAGAAAATTCAGTCTAAGGTAACTAGGTTTTGTTCTGGATGATTTTACTTTAGCTTTATCTTCTTTTCTTTTTCTCCTAATTTATTTTATCTTCCTCCTGGAAAAAAAGTAAGCTACGCAACTCCTACCACTTACTAGAACACCCAGACACGGTGGGGGTGACCACGCTTATAGAAGATAACTAACAGGTGTTTCAACATAAAGTAACTCATAAATACTTGGTTCATCTAGAGTAACTCATAAATATTTGGTTACCTAGATGAACTTCCTAATTTCTACATTGGAAGAAGATTCTTCTAAAGGTGGTGAGTTGCCATTGTGCCTGGCAGGCAATCATATTTATTGGTTGCGCTGGGCCATCTTGTCAAGCCTTTCTAGACCAGGCCTGGCAAGGCTGCATTGTCTGGGGTCAAGTTTATTGTACACTCACATACTTCTTTATCTTTCCAACATAAGCTGTGCTAAATAGCTAATACTGGTTTAGTCTGGTACAATATTGCTGCTTTTTCTTGAAGGAGAGGAACACACACATCCCCCTTCGGAAACTTTTCAGTTCCCATCAAGTTGATAAACTTTGTCAGGGTAAATTAGGACACAATTGTCAGAGTTACCCTAGTTTGCCCATTTTTTTAAGCTGGCAACTCCATTATGCTTAGCATCAAAGTCTTCCAGAAAAATAAACTGGTTGAGCTGCGCAAGTCATGGTCTACTAATAGTGCTGGCCTATGTTCCTTTGCTCCAGTGGTCAGAATTCCAAACTTTTACCCCTGGACAAAAAAGATGACGATGGCTCTTTTTCCCCGCATGTTTGGGGCATTGTTATTAAATCGGATCATTTTACGATTTAAATCAAAATAAAAGAAAACGAGTTGAATCAACTAATAAATCGTAGTTTACCATAAATCGAGTGAATCGGCGATTCAAATCACAAAATCATGCAAATCAATGAATCGTATGAATTGAGAAGTTCTTAACTTCAAAGCTTTTTGAAATTTCTAGGTACTTGAGATTGATTGATTATGAACAATTAAGTCAAATTAGCTATGTCGATTAACAAACAGCTAATCAAATAGCACAAGAACACACGATATTAACCCCGTGGGAAACCTTTCTCAAGAGAAAAACCCACAGGTCGTTGTTGAATCCTCGACAACTAAAATCTACTATGAAAAAAAGAATTACAAGAATATTAATCACTTACAGACTCGATAAGCATATCCCGTGGTTACCTATCTTAAATCACTCTTCTCATAAACAATCCTCCGTTCTCGCAACGCCTTGCTTCGGATCACGCACCAAAGCTACCAAGCTTGAATCCCTCAAGCTCTCAAATATCAAATTTGGTATTTGGGAAGTAATTAGCAACTCTCTGAGATCAAATTTTAGGGTTCCATGTTATCTCTCTCAATCTCTGAAAGTTGCTCTTGGTATGAGTTTCAAAACCCTCAAAACAAAATGGGTAATAAAAGAAAAAAAAAGAGTTTTTATCAAAATTTTGCCCAAAATTCTCGTCATGTTCAATCATGGTCAAAACATGTTCGAACATGAGCTAAAAATTCAACTTAAAACAAACATGTTCGAACATGATAGTTTTTTTATCCCAGATGGAACATGTTCGAACATGGGAAAAACATGTTCGGACATGAACTGCATATTTTGAAAAAAAAACTTTTTATTTATATTTCTAAACTCATACCAAGGTCATCTTAAGCCATATTTACCTGACGTGAGATTTACCTGTTGATTGATAGTGCCAAGTCCAGTTGTAGTTGATCCACCAAACAGTCTCTAACGAGGATGAACCACGAGATAGACTCTGACACACTAGGACCTCTCTAAACTAGTTTTGACACGAAATTAAACCAACTCATAATAGATGTTTCACTTTTGACGGAAAATAAAACCCTATCACGAAAACTAGTTTTCTATTTTTGGTTGATTATTATTTAATCTATTTTTTTCTTAGGATTCCTTGGTTATAATTAGTGTAAATCATAAATTTAAACCCTGCACGAAACCATCTCTCTGTAATTCTATCCTCCAAACTAGTCCATAATGGTATACACTTGCTAATGATACAAAAATGATAACCAATTAGCTTTTAGGAATATGTGTTTTCATGGTATTTGAAAATTTGAAGGAAACACATAAATTACATATGTATGAATCCTGAATCATATGATTCACGATTTAAACGATTCACGACTCACCGATTCTTATAGAAACGATTCACCTTACGAGTCACGATTTGACAACAATGATTGGGTGCATTATAGATTCTGCTGGCCTTTGCATTAATTCAGGTAAATAATTTAACAATTTTTGCAACTAATGTCAACCTGTATTAATTGTTCCAAACAGGAGATTGAGAACGAGAAACTAAAGGTTGAACGTATTAATTTAATGGAGGAGAATAGTGGACTACGTGTTCAGAACCAAAAGCTGGCCGAAGAGGCTTCTTATGCGAAGGAATTAGCATCTGCTGCTGCAGTTGAGCTGAAAAATCTTGCCGAGGAGGTCACTAAGCTTTCATTACAAAATGCAAGACAAGAGAAAGAGCTTTTAGCCACTCAAGAAGTCGCATATTCTAGGAATGCTGGCCGACAAAATGTCAAGGTTGGAAGAAGGGGCTGGCTTAATGGAGATCCAGAACACTGGAATCAAGAATCTGATGATATAAAGATAGAGCTTCAGGCAAGGAAACATAGGGAGGCTGCTCTTGAAGTTGCTTTAGCTGAAAAGGAACTTGCAGAACAGCAATATAGGAAGAAAGTTGACGAGGCAAAGAAAAGAGAGTCAGCTCTAGAAAATGATCTAGCAAGCATGTGGGTGCTTGTTGCGAAGTTGAAGAAAGAGGGAGAAGCTGATATAGGTTTAAATATTGATGTGAGGCATAGTGAAGGAACAGAAGTTGTCAACGATCTGAAAGAAAATGAGGTTGCTAGTAAAAATATTGGCAATCAAGAGATTCCAATTTCAGATGGTACAAAATCACTTCATGATGGCGCTCACGAAGAATCTTTGGTTGTTCGCTTGAAGGTAAAGTTTATTTCCTTTTACGTTTGATTTACATCCATTATCCTCTATGTAATAGTGACATGGGTACACGTGTCGGTGTCTGACACGGGCACGAGGTGTCGGACACGTTGCCTTCAAAATAAGTGAAAATGCGGACGTGGTTTTTATTCCTAACAAGAGAGTATTATTCTTCATGTTTTATGTATGGTGTCTTATTAGATGTAAATGTATTATGTAGATATGATTACGATATTAACTTAGGTTAATTTACAAATAATAACAAATATAGTAGTTAGTAGAGTTGAATAACATGCATAAGAATTGGAAACTTTCAAAAAGTTATGTCAAAAAGTTCATGATCTAAGCAAGAAATGTCTGTTGGAGTGTCCGACACGTTTAGACATGGTTTTTTGTAGGAATATGGAGTGTCCATGTCACATAGATTATCCTTTGAATTTTATTTTTCCTTATCATAGTTCTGAGTTAATTTGAAGCACATAACTGCATATAACTATATAAGCATTTATCGTGTCTTAATCAAGTGTGAAAATTTTGTGTTGTTAGTTACTTAAATGTCTTCCGTTCTGTTAGAAGTGAATCAGAAATGTATTGATTGACTTAAGTTTCATTCGGACTTAGTTAGCTCATCTATTTATTTTGTTTTGTCTATATGTAAAATTAGCTTTATGACTTGCGTGTGAGTAGGTTATGTTCCTGTCATTTCTAATAACAGTTTACTGTAAAGATAAAATGTGCTTTTAGGGTTAATCACTGACACTATCCTTCTACCGTACTTAGGCCCGGATGCAAGAAATGAAGGACAGACAACTTGAATCCCTGGGGAGCGGGGATGCTAACTCTCATGTATGTAAAGTATGCTTTGAAGTACCAAGCACTACACTTCTTCTCACGTGCCGGCATTTTTGTTGTAAGCACTGTTTCTGTTGGCCTTTACGATTTGGGTGTGCATGCATGTGTTTCGGTTATGATAAATTAAATTATGAATGGATAAAGCAAAATTTGTGAATGGTTTCTTAAATTTTACTATGAAACTTTTGCAGTGTGCAAACCTTGTTCACTAGCGTGTACGGAGTGTCCAATTTGTCGGCAAAAAATTGTGGATAGGATATTCGCTTTCCCTTCGTAACAGTATCCAAGATCCTCCGTGTAAGGTTGTATAATTAGGTAATTGTTTCGTTATTGGATAACCTTCCTGATTTTTTCTGTTAGCATGTAATTCATCAACTGAGGTTTCTAATCCTTCTTTTTATGCTTCAGGGGGTTTATATCATCATTCAGCTGTTTGTTCTTTTTCCATATAATACCAAGTGCAATTCTTTCATTAGTCGGAATGTATGTAGCTGTCCAAAGGTATATCCATATCTTGCCCCTTTCTCCTTAAAGAGCTGTTATATAAGAAACAAAAGATATAAGAGAACATTGAACCGGGGCTTTTGAAGATACAAATCCGGATGGGTCATTCGTGTTCAATTATACCCAGGGAATATATTTTGTAACTCCCATTTTGATTTCCATTGCCATGTACAGAAAAATACAAGTAAAAGGTCGATTTATTTTTTCCTTTTTATTTTGATGTGATAATATACTAGTGTTTGCATGTTCCACTTGTTACCAGCATATATACGGTTTCCTGGAAGATATATGTATTTATGTTTTTCAGATTGAGCTTGCAGCTTAGGTGGTTGATTCCTAACTGTAGTTCAGCCTGCAGGGCTGGGATATTTAGCTCGAGCCAAACCTTTCGCGTTAGGTTGGATACTGATATAAACTGATTACGTGGAAGCTAATAATCAAGAACACGAGATTAACAAAAAGAATTAAGTTTTTGAGGAACCCTAATTTTATTAACTAGAACTCTTGTTCTGAACAAGATAACTTAACTGAATTAACTGTATTAACTAAGAAGCAAATAACATAGACCTCTCCTTTTATAGAACACAAAGTGGGTTAGAATTAGGAACCCTAATTCTAATTGAAATGAAATTCTGCTTAAACTGGAAAACTGCTAATAACCTTGGTTGGGCCTCTCCAACAGGGCTTAAGCTAAAAACTAAAATACTAAGCATTAAAAATAAATAAACATAGGCTACACGGTAGGTAGACGACCTTATGAGTGATGTGCCACATTAACCATCTGTTCGAGAAGATTTCGTCTACGAAATCAAGGGGGGCGGTACTCCAGAGGACTCACGCACGTATGTAGTGTGCATCTCAGTCTCTTCGTCTTCATCCTGTAGAACACGTATGAAATCTGTACGGTGGAACTCTTTTGGAAATCTTGAAGTATTCCACACAATTTTCGATACCCAGAGATTGTACCCAAGAGGCAAGAACGGGGGTACGATGTCGTCACCAACATCCCTACGTCCATTGACGTCTAAAATTAAAAGCTGAAAAAATATCGTGGTCCGCTCCTCAAACCCTGCTACGAAGCTTTCCCAAAACGGATCAACATACGGAAATAATTCTTCGCCTATGACCATCTCCCCCGTACAAATTAAATATTGGGATACCTCAGACTGTAATATACGTGAACGAAACTGTTGGACGAGGCCAATCTGCATATTGTGATTTATTCGTGTCTCCTGAATCCACTGCTGAGTAGCATGTTGATTGGTAGCTACCGCCGAAGATGCATTATTTTGTTCGACTTCGCTCAACATTTTGACCGTACTCACTACTAGAGCTGGTTGTTGTTCATGAAGCATGTGTTTAACACGTACTGCTCGAGTTGTCTTTCCTAAATGATAAGTTGTGGTACTGACCACTATCGGGACTGATGTCGGCGTCGGCAGTTCTTGTTGGTTGTATTCCAGGGTCGTCTCTAGGCGGAAACTTCGTGGTTGGTCGGTGGTTGTCGTGGTTGGTCCGTTGGCCTTGGGTTGTACCCCAATTTCCTCAGCATCACAAGTTTCAGCTTTGATAACGAACTCTTCTTCAATCGGAGAAGCGGGTTCGTCGTTGCTGTTGAGCGTATCGTCGTAGCCCCACTCCTTACTCTCTTCAAACCTTTTGATCGGCACATCGATTGGTTCAAATTGTGAAAACCAATCATCATTTGAGTTTATAATATTGACGGGAAGCATATCCCATTGTTGTTGGGTCAGCTCTTTGTGCGGGCCGTTTGGTTGTCGGTTGTCATGGCCGACCCTTCGGCTACGACTTGGATCGTGATTCTCTCACCATTGTAAGCCTTGGTTTTGACACTTAGACTTGCAAACGGATTGTTGAGATCATCGCTCCACGCGGCGACGCTTCCTTCTAGAGAGAGATCTTCTGTTACACCTAACGAAAGTAGGGGGGGGGGAGGGGCTCAAAGCCTCGACAAGCTTCAAGATTACTCGATATCTTTGCCACATTGTCGACGAGCGTAGGTTTCTTCGTCGCGGGTTTTTCATGAGGCATCTTTGCTCTTGAAACGGACTACACTTGGATCTAACGCAACTCTGACGGACTACACTTGGATCTAACGCAACTCTGATACCACTTTGATGTAAATTGATTATGCGGAAGCCAATAATAAAGAAGAACACCAGATTAACAAAAGTGAATTAGGTTCTTGAGGAACCCTAATTTTATTAACTAGAACTCTTGTTCTGAACAAAACTAATTTAATTGTATTAATTAAGAAACAAATAACCTAGACCTCCCCTTTTATATAACACACAGGGGTTAGAATTAGGAACCCTAATTCTAATTGAAATAGATTGTACAGAAAATAGAGTACACCATTATAAACCATGTCTTTGATCACCGTATAAACAGTTTTGTATTGAAGTAAGCATTAGGTTATCAAATGATGTACATAAATTGAATGTCGTCTGCAAAAGACCCTTTGGCTGGATCCAGTTATCTAGTTTAAAGATGTTTTATCTGCAGAAATCAGTAATACTAGTGAATTTTAAGTCTAAAGGAGTCTCCGATTGATTTCTTTGATGTTTATAATGAGGCATTCCATGTGATTACTATCAGTGAGATACTTGATTAAAGTTTGGGATGTTGTTTTTTGACCGTTGAACTATTTTATGGATGGTCCAAGTCTAAGTCCAAGTCCAAGTCCAAGTCCAAGTCCAAAACTTTAAAAATATCAAACTATGTAATAAACAATTGGATTTGTCTTCTTCCATGAATTTATTTAACCTTTATAGTTTATACAGGTGGTTTGCCGTAGAACTGAAGAAAACTCGTATCTTAATACGGATTTTTTGGCGGGTTAGTCTGAAACTGGAAAATAAAATGCAAGAGCCACGCAAGTATGCTAACACCAATTTTGCTTAGTGTCCAAGTAATCCGTCAATTAAATTTTTTTCATAGAGTGCAACATTTCTTCCCGAGTAGAATTCACCTACAACAAATGCTACAAGACTAGGACTATAAGTTAGAAACAATATACCCCAAAAATCTGCCAGCCTGTGAGAAATAAGACTCCGGTTTAGCACATTTTAATATTACACAAGTTTGAAGCGTGATCTGTATGTAATTCAAATGGATAAGAAAAGGAGAATAGTACTAGAAATAAGTTTGTTATGGAATGAAGGCAGTGAATTTTGTACATTTTAGTTTGTCATGAGTGTGTCATTGGAAACCAAACGACTTTTGAGACAGGTAGGGCATGATTTAGTCCTCACTCTGCCATGGCTGGTTCAATAAGCATGATCAATGGCTTCTTTCCCAATTTTTTACGGAATTTTTTAGTCTTGAAAGAAAGAAGAAAGTGAGGTGTAAACATTATTTGAAATCTCACCTCACCTTAAAAGAATTAACAATCACGGTGAATTCTGTACTGTCTAACAAACCAAAATCACACAAAAACTTGTTAATTATCCTGCATAGATGAAAATCAGAACATGCCTAATTATACCTTTAATCACTCATGAACAAGAAGTCCCTCTGTTCATGATATCAAAATAGATTGAACCCGCATTGTAATTAAACACACTGTTTGTCACTCTCAGAATGTTTACAAGAAGAAAGCGGGGTACCACAAAGGCCAAGGTTGTCCTTGAAAGCAGATGCAGGTATAACAGCCTTATGAACCGGTATTCTCCCACTAAGCCGGTTCTTGGAGACATCGAAATCTTTAAGTTCTCCTAAATTTATGACTTCCTGCGGAATTCCCCCGCTCAATCTATTACCTGATAACACTATACTTGTCAGCTGTTTGATATCTCCTAGTTCTGTTGGTATCGTCCCCGATAGTCCGGTCTTCTTAAGCTCCAATATCTTTAGGCCACTCAATTTTCCTAATGACCATGGCATCGACCCACCTAACGGGTTATGTGATAATATCAAGCTCTCAATTTCTGTCATTGAGATTTCATCACCAATATTTTCTTCTAACGGACCGTGGAACAAATTGCGTGAGAGATCAATGGAACTATAAAAGCCTACTGGCTTCTCTACTTTTCTTGTAAAGATCGAACGCAAATGACCAGAGAGTCTGTTCGAATGGAGATCAAGATCATTAAGACGTGAGAGGTTCTTGAATTCTATAGGAATAGAAGAATGAAACCCGTTGTTGGATAAGTTGAGGAAAGAGAGTTCAGTCATATTTCCTATCCAATGAGGCAGTTTTCCCGATAACCCGTTACTTGATAAATCAAGTATAGATACAGTGGAGGAAGATAACCATGTAGGAAGCTCTCCAGTTATTCCCGTTCGAGCTAACATAAGCCGAAAGATGTTCAATTTAGAAATCCAGTCTGGAAGACTCACTAGACCAAGAGGGTTGAAGGATAGCTTTAACGTCTGTAACAATTTTAGTTTAGCTAGTTGAGGAGGAATTGAACCGGAGAGACGATTTCTTGATAGATCGAGTGTTTGAAGGTTTCGAAGATTTCCAAAACTCGGAGGTATTTTTCCTGTAAAATGGTTGTTAAAGAAGTATATTTCAGCAAGTGTTGTAAGATTACCAATGGTGGCTGGAAGCTTTCCTGTTAGCTTGTTGTTCTCAATGTTCAAACCCCGTAATTTCAAGAGCTGCCCGATTGATTCTGGTAGAACACCTGTTAGCCTGTTTTCGGATAATCTAAGAAATTCAAGAGAAACTAGCTTTGAAATTGAGGACGGAATACTTCCCGTTAGCCGGTTTTGATTGAAGTAGAGTAGAACCAGTTTCTCTAGTCCCCCAATTGACCTAGGAATGGCTCCAGACATCAAGTTGTCTGAGAAGTCTAAGTACTCCAGTTTCTTCAGAGCGCCAAATGTTGAAGGAATACCACCGGAGAGCCTGTTTGCATGTAAGTCGAGCATCGTTAATCCTTCTAACTTGCTGATGGAAGATGGGACTCCCCCGGAGTGTTCATTTCCCGACAACCCAAGCTCCAATAGCGAGGTTAAAGATTCAAAAACCAAAGAAGGTATAGCGCCCGAAAGACGATTATTATTGAGGTAGAGCCTTTCAAGTTTTGAAAGATTTCCAAAAGTTAAGGGTATCGATCCGGAAAGCTGGTTTGTATCAAGAAAGAGATGCTTGAGGTGCGACAATGATCCTAGTTCAGGTGGTATAGGCCCATTTAAGTCCTTCAGATTGCTAAGGTCTAGAAGTTGAAGAAATGAGAGGTTCCCGAGGGAAGGCGATATAGTTCCATTCATCGACGTATCTGAGATGAAGTCGTCGCCAGATGAAAGGCCAGGGCGAGAGACGTTAACGACTCTACCAGAAGAATCGCATTGGACACCTTCCCAGTTGGTGCAACAATTGGTAGACTGGTTCCATGTTTGTAAGAGATATGATGGATCTTGGGTGATCTTATTCTTGAATACAAGTAAGGCTTCTCTATCAATGGTGTTGCATGATTCTGTTTTCAGGAGAGAAAAGGAAAAGAAACAGAGAAGGAAGAATACAAGTATGATCGATTTTGTGTCAGTGAGAGTTATAAACTCCATTGATGAAACAAAGTGAGGAGCTCAAGGTGTAATAGTATAGTTAGTATCAACACATAAAAATGTTAGAGACATGGTTGGAAACAGCTCTGTTGCTTGAAATTGAATCAAAAGTGTGTGTGTGGAGGTAATGATAAATAGGCATTCAGGTTTCTTGTGTGCATGTTTGTTGTTTATACATGAAGTCTTTATGAATACATGATGATGTCTGTGGGTTAAAAAAGTTGGAGGGACTTTGTCTTTGACAAGACAAATTTGGAGATGCCACTGTTTTAAGCTTAAAAATCAATCAAATATAACATTATATTTACTAAAAAATTATCCAGATTCACTTCTCTCGTAATTTTTTTTTATACGCTTTTTGCGGCAATGACATGGTCAACTTAAGGTAGAAAAAAAATAATATCAAAATAAGGATATGACATCAAGAATTGAACATTTGGCTCTTAGATTAGAAGCTCTACCATTTACCACTTGAGCTAACTTTCCTTGATGATATTTGAAGAAAGAAAAATGTTCATACTTTTTTTTATTTTTTTTTTATATACCTATATATGCATTTTTTAACAAAATTCTTGGGGGCCGCCCCCCGCGCCCCCTCTAAATCCGCCCCTGATCACCAATATCCTCTTCCAAAGGACCGCTGAAAAAGTTCTGATAGAGATCGATAGATAGGTCATGACCTATACCTGACAGGATCATCTGCAATGGACCGGAGAGTCTATTAGAGTGGAGATCAAGCTCATAGAGATTAGACATGTTGAAATATCCTACAGGAATAGAAGAACGGAATGCATTGTTAGATAAGTTTAGGGAAGAGAGAGACATATATCCAATCCAATGTGGGAATTCTCCTGTTAAGGCATTGCTCTATAAGTCAAGAACAGATAAAAAGGAGAAAGATAACCATGCTGGAAGCTTGCCAACTAGCCCTGTTTGAGCTAAGCCAAGCTTAAAGAGAGGCATTTCCGAAAACCAATCTGGAAGAGTCACTAGACCAAGGGGATTGTAGGATAGATCTATTGCCGTTAGTGTGACTATTTCGGCTAGTTGTGGAGGAATGGGACCTAAGAGACGATTTCTAGACAATTCTAAGGTTTGAAGGTTTTTAAGACCTCTAAAACTCGAAGGGATCTGTCCCATAAAGTTTTTATTAGAGAAGAATATTTCAGTGAGATTTGTAAGATTACCAATGCTGCCAGGAAGTTTTCCTGATAGCTTATTGTTTGCAAAGTCCAACCTCTGGATGCTCGAAAGCTCTCCGATTGATTCTGGTAGAACACCTGATAACATATTGTCGTATAATAGAAAATCTCTAAGAGATACTAGTTTTGAAATTGAAGAGGGAATTCTACCAGTTAGCCGATTTTGATATACGTTGAATCCATCTAGTTTTTTTAGCTCCCCAATTGACTGAGGAATGACCCCAGTTATCAAATTCCGGGACAAGTCTAACTCTTCGAGTTTCTTGAGAGTGCCAATTGTTGGGGGTGTCGCACCTGAGAGGTTGTTCACATGTAAGTCGAGCGTCTTTAATGCTGCCAATTTGCCCATTGAAGATGGGATTATGCCAGATAAATCATTTTCCGATAAATCAAGCAATGCTAACGACTTCAAAGATCCAATCACTAAAGAAGGTATTGGACTTGATAGATGATTCTGATTGAGGTAGAGTACCTGAAGTTTCCAAAGATTTCGGAACGTTGAGGGGATGATCGGTCCAGAAAGTTGATTGGCTGAAAGAGAAAGATGAGTAAGGTGTGATAATTTTCCCAACTCTAGTGGAATAGGCCCCTTTAACTCTTTAAGGTCTGAGAGGTCTAGAACTAGAAGAAATGAGAGGTTTGCGAGCGAAGGGGATATAGTTCCACTCATGGATGTATCCAAGGGCATGTCGTCTCTAGTCAAAAGCCCAGGACGAGAGAGCTTAATAACCCTACCTGCAGAGTCACATTTGATACCTTCCCAACTGGTACAACAATCCGTAGACTGATTCCATGTTTCCAAGAGATAAGACGGAGAGGGAGAGAGAGAGAGAGAGAGAGAGAGAGAGATGTTGAATGTATCAAACATTTTTGTAGTTGAAAAAGAAAAACGTTGAACTATTCCATGGGAGCTACTGCAGGTCTCATTGAACATTTTTGCAGTTCAATGAGAAGAAAAAAATAATCAAGTTTCTCACTGAATGGATCCATGTGGGATACTGCCCTTTAGTTAATCATTTCTCAAAGCGAGTATATAAATCTAGCTCTTAGGCCATAGGTTTTTCCTACCTCAAGACGAGGTACGCTTAATTCTTTGAGATTTATCACACAAATATTATTCGAGAGTGCATTATTTCAAGACAGACTCATAATGTCCCTCCAATCTTCGGAACTTTCATTCCTCGAAGTCTCAAAAAGTCATTTAAGGGAAAGATGTGTTAGAGATTACAAACATGGTCATAATATAAAAATAACTCCGTCATTCTTTAATGAATTCACTCTTGTTACGAAGTTGATGTTGAGCCGCAAGCCAGGAAGCCACAAACTCCAAGTCGACTTGGGTTAGCAATGAATAAATACAAACAAAGAAACACACAACACCAAAATTATAGTGGTTCGGCAAATTGCCTAGGTTCACTTTCAAGAGAGAGAGAGAGTTTATTCAATGTCCCAATTACAATCATTCAAGCCTAATTTTGGATTTCTCACTTAAGAAATTCTTCAAATGTTCTCACCAAAGGATTGTCAAAGGGTTGCTCACAAATGACTTAGGTTTCCCTTTATACACCAGGGAAAACCTTTTACAATCGCTCAAATCTCGAGGCAAACAAGAGGTTCGAAAACCATCAAAAAAGCCAAGTTACGAGATTTCGTTCGAACGACACTTGAATTCGTTCGAACGAAACTTTGCGTCTGGGCCAAAATTCTAGGAGGATTCACGAATCGTTCGAACGGATTTAAGAGTCGTTCGAACGACCTGGGCCCAAAACCAAAAAACATAAATATCTCCACAATTCTCCACCTCAGTGAAGAATTCCCAAACCACACAAACAAACCGAAATCTGAGCCGAACTTCGCCAATATCCAAACGAACTCAAACAAATACTCCCCTCTATCAAGTGTCCCCAAAGACCCAAACATACAAACGTCCCAAGGAAACCAATCAAAACCAAGTGTCCCCCTAAAGAGGACCAAATACAAACCAAGTGCCCCAATGAACCAATCAAACCAACCGTCCCAAAATGACCAAATCCAAAACCAAGCGTCCCAAGGAACCAATCAAACCAAACGTCCCAAAATGACCAAATCCAAACCAAGCGTCCCAAATGACCAAATCCAAACCAAATGTCTCAAGGAACCAAACAACCAAATGTCCCAATGGACCAAATTGTTCCCAAAGAGCCAAATCGACCGCACCAAATTAATGGTTGCCTACGTACCTTCGCGAATCAAGTCGTCTGTAGTTCACACAATCCCCGTGAGGGGCCAAATCAATCCATAAGAAAGAGATCATTCTCTCTATTTTTATGAATCCTCATATCAAGAGCACGTTTGCACCGTTGTCTTGGATACCTCTTCGAACCGTACAACGATCTCTTCTTCAATTGACACATATCATCATTTATAGCAACAATAAACCTACTCGGCATAGTCACATTGATCTCTTCCTTCAACTTCTCATGTAAGAGCGCCGTCTTAACATCGAGATGTTGCAATTCCAATTTAAATTCGCTACCATGGCCAATAGGATCCAATTGGAGAAGTGTTTTACCACTAGTCTTGCCTTGAAACAAAATACCATTTTGAGATCCTTGCTTCTTTTTGTAGACCTATTTACCACCAATCGCCCTCTTGCGAAGAGAATACATCTCTTCTATCTTTGCTCCCTCCCAATGTTTAGCCGTGGAAGGAACACCTTCGACAATCGGTAGTGCATAGGCTACCATGGCCTTCGCCTTTGTAAGCCATTCCGGTTTACCCACATTCCTCTTTGGTTTACAAGTTGCAATTAACTCTGCCACCGGAATCTCTTTATTTGTACTACCAAATGCTCCACCTTCAGCCGTGTCTTCACCATTTGGAACATGTACTAATGGTTCATCACCCGTTTTCACACCGGTAGATGACCCTCCTCTAAGTACGGAACTCTCTGGCCAATGTAAAAACGCATCAATCTCCACCCGCTGCAATACCCCGCTGGTCGTCTGCTCTGTGTGCTCAGAACCATGTGACTTCATCATAGAAGCCTCATCAAAAGTGACATCTCTGCTCAGAATGATCTTTCGGTCTCTCGTATCCCACAACTTGTAGCATTTCATACCCTTCTTACCCAGAAAAATAGCCTTCCTTGCTCGTGGGTCCAACTTACCATCCTTCAGATGATAGTATGCCGGACACCCAAATATACGAAGAGTATCATAATCTGTAGCAGGTTCTCCCGACCAAGCCTCCATTGGTGTTTTACCCTTAATTGTAGCCGAAGGCAACCTATTAACGAGGTAGCATCCATATACCAAAGCCTCAACCCAAAACACCTTGCTCAACCCAGAATTAGATAACATACATCGCACCTTCTCCAACAAAGTATGGTTCATGCGCTCGGCTACCCCGTTTTGTTGCGGTGTCTCTCTAACCGTGAAGTGTCGAACTATCCCCTCATCCCGACATACTTGCAAGAATGGATCACTAATGTACTCTTCACCATTATCCGAACGGAGTACCTGATCTTTCTGTTAGTCTGAGTCTCAATCAACCTCTTCCACGTCATGAAAATTTCTAGGACTTCATCCTTTCTCCTCATGGTATATACCCATACCCGCCTAGAAAAGTCATCCACAAAAGACACAAAATAATGTTTTCCCCCTAGCGATGCATTCTTGGAGGGTCCCCAAACATCAGAGTGAACATAATCAAGGGTTCCACGAGTACTGTGGATAGCGGTGTCGAACTCTACCCTTGTCTGCTTGCCCAAAATACCGTGTTCACCAAATTCCAATTTGGACATCTTGGCACCTTCCAATAGCCCCTGGTTCACGAGAACTCTCAAGGAATTTTCCCCAGCATGCATCAAACGCATGTGCCATAGCCGAGTGGTATCTATGGAAGCGGTCTCCTCCCTTCCTGCGGTAGCAACCTCAACAAGAACGACCATACCATCCAAATAGTACAAGTTGTTACTTCTTCTGTGGCCCTTCAATACAACCATGGCTCCCTTAAGAACCCTCTTCACCCCATTCTTAGACACAATCTTGTAGCTTTTCGCTTCAAGTAAACCTGTCGAGATAATGCTCTTCCTCATCGTCAGAATATACCGAACCTCCTCAATCTCTTTAACTAACCCATTGTGCAATTATAGTGAATGATACTTATCCCTAAGATGTGGCAAAGACCATCGTCCCCCATTAACAACGTTTCACCTTCTAGCTTCTTCAAACTAGAAAACAAACCCCTTTCGGGACAACTGTGATAAGTAGCACTCGAATCTAAAATCCATTCTTTTGTATTACTAACACATGCACTATAAGTTATAGTAAAAGAGTAATCCGAATCATTACCTTCTGTTTTCGTGTCCTGAGCCAAATTCACAGAAGAGCTCAATTTTCTCGCTTTCTTCGTCTTAAGCGCGAGACAATAAACTTTCCAATGACCCGTTTCCTTGCAAAACGCGCATTGGTCCTTACTAAATTTGTTGCTATTTAAACCGCGACCTTTCGACTTCGATTGAAGGTCGTTACCACTCGTCTTTATCTTGTCTGAAGATCGTCCTCGAACCATCAATACATCGGATGTTGACTCCTCGGACTCACGTTTTTCCTTTCTCCGGTACTCTTGGTTTACAAACGCCGTAGTCACATCCGCGTATTGCAACGAACTCTTCCCGTACGTTATCGTCATAACGAAATGCTCGTACTCTTCGAGAAACAAGTTCAAGAACAATAGTGCTTTGTCTTCATTGCCAACCTTTTCCTCTAGATTCGCCAAGTCGGCTAATAACTTGGTAAAATCGTTCAAGTGCTCCGACATACTAATTCTTTGTCTCATTTTGAAGCGATAAAACTTCCTCTTCAAATGGAGTCGATTTTGTATGCTCTTCACCAAATACTTATCTTCTAGAATCTTCAAAATTTTCTTTGCCGGGGATTCATTCATTACAATGTATTTAATATCCCGAGCCAAACACGAGCAAATTTGACCACAAGCCCTCTTGTTCATCTTCTTCCAACACTTTCCTCTACCTCATCCAGCTTGTCCTCCAATACCTCATCTAAGTCCAATTGACTCAGCACATCAATAATCTCGCATCGCCACATGCCGAAGTTATTGGTGCCGTTAAATTTCTCAACTTCAACCTTTGCATTGTTGAACATCACCGTTGTATTTCTTTTCGGGGCCGAATAACTCGATTCAACACCGTCTCCCATGTTTCCCCCAATTTTTATAAACTAACCAAATCAAAACTAAATTGAAATTGAGAAACCCTAAGTTACCTCAAAATCGCGCACAACCGAGGAATCGACCTCGCTCTGATACCAATTGTTGAGTCGCAAGCCCGAAAGCCACAAACTCCAAGTCGATTTGGGTTAGCAATGAACAAACACAAACAAAGAAACACACAACACCAAGATTATAGTGGTTTAACAAATTGCCTACGTCCACTTTTAAGAGAGATAACGAGTTTATTCAATGTCCCAATTACAATCACTCAAGCCCAATTTTGGATTTCTCACTCAAGAAATCCCTCAAATGTTCTCACCAAAGGATTGTCAAAGGGTTGCTCACAAATGACTTAGGTTTCCCTTTATACACCAGGGAAAACCTTTTACAATCGCTCAAATCTCGAGGCAAACAAGAGGTTCGAAAACCATCAAAAAAGCCAAGTTACGAGATTTCGTTCGAACGACACTTGAATTCGTTCGAACGAAACTTTGCGTCTGGGCCAAAATTCTAGGAGGATTCACGAATCGTTCGAACGGATTCAAGGGTCGTTCGAACGACCTGGGCCCAAAACCAAAAAACATAAATATCTCCATAGTTGATACTTTATTTCAGCTCTCGTGGAAATTTAAAGTAACATTGGCCTTTCTATTTATTTTTGCAAGCAGGAAGCGGAGTGCCACACAGACCCGGGTTGTCCCTGAAAGCAGATGCTGGGAAACTTGCATTATGATCTAGTATCCTTGTTGGGAAAACTGAGGGGAAAAATCGCACGCGGAAGCACAATACGATCAACAAGAACTCAAAGAACCAACCCTAACCAAAGAGAATTCGAATAAATGCAATAAAAATACAACACAAAGTTTAATTAGGTGGAAACCCTAAATAGAATCAAAACCACCCCCGACAAGCACGACAAATATATTATCGCACTAAGGGTTACAAGAAGTTACAAAGATCACTCAAACCTCACCTTTACCCTTAGAGATAATCCCAGAAAGAAACCCTAGAAAGAAAACCCAAGAAACCTCTCCAGAGCTGAACCCTAGATTTCTTCATTTTCTCTCTCTAACTCTTTCTTACAATACAGTGGCCTTTAACATACACTCTCTATTTATAGGCTTTCCATTAAGTCATCTCCGAAATACGCATCACGAGATAATCCATCGCTTTGGATCATATCTCCTTCAAAACAAATTTAGAAACGATCAAACAGAGCCAAAGTCGTTCAAACGAGTCATGAGGTTGTTCAAACGAATTAGACAATCCCCTGAAATTTTGGCCCAAACGCTATTTTCGTTCGAACGACCCCCACTCGTTCGAACGACTTTCTTAGTTTTGAGCCGTATTCCTAACAATCCTCCCCCTAAGCTGGTTCTCTGATATGTCGAATTCTCGAAAAATCTTTAAATTTAGCACTGTCTGTGGAATTCCGCCGGTCAAGTTATTACCTGATAACACTAATATGATCAATTGTTCCATCCTTCCGAGGTTCGAAGGTATGGTCCCTGATAATCAGGTCCCTTCAAGCTTCAACCACCCTAGTGTGCCCAGATATCCTAATGACCGTGGAATTTTTCCACCCAATGGGTTATGTGATAAAATTAGAGTCTCTAGATTGTGTTGTTCACCAATATCTGCTTTCAATGGACGGATTAAAAAGTTATGAGAGAGATCGACATACATGTAACTACTTATACCTGAAAGAATCATCTGCAATGAACTGTTGAGTCTATTAGAGTGGAGATCAAGCTCATAGAGCTGGAGGGAAGAAAGCCATCTGGGAAGCTCGCCAACTAACCCTGTTTGAGCTAACCGAAGCTTAAGGAGATTCATTTTCGATAGCCAATCTGGAAGAGGCACTAGACCAAGGGGATTGTAGGATAAATCTAATGTCTCTAGGTTGTTTAGTTGGGCTAGTTGAGGAATGGGACTAGAGACTATTGAGAATTGTATTCTTGCTACATTAAAGTGACCAACTTCCATAAAGAGTAAATGGTTTCTCCCAAAGGGTTATGTGATAAAATCAGTTTCTTTATTTGGACCATTGAGATTTCATTGCCAATATCCTCTTCCAACGGACCGCTGAACAAATTGTGCGAGAGATGAAGGATATTGCAAATGTATATGGAATCAAAGATCGGCTACAAAGGACTAGTGAGTCTATTGAAGTGGAGGTCAAATTTCCAATCCAAAGTGTATTTTCCTGATAGCTCGATAAGTCAAGAGCTAATAAAGAGAAGACAACCATATTGGAAGCTTGCTAACTCGCTCTGTTTGAGCTAACTGAAGCCCAAAGGCATATTCATTTTGAAAAACTAACATGGAAGAGTCACTAAACCAATGGATTATAAGATAATTCTAATGTTCCTATGTTGTTTATAATTACGAGTTGAGGAAGAATGAAACGTGAGAGACGATTTCTAAAAAAATCGAAGATTTCAAGGCTTTGAAGATCTCCAAAACTATAGGGGATCTCTCCTCTAAATTGGTTGTTGGTGCAGGAGCTTTATAACCAATGAGATATTTTTGTAATACTAGTAGATTTAAATATGGTTTATAATTTGGTGGTCCAAGGGTATGGGCCCATCAACCAACTAATTATCCAAATTCTCTAAAATCCTACAAAACTGAAAAGGGAACTCTCTCATAGAGTAAATCTTTCTCTTAAAATATCTTTCTCTTTCTCAAAGCTTAATCGATTGGGTTGCTATAAGATTTTTTCTCCCTAAAATCGACAAGATCAATAGTAGTCGTTTGATTATTTAAGCTAATAAGACTATATCCCCCAATAGTTGAACAATTTGAAAATTCTACAACGCTTCTAGGTGAACAAATTTAAATCGGGTAATTCCATATATGTTTTTATTTTTAGTAAAATTTTAATGAATTTTTCTATGAAGTTTTAATTATGAACTCTTGAAGAACAAAAATAAAAAATCGAAAAAATGTGGGAGATATTTTCGTTTCAAAGTCTTTTTTGGGAAACTATTAATCTCCCTATCATTTTGGAGTTGTTGGTTGGTGGCCCTATACTTGCTAATACAAAAAAAATAAAAAATTCGGAAAGTTAGTTTAAATTCTCCTTGTAGTTACAAAAAAATTATTGGTTGATGTAAGCTCCTCCAGTGAGTGTTGTACGAAGTTTTCCAGGCAGCATGTTATTCTCAATGTGCAACATCTGGATGCCCGAGTGTGTGCCTTAGTTTCATTTTGGTAGTATACCCGATAGCATATTTCGAATAATTTACAGCCTCCGAGAAAAAGTGAAAAACCAAGTTTTGAAGTTGAAAACGGAATAATAAGAGTTAACCTACTCTTAAGATCCTAATACTGCACTATATAAAGCCTAGGTACTAATGGTGCAAAGCCTAGGTACTAATGGTGCGATCTTTAATGGTCTTAATTCTTCATATCCTAACACCTACCAAGGAGAGCTCATTTAGGCTAGTGCTTGGAAAACCAAGAGATCAAATTTCCATCACAAACAACTTCCAACTCAAAAAAAAAACAATAAAAACTACCGGTTTCACTTACTCAAATAGAACTAACCCCCCTTAGAGACGGAACTCCGACTGTGATATTTTTCACAACTGCGCCTGATCGCTTCGCTGAGTGAAATTGAGCCCAACTATAAGAAGCCCCAAATCTGCCAATTCAAGCACCCTTTAAACATCAAAATGGAGTGAGTTATGGGCCTAGTTAATTCTAGTTGGGCTCTATAATCACTACTCAGCCCAATCCCAGCTCCACATAACAGATGTATCTTCCTTTATTACCCTACCGTATTAATTGGCTAATTCCGAGCCCAAACAAATCTTGATGGTAAAACCGTCCAATCAAGAATGTCGACCTTCCTGATATGTATAGTAAGAGTCAACTCTACTTAAGGAGAGACACGTGTCTTATGTTTCACACGTAACCTGATGAACCATTGACTTTGTCTTGGATTTTGGCCTATTAATTATATACCGGTCGGTTGTAATAAAATTGATCATAGATATTGTAAGGAACTTCCTCGAGCTTATATTACATCGAACTAACAAATTGCCGGACTCACGGAAAACATTGAAGTCATACACTATGTTAATGTTGACACCTGGATATAGAAGAATAAGTCAAGAACACCTGTCCTTATGAACTGGCAGTTACAAGAATGATCTCTACAGACTTCGCCAGTCTTCCCCCAATCCAGGAGAACGTGCTGCCACCCACGAACTAATGATGATATCTATAAAGAGGACAAAGGTGATAAAAGACAATGGGAAGATTTGGAGGAGATAAAAAAATACACGGTGAGAAATATTATAGGGCACCTACCTTTTATAACTTTTAATAGTCGAGTAATAAAGTTATTCTTTAAAATTCTCAAGCTGAGGTACGTACTTTTTATCTATTCAAAGGTTTCCATGCTAAACTCATGTTATATTTTGTTAATAGTTTACAATTGTTTGTGCTACAGGTATT
Organism: Kingdonia uniflora; assembly: GCA_014058105.1. NCBI lineage: Eukaryota > Viridiplantae > Streptophyta > Magnoliopsida > Ranunculales > Circaeasteraceae > Kingdonia > Kingdonia uniflora. The sequence goes on along the minus strand of JACGCM010002066.1, from coordinate 272,678 downwards.
CTTGGTGTAAGAGACGATTCGAGCAACGAATTTAAGTTATTACATTTGGCGCCGTCTGTGGGAAATGAATATACTTACCGCGAAATCCTAAGGGCGACAAACATCTAGAAATCATCAGCAACAGTTATGGTCAATACCAAGCGAGCAACTTCAACAATGCAACCAGACCTTATCTCTGCTGAACCGGACCAGTTAGCAGAATAAAGATCGACTCTAAACACCGAAATGGTGGAATATAATAATAATCTTGAACGCCAGTTGGTCCAAGATCGAAAACTAAGCATCAAGGAATTGGAGGAAGAATGTCGAACACAACAGTTGGAATTCAAATGACACGAAGAACAGATGACCACTCTTCATGCTGTTTTGAAAGCTCTGCAAGATAATCAACAAGGACCAACCCCTAAAGACAAAGAAGCTATGCACGTACATTCTTGAATATCAGCACGAGATAAACTGGGACCTCGAAGAGCCGCAAGCAGAGGCCCCCCCAAACAACTGCGCATCAATCCATAGGAATTAGAAGCCTCGATTCATCTGGGATGAAAAGAGCAACCTGAAGCAAGTAGAGGACATCGGTACTCAATTCGGCAAGAAAATGAGCCACGACCTCCAGCCAGGGTACCAGTCAGGGAGAGATTAAGTGAAGGCAGTGGAAATCATAACCCTAGACCAATACTATAATCTGTTCCAGCACCACAACAGTATGTGACACTGGAACACATTGACCAGTGGATTAAAGAACTGATAGAAGCCCAAAATTTCTGTAATAAGGATGAGTTGAGCAAAATATAAGGGAACCTGATAGAAAAATCCCTCTTCAAAATGGAAGTTCTAGTAGGGTTCCACACTTTAAAGATCCACTAATACAAAGGCACCAATCCTGGAGAGTATGTTCAACAATTCTGGGATTCTTTAGGTTCGTACTCGAACTTAAATCATATTCTATGTCGCTTGTTTACAACGAGCCTCCAGGGAGAACCACTCTAGTGGTTTCATTCTCTACTTAAAAATTCTATCTCAACATTCGATTAATTACAAAAATTCTTCATGAAGGCCTACACTCACAACAAGGATAGGGAAGAAAATTTGTATACACTAATCAGCCCCAACAATGTCACGGTGAAAAGTTCAAGGTGTTCACCAAGAAGTTCCTCAAACTAGCCAGAAAGGTGAATAACTTAGATCTGAAGACTGTAGTCTTGGCCTTCACTAATACTTAACAGATCGAATGCAAAATAAAAGAATATTTATTTTTGAACATACCCACTACCCTGGAAGATATGATCGAAAAGGTAAATAGGTATACGGACCTTAAAAGGATGATGACTGAAAGGTATAAATCTACTAAAAACGTCCTAACCGCAAATTGAAGTAACGTCGAACGAGGAGACAAGAAGCAAGCTAAAACAGAAGAAGGCAAGCCTTGGAAGGGGAACCTACTACCAAAACCCATCCTTCCAAAGTTAAATATCAAGCTTTTAGAGATATACCCAATGCTGGTTAATCCAAAATACGATTGAGAAGCTTGTGTTAGTAGAGATATACGAAGAACACCAATCGGTTTGGAAAAATAGAGAATTTGATTACTAAAAAATGAAGTAATTACAAGAAGAAAATCTCTCAAAACCGTAGGTTTCTCTCCGAGCTTTTTCAGATCTAACATACCTAAGAAATAACCTAAGTCCCCTTTATATACTAGGGAACCTAAAATACTAAAAAAAATGTATCTCTAGGCAAAACACCCCTCAAAAACACAATCACCGCCAAAAGGAATAATGCTGAATCGCGCCTCTGTTCGAACATAATTGTTTCTATTTGAGTAAAATAAAGTGTATTCGAATAGACAAAAATCTATTCGAATAAAACCCATCAGTCAAAAATCTATTCGAACAAAAATAATTCTGTTCGAATAAAATTGTTTAGTATCTTCTTTAGATCCTCCTAGATCATGACTCCCCCCTTTAGGAGCCTTAACCTCCTGCTCAAGCTAGAACTGGAGATGTGAGAATGTGGCGATGCCCAATTCCCTGTTGTACCACTTCGACTTACTCGGTAGTGTACCCTTCTTTCCAACTCAGAACGATTCAATAGCACCCCGTCTAGTAGTATGAACATTCCGCTCTTGAATACCATCCTCTAACAACGGATCTTCTCTTTCCATCCATAAGTCATCAAATGACAGTAGGTGAGTATCAATTGTAGAGTCTTCATCCATAAGAGACGGCTCAAACAGCTTCAAATGCTCAACATTTATCACCGAATGCATCTTTATGAAAGGTAACAAATCCAACTGGAATGCATTGTCACCAATCTTCTTGAGTATCAAAAATAGACCATAACGGATAGGTTTGAGCTTCTTACCTTCTCCCTTAAGCCGTTCCTTACCCAAATGCAACCAAACGTGGTCGCCCTTAAGAAAAGTACACTCAACCCTATGCTTATCGTGGCGAGCCTTATACTTCGCTTGAGTCTTCTTCAACTGAGCTTCAACCACCTCATAAACCTTACTGATCCTCTCAATGAAACGCTAAGCTTTAACCTGTTCCACTTCCTCGTTCCCTGACATCGTCTTGTCGCCAAGACTAAACACCAAATCAAAAGGGCATTGCGGCAAGTACCCCAAACAAACTTCAAAATGAGACTTCAACGTAGAACCATGAATCGCCCGGTTAAATGTAAACTAAAGATACGGTAAACTCTCATCCCAAGTCTTAGGATGCTTAGAATGGAATCCCCGTAATAAATGTACCAAAGTGCGGTTAACGACCTCTGTTTGCCCATCTGCTCGTGGATGAAAAGCGGTACTTCTTTTCAACTTAGTGTCCATCATCCCCTATAACGATCACCAGAAATGCCTCAAAAAGCGGCTATCCTTATAAGAAATAATAGAAGAAGGGAGCTCGAAATACCTCCAGACGTCTCTGAAAAACAATCGCGCTGCTTTTTCTCCTATGACCGTCTTCGGGCACGGAATAAGAATAATCATTTTGTTGAATCGATCAACCACCACAAAAAATAGTCATTCTTACACCTGGTCATGGGAAAACCACCCATAAAATTCATCAAAATACTCTCCCAAGGTTGACTAAGAACAAGTAATGGTAAGTACAATCTTATCTTCCTATTGGAAGGCTTTGATCTGCTGTATAGCACGCAACCACAAACCACACGAGCAACATCCACCTGCATCTTCAACCAATAGACATAACACCGTAAATTCAAAAGAGTCTTCTCAACCCTGAAATGACCTGCCACTCGGGAACAATGTGCCTCTCGAATCCACTGCAAACGGGCTCCATCCTCAGGAATGCATAGTAGACTACCCCTGTAAATCAAACCATCCCTCAGAACATACTCGCACGTCTTGCTCTACAATAACTTCTCGTAAATCACACTGAGCTCCTTGTCTTTGTCATACCCTGAAACGTACTCAGAAAGAACAATCGGCTGGATCTGCATAGCTACCAACAAAGTGGAAATAGTTGGTAATGGGGGTCGAGATAACATATCAGCCATCTTGTTGTCCACTCCTTTCTTATACTTGATCAATAAGGTAAACTGTTGAAGGTACGACATCCACGTCATATGGCAAGCTTGCTAAAGCTTGGATTGCATAGATAAGAACTGTAACGGTTTGTGATCGGAATATACCATAACCTCCTTTCCTAATAAGTAACTCCGCCAATGCTTAACTGATTGATATAGCGCGTAGAATTCCTTATCGTAGGTAGGATAGTTACGTACTGCTCCTGTAAACATCTCAGAATGGTAAGCAACCAGCTTTTCATCCTTTAAATGGATTGCCCCCAAAGCATAGTCTGACGCATCTGTCTCAACCTCAAAAGGTCGTTGCAAATTAGGCAATGCTAACACTGGTGCATCCGTAATCTTCCGCTTCAGTAACAAAAAGGTCTTCTCATGGTGATCTTCCCACACAAACTGTACCCCGGTCTTCATCAAAGAATGCAACGGTACGGCTATTTGTGAAAAATGCCGAATAAAATTTTGTAAGTACTGACAAGAACCCATAAAACTCATCACTTCCGTCACTGTGCGGGGTCTAGGCCAATTAGCAATGACCGAGACCTTTTCTAGATCAACCTTAAGCTCGCCGCCACCAATAATAAAACCCAAATAGACTAGCTCCTATTTCCCAAACTCGCACTTCTTCCCGTTAAGAAAAAGTTATTGTGATCGCAACACGCCCAACACTTTGCATAAATTCCCAAGATGCTCCTCCCATGTATGACTATATATCAAGATATTATCCAATTATACAATCACAAAATTATCAATAAATGTACGAAGTGCCTCATTCATTAGCCGCATAAACGTCGCCGGAGCATTGCATAGCCCAAAAGACATCACTAATCACTCAAATAAACCCTGTTTGGTTTTGAATGCTGTCTTCCAAGTATCCTCTTCCCGGATACTAACTTGATGGTAACCCGACTTAAGATCCAGCTTGGTGAAAAATCGAGCCGTCTGCAACTCATCTAAAAGATTGTCAATCCGTAGAAGTGGATAACGATTCTTCACTGTGATCTTGTTCAACGCCTGATAATCCACATACATCCTCCAAGACCCATCCTTCTTCGACACCAATAATACCGGCGAACCACAAGGTGAGCAACTCAGATTAATAACTTCGTGCTCCGGGAGTTCATGTACATGTTTCTTGATCTCATCAAACTTAGTAACATAAGTCCGATATAACCCAATATTGGGCAGTGGTTCACCATTCACCAAGGTAATCTCAGGCTCCACATCCCTCTTACGCGACATCCCTTATATGCCCAAAAACAAGTCTTCATACTCCCCTTACAACTCTCCCATATCGGTTTATTGCTTAGGAGATATTGCCAAAGTAGACAATACTGTAGCCGACAGACCCTCTTGAACCAGGTGCACCACCAACAAAACAAATTTGCCCTTCGCATTAACCAACCTCTTTGCCTGAGTCGCCATTACCAAATTTCTGGTAGTGATATGTTCCTTGCACATATTAATATGAAACTCAGTCCCATCCTTCACCAAGATGACTTGCATCCCGGTCCCAAAGATAAAGGCTACCCAAGATGACTTGATACACGTTCAACGAAACCACCTCACATGTCACTTCGTCAATAAACTTCTCAGTAATCGTAAACTTGAACGTACACTGCTTAGTGATCTTAAACTTTGCGTCTTTCTGAATCTAACCCAAACTATATGGCTTAGGATGAGCCACAGTAGCCAAACCCATCTTCTTCACCATCGCCTCAGAAATTTAATTTTTCTGACTACCCGGATCAATAATGGCCTCGACTAAGCTCTGCTTCACCTGAATGATGATAAAGAATAACTCTTCCCGACTTACCTCATCGATAGCCAGAGGATGCTTGAACATTAGAGTAAGCTTAAGATTTGGCTTACCTAAATTTGGAAGATCCATAATCGCTGCGGCTAGTGCACGTTTCTCTTTCTTGCCCTTCTCCTCTTTCTACCGAAGCTCCGGGTAAAGTTTCCAACATCTATCGGAATTGTGCCTATTAGCCTTACAATGACTACAGATAGTCCCCTTGAATGAAAACCCCTCTCCTTTGGACTCCCCTATCTGATCAAACTTCCAATTAGCCTTGTACCCCGACTTATTCTTGTCGTCTTTCTTTTTGCTCTTCAAGTACTTGCCTTCAATGGCAATTGCTTTAACGGTAACATCTTCAATATCTGCAACATTGAAGAGCTTTAATTCTTTTCGAATGGACTCCGACAAACCCCCCGTATACTTCATGAACACATCATACTCCTCTACGTCAATATCCAAAACCAATGCTTGGTTATGAAACTCCATAGTGAACTGTTGCACGGATTATCCAAACCTTTATCGCCAGTTGTGCCATTTGTACCATTGATCCTGTTCATACCCAATGGGATAAAATTGCTTCCTCACGAAGACCTTGAATTCCTTCCAACTCAGACTTTTGACATCATGTCGTTTTCGATAGGATTTCTACCACGTGAGTGAGTGACTTGTGAATTTTAAAGTTGAGAAGCAAATCTTTTGAGCATTGGAATATTCATCAATTGAAAAATAGGTCTCCAATCTATCTAACCAATTATCTAATTTCTCGGCATCGACGAAACCATCGAAAACTGGAATCTCAATCTTAAAACCAAGACGAAGATTACGCATAGGATTCACTGACTTACCAAGACCTGGGCGCTCCTTGACGGAATCAGCATCACTAGAATCATTGAATACCGGAACGTCCTCATCACCATCCACCTCCATAACCTCTTTTTTCTTCGAACGGTCACGCCGATTCGCAGAAGCGGAAGCCTTCGCGAAGTTCGTAAGGTGTAACTGCTCCACTAACTCCCCTACAGTAGAAGTTATGGCAGAAACTGTCGTTTATAAAATTGTGAGTCTTTCGCTGGAATCGTCCATCTCCAAATCGTCTTTTTTCTTCGAATTAGGTTTGTGATGGATCTTCAACAAACTCACTAGCTTCTCCTTCGTTTGCTTGAGACGGTCACGTCTAGAGATCATATGCCACAATTAACCCTTTGAGAATTGAAACTAAAAAGCTGATACCACTTAATCCACAATACGATTGAGAAGCTTGTGTTAGTAGAGATATACGAAGAACACTAATCGGTTTGGAAAAATAGAGAATTCGATTACTCAAAAATGAAGTAATAACAAGATGAAAATCTCTAAAAACCTTAGGTTTCTCTCTAAAATCTTTCAGATCAAACATACCTAAGAAATAGCCTAAGTCCCCTTAATATACTAGGGAACCTAAAATACTAAAAAAACGCATCTCAGGGAAAAACACCCCTCAAAAATACAATCACCGCCAAAAGGAAAATGGATGAATCGCACATCTGTTTGAACAAAATTGTTTCTGTTTGAATAAAATAAAGTGCATTCGAATAGAAAAAAATCTATTTGAATAAAACCTATCAGGCATAAATCTATTCGAACAGAAATAATTCTGTTCGAATAAAACCCATCAGGCAAAAATATATTCGAACAAAAATAATTTTGCTCGAATAAAACCCATCAGGTAAAAATCTATTCGAACATAAATAATTTTGTTCGAATAGAATTGTTCAGTATCTTCTTCAGATCCTTCTGTTCGAATAAATGATAAGTTCTTCCGTAACTCTCAACCTCAAGAGCCGATCGAAGGAAAACCTTGCTGCAAACACCATATGGTTGTACATCATGACACTGACAGATGCTACGCCGTACAAAGATTGATGGAATACATTTTGAAAGACAGAAGGATGCACAAATATATTATCGACCTAGAGGGATATTAAAATTGGAGCTTCAAGAAACAAATCGATATCATTCAAGTTGAAGAACATTTAGAGGAGAAGCACCTGCGTTATCTTTGCATTAACCACATGATCGTGATTTATCAGATTAACAATTCAACCAGATTTAAAAGAAGAAGGTTGATACAGTGTCACGACCTCATAGTTCAAGAGAAAAAAACAAAGTTCCTACCCAAATTAAGCCTTCGGCGAACAGGAATTTCATTCGAAGATTGCGACATAGGTCATGTGAAGTTCCCATATCATGACACGCTGGTCATCATGTTGAAAATGAAAAACTTCATCATGCACACCATCATGGTGGATATGGGCAGTGCTATAAAAGTAATTTTTCAAAGCACAATCGAGCAAATGGGACTTACAGAGATAGTGGAACCGAACTACTTAGATGTTAACAAGTTTAATGGATCCAAAGATGAAAGAGTATGAAGAATTGTTCTACCTATAATAGCCATACTAACAACCCTCGATGTTATATTCTACGTAATCAACGTAAAATCTTAATACTTAGGAATCATAGGGCGTTGCTGGTTATACAATATGCAAGCGATCCCTTCCACGTACCATCAGGCACTTTATTTTAAATATAATGAGGGGATCTACGAGATCAAAGGAAGTCAAAAGCTCGATCGGGCTTGTGAAAATGCAGTATCTAATATACTTGACATATCAAAAAAATTTGTTTTATAGCAATTATAGAAAGCTAGTCACGTCGAGGATTAACCTTCCACAATCGAGCCCATAGAGTACATTGAGATTGATGGACATAATAGGGGGACATTTATTGGTACCATGCTCATCCAACAAGAAAAGGAAGCCTTACTGCAATTCCTTCGAGCTAATAAAGATGTGTTTGCATGGACATTCCAAAAGATGTCAGGAGTTGATCCAGGGAAAGCCTGCCACAAATTGAGCATAAGAGATAAAACCACCATAGTCAAACAGAAGTAGAGGAGGCTCTCACCTTGACTTAGAGGTGAAGTCAACAAAGAGATTGATAAATTAATCGATGTAGGTTTCATCCAAGAAGCCAAGTACCCAGATTGGATCTCGAACATAATAGGAAAGTTTGGGTTTGTGTGGACTTCGCCGATCTCAACAAACGCACACCGAATGATAGTTTCCTTCTCCAAATCATTCATCAAATTTTAGATTCAACAGCGAGCCATGAGCTACTATCCATGATGAACGCCGCTTCAAGATTCAACCAAATACCACTCTTAGATGAGGATCAAGAGAAAACCACATTTATCGTTAAGAGAGGCCTCTATTGTTATAGGATTATACCATTCAGACTAAAGAACGCTAGAGAAACTTATCAACGGTTAGTAATAAGCATGTTCAAAGATCACCTAGAGAAGACCGTAAAAGTATACATTGATGATATACTCTGCAAAAACTTAAAGAAGGAAGATAAAGTTGCAGACCTCGATACAATCTTCAACATATTACGGTCTTATAGAATGAAACTCAATCCAGTCAAATGTCAATTTGGAGTCCACTCTAGAAAATTCTTTGGATATTTGATTAGTACCCTACATCTGATTAGTAAGTAAGGGATATTAGAAGTTGACCCAGATCTGATTCGAACTTTTATATCCATGCCGTCTCCAAAAACAAAGAAGGATGTACAAAAACTAGTTGGCAAAATTACAGCTATCAAAAGATTCATTTCAAAATTACCAGATCGATGTCGATGGTTATTCATTCTACTTCGTAGATCTACCAGAAGAGGCAAAAGAAGATAAAATGAAGAGATCGATTGGACGAAAGAATGCGAAACTACTTTTCAAGAGTTAAAAAGTACCTTGGATAGTCTTCAGTGATGAGCATGTCAATAGAAAATAAGGAATTATTGATTTACCTCGCAGTCACATAAAACTCTCTAAGCCTCATCTTCATACGATTAGAAGGGAAGATCGAGAAATTAATGTATTTCATAAGCAAAACGCTTACTCCAGTAGAGACAAGATATTTTAAAATTGAGAGTCTGCTCCAAATACTCGTCTACATCTCCCAGAAATTGAAATACTATTTCATCATTCGGTGAAAGTCGTGACGAACTATCCCCTTTGAGAAGTATTATCTAAGAAGCAAAAGTCATGACGAGTACATCAATAGTCAGTTAGTTTGGGAGGGCATGATATCAAATTCGAACAAAGAACATCAGAAAAGGGGCAAGCAGTTGCTGACTTCTTAGTAGACTTCCTGGTAGAAGATATGAATTGGGAGGAACATAACCCTTTAATAATGGAGAAGAATGACGTCGATCTACCTGCTAAGTCCTTTGAGGAAAGAACTGTGTAGGTCACCAAAATTGGTTGAAGATTACTTACAGATGGATCAGCTGGACCTGCAGGATCAGGAGTAGGAATCGTACTGATCACACCATCTAATGACAGAATTTAGAAATCAATATGGCTTAATTTTAATGCCTATAATAATGTTACAGAATACGAATCCTTAATCCTTGGGCTAGATATGGCATTAGAAGTCGGAGTACCCAAAATATTGGTATACACTGATTCATTGCTAATAATTCATTATTACTCCGAACGATACTAAAAGAATGGAAAGATGATCGATTATGCAGCAATGGTAGTCGAAAGAATGAGTAGATTCGATAAGGCTACACTCGAATACCTACCTTGTAGTGAGAATCGTCATGCTAGCTCTCTGACAGCAAATGTAACGAAAAACTCCCAGAAGATCTAAAAGAATGCATGTAACTGACTGAAAATTCCAAGCATTACACAGTACAGAAGAACAAGTTATACAAAAGATTAATGACTGGGCCATATCTGAAATGCCTCTTACAAAAAGATGTCGAAGGGATGCTAAAGGAATTACATGAAGGGACCTGTAAATCTCATACTACAGGACGATCGCTCGTGAATACGGCAATCACACAAGGAGTATTTAGGCTAAAAATGAGAAAACAAGTCAAGGAGTATTCACAAAAATGCGACGCCTGTTAACAACATGGTCATCAAATAAGTGCCCCTACACTCGAGCTCTATGCCAGTAAGATATTTTGGCAATTTAAGCGGTAGTCCCTTGATCTCGTAGGAGAATTTCCCAACATACAGGGTAACAAAAAATTCCTACTCGTGGCAATGGACTATTTTACTAAATAGGTGGAAGCATTGCCCCTTTGTCAAACTCAAGAAGAAGAGGTCATCACATTCATCTAGGAAATATCATCACAAGATTTGGCTGCCCTCACCTAATTCGAATCGATAAAGGGCCCCAATTCGTTGGAGAAAAAGCGGTCCCATTCCTTAACAAATACAACATTATACATTCATCCTCAAATTCATATTACCCCCAAGGGAATGGACAAGCCAAAATCACGAACAAAACCATAGTCGTTGGAATTAAGAAGAGACTAAAATCAAAAAAGAAGGGGAATTGGATAAGGGAATTACCATATGTCTTGTGGGCATATCGAACTATACCAAGGCAAATCTGGGTCGATATCACAATATGTTGGCCAACTCATACAGCAGAAAGGTTCAAAATCATGAATTCGACATCAACGACCAAGTTCTCAGAGAGATCTCTAAAAGCAGAAAAGAGCTAAACACTGGAAAACTTGCAGAGAGCTGGGAAGGACCATTTATAGTAGTAGGAAGGAGTGGATTGGGTTCCTATTACCTAATGACAAAAGGAGTCAGGATTTCAAATCCTTAGAACACAAGGAGACTGAAGAAATACTATCGTTAGTTCAATCTATTTCTTAAAATAAAGTAACATTTACTGTTGCCATTCATATTTACTTCTAAAAGTGAGATTTTATCTCCAAATGTCTGTACATTCTTTTCTCACCAATGAAATTTTTTCAAGTTTTTTCCCACATTGTTGTCTGCTATCATATATATATATATATATACACTAAATGTTAGATGATTAAGCAAAATGTAAAACAAGCTTCAATTTCTTGACTTCTAAATAGTTATACGATAAATCTACTTAGACATTTTTTAAGAGGTTTTTTTTGGTTTAATCCAGCAGAGGTTCCACCAACTTCTGGATCTCTTAAAAAAACTCTTCTGCTCTGGACATAACTATTTATCTTCCATATTCTACTTGATTTTGGGTGATAGGACAAACACCGAGTTCAGCTTGATTCAAACATTCAGCACGAAGTATATCTGCGTTACAGATAACTCTATTTTTAGCCTTGAAATCGTGTATCATATCCCTCTCTTCTTCAATCGTCTTGATTTCTCCCACCAAAAATATTGTAACCCCTGCCAATTATTTCTTGTGAAACTCACCTGATGAGAGTTTATCCCTGCTCGGTATGAATAGCTCTATCACATTTGCCCAGAAAATTCTTTACAAAAATTCTTTGTTTGTGGTAACGCCTCTGTAGTAACGTGATTTTGTAGAGGGGAAACTTTGCCCTAACACCTTGAGAATTATCTTCGACTGGGTATTTTGATAAATATATAAGACAATAATAAACTAGATTACTGTACTAACATACTTGCGTGAAGTCCATGAATTGGAGTTCTCTACGACCTCTAGCGAGGATTTGAACAAAAGATTGTATAAATATTGATTTGGGTGACAGTTTAAATTAGGAGAAGGTTACAGGGTACTCGAAGGTAATGTTGGGAGGGTCTTAGGTAGAGATTTTCTAACCCCTCCATATTGTTTCCCCTTTACTATTTATAGGAGATAGAAAGGGGTGAGTCACTATGTGAGGTCAGATTACATGTATATCCCTTGGGGCAGCTGTCATGTATGAGAAGTCAGTTCTGACACTGTAGCTCTCTAGTGGCTTATTTTTACTGTTCTGTTTGGTGAGCTGGCTGTCAGGTGTGTCTGCATTCGACCATGCACATCACTATGGTCGAAGTCATTTTGGAATTAATGTTGACCGACTGTCTTTGGCTTCATCTTTGACTTACTTCGACGACGCTTTCGAGTGTTTGAGTGTTTGATTAATCTCAGAATGCTTTGTGGAATTCGATGTTGCCTTGCTGAGCTTCGAGCCTCTTGGTAGGATTTGATGTAGCCTTCGAGTATTTGACTAGTACTGGAAGGCTGTGAGTAGGCTACTACATTCGCCCCCTCACAGCTAGTACCTCGAAAATTATTGTAGACGGCGCGTACTGAAAAAAATTATTAGGTATGAGAAGTTAGAAAGTTGACTGGTCGGAATGTGGGTAATTCCAAGATCATTAATGATCATGATACTGATTAAGGAGGTAATTAATGTTCCTTAAACATGGTATAAATAAGGGCTTTTGGGGGGAATTCAATTCAAGTACTGTTCATCTTCTTCTCTGTATAGTAAAGTAATGGAACCAACCCCGAACACTCGCTATCAGCAGAGAATGGAGGAGAAGGAAGCCCAAGTGTAGGCCCATGCTATGGTTCTGAGGTAAAAATATTTTGGGGACCAAGACCTAGGGGCGCCGATGCCAGACTTGGTGGAGCTGGAGCAAGGAGAAATGATCAGCCGGGAGCCATTTACTCATTGGTGGGGAGTAATACAATGGTACTTACCGAGCGTTACTGCCCATTCCTGTGTGTCGAGGATGCTGGTGGAGTAGCTGGTGAACGCTGAGGATGCTGCCAGAGCATGTCCATGGTACTGGAAGAACTGCCTTGCATATAAATAGGGGGGGGGGTTCTTTCGATAGTGAGGGTGGGGTTGGTAGATTGAGTAATATGTATATGGTTTTATTGTATTCCCACCCCTTTTTTTTGAAATGAAACAAAGAATTGGTGATCGACGTGTTCAAGTATGATAGGGGTAGGTAACTTAGGTCGATGATAATGTAGGCGCGGTTTTGCTTCGATATAAAAATGAATGGAAATAGTAATAAAATTCGAGACTTTGGTAGGAGAGAAGATAATTGATCGATGGTCGAAAGGTTAAAATATGGTCGAGGGTGTGAATATGGTTGAGCTTATAAAATGGCTTGGAGAACGAGAGTATGTGAGGCTTCGACTGCAAAGACTGACAACCGGAATAACAAAGGTGTCAGAGGGGATACTGTTCATGGGGCAGTGTACCGGGGCTGGTCATAAATATGTTTTCTCAGGTACGGGATAAAGGTGGAGGCCACGTGTGGGTTAGTTGAAGTTGACGTGGCAGGCTCGGATAAGGTGTTAGGAGCCAGTTGTCAAAGAAAGATGGTCGTCAAAGGCATGACCGTGTACAGTCGTTGGTTTTGAGAAGGAATCGAGGGTTCGAGAGAACGTGGGAAATTCTAACTACGGAAAATGTGGCACGCACACACGTGTCTATAAGTAGGGGCAGTCTAGTAAAAATGCATAATGCCTGAAAATGGGGGGAAATAGAAGAATGAGTGGGGGTAGTGGTAATGATGATGGTTGGGGAAACTGAGGTAGCTTTGGGGGTTGTATTTAAAGAGGGGAGAGAAAGAGGGAGATACTATTTCCAATTAAATAGAGAGGGGTGTAGAGAAAAGAGAAAACCACCTTGTTATTGCAGATAGATAAGCAAGAGACGCCATTGTTGTTGGATTTCATCTTGGACACATTCAACTACATAAAACAGGTATGCCTTCTGATCCTCTGTTAGGTATACCTGTTCTTTTCTTTCTTGGATCTTGGGTAGAAGAGGGGATGAGTGTTTGCTGAGATGTCAGTAATGACATAACTGGGGTGGGGCATAATAGACAAGGCTGAGAAGTTTGGCGAGGAGTAATTGCGGAGTGGCACAAATTTGGAGTGCAGAGGAGATAGTACTCAAATATTCAACCGTGGGATGGCTGATGAGTGAGGGTGGGTAAGTAATAGTACAATATGGACCCGAAACTTGATACTTAAATATATCAATCTAATGTCAATCATCTTCTTTTGTAGGGTATAATGCGTACCCGTTAAGCTTTGAGGATAAGGCTGGTAGATGAGGATGGGGACAAAGTGAATGAGCCGAGTACATCTGGTTGAGGTTAGGCGAGCAGCGGCGTCGAAGATTTGTAAATTGCAACGGACGTGCCTCTGGTTGTAGTGGAGCCCGATGCCAGTGCAATGAGGAAGAGTCAGCGTAGGACTCGGATAGTCGGAGAGAGTGACGATGAAGAGGAAATAGAGGAAGAGGGTGAAAGGAGAAGGGGATGAGGATAAGAGTGATAGTAGTAAAGATACAGATGAGGAGAAGACATATGTGGGCCAAGTCTCATCTCGGGAAAAGGCGAGGTTGGAGCGGTTTATGATAAAATATGGGCAGAGAGGTAAGGGGATCATTCTGGTACTTTTAAGGGCCAACTATTCGTTTATGAATTTGCCTCAGGAGGGAATCATGGCGTTCAGGGGGTTGATTCGATTAGGTATGCAACTACCCCTCCGGAGGTTGGTAAAGAAGGTGTTGAATTTTTGGGACGTGGCTCCATGCTAGATGAACGACAATTTTTATGAAATTATGAGGGTAATAGAAGGTATGAATGTTGAGCTAAAGTGCGAAGGGAAGTTTTTAATTGACTGGTTCGACGTAGTATCGTTCTATTTGAAGAAAGAGAATAAGAAAGTAGGGACATATCACATCCAGTGCCACTCGGATAAACTGTGGTTATTCGACTTGTGTTCGACTGGGCATGGGTGGGATAAAGACTTGGTTGTGGTGAAGGAGAATTATGAGAATGCCCATGGGGAGGTATAATTTTTGCTCAAGAATAAGCTGTTCAAAACAAGTAAGTTGATAGTCGAAGTATGTTGCTGTGTTGGTTCGAATAGACTTTTGACTTTTAATTCACTGTTTTGCAGATCCTGCCAATAGCAGACTAAAGCACCTGAGGACCTATATCGACAACCTTATCAACGAGAGTAAGGACTTGGTGAATAAGCTATTTTGGAAGTTGGGTATTTTAAGAAAGAGATGAAAGAAGGCAGACACGTTATTGAGAGATGTTTCGGTTGCAGCTGGTCCATCGAGGAGGAGAAAAGTGGCAGATACTTCTGCAGAGGTAGGTGATATGGATTATAACAATCTGACGCAGAAGTTAAGTTTTGTACCGAGGGATCGTCGAGGAGTGCCCATATCAACTCGATCGAGCATACCCGAGGTTGTTCCAGAAGTAATGCAGCAGGCCTACAAAGGGAAAGCCTTGACCAAAGGATCGACTGCGCAGTTGGCGAAGACAACTACCCAAAAGGGAGTCATGAACAGATAGTAGAAAGAGATAACCCAGCTGAAGCTAGGCGGCTCATGGCCGAACAGGAGGAGGATGCTCGAGCGATGGCTGAGTCGATGCTAAATCTGCTTGCCACAAATCCAGAGGAAGCAGGATGGTGTGCTGAGATGGTTTGGCGCCAGGTAAGTGTATTTGGAGGTTTGAAATTAAATTTATGTTTCGAGAACTGTTGAATAGTTGAGGTATTTATGATTCGTGCAGATGCATGCTTGGATGATATCGTTTACCAAGGCGTAAAAGGCAACGAGTGAGAGGCTAAAGGAGGCGCGAGACGGGAGTGAGCTCACGAAGGGGACCATTATGCCTTTAGAGACCTGAATCAGAGAGCTAGAGTGAGAATAGTTGCACATTTATTCTGATGCAGCAAGGGAGAACCAGGCGGTAGTCTCTAGTTATGATGCGAAGGTAGTAGTGCTAGAGGTGAAGGTAACAAGAAAAGAGGAACAACTTTAAAATAACCATGCATGCTTCCAGGTAATGTACGATCAGGAGTGTATGACGACTTCAGCATTGAAGAGGTTTGTGGATGGGCTAGGGTATGACCCTGCAACTTTCAAACTACCCCCCCAAGGTGGAGCCTGTCATCGAGGACGTTGCAAGCATGGAGGGGATGAAAGTGAACCCTGTGGGCGAAGGTGTTGGTGTCAAAAATATGGAGGCCGCGACTATAAGAGAGAACCCTGGTAGAGAAGTAACTACGCCTATGGAAAACATAGGTGATTTTGTGTAAGGAGTTTATTTTGAGAGGGAAACTTGTTTAGCTTTTGTTGTCTATGATAAACTATGTCGGTTTGTAGTACATAGTGAAACAGTGTGTGGTATGTTGATTTGAACAATTTGACATAAACTGGTATATTTGTGTGCTCGAATGAACTAGTTGGTTGAAAGGTGAATGTAGACTTAAGAATGTTAAAAACTGCAGGTTGGTAATGAATCAAAGCAAGAAGTGCTTATGACTTCGAGGTTGCCTCTGGGTATTTCTATCCGCGGGTTTGAGCCTATATGAAGCATGATGTGGTTGGCCCAATGAATCCCCGAGTGTTCGGTCTGTCAACCATTTATGCCACTCGGGGGTGCTCAAATTGGAACTTTAAAAAACTTTGAGGTCGCCCCCAAGTATCAGTTAGGTTGAAGGGTGGACTGGATACTTAGGTTTGACCAAATCGAGAAGTTTACAGGACTTTGTGGTCGCCCCCAGGTATTTCTATCAGCAGGTTTGAGCCCACACAAAGTATGATGTGGTCGGCCCCAATGCATCCCCGAGTGTCCAGTATGTCGACCATTCATGCCACTTGGGAGTGCTCGAATTAGAACCTTAAAAAACTTTGAGGTCGCCCCCAAGTATCAGTCAGGTCGAAGGGTTGACTGGATACTTAGGTTTTCCCAAATCAAGAAGTTCAGAGGAGATGTGAGATGATGCACAAGGGAGAAAAATATGTTTATTGATTATACTGTAGTTACATCAGTTGTGAGAGAGGGTGGTCGTGGTTTGTTGTATGAGACTAACTGCATCGTGTTCAAATGATTGGGTAGGGGTTTCTCGGCTTCAGTCATCAAGTAATACAATCCTTTATCAGTTTTGTCATACACGACATAAGGTCCTTCCCAAGATTCGGCTAAATTGCCGGTATTGCGAGGTTTCGAAGAGGGCGTGACTCATCGAAGTACCAAATCACCTATGTCAAAACTTCGTGGTCGAACCCTTTTGTTGTATGACTTCTGAAAAGAGATATGATATCGTTTGAGGTTGGCTAAGGCTCGGCCTCTGGTTTTATCAATCCATAACATGTTGCATCCGAGTTTGAACTCATTGTCTTCATCGGGGAGATCGCGTATGGGTACCTCGAATTGAGTGGGCAAAACAGCTTTGGTACCGTGGGCCAAGAGGAAAGGAGTACAGCCAGTTACCTTTCGGGGTATGGTGCGGTAAGCCTAGAGTACATGTTGTAATTCTTGAACCCAACGGCCTCTTTTCTCGTCGACGCATTTCTTAAGGCCATCGACTATAGTTTTGTTAATTGCTTCAACTTGACCATTTCTTTGTGGGTAATAGGGTATGGAAGGGGAGAGGATGATATTATATTTTTCAAGGAACGTTCAAACCTTGTTTCCGATGAACTGTGGACCATTATCGCATCGAATCATATATGGGCAGCTGATGCAAGTAATAATATTTTTCTAAAGCAACTTGGTGACCTCTTCTTCCCTTGTTCGGCATAAAGGAACGGCCTCGACCCATTTAGTGAAATAGTCTGTAGCAACTAAGATATGTTCTCTGCTGC
The DNA here is from genome assembly GCA_014058105.1 of Kingdonia uniflora. Lineage (NCBI taxonomy): Eukaryota > Viridiplantae > Streptophyta > Magnoliopsida > Ranunculales > Circaeasteraceae > Kingdonia > Kingdonia uniflora. The sequence goes on along the minus strand of JACGCM010002066.1, from coordinate 254,887 downwards.
TCGAAGCTTTGAGAAAAGGGCCTACTAGGTCAATGGCCAATCTCTTAAATGGCTAAGTAACTTGGTTACAGTAGAGTTCTTGGGAGGGGATTCGAATATCATGAGCGTGACGTTGGCATATGTCATAATTGTTCGCATATTCTTCGACTTATTTCTTCATATTCGGTCAGAAAAGACCCTGTACGATGGCACAGAGAGCCATGGATCGACCAGTGGTGTGGGATCCGCAATTGCCTTCGTGGAGTTCAGTAAGTATGTTTGCAGCTTCACGTTGGGATATATAACGGAGGTGTACGCTATTTGGGGATTTGTGGTGCAGACCACCTTTGAGGATTGTGTACCGTAGATAGTTTTCCAGTAATGAACGTTTGGCTTTGGGGTCCTCCGGTAAAGTAGAACTGTTGAAGTATGAAAGGAAGGGTGTACGCCACTCGTCTGGATCGAGACTCTTGCCCTCCAGTATTGATGATGTTGATTTCCATCTGATCTATACTTGGACGTTTGAGCACTTCAATATTGAGGATTAGAGATTCAGACTGGTCTAACATGGCTGCAATGTAAGCGAGGGCGTCGGCATATCTGTTTTTTGCTTTATGGGTAATGTGTAATCGATGATTTTTTTGGGAAATAATCCGTGCGCTGGCGGAAGAGTGCGACATACTCAGCCGTGCGACCGTTTTCCTGGTTTTCCCTGGTGTACTATCGCTGAACAAGTTGGGAATAAGTAAATATGGCTAGTTTGGGGACACCAAGTTCTAGGGCGAGATTTAGACCATGTATCAAAGCTTCGTATTCGGCCTCATTATTGGTACATTCAAAATTTAATTTAATGGTCTTTTCGATTCGATCGTTTGAAGGTGTGACCAGGACGATACCTATCCCAGAACTGTTTGGTCCCGCGGATCTATTTGTAAAGAGACGCCAGCCCGTGTTAGGGTTCCAAGGGTTATTCTGTTCGGGTTGATCTTCGGGTAAATCATCTTCGTGTTCTTCCCAATTGATATCTTTGACCGGGAAGTCGGCAAGGAAATTGGTGACAGCCTGTCCCTTTTGAGAGACCTATTTTTTGAAAGTTATATCATGTTCACCTAGGTAGACGGACCACTGTTGCACCCGTCTGGACTTATCTTTCTTTCCGAGGATTTCACAAAGTAGGTAGTTGGTGATAACGTGTATGTGGTGTGCTTGGAAGTATGGTTTGAGCTTTGAGAAGTGTAGACAAGAGTAAAGAGAAGTCATTCGAGTTTGGCATATCGTGTTTCGGTCGGGGTCAGAGTCTTGTTGATGAAGTAGAAAGGTTTCTCGATACTGACATCGATTCGGATAAGGATCGAGCTAATAAACGTCTCGGTGACCGCAAGATATAAGGTGGGCACTTCACCATCGACCAGGGTACTCATGACAGGTGGCTGGCCAAGGTAAGTTTTGATTTTGAGAAAGGCTTGCTCGCATTTGGGTGTCCAATTAATTTAAGGGTTTCTTTTTTTGGCTTTGTGAATACTTTGGTCGTGCAAGAGGGTGAATAACCAAGCGCAACGGTTAGAGGATTTGGAGATAAAGCAGTTCAGGGCTGCTATTTTGCTAGTGACCTTTTGGACATCTTTCTTGGTTCGGGGAGAGGGCATATTAATGAGGGCTTGAATTTGGGTAGTGTCGATCTCGATGCCTCGTTTGCTAATGAGGTGACCCAAGAAATTGCTAGAGGATAGCCAAATTGGCACTTGTCTGGGTTTAATTTCATGTTGTAAGATTGAAGTATTGAAAAGACGTCAGTCAAGTCTTGTATATGGGTATGTTTTTGGAGACTTTTATACAACATGTTGTCGATATAAACTTCGACTAACTTGCCAAGCAGAGGTTTAAACAAAATGGTAACAAAACGCTGGTAAGTGGCACCCGCATTTTTTAGGCCGAAGGGCATCACATTAAAATAGTAAGCCCTTGTTCTATGATAAACGATGTTTTAAGTTAATCTTCAGGGAGGTGGGGTACCTGGTTGTAACCCGAAGTCGCGTCAATCATAGATAGGCGTTCATGGTCGGCTGTTGCGTCTAGAAGCACTAAAATATTTAGGAGAGGAAAACTATCCTTCGACGTGTATTTGTTGAGATCGGTGAAGTTGACGCAGATTCGGATCTTGCCATTCCTCTTGGGGACAACGACAATATTCGTGGTCCAATTGGCGTACTTGACTTCTCTGATAAACCCATCGACTAAGAGTTTTTCATCCTCAAGGTTCACTGCTTCTCGAATCCTCGGTGCCAAAGTGCGTTTCTTCTATTTTATAGTGGTGGATGTAGGGATGTGGTCAAGTCGATGGCAGACCAGAGTGGAGTTAATACCGGGTATCTCATAGAACGACCAAGCAAATACATCTTTATTTGTTCGAAGGAACATGGTGAGTTCACAGCTTTGGACAGCATCCAAAAAACTGCCAATGAATGTACCTCAACCAAGGCCGTCGAGTTTGATGTAAATAATAGGTTCGACAGGTGTGGTAGAAGGGGCTGAGGTGGTGGGGAGAGAGAAATACAGTGATTGCTATGACTTTACCAGTTTCCTGGTAAGGTCAATTTCGGGATGCTCGCATGAGCGAGTTAAGCGTTAGGAGCCTTTCATGTTCACGTTCCACATGGGGTAGTGAAATGCAATGTCTGGTGGTAGTTAGAGGGTATTGCTTTCATGGTATGGAGCCAATTACCCCTTATAATGCCCAAATATTCAGATTTCTTGTCGATGACAATGACAAGAAAATTAGTTTGGAGGGTAACTGAACCGGTGGTGACAAGGAGGCTAAGGCGGCCGATAGTGGCCTTGGTAGCACCGTTAAAACCTTTGAGTTCGACATTGGCTGGTGTAATGAGATCTATTTTGTGCATAGTGCAGACGGTTTGGAGGAAGAATACGTCTGCTGCACTGCCCGTATTAATGAGCATCGTTTGGAGAACAATGTACTCGATCTTAATCATAATGACCAAGGGGTCGAAATGGGGGAAGCGGACATGAGAAGTATCGTAATCGATGAAGGATATACCTTCAAGTCGGGGGAGGTGGCTAGATTCGGGTAGAAGGACGAGGAGTTTCTGTTAATAGGTAAGCTTACAGCATTGCGCTTGCTTCGGGTGTGTCCATTGTCGATGTTATTAACTTTGATTAGGTGGAGTTGAAAGATATATACCTCGGCTGGGCTGGTATTCAAAGCAGGTTAGGGTTTGAGGTATGACCTGTCAAGATAGGTTGGGAGCTCAGTAACATATTGGTGTAGACGACCGACTTTAAGAATCATTTCAAGTGATCGTTGCAGAGCATAATACTTGTTTGTAATGTGGCAATTGCATTTGTGGTTTTGGCAGTAGGGCTCATCCTTTCGAACCTCGATAGGGAAAGGAGTGCGCCAGATAGGATCAATCTGGATGAGTGTGCGAAGGGTACTAATGGGAGCAGTGAGTTTGGGTAGAACGGGCATAAGACATTTTTTGCAGGGTTTAAAAGATTGAGCATCGAAGTGGGGGTATTTGCAGTTGCTGATCTCTTGAGAAATGGGAGCGATGATGGGTGTATTCAATGGTCGAGGTTTGCTGGGGTTGGTGGTCGAGGCTTGTCCCTAGCGATTAGATTCGCGCAACCAGGGTTTTTGACTCTGCGCGATTCATCAAGAAAATACTTTATGAAGTTTTTAAGCGTCTCAGTAGGTAATTTGCGGAAGTTGAAAAGGGTGTCTACCCGGACTTCACAGTCTTTATTGAAGGTAAAATGGGAGATGAAAAGGTTTGAAAGCTGTTCGAAACTTCGGATAGATCCATTAGGGAGGTTGTGGTACCAATTTAGAGGGCTGTCGGTAAGGCTGGTTGGAAACATGCGACACAAGATGTAATTGGCTGTGGAGTGCAGGCATAAAGCTTTCTGGAACTCGTGGACATGAGATTGTGGGTCGGTGTTACGGTATTTACAGGCTTTAGGGGTATGGAAGTTTGGTGGAACCTTGACAGCGAGGAGCTTCGAGCAAATAGGGTTTTTTAATCGACTCCACGAGTTCGAGGTTGGGCTCGCGCTAATGCAAATGGCGGCATGAATTTTTTGGTCGAGCACCTGCTGTATGAGGTAAGTAGGTCGAGGGGGAGAATTCTTGGGTCGAGGGTGGTATGGCCGCAGGTTAGTGGTGTGTTCAGCGCTGCGTTCTCCAAGGCGCTCGCGAGCAGGGCGCCGTATGGGGTATCGAGGTGTTCGAAGGGTAGAATCGGATAAATCCTCCGTAATGGGGACACCAAGATGGATCGAGCCGGTGAGTATGGTAGTTGGGGACCCTCGGCACCAAGGTAGACCGGAGGGACCTCGATTTGGGGTGGGGCCCAAGTCCTGCGCGGGCTAAGACGCGCGAGGGGGCGAGTACCCGAGAACGTATAGGAGTGTCCTGGGTTTGAACATGTTGAAGTTCATGAACTGTATGGTGTAGTTCATCACGTGCGCAATGTTGTCTATCATTATCGTCTAAACGGCGCTGTCGTTCCGCCTCGAGTTCTTTCCGTCGATCCTCACGCTTAATACGTAACTGGTTGGTATGACGCTCATTGGCTTAAGCAAATTATTGGCTAATAAGGGCAAGTTAGGCGGCGATGCCAGTGACGGAGTTGCTGACAATTTCAGAGGTTGAACGAAGTGTGAGGTCCATTGAGTAGGCTATAAGGGGGAAGAAAAAAGGATTGGAAAGGGTGGGTATAACACAGACGGCGCCAAATGTAGGTGTATAATTTTGTAGAGGGGAAACTTCGACCTTCACCTTGAGAGTTATCTTTGACTAGGGGTTTTGACAAATATACATAAGATAATAATAAACTAGATTACTGCACTAACATACTTGTGTGGAGTCCATGAATTGGAGTTCTCCACGACCTCTAGCTAGAATTTGAATAGAAGATTGTATAGATATCGATTTGGGTGACAATTGAGAGAAGGTTACAGGGTACTCGAAGGTAATATTGGGTGGGTTTTAGGTAGAGTTTTTCTAACCCCTCTACAGTGTTCCCTCTTTTCTATTTATAGGAGATAGAAAGGGGTGAGTCACCATGTGAGGTCAGATTACATGTATATCCCTTGGGGCAGCTGTCCTGTACAAAAAGTCAGTTCTGACACTGTAACTGTCTCGTGGCTTGTTTCCACTATTTTGACTGGCGAGCTGGCTGTCAGGTGTGTCTGCCTTCGACCATGCATCATATGGTCGAAGTCCTTCTAGAATTAATGTTGACCGACTGTCTTTGGCTTCGTCCTCGACTTACTTCGATGACATTTTCGAATGCTCGAGTGTTCAATTAATCTCGGAAGGCTTCCTGGAATTCGATGTTGCCTTGCTGGTCTTCGAGCCTCTTGGTAAGCTTCAATGTAGCCTTCGAGTATTCGACTAGTACTGGAAGGCTGCGAGAAGACTACTACAGTCTCTCTAAAATTTCCTTGTCAATTTTTTCCTACATCAAATGGACCTCAAGCTTTGATTTTACCCCAGTCAATTCCTTCACTATAGCTCACGATTTGACCAATTCGACCTCAATCTTCATTTTTTGATCGGCCAATTCCTTCGCCATAGCTTAAGAGTTGACCAAGGCAACTTTAATTTTTATTTTCGATCTGTCAATTCCTTCACCGTACCTTTCGATCTCACCAAATTGGCCTCTATTTTTGCTATTACTTCGGACAAATAACTCTTACTAGCCTGAGAAATCAACGATTCAGCCTCCATATTTGTTATTATTTCGGTCAAATCCTTTTCACTAACTTGAGAGTTGACCAAATCGACATCCATCTTCATATTAAGATCAGTAGAATTTTCTAAAGCATCACGAGCCGCTTTCGAGTTGAACTTCAGTTTCTTATCATGGTTGAAAAAAGCTCTTTGATGAGTTTGAACAATTTTTAACTCCTATACAATAGATCGATCCCTCATAATATTCTTTATGAAGTTATAAAATATATTCCTCATATATAACAGTTCCTACACAGAAACATTTTACATAAATGCAATCGTAATTTTATAATATCATAATTATAAATAAATCATTGAGACACTAACGTGAGCTGAAACATCTTTGGGTTTCAAGCTATGCAGATTTCTAGCTCTGGTCGCCATATGCTCAATGATAGCAGGATCTGGACAAATCCCTTTTTATTCTAACACTTTAAGCTAAGTTTCTTTGAAATCCCTCTCACTATCTATCTCAGCCTCGAGATATATATTCAACATTATAAGGTCCTTAGTTACTTCTATGGTATTATCTCTAATACCACCAGGCAAAAATGGTTGAATTTTGATTCACCTACTCCTATCTTTTTTAACTACTTCATCATTTTCAATTTTTGCTTTAGCCCAGCTTAGCTTGGCATCACATAAACTTCTCCAATTTACTCCAGTAAGAGCTTTATATTCTCTCACCTGAGCCTCGGTATGTGAGTGACAAGAGCTGTTGCAGCTGATAAATTTCTCTACCTAGCTAGCTCTTTCCTTAGAGTATTAATAACAAATTTCAGTTTCTTAACATTCTACAAATTAAAATACTTATATCAAGCAGTGGATACCAAAATCAATCTATTAAGCCAATCCAAAAATTTGTAATCCACTAACAACAAAAACGACTTTCCCAAAATTTTTACAAGGAAATTAGTTTACCTTATCTTGGGCATCTGTCTCTCGAGATTGAATTTCCCCGAGAGGGTCAGTACCATCCAAGCCAGAAGCAGTCTCTCGAGCCGGAGACCGAGTGGCAACCACTTTCTCATCTTCCTCACCAAGCCCAACGAATTCAGCAGATCACCCTGCTATAATGGCCATGATGTTGGCATCCGAGTAGCCATTCTCCTGCAAGCGCTGAACAAGGTTATCACGAGCAGCAATAACTTCATTAATATTTTCGGTGGACTCTCTCTTGAGCTTGTCCATAATTAGTTGGAAGGAAGCTTTCAGGTTGGCAGTCTCGGCGCTTGACTTAACCTTCTCATCTACTAGCTTGGCACGCTCACTCGCCAACTCCATCTCTAGCTCGATTGTCCTCGCAGACAAAAGATTTTTCCCATTTCCAATGCCGAGAACCAAGCACTTCAGAATGTGTGACACTTGAACATAACATATTCTAAGCATACGAACTACATATCATATTAATGCAAATACAAAGATACCTTAACTTGCCCTCCGAAGCTTGACTTCCACAGTAGATTTCACTATAACGACATCAGGCACATCAAGGATCCAAAAGCTGTTTTGAAGGGCCAACATATCTTCATCCACACTAATCTTTACAAAAGCCTCTTTTGTTGCAACCTCCAGTGGCGCTAAAGGAGTATCGCCTAACCTTATCTTTTTTAAGGTGCTTTCTGCCTCTTCGATATCTCCAATAACTAAATCAGAGGGAACACTCTTCAAGCTTTTCTTCCCACTCCTTTTTCGGTCTAGAATGACCGAACTAGTCCCTGAGGGGTGCAATCTTAGAGCTAACGTTGAGGCCTTTGGGACCGTGGGCACAAAAACACCAATATCCACAGATGTGTCTAGTGTAGGCAGAATAGGTGCAAAGGCCGACTCAATTTTCCTGATATCAGACATTTTTTTCTTTACTTGGGCTTTGTAAACCTTAAGAGATTTACTATTTACCCTCTTAGGCCTGCTTATGCCAAGCTCGTCCAATATAACTTGCAGTTCGGTAACTTCTCGAGCTACCACGTCGACAAGAAACTCTACTTTGGCAACGTTGCATCGAGGATCTTCCAAACAAAAACAATTATGTTAGAAAATAGCAAGAAAAAGGAATGCAGTTCAAAAAATAATAATATCTACCTACGTTCCTTAAACGATCTATATGATAGATCCAGTTGGTCTTTATAGGCTCGTTGTATATATTTTCCCCTCACCCAAACCAGTTTGTCATTCCACACTTTTCTAGTAGAATCAAGGTCAAAGAATTGAGGCCTTGGATAAACAGATGAAAAGTAAGCACCCCCAGTAATGTTGAAATACTTAACATTGTAGTACTTCAACACATTTTCCGAAGTCAATCTCTTTTTTCCCCTCCTCAATCTACTTTGAATTCAGTGTTTTGCAAACACTAATTACCTCATATACATTCTCATTTAACTGGGCAGGACAAGCTTTGGTCCCATTCATTATATCCTTAGAGAAATTACTCATAGGGTGACTCAGTCCATAATCGAACTGAGACAAATAAGATAAGAATCCTTCTGCTAAATCATCTGACTCGTCCCCATTGAAGTATTCTAAGGATATGTCCTCAGGAATCCCTCTAGCGATCTTTTCCTCCTCTAAATCAGGTAGTGGGTAGTACGAATTATCATCTTCTTCATCGAAGTACTATATACTTTACCCCCGTACTCCATTAAACCTCCCCAGACGCCCTTCAAACTACCATTATACATACAAAACTTCTTTCTGGAATCAGCCCCCTCAGGATAACTATGTAAAATCCAGGAAGATCGCCATCATAACTCCTATTACAGTCTAGTCTTAATTTGGCCTCATCATCGGATGCAGATACAGTGTCAGGGGTCCTAACCCTAATGGGACCGACCTCATACCCAACAGAGGTCACATCTTCATTATCTATATTCTCTTCATTTGTAGTTCGGCCGGATGTAGTAGGGTCTATTTCGAATGATGAGCTCTAAGCAGAAGGAATCCTACTTATTAACATTTTATCACACATCTACACCTGCATCAAGGTCTAAGTATGTGTCAATTTCAGTTTCTCAGTTCGAAGATCCTAATTACAGCATATAATAATACATATATGCTAATATTATAACATATAATAATAATACCCATTTGCTGTAATGTCTATAATTCAATAACATAAAAAAAAGTCAATTTTCTTTTTCCCCAATTTTGAGTACCTAATAAACAGACTTTCCAAATGTATTTCAAAATTTAAATAACAACTGGATGGAAAAGAATCAAGAAAATCCCCAGAAATTGCATACAACAAGAACAATAAATTAAAATTGACAAACCAAACTCCACTAACCTTCAATGGCATAAAATGAATCCGAAACATCAATATTTTCCTTCTTCACAAAATGTTCTGCCTTCAAAGAGAATACAACCTCTTCCTCTCTGATAGAGCTAACCACCTTCTCTTGTTTTCTCTCTCTAGAATTTTTACAGTCTAATCTTTTCTCGGTTTATCTTTCTATATAATTTCTTCTCTCTGAATTGTGTAAATTTTTGAATGAAGGAGAAGGAGAAATATTTATAAGACGTCCCTCAAACTACTGGCAGTTATTGAGCACTCTGTCAGCCGCCCTCAATTTTCTAATCGAGGTATCCTATCCAATTTTTATGTCAGACACATCATACCTTTGGGAAACTGAACCCCTTTCATCATTACTACCATTAAAATACTTAGAGTGATACAAATATCTCTCTCTCTCTCTCTCTCTCCTACTCACCCTCCACTTAGACTTCCTCACTTTTATGAAAATTATCAAATGGCTCGTTACACATGAATCGATCTGTTATTAATTTTTTTTATAGACCTCCAAGTTCCTCAATACATCCAACAATCTTAACAGAAGGATCTAATTTATTTATAAGTAAATGAATGAATATTCCAATGAAAACAAATTTTCAAAATTTAAATTATTTTACCAGAATACACAACAATTTAGGAAAAAATTACGAAATGTCAAAATTGAAAATATTATCCATTTTATTTCACCAATCAAAATAAAATGACTTGCAAATAAATCGAACTCCTAAAAATAGTTACAATTAAAACAACTGAGGTGCCCCACAACACCACATCTGATAACTTCACTTCCAGCGAATATCTCATAAAGAACAATTTCTCTCAACTTCAGGCTCGACAATCATATCATAAAACACTTTGCACCAAAAGTGCTGATCCACATCAATTTCTCTCTCCTTCAAATTCAAACCTTTTACCTGCAAAACATAAATAGGTATCTCGGCGTCATAACGGAGCAATCGAAAAATTCGTTTACGCACTTCGGTAACCTTTATTGCCTAATGCCCTTCAACAGCCTGACGAGCCCTCTTCGTGCAAGTTCTCACCATGATTCCTATGTATAACTTATTGGCCACCTCACTCTATTTATAGATAAAAAGAAACATGGGTAATATCAAATCAAGTATATCAAGGAATAGGAATATTACAAGATAAAGGTATACAACTATCACAGATATCCATTATAGCTAATGTACAGGTCGAGATAAATTACAACATATAGATAAATATTATTTCGTCAAATCAATAGAATGTCATCATAGTTCGAAATTCATTTCGAACAGTAAGAAAAACAGAGTACAAAAGCAGTATAAAAAACTATTGTATCAGTTCGACAACAGTAGTTCGAAAGGTACATTTTATTACTTTAAAAAAAATAAAAAAATGCAGAACACTAATCATAGACAGGGCAACCATAGGACCTTTTTGGGAGAACACCAGAAGCTTCGTCCTCCTCCAATATGGCATGCTCTGCAATGCGACGTAAACCGTCTCGGTGCTGTTGTGCCGTCTTAATGATGTAATAAAAATGGAACATCTGAAAGAAATCTTCATCAACTTCTTCCTCTGTCATGCCATGGTATGTTGGTGGGACAGGGATATGAGTCTCATCAGCAAGGGACTAAGTCCCAAAATACCAAAGTTGAAGCTCATCTATCTTTACCCAAATTATAGCCTCTCGGGTTAAGCCTTCAGTTATGATCATTATCGCTTACTCACAGAAATGTCAGAGAAGAATGTACTTGGGGATAAGAATGATGGTCAGGAGACAAAGAACCAGTACTTATAACAGTCATAACATTCAATTTTTGCAATCAATTCTAATGTAATCAGTATTAAAGACAACAGTTCATGGGAACTTCAACATTCAACATTCAACATCAATTGTAACGGTCCAATCTCCAACAGTCAAGAACAATTCCAAGAATGAGAATTAAACGTTAACATTAAATTCAAAGATTACTTCCACAGACAGACCGATTCCATTCAAACGTCAAGATCGACTAGAACTTCTCAACTAAAGTCACTCACCTCGATTTGAACTACTCAACTCAAGCCACTCGTGCCTTCAATTGAGAGGGGGCGATTGTAGGGACCTGTCCCTCGAGCTTATATTACATCGAACTAACAAATTGCTAGACTCAAGCAAAACATGGTAGTCATACACCCTGTCAATGTTGACACCTAGATATAGAAGAATAAGTTAAGAATACCTGTCCCCACGAACTGGCAGTTACAAGAAAGATCTCCATAAACTTCGCCATTCTTCCCCCAATCCAGGAGAACGTGCTGTCACCTACGAACTGATGATGAAATCTATAAATAGGACAAAGATGATAGAAGACAAGGGGAAGATTTGTGGAAGATAAAAAAAAATACACAGTGAGAAATATTCTAAAGCACCTACCTTTTGTAACTCTTAATAGTCGAGCAATAAAGTTATTCTTTAAAATCCTCAAGCCGATGTTGTGGTTTTTACTTATTCAAAGGCTTCCACGCTAAACTCATGATATATTTTGTTACTAGTTTACAATTGTTTATGCTACAGGAATTCTTGGTGTAAGAGACGATTTGAGCTACGAATTTAAGTCCTTACAGATACGGTCGGTGATGCAGCCCCATAATTGGTATTTTTGATAATATGGATTTAGTGAAACGAGGGTAAGGAGTGCTTTATTTGCTAGGGAAGGCAAAAAAAAAAAAAAAAAAACAATCAATGTTTATCCGTCCATTTGTCTGTCCTGCATATTCTACCTTCTTTCTTCTCCCCAATCTCTCCTCGAACTCTCCTCACATCGCGTTGTTCCATCCTATGGGGTTATTAGTCAAACTTTGTTCTACACTCATCTCTGAAATAGTCTCCACATTTATCTAGAAATAAGTATGGGTGTACATCCCCTAATTCCATATATCTAATGGTTCAAACTCGTCTTTTAGATGGGGAAAATTGGACGGGAACCTAGTCGAATTCTTCACCTTCTAGAGTAAGGTATTGTTGACATACAAATCTGCATTATTTAGGCAAAGATATCTGAACATTATTATCCCTACTAGTATTAGATATATGCGAAGCAATTCAAGAAGAGAAAGTTGATATATGTACAAGCTTTTGTTTCTCAACTCAAAAAGGAGAAGAACAAATCCGAAGATTTAACTCTAAAAGTTGAAAAACACAACAAAAACCACACTGTGATGATGAAACTTCAAACAAGAGCAAAATAAAAATAAGAACTCAAATGTTCCCACTGTGATTCACAAACATAAGATATGTTTGTTTTGATTACCAAAGACCCCTCGATCTCTTGTTGGAAGGAGAACAAATCTGAGGAACCCTGAACCCATGATCACTCCATCTTTTGTTGTTAATCTTTTGGTTTAGGTTTGGGCTTACATTCATCACCTCCTTTAACTCTTTGAACAACCCATGTTTTTGCTCTTCTATCATTTGGGGTTGACGAGGTGGTGGAGCTTGAGGTACCCAGATTGCTAGATCTTTAGATGAGAAACAATCCGTATTCGATTTGATGTCGAAAAATAGGGATCCAACATCATTCTGCAATAATAATAAAAAACAAGGTCTTTAGGCCATATTAGATAAAGGGGTTCAGTTTAAGGCAATTTTAGAGATTGGGTCATTAAAATTTCAAGGGAATGTGATGGAACACAAACCTTATTAAAACCATGACTAGGAGCAGATGAATCAAGCAGATCTTCAACATGCCATCCTGGCAACATCTCTATCAAGTACTCTGAGATGCTACTGGTGGAACCCGAACCCCTTCCATTAGCTATCGTGTTACCAATATATCCCCCGCCTTTTGATTGCACTGGCTGATCAGATACAGGCATGACTTTGTCCTTCTTCTTCACCGGCGGGTGATTACAACCATTCGATGATGACAATGTCGTGGTGGTACTAGTAGCAGCAGCAGTTGTAGTAGTTGAAGAAGACGAGAGCTTAACGCCAGTTAGGAGAAACCTATTGTGAGTCTTGGTATGTTCATTAGCCGTATGAATGGGTAAATCACATTCCCTGCAAAGAATCGCGCGATCCTCTTTGCAGAACAAGAAAGCTCGCCTTTCCTATACCATAATAACAAAATTTAGTTATATACCATAACAAAAAAACCTCTCAGCAATTGTTTCATTAATTTCTCATTTGTGAAGGATATATATAATCAGAGCTAGTAGATAATAATAGGTTACCTGGCATACATCACACCGAGGAACATCTTCGCTTGAAGGATGAAGAAGAGAGAACCGATGGTGTTTGCTCGCGAGCTTATTAGCATGGTGCACTCTATGGTCACAACTAGCACATAGAGCAGCCTCATCGGCCGAGCAGAACACCGCGGCCTCCTCTTTGTTACAAACATCACACTGGATTTTCATCTTGAGAAAGATTCAAGATTGGAGATTGGGAAGGGCTAAGGAGGGAGAGATAAATAGTACTATAAGATATTGAGTAATGAAATAAACTAATAGATATAGAGATCAGGAGTCTCTGATATTATGCTCTCGTGCTTGATGAAGATGGCCTTTTTGCCATCACTTAGACAACACTCACTCTATTTTCTATCTTTCCAGACTTCCAGAGAGAAAGAGAAAGGTTCTCGTCATCTTAAGAGACCACTGTGCATATATATTTGTTTGTTAGAGTACCATTGCACTTTCCCTTTAGGGTATAAACAATGGTTTGTTGTGCTTTACTGTCTGAGGGTGATTGAGCAATCTGTAATGGGAGTTTGGGTTATGGCCGAGATTCCAGACTAGTATGGGCAGAAGAAGGTGGGTGTTGCTGCTCTGCCAAAACCCTCTCTCTCTAATGTCTTCCTCTCTCTCTAGATCTTTGAATAAAGACATTTTGAGCCAACTTGGTTTTAGGGTCCTAGATTTCTCATGCAACAACGGGGATAATACTAGACAAATGCATTAAAGGGTCCGGGGATTTTCCTTGAATACATGAAGATAGGATAGTAGTTGTGAAAATTAAACAGATAATAATGGAGTTGTGTCAGCTCATGGGCAACAAGGCCTGTAACTTTTATACAAAATTAAATTATTTGTGCATTAGCATTGAGTTCAAGTTCAACCCTATCTTGCCCCAATATTTGATCTGTAAAAATGTCTGATTAGAGTGGGTAAGGTCATTGAATACATGCACCTTCACCTCTGACTCTGAATACCCCATAGTTGGGGCATATTATGCTACATGTTCCCTTACTTGCCTTGCTCGGCCCTTCAAGGGCCGGGGTTTAGGCTGTAGGAGTAGTCGTAATTGGTAAGGTTAATTTCTTTTGCTCAAATTTTAGTCCATGCTTATATATTCAAAATGTAACTTCTTTGTAGGTAAATGAAGAGTGTAATTTTGCTATCCTAAATTTCGTGTCTAGCTATCCTAAAAAGACTTTTCTACAATTTGTAAAAATGAGTGGGTCTTAAAATAAAAAAAACAGTTAATCAATTAGTGTAAATAATTCTTCCTTTATGCTGAACTCAAATATTTCCTATAGAGAAATTGCCTATTTTTTTCTTAAGACTCTTCCTTCCAATGCTTTTAGATTGAAGATAGTAGATTTTATGCCTAAGTAATATATGTTGAAAAACTTTCTTAAGCAATTTTTTTTGGAATATTACTAATCAAAAATTTCATTGTTCATGATTTAAGCGAATGTAGGTTTGTATTTTAGAATTTTGCTTTATGTTTAACATTTGCATTAAAGATATTTTGAGGAGAGAAAAATTGAATAATATATTGGGAGGAAAGAGAATATGAGATGGAGGAGAGAGAATAGTTGATGTGGAATTCTCTTTATTAATAGATACCCTAAGTTTTACAAATGGTAGAAGAGTCCTTTTAGGATAGCTAGACACCAAATTTAGGATAGCAAAATTGGACTCCTAAACCATTTTAGAATCTTATGAAATACTTAGTGCAATCAGTGATTATAGTTTATTTGAATGCCTAATTGGATTTGATAAACTGATATTCTAGTAGAGAATTTCATGCTAATGTAAGACTAATACATGAATGACCGAATGAGATATGTTGTGCATCCAAGTGGAATGCATTGTGGAAAGATACTTAGTTTATAAACATTATAAATATAACACACTGTTGAGATACTTTCTTTCTCACTTTGTACAAGAAGAATTTTGATTAAACTGCTCCTACTAACTTGTATTAGTCATTCAAGAATAATAATAATGTAGAAGCGCGTTCAAGGACAGCTCCTTTGCATATATTTGGGGGATAAACTTTTGAGTGTTCCATGAACATGGATAAAATTAAAGCTTTAGTAGCGTTTCAGGTGTGGGGTTTTGTTTGTCTCAAAAAGTTTAAAGTTAGACTGTAAGTGTAAGTCTAATATAAAGATTAAACTTTATCCCACTGGGACTACTAATAGACTACATGCATCGCTTAATGATGTGCAAGTTGCACAAGGGCAACAGCGCGAAAGATGCGCCTTTTGCCTCGCTATCTTACCTCAGATTGAAGACAAAATAGTGTCTTTTGTGCATTTGATTACCTTAGCTTTCCTCTTCCATAATGGGGTATGAGTACGACTCTTTCTTCAATTTGTAGGTTAAGATGAACTGTCAAACCACTATCAAAATACTTCTTACAATTATGATCAAGTTGTGGGATTTAAGGGGCCCCAACAAAGTTAGGCACAGCCATAATAGCCAATTGGAATTAGGGTTGGTGGGAGCCAATACTAGAAGACAAACTAACACTTTTTCCTCCCTTCTCCTTGAAGATAAAATATGTGATCTTGAGAATCTTAAAAACTCTTTAACAAAAGAGGAATAAGTCCAAAGATGTCGGCATTGGCTATGTTAAAGAGATAAGAAAGGAACCTGGAATACAAGTTTGTCTTTGAATCTAAAGAGATATGGAGAAGTTCTCCTAAAGTAAGAGCAACCATGCATGTGAGCTCTTCTTCTTTCTGGACCCCAAGAACACATTTTAAGAGAAATATCATGGTTATTTGACTATAAGGTCAAACATAGATCACTTCGCGCGATAGAGCCCATCATGGTTGTTATCTTGGTACAATATATATATTGGAACACATGACTACACTTGAGTATGATACTATTGGTGACATATGATACATTCACAAAATATCATAATCTTCTTCAATGAAAATGATGTATTTGAAATATCGTGTATATCTTGGATATTTTGCAATTTATCATTGAGGAGGATATTATCTGATTTGGAAACGAAGAAATGTGTTGTTGCAATTCTGAAACAAGTAGTGTGGTTTGCTATCATCCAACTAAAATGAAGGCTTGTATATTTCAGAAAGTAAAAGTAAAAGGTTTAATTCTTGGGTCGTTATAAAGTATCATTTCTGTCGAAATGATGATTACTTAGGCCCATGAACATTTATTCTAAACATATGTGCAAGTCCTTCATCGTGGAGTCTCCACTCCTCAAGGTATTATATATGGGCAATCATGAAGCAAACTTTCAACTTTGTGTTAAGATGTTCACTATTTCCAGTTTCTGCGTCAGTACCATTGTTAATATCTTGCTATATCTGTCCTACCGTCTATAATCCTAAAGTATCTAAACGTGGTCGAAGCACAAGGCCTGCCGAAGAACTAATTTTCAGTTGAAATTTGATAATGATAAATATTAGACCGGGGCACGTGTATCATGCTTCAAATGCCACTATTGAGAGTAAAACCCACTCAAAACCACACAAACCTGCCAAAGTTTTTCCAGGAGAAAAAATACAAAATAGCTATTAGTTATCTTAAAATATGTATTTCATTGCGTACAAAACATTGTCTCCCTAAAGGAGATGAATGCTGTAAGTTTGCAAGGGTAATTCATCTTCTCTTCTCTCTTACATTTGGAATAAACATGAGAGGGAAAAACCATAAGAGGAAAATGGCTACAATTATGGCTACCGTTCAAGCGATTCTAATATGCACTCTCCTTATTGCAACGTTATATACTCATGAGGCCAATGCTCCTGATTGTGTTCAGAAGTGCGGTGTTGGTTTGGTTTCCTCGAGTCCAAGTTATTGTTGGAGTTGGATTTTAGTGTTGCACTTTGTGTAGGACACTAATTACATCATATTTATGGGATGCTTCTAACAATAGAGTTCCCTACTTCGGGTAGGACTTGGAGTGATCAACTTCAAGTTTGATTAGGATTCTTATGTAGCCATCTCCTAGAAATATAAGGGAGTGGATCAAGATTATTAATCTAGATCTATGGCTTTGTAAGATTAGCTTTTGGGAGGTGAGAGAGAAGCTCCAAAAGGGGCTTTGGCATTCCCAAATCGTCAGGGCTTGAAAGGGGTTATACTCAGTATTGATATGGAGAAGAAGGAGATCGTAGTGGGAAAGAGTGACTGTAATCGTTCTTATTTCATAGCGGATTTTTTCTTCTCGCAGATTGCATGTGTTGTGGATTGTCTCCTTTTTTTCTTGTATGATTTTTATATTAGTTCTTCTCATATTATCAAACCGCAATCCGTTTTTAATAATGTGCTATCTAGGGTTTCTCCGACAATGAAGTTTCTAGGGTTTTCAAAGCTTTGGTTCTCCATTCTTGGTTTTGGGTTGTCGACGGTTCGGCATTTCTGGGTTGAAGTTGGGTTGGTTTTGATATGGGAAGACTCTGAACTGTGGGTTCTACGATGAAATCGACGAAATGAGCAATTTTAGGGATTTTTCAGAGAAGTTTGAGATTCTCGATTTTGCGAGATTTACAACAAAGCTTCATGTAAGTGGATTGATCTTTAACTTACTTTGACGATCTTGTTACGAGGATCGTTTATACTTTAAGGGTTTCTTCTCAAAGGTATGATTTTATATTTCTGCATAATTTTCAGATTGGGAATTTGTGTGAGAAATTTTATTAGATTTGAGATGATGGATTTTGACCTAAATTGTAATTTTTTGTTTTCCCATTATTATCATGTGGAGTATGATTTTACACGCATATATTGTTAGGAATTCAGGGTAGCTAATCTCAATCCCTCGCCCAAGAACGATAAATGGAAACGCCAATAAGAAATTATACGAAAGTAAGAACACAATAATTTACCCAGAGGAGGGAAGTGGAAAACTCATGCGGATAAAAAACCACTCCCCGCGAACAATTCACTAATCAAAGATCAAAGGTTATAATTGGACCCCTTAAGCTTTCTCAAAGCCTTTCAATGGAGTCTCTTCAAACCCTAACACTTAAGGTAAAGCCCACAAGATGATTAGAAACACATTTTCTAATCCCTTATATACTTGGGAACTAAGTATACAAAGTAGGACATGAAAATACGGATCACGATACACACAAACGACCCTTAACGAACTTCCTAAAATCTGTCTTCCGAAGTATATTCGAACAGACATATTCTATTCGAACAACAATAGTTGTATTCTAATAAACATGAATTGTATTCGAACAAATTAAATTCTGAGGGTTTCTGTTCGAATAAACAAAATTCTATTCGAATAGAACATTCACATATTCGAATAGACTCAAAATCTATTCGAATAAACTTTTGTCTGCCTCTCTCTATTCGAGCAGACTAAGAGTCTATTCGAACAGAAGCTCTGTTCAGACTTTTCTTCACCCATCTTCGATCCTCGCTCGTCCCACGAGCTCCGATGAACTTCCTCGAACAAGATTCGAGTTCATACCATAACATATATTTATGGCTTCTTGGACTTTGGAAAAATAATTTTTTTTGGATATATAGAGAATTGTCATATTTGAGCATATGAAGAAATATTTGTTTATAGTAACTGGGATATATATTTATTTATTAGTAATGCATATAAGGGGATCTCAGATATATGGGTATCGTGACGACATTGATTAATTATGGTGTAATCTAGGTTTGTAGTTATTACAAGTATTTCTCTTTGGTATCTTTAACTTGAGTACGAGTTGTAGTTCAAGGTGGAATTTTGCGGGTAATTACGGGGTGCTCACTTTACAATTTTGGCACTTTCTTGGTATGTTCGTCATGTTATCCATTTGTTTGATATTTTCTTCTACTTAATTTGGTACTTGCTCCATTAGCCAAACACGTGCAAAGGGATGTAGAGTTGGACGAGCGGTGTGTTTGCTTAGTGTATGATTTATTTTGGCCATTGAATTTTTTGGAGCATTATAGAACTGACAGATGTTTAATATTCAGCATGGTATTTTTCATACAAATGGTTCTTTGGGTACATCTTCGAGTATTTTGGGTCTCTTGGATTTAAAGATAGAAATGAAAAATTCTTTGGGAGAACATTGGGCTTTCTAATACATAGGTCACCGTCCTTCACAGTTTGTGTTACTCTAGGTGTGGCATTTTTCATGAGTATGCGCAGGATATGTTGGGATATAACTTGCTTATTTGTATCCTTTACGGCAAGAGTTCATATTCAGGTGTGATTTGATTGTCTATTATATGGTGCTTACTTCTTGCTTACATAATGTACGCAGGTACATTTTGGAGACGGTCTGGGTAATTTTGTTTGCAGGTGTGGAGTTGAGTACTTCGTTGGTGTCATTGGCTAAAGATGACAATGTTTTCGTCGAGGAAATTAGGTATTGGCAACGACAACAAATTTTATTGATTGATTGGATAGCTTTAGATAGTTCTATGTAAAAGAGTCTTAGTTTATATCTCATGAAGATTTGTAGATATTGGAGAAGTCTCCAATTTTAGAGTGGACTTCAAGTACTCTAGTCATGTGATGTTGGTTAAACTTTTGCGCTTAAGTGAGATGTCTCCATTGATGGTTGGTTTGGCTATTTTGTGATCCATGTCTGGGAAGTTTCTTATGTGGAGGATTATGTGGTTTAGTTGAGAAGTCTGTGTTCCATATGCTTTTATCGTTGATATTGCAAGTAACTTGACACACATTTTTTATGTGTAAGTGGTTGTACCAAAATGAGTAGATTCCTGCATCTACTTTTGTAGCTTTTAGGTGAGTTCGTATTTATCCTCATTTGTATGTTGATTATATTCATTATGCTGCTATTGGATATAGATATTCATATTTAGGACACAACTCATTGACGAGTTGGAGTCAATTCTCATTGGTGTTGCTTGGAGAGGTTTCTGGATTTAGATCCAGTTGGTTGAAGTATGTATTTTATATTTGGAGCTGTGAGTACTTCACGGTGGTGGGTACTACTTTACACATATTTCTTTTGTTTGGCGAGAATCTCTCTTTTCACCGCATGTTACGAGTATGGTTATGACTCATTTTTCCCTTGGGGATATTCTTGAGATACATCATGGTATCTTATTTGTAGGATTGGGTTCCTATTTGGTCTTGGCTCACATGGTTAATATTTGATACAATAACTTTGATGGTGGCAATGGTTTGTTTAGCTTAGTTGGGAGATTTGGTTAATTTCACAGAGTGCTTGATGAGATGGTTAACTTTACTGCAAGATACTCCCAGTTGGGTGGAGTAACTAGTTCGTCTATTTGTGATCATAAGCTATAGTTTGCAGTATTATGTGTAGTTTATGGGATTATTTCAGCTAGTGTGTTATCTTTTTGTAGATGATCAACACAATTGATAGTTTGGTTAACATGTGATTGGTGCCAATTTTATTGTCGAGTTTCAGTAGTGTGAAGACTTGGTGTTTTCTTCTATAGCTTTAGGTCCACCATGAAGATGTATGTATCTACATGGTTTTGGATTTTCAAACCAATGTGGATTTGTAGAAGGGTGGCTTGAAGATTCATTGACGACTCTCATCAAGGTTAAAATTGTTGGTTTGGTTTTATCGAGTCCAAGTTATTGTTGTAGTTGTATTTTAGCGTTGTACTTTGTGTAGGACACTAATTACATCATATTTATGAGATGTTTATAACATTAGAGTTTCCTACTTCGAGTAGGACTTGGAGTGTTCAACTTAAAGTTTGATTAGGACAACCATCTTCTATAAATA
Source organism: Kingdonia uniflora (assembly GCA_014058105.1). NCBI lineage: Eukaryota > Viridiplantae > Streptophyta > Magnoliopsida > Ranunculales > Circaeasteraceae > Kingdonia > Kingdonia uniflora. The sequence goes on along the minus strand of JACGCM010002066.1, from coordinate 233,934 downwards.
TATGAGAGTAGATTAAGATTATTAATCTAGATCTATGGTTTTGTAAGATTAGCTTTTGGGAGGTGAAAGAGGAACTCCAATAGGGCCTCGGCTTCCCAAGTCGTCATGGCTTGAGAGGGGTAATGTAGAGACTTATCCTTCAAGCTATGGATACTCGATCTCATCCATACCTCGAGCTCTAGAAGACTCGATCTTATCCAGTACCAGACTCACGCATTAACAAACACATTAACAGTTACACATCGACCACGAACTCAAGCAGAACGTGGATCGTCCACAATAGATGTAAACAGAACAAGTCAACATACACTTGTCACCCACGAGTTAACAGTTACACACTCAACTACCCATGACTCCTACTTTCAGGAGAACGTGTTTGGGCATGATGTCAAGCTGAGAATAGGGTCTATTAAAGGGCAGAGCTCCTAAGGAAAAGAGGGGGAGGTCAACAGAGAATTTGATATATACAATTATCTGATTTCTAGCCATTTTATCTTAGATTAATTCTTGTAATCAGATTCTCTCACTTTCTCAAGCAATAATATTACTTTCACAAAATCCTCCACTCGAGGTCATGGTTTTTACCTATTCATAGGTTTTCCACGCTAAAACCCCTGCGTCAAGTGTTATCTCTTATTTAATTCTTGGCATAGTAGTTCTTAGTGTAAGGATTAATTTTAGGCTAGTTCGAGCTTTACGAAATCTGGTCCCTACATTTGGCACCGTTTGTAGGAACGCACAATTTTTCCATGTACTTAAGTGCCACGATTGATACTCATCAGTCGAGTAGTATTCAATTATGGTCCAAACATGTCAATCTTCGGGAGCTCAGCCTAAAAGTTCGAGGGAACCTGATCGGGTTGCCAAGCTTCGGGCGAGCTTAATTGCCGAAGCCGAGAAACGGAGTCAGTTCGAGTGCCATCTATTGGAAGATCGAGAACTCCGCGAGAAGGAATCAGAATGAGAGCGTCAAGCTCGAGTTCTGGAGACAAAGAAGCAAGAAGCTCAGATGGTAGCTTTTCAAGCAGCTCTGAAAGCATTACAGAGCAGCCAACCACCACTAGCCCTGAGAGAGCGCGAAATAGTACCAACAATCTCAAGGGTTTCCGTTCACGAGAGGTTAGGGGCACACGAGGTACATAGTACAGACATTTATAGGATTCATTGTGAGGATCCATAAGCACCGATAGTCTCAATTCATTTAGGACAGGAGGCGCAGACAGATATCAGCAAAGATCGCAGACCTTCCAAGCAGCCCGAGGAAGTCTTGCGACCTCCTTACCGAGCCCTGCTTCATGAACATGTGAGCAAGTAAGCAGGTGACCACGTTCCCAGACTCATACGTCAAGCAATTCTGACAGTTCCAACAGCTCCAGTAGTTCCAGCAGCTCCTATCCCTCAGCATTATATTTCTCAGGAACTCAATGACCAACGTATCAGGGAGATCATCAAAGCAAAGGCTTTAGACGTGAAGGATGACCCACACAAATTACAAGGTTGCCCAATTGCTAAAGAATTATTTGATATGAATGTCCCAACAGGTTTTCATACACCCAAGATCATCAAATACAAAGGAACCGATCCTGGCTAGCACGTTCAATAATTCCGCAACTCATTGGGTTTGTATTCTAATTTGAATCACATCCTTTGCCGGCTCTTCGCTACCAGTCTTCAGGATGAACCTCTCCGTTGGTTCCACTCTTTACCAGAATGTTCGATTCATACCTTTGAGCAGTTACAATTTTTTTTTATTAAGGCTTATGCCCACAACAAAGACAAAGAAGAGAAATTATATTCTCTTATAAGTCTCAAACAAGCACATGGGGAGAAGCTCGAGGAGTTCTCCAAGAAGTTTCTCGAACTGGCTCGGAAGGTCGACAATCTAAATCAGAAGACATCCGTGTCCGCATTCACAAATACTCTGTAGTTTAATTAGAAAGCTAAAGAGTATCTCTTCCTGAAGAAGCCCAAGACTCTCTAAGATATGATCAAGAAAGTCAACAATTACATCGATCTGGAGAGGATGATGACCGAACCAAATAAACCTATAAAGGTAGTCTACAACACCAAGGTTCCTTATGCAGATTTCAACAACAACCGCAGCTCGAGCGATCCAGGCGATCCTAAACAAGCAAAGACAAAACCAGAAAGAGACAACAATCAGAGGTCACAGAAACCATCCAGAACAATCATACCAAAGTTGAATGCCAAGCTTTCCTCCAACAGATCTCTTGATTTCAAAAGTGGTATCACACATCTCGAAGCTCTTACAGGTTCGATCACTCTACAATTATTCAACAGATTCAGCACATGCAGACATTATTATACAGGAATATCTACAACTCTACCACATACAAGAAGTTTCAAAACATCATATATCAGAGAGCAGTTTCAACATAGCTCAATTCAAATTAGTTAAGAATAATACATCAAATTCAGTTCAGAAAATACATCAAGTATGAAGCACAAACAAGTCAATCAAATCAAAGTTCACATAAATCAGTTTTAATACAGCAGTTCAAATCAGTTCGCGCAAAACAAGTTCCAAGATCAACCCCAGAGAAAGATAAAGATGGTTCAAATATTACAACTCAATAGCAAATCAGAAAATAACAGGCATCACACTCCAGTACAAATACCTCAGACCGGCGTGGCTGCATCTTCTCCCCCAATATGCCCTGCAATATCAACACCTTCAGCACCCACAATCAAAGGCCTCGACCCTACATCATTTGTAATCATGTCAGCTGTAGCCCCAACAATAATACCTTTAACCACAAGAGTTTCCATTCCCCTTCCAACACCTTCAACAGAAACTTCCACCTCTCCTTTATTCATCTACAAGGAGTTCTCAGCAACAAGATCTTTGGTAACAGGGAACCATTCTATAGAGTTAGGATCAAAGCCCATATCTTCTATGAACTCCTTAAGTTTGACAGTCACTCTACATTCACCATCAAATTGTGCCTGATAATGCACTTTCGGATCTACTTTCTCTTTATCCTTCGCAGTAATCGTCGACTTCAATACCTGCTCATGATTAAAACGTTGACCCTCGAGCCTCTTATTAAAGGTATCATTGATAACCTTCAGGTCTCGCTACAAAACTTTGTTCTCAGATAATAGCAAGGCCTCAGTCCCTTGAGCAAGCTCTAGACTGTCAAGTGCCTCCCATAGCCTCCTTTTTACCACTTTCACTACCTTGGTGAATGACTGCTCCCAAGCATCCGTCTGCTAGTATATTCGAACCGTCAGCATTTCTTTAAGTATGAAGTACTTAAGAAAATTTCACAAACAATAATAAAGAGTTTCCTGAAACATAGTCTTCTTCATCTGCTTTGAAGCTTCATCTGGGTCAGCGTCGCAGAGTTTGGCCATAGAAGCAAACTTGGCTAGAGTCTGATCATGTCGCTCAGCCTCTGTCATCTCTTCTTCCTCATCCTCCGCATCATCTTCCCCCAGCATCCTACGCCATTTGTGCAGAATAATCTTCGTCTGCGGTACCTTCGGAGCCTGTGTTGGTACTTGCCTGTGTTGGTATCTTTGTCTGCATTCCCTTTCTCAGCCTATGATGGTATTTGCCTCGGCCTCAGTCTCAAAACATCAATAGCCCCTTCGGGCACTGGCGCTGCTTGCTTCGAGCCCCTTTTCAACTTCGGATCATATTGAACTGTCCTTGCCAAATCATCCTCCCCCATTTATTCTGGCACTTTCGAACCACCTTCGCCACTCCTCCTCTTTGATGGTTTTGGCGTAATAGGTACATTTCGAAGCAGGGAATCTCTCTTCTTCTTCCTCTTCCTCTTGATACCAAGACTCTTGAAAATAGAATTTACCCACTCTTCATCAAAATCGAGTAAAACGTCAATATAATCCCTCAGATTCTCCCACGGCCGAATAGTCGGACCTACAAAATAAAGAAAAAGACCATTATCAGTTCATTTGGTCAATATCTTAACTAGAATATTCAACAAATAACTTATTGGGATTATAAACTTTGTGCTGCAGCCCATAAAGGTCCTCCCCTTCGACATTCTCAATACTACCCTATACTACAATTAAATCCTTATTCCATCCTCAACCCATTGAACACAGATTAAACAACCAGGGCTTCTCTGGGTGACACTGGATATGGTACGTCCCTACATTCTGATTTACTTTCCTCGAATAAAATGATACAACGTTGTACCACTCAATTAAACCCCTTTTTTCACTTCTTAATTTTACATTTATGCCCTTTATTACCCTCATCATCTTGTAAAAATTTCCATTCATTTGAACCGGGGTAACCTCCCAAAAATTCAACACCTCCTTCACCAGCCTTCATAGAGGAAGTTGCATTCCCAATCGAATCTGGCCTCTATATTCCATTATACTCTCCCGCGGGTTTGACTTAAAAGTCCACCCCGTTCCTGCTACATGTAATGTTACTCCCACCTTTGATAACTCCAACTTGGCAGCAAATCGATCCAATCTCTTTTAATCTCTAGCCAAAACATAACCCTCGACCCTATCTGACTCAGTCAAATCCTCACTCTGATCACTCTGCTCCCTTTCTCCCTTTTACCACCAGAAGACCCAATATTACCCTTGCCTCTCTCCCCTCCTCCCCACTATCCTCAGTCACTACCGTCCTACGACGTCTAATAATTAGAACCCTACCTGCCAAAACTTCCACGGTTAAAGGGGCATCAGTTACAATATCTAACACTTTTAAGTCGCTGCCCTCATCCATTGGAGCATGACCAGAAATACTAGCCTCAAGTTCTTCGATTTCCTCGTCTATCAGCCTCTGTCGCGAAGCTCGACGGGTATGCATCTTATCCTACAGAAGAAGAGGCACGAAATTAGATCGATACATTCAACTATTATGTGTCAATTACCCATTTTTCATCTACCCTCTTCAACAGATTCAAACACATTCAACAACTTGATCCTAAACCCAGCCCTACCATCGAATAACTTCAAAATCATAAAATGAGCTAGAACCCAGACTCATGAATTCCCCCTGACCTTGACTATAACCTTCCAATTACAAACCCAGAAGATCCTATTGACAGATACAGAAGGCAAAACCAAGTTAAAATAGATGAAAGTCAATTGATGACATACCTGTATTAGCAGAAATACAGCCAAAATAGCAATTCAGTCCGTACTCAGAAACAACTTCAGCAACACCTATCAATGGCAGATTCACATAACAATGGAGTAGTTCTCTTCCTCTCACACTCTGCTCTTTCTCTATGAATAGTACAGTGGTTATTTACTTCACATTTATATACCTTCGTGGAATACCAAAACCGCCTCGATTTCCAAACTACTATCATTTCCACTCCCCTATTACCCCGACTTTTCTGCTGCAATGTGTTTTAACTTATTCACCCCTCATTTCCCTTATGTGCAAACCGCACACTCACTCTATACCAACCGTAAACTCAAAGCCTCTCGAACCCTTTAACCCTTACTCGATGCTGCCCAGTCAAATCCTAACATCTAATAATACTTTTTCCGTAAAAAACAAGTAAAATCTTGATTACCTGCATAACACATTGTCCTAGGAGCACGTACCATTTTAACAGACCAGCTGTCTGAGCTATCAGTCGTCCTATCAAATCCAACAAAACCTTCGACACACCCACGTCTCGTCCACGAGTAATCAACTGAACCATATATCAAACATTCGACCCACGACACCTTCGAGAAATTAGCCTTCTACTTCGACGGATTACGTTTTTTTACTTCGACAGTTCAGAATTCCACTTATACATAAATCACAATTTCCCTTCGACAGACCAAATTTTTACTTTGACAGATTACAATCTTTTAACTTTCACAGTTCATAAATTAACGTCTACACAGATTAAAATATTACTTCGAGAGTATTAACATCTTACTTCGACAATTCAGAATTCTACCTCGAGCATTCACAGTCCTGCTTACACAGAGTACATGAATATAATTCGGCAATCGCATTACCAAACCCCAATTTCATTTCATACAAATCAGCGGAGTACATTCCAAACAGAAATTACAAAACCCTCATTTACCCATCTAAACTACCTAACAAAATATCCAGAGGTCCCTATTTATCATCAGGACGCTCTTCCTCATTCTTAGCCTCAGCAGCAAAATCCTCGAGCTCCACCATCTCCTCTGCAAATGACTCCAGCAAAGATAACCGATGGCCCGAAAGTGGGCCCATCATCTGAAGAATCCCCCACCAATATGCAAAGGACATTCCAGCAATGGGTTCCCCAGGTTCCGCTTCAAACAGGTTTGACATCCCCGTGTCGATGTCCTGATGGATAAGAAACCTCCGTCGCAGTTCCAACATCTTTTCCCGCACCCGAATAGCCTTTGCCATAATATGGTCCACCTGGATTCGTGTAGAAGAACTACCGTTGTTTGGTGATGTAGAAGAAGACATTCTGATCATAAGAAGAAAGAAGAAAAATGAAGAATTCCCCTCGCAATACCCCATTTTATACATAAAGGTGAATTTAAAGCATTCATTACTCCCAAGTTACATTCATTACAGTCTTCAAGTCCCCTCCTTGAAAATTCAACAGTCTGACCTTTTCAGCTTCCTAGAAATAACCGATTCATCTGTATTCGCAATCAAACCACATTCTCAAGGACTTGCAGTCAAACAAATCCCCAACATCGAACCGTTGACCCTTTTCACACTTCGTCTCAAACCTTTTTCACTGAGTCTCAACTAATGCAGAGTCAATTCTCTTCTACCATATCATTATACTTCGACGCCAATTTTTTCTAATAGTAATCAGTGCTACCTGTTAATGTTCGATGAGATATATTTGCTACTCTACCTATAAATATATTCTTCTACAATGCCTACCAGATACAAACACATAAAATTGCAGTAAAACATTGTTCCCATTTCATTCTGGAAAATTACAACAACAGAAACGGCAAGTTTACAAACCCAGATATACAAAACCACAGTAACGACAGAAACCTTCAAAATACAGTCTCACAAAAACAAAAAACTATCACCACAACCTTAAGAAGATGGCACCCTATTTCCAGACGGGTCAGTTCCACTCGCCAAACTTTGTTCCTCCATCTCCTCTTCTATTCAAATGAAGCACTCCGCCAAAGCTGACAGAAAGAGGTAGTGTTTCTCCATAGTCGTAAAGCTGTACTTCAGCTACCCCCAAAGGTAAACATAAGAGTTACTGTTGATAAGTTCCCCAGCTTTTACCTCCACCAGGTCGGGCATGTCCCAGTCCAGATCATGCTTACCGAAGAACTGCAAGTGCAACTCACACTACACCAATTTTGCTAAATTACCACAGATAAAGTCTGTGGTAATAGTCATTTTGCCATGGATAAAGTCTGTAATAGAGGTCTATAGTAAAAGGTGTGTGGCAATATTTTTGCCACGGACTTTATCTATGGTAATCTAATTTATATTGCTACGGAGTACATCCGTGGTAATTTTTTTACCACGGAGTTTGTCTGTGGTTATTAAATTTATATTGACACGAAGTAAATCCACTGCAATTTTTTTGCCAAGGAGTTTGTCCATGGTTATCTAATTTATATTGATACGGAGTAAATCTGTGGCAATTTTTTTACCACAGATAATATATGTAGTATAATTAGGATATTTACCATTGCTTTAGGTTGTGGTAATTTAATTTTTATTTGTTTTTAAAAAAAATCAAAAAAATAGCCACAAAACCTACAATTCGGAAAAATAAATTGTTCCTGCTGTATACACATATAGAAACAAAAACACGCAATTCAATAACTTGTTTTATTTATAAATATTGGCCCAAAAAATCCAGGTACACTGGTTACAAGATATATACATGTTCTCTATAATAAATCCAAAAAAATCATGGATTGAGAACCAAAAAAGGAAGCGCAGTGGCTTCAAAAGCAAATGATTAATATATCGGTGTTCAAACCATGAAAATACGTAATGCTTCACTAGCATGAGTGCTTTCCTAAGAACTGCTAAGAGCTTTGTATAAACAAATCTACAAGAAAAACAACCATATCAAGAACGCAATTTTGCTTCCATCAATGAACAATTTCCCTAAAGCAGCCAAATATATTTCCAAGGAGAAAATTACAATTTTACTTATCAGAAAAATACACTAAAGCAACCAGATATAAAAAATACCTGTTTTTTTTAAGTTTCTATTCGCTCCGATTGTAAACCCATTTCACAATAGACAACGCATTGCTCCAACCTCCACGAACCTAACCAAGTCCACCAACGATTTTAAGTAGATTCTGGATGTGACTCCTAATGAATTCAACAGTCAAGATATTGATAGATACATAACATAAACTTCAAATTAAATAAGAAAATATGTGAAAATGTTACTATTTCACACTATGTTATTCGCATACATATTACGAAGGTGTCAGGTAATTCTCATATGGCTATGTTATGCACATTTTTCATTTACAAGTCATCACATTTTACCTGACACTATATTATCCACATTTTTCATTCACAAGTCGCATACCTTAGGCATATGGCTAATTCTCATAGTAAATATATTTACGAATATAAAATACTAGCCGAAAATTTTAAAGTATATATATTAAGTATATACTTTTTCTATATATCATAAACGACTAATACAATATAACTACTTTATGATATAATATACTTGACCAAAAATAATCATCGAAAAAAAGGGATCAATGAGTGTCTCCATATGAAACAAATTTGGTATGTGGTAGGTAAACTAAAACAAATTTGGTCCTTACGGCTCCATATGATATGATATATAAAGTAACTTAAGAAGAAAACACACCTTAGCACTTTCGTAGATCCCTTAAAACTTGTTTATACTCTTGATGTAGAATGGGAGAAGAGTAGTTTGCCAATCATTAGCAATGAAGACAACATCATCCCCTGTGTACAAGAGGAATAATGGCTGATAATTAAGTAAAAGCTAAAGTATGCAACTTTTCATATAGAAAGCTGTGGCACAAACTTAAAGAGACAAAGAATAAAGCTTATATCGTAAGGTCCCGAGAAATATTTGTTACTGTTGAGACTCAAAACCCATGGAGCTTCTAAAGCTACCTAGATATCATATTCAAACATACAAAAAGAGAGCAAAAAGAATTTACGAAAAAAATGTCTTACAATTTACCTGGCACAACAAGCTAAATCGAAGTTGGTTATCCGTGTAATCCTTTCTAGTCGTAGGCCATAAACTTTAGATGCAGTTTTGGCCCAAACTTTCTTGAGGAAAATAGGTTGATCCACGCAAACACGATCAACTCCTCACTTATAGCAGTGGAAAAACTGAACGGTTTTAATTTTATCCCCAATTTTTATCTGCCAAAATGAAATAACATTAGATATTAAATTCACACTTGATTAGGATAAGTAGCATTCATGATATATTTTTTGCAGATGAATTACAAGAGTGACCAGGAAATCGCCTCAACTGAAACAGTTGTATTCTAAACGCCTTTGTATTGATTGTAACACGGAGAATCCGTCATAACCCGATGCCCATTAGCCTAGAAAGAATAGATTAATAATTTAAATCAGTTATTTATGTTCTCATCAAGCTTACATACACGAATTGAGCTCAAACTCAGAGAATATAAATCTCAACTATGTACATTGATGGATCAAACAAAAATATTAAGATAATAATTCATACCGCCATGGCTGGTGGAAGACCTCCAAGAACATCACCAAGCCCTTCGGTTTTGCTCCACGGGCCTACCTCTGCCCCCACGAATATCAAGTTCATCCCACCTTCGCATATGATTGCTCCACGGGCCTACCTCTACCCACAATGAACATAACCAACAACAGTGCATTCCACAAAATTGCATTTATAACTGGCATTTCATTGAACAACTTCCATGCAGCAACCACAATGTACATATATATTAGAAGAGTAACGCCTACATACACATAAAACTCTACTCCCACTCCCACAAACCACAAAACCCATGAATATATCTCCCAAACCAAACATCCTCAGTCATCCCAACCGTGCCGAGAATATTAACAACCGTCACCCAAACACCCCCATGACCTCAACCTCATGGAACAATGCAGCTCTTTCTTCCCTTCCTTGGCATAAGCATCCACCAATGCATTTCATACAAAAGTATCATTGTAAAGTCTAAATTTCAGAGCATGGGTAGAAGGAGAAAATAATACAGACGAACATGTCGCATATCCCATTTAGCATTCATCCCTTTAAAAATCAGAAAACAAACACCCCCTAAGAATAGAAGTCAAATAAGAAAATTTGTGATTAGTGATTAGTGACTACTCACAGTGCTCCTCATTTGCACAACAGCAACAACAAGTACATATGCCCCGTAGCCATGGCGATTGCTCAGATCTACCAACTCTTTCTCAGTACTCTTGTTCTTTGCAGATACCTCAATTCATCCATCAATATCAGTCTGAAAAAGAGTACTGCGAAATTGTGCAAGGAAATCGGACTTGTGGTTCATATGTTACCATGCTTTTATATATGATATGAAACATGAAACAGAAAACTACCACTGTTTACTTTCATATCATATACATATATACTTTTAAGAATGTTGCTTTGTTTTGTCTCAGATTTTTAAACAATTGTGCAATGTCAGAGCTAAAAATTATATTTACTTTGCTCAAATACTAATAAGATTAAGAAAAATTCAAAAAAATTGAGTGTATTGACATGTTCATGTCAAACTTTATGGAACTGTTTTACTATATTATCACCATGAACCTTTTTAGTGCTAAGCACTGCACCACCTAAAGAAATAAGAAGGAATTTAGAAGCTAGATGTTTGTGTCAACTCTATATTATCACCTCATTTATTATCATGTTCGTATCAAACTTTTGCCACAAATGGCTATTTTTCTATGTCATTTCCCATCCCTGTAATTAACTACAATCCCTCCTCTTCGCTTCAACAATAAAACCCTCAGTTATAAAGAATCTTAAACGGTGTTAGAAGACGTGTACTGTGGCTGATATTTTGATAAAGGACTTCTTTTTGTGGATTAATCTCTTGATAAAAGCCATACTTAGAGCTAAGATTATCAAAACCGCCTAACTCTTCCTCTCTGCAATCATGGGTTTATTTCCTTTTCTTCAATCCTTCCATAACATTGATATTGATATTCAAATTAGTAGCATAGCAAAATGCAACATTCCTTTTTAAGGTTATGATTAATTAAACAGAAATGAAAAACTTGCTGCTCTCGTCCCAAATGAAAGGAAATAGAAAGCAAGTTACTATAGAATTTGTCAGATAGAGATGAGATTATCTGAACCGGTAACTATAATGAAGAAATTATGTCAGAGACCTTCATTTAAGAATCCTTAATTAATAAGCTGGAAAGCTAATAGAGCTAAAAATGGAGTTCTTTGATTAAATGAAAAAATTAAATAATTAACTAAATTTATCCAAGTACCCAAAAAGAGAAATGGAACAGCCAAATCCACTATAATCTTTACTCCTACTAAAACCACATTAGCAGCAACAGGGTGAAGGAGTTCGCCAACCTCCACCACATATCGCTCTTTCTAACCAATGGTAGCTGCTTCCGCCAGCCACAAAAGCTACCGCTTCCACACTCTCGGCTTCCATCAGTATGAGGTACTCCTTTATCTTATATTTATGTCTTTGTGGTTCAAACAAAAGTAGATTTATTTATATTTTTCAGATTTAATATCTTTCATTTTTGTAGAGAGTGATGGTGTTAGTGTGGTACTCTGGTCTAATAGCAAGGGTATGGTACAATGGAAAGACAGAAGTGTCAATTAAAGGAATCTAACATTTTGGGACATAAACTTCTTAGTTGGTCTCTATAATCAATGATGAAGATGAATGCTCGTATGGTCTTCATCCTTTTAATTTTAGAAAACCCCAACATAACCAATTGATATAACAGTCTAAGAGCATTAAGGAAATTGTCTAAGGATATCTACAGTAATTAAAATATCTTAAAATAATAAAACTATAGCTTGAGGGAAGTATCCACGATATAGCAGATACATGATATTTATCAATAGATATCTTTGATCTTTTCATGTTATTTTTGTTATTTACCAATCGGTGACACCTTTGATATAGCAAATTCGACTAAAGTTGATTTTTGGAACCTTGTTGATACTTTAATGCAACAGTAACTATAATTTTCTGCTAGAATTATCAATCTATGTAATTACATTTGCCTTAATTTCACTGCTCAACGAGACCCTTAATGCTCCAATATCTGTGATCAAAATTGCATCGATAATCTTTGTTGTATAATGTTGCTGAGACATAAGAAATTAATAAAATAAAATCAATAAAAGAAAAGAGAAGACGAATAAGGAAAAGAAGGAGTTGTGGAGATTACATTGGGTCAAATAAGAGGAGAGAAATGGCATCGATAATCTTTGTTAGACCTTCCTTTATTTACCACCACCTTTTTATGAGTTTCTTCTTAATCACACTCTTAATCAATTATCAGATAATATTTGGATACTGTTTCAAAGAAAGACCAAACAAAAGTTCTATTCGATGCTTTTTTTTTTAGAATTATTTTTGCTTTGTCAATTCATGTTCAACCAGATAATGGGATAGAAGCTCGCAAAAGAGTATAGAAAAAATCTCAGATTGTATAAAACTTGGAAAAACCAGTATCATGCAAATTAATGAGATTTTTAGGCCAGGAAAGGTACCTAAGAGTACAGAGTAGCTAATATGGATTATCAGCCTGCATCGATGGCCATAGGGATTTCTTGGATGTAGGAGCAATGCCAAAGTTATTTCCTTCTCAAAATAACTTTCTTCTAAATTCTCCAGGCTCTGATACAGAGTGCTCATGGATCCCAATGTTGTTGTTTCCAATTGTTCGCGAGTGATCCAGACTATACTGCCCATAGGCATCGTAAAAAAATTGAAGAGAATATCTACAAAATCCTTATCTGATTCAACACAAACTACTCGATTATGCTTTTTGTCTACCAAAACCTTCCAACTGGTCATCTTTTCATTCTTCGTAGCCATAAATAATAATCCCCAATGCTAAAAGTAAAATCTTGATGGAGAAGACTGCAGTAGCTTGAACTTGGCTCTGAAACGCTAAAAAAATTTGATTGGGGCATTTACTCAAACTGTTTCCCACATTGTAAATCGTTGAGTCTATTCGCGCTGAAGTTTTCATTATTCAATTATTGCGTTGAAGCTTGCTCAAATTGGAAAATTATTGCCAATTGAATAACATGTCAACTTGGAGTTAACAAGTCTATTGTTGTTTGGAGAATGACATAACAACTGTATCGAAGGAGTTGCGCCATTAGGTACTAATTTGAAGTATTTTATCTTTAGGTACCTCTATCTTATTTAGCTTCAATTAGTGGATTTTAAAAGCCCTAATGGAAAGACTTTCATTCAACTGTACCCCAATTCATGGCACAAAGTCCACATAAGACCAATGATAGCTTGAGGTTCAGTACTTAAAATGCAATTGTGCAATCTATACCATCAATTCCTCACTACTATTTTACGATAAAAAGAGAAAAAAGGGTATGGTATTACACAAAGCAATTATAAAATGATATATTAGGGTACATACCTTATTAGCTGAAACATATATATGAAAATAAAGCACCATCAAAAAGCCCAAGGCAACTCCTATATTGTTGTAATAACAAGCATAACACTCTTTTCTAGAACTCTACTGCAAGGCACACACAAAAATGACAAACCATATCAATATAGATTGAAACAACTATACTATAAGAGTAAATTTATAGTAACTCGAATAGGATTCCCAAATTAACTTATTCTGCAATATTAAAGAGCCTATTTAGTTTGGATTTTGCATAAGATGTCTTGGTTTATCACATCTTATTTAAGGATAGAATATTCTAGTAATTCCAATTCAAAACTTACAATGACTTCAGGTCAAACAATATTTTAATGAAGAAAAAACTAATTTGAGCAACTATACTATTAGAACTCGCAATGACATTCTGTAACTATATTATTAGAAATCAGATGGTAATTTTCGAATTACATCCATAGATTTTAGAGTTAAGAGAACCAAATCTAAACCGGTCCATAATTCACGTGTTAATTTATCAATTAGGGTTTAACAACTTATAAGTTTTCAATTTGATTCAAAATTGTGGCTGGATATGCATCAAAAGAGATTGTGGCAGTGGGTACTTGCAGATTTTACTTCTTATCCCTTAATTCTTAAAATATACCGCAGTTGATTCAAGTTGCATTTCTACTTATCATGCCACTTCACTTAAGCAAATATTAAATGATCATGAACTAACAGGACCCTAAACTTACCGAAATCGGCATATGATGAAACTCTGTGTACTCTGCCTGCCCCTCCTTCATCTTGTGCAGCTGGAACACCTACGCCCGCCTCATCACAATTACTATAAACACCACAAACATCACAAAACCAAATCAAACAAATACTCAAAACCTGAAACCAAAAAACCCCAAATCAAACTTTAAGAAGCCTGGCCAAATATACATAGAAGAAAATCCCCTCCAACTATATTCTTTAAAACCGGCGATTTCCAAGAACTTTGTAATCACATATCATTCAAACAAAAAATTCAATGAAGGTGGGGAGAGAGAGAGAGATCTAACCACTAACAACACTGAAAGAAGGAAGACCTTCCCATAGTGGCTAAATTCGTCGTCACCACCATAATCGTCGAGCTTCGTACAATCAATCTCAATTATATTAACGAGACCGATCAAGTTCTCCATGGTCGTCATCTCTATAAAACCCTATAAACGCTAATTTTTTATCCCCAAAATGTCATTCACAGAGAGAGAGAGAGAGAGATAGCCCTTGAAATTGTGAAGTTTGTGAAAAATGAAAGCAAGCTTTGTGAAAAACCTAATTTGGGAACTCTTGAAATTGCAAAGTATGTATTGAACCTGGAAACCCCAAGATTATCTTTTGAAGAGTGACTGCAACAGTTAGTTGAGTCTTGTTTTGAGTCCATTTGAGTTGAAGTCAAAAGAATTAGAATTACCATGGATACTTTACCAATTTACCAGGGTATAAGTTCGATTCAAGTGTACCACGGCTTTAATCTGTGGCAAATCTTAAAAATAGACTGTGGTAATTTTACAATTTTGGTATAGTGTTAGCAGTCTTCCACCCTATGCGACGATCTCAGGCGAATCCCATCCTTTTCTGGTAGCGCGTATTGGTCATGGTATCCATAAAGTTTTTCAAAATTTGCAGAAGAAAGAGAAGAGAATGAAACAGAAGAAGAACACACTGTATACTTACTCCCATAACCCATACTTAATAGCCTCATCTCATTTATTACTCCCTAACCACCAACATTTCTTTATTACACTCGTTTATTACCTCCCTCGAAAACCCAACAGTCAACTATTTAACTTTTGACTACAACTAGTTTTCTCAGCAAACGCCTCTCCACCTGTTTTCGAGCCCTTCGCTGAGAGGGGGCAAATGTAGCAGCCTACTCGCAGCCTTCTACCCCAGTCAAACACTCGAAGGCTACTTCGAAGCCTACTCGAATATCTCGAAGCCCTTCCAATCCTTAAACAAGTCTCCCAAGGATCACCTCGTAACAAAGCCTCGACTCTGAACAAGCCTCGAAGAAGAACTCCACTTCAACATCAAAAACACTTCAGCCATATCCGGACATGGTCAAAGTTTGACAAGACAGACAGCCAGCTCACTAGACAGGACGGCGAAGTTGTTGGTCCTTGCAGCTATAGTTATAGAGTATGGTGGTAGACCCTGCATTCCTGGCTTCAGTACCAACTCCGGGATATCGCTCGATATCCGGAGGATACCCGGATCGTACACTTGTAATCTGACCTAACCTTGGTGACTCAACTCATCCTATGTTCTATATATAGGTGAGATGGTGAACCAAGGAAAGGTTAGAAAATTTCCACCCAGACCCCACATTATTGACCTCCACGCAAGTAAATTATCTATTAGTTACTCGCATTTTAGGTTATATACTTGGACCCCTTTGATTGAAGATTAAAGCCCCGTGGTGTAAGAGCCGACTTCCCCTCCGAATGGAGTTAGGCCCCTACAATAAGTGGCTCTGGCATTCTTGAGACTAAAAGGCATGACCTTATAATAATATAAGCCATATTCTATAATGAAAACTATTTTCTCTTAGTCATCAGGTAGCATAGGTATCTAATTGTATCCTGATGGGGCATCCATAATGGACAGGAGTTCGTGTCCTGCTGTAGAATGGAGCTGATGGCTTATAATAGGAAGTGGAAAACTATCCTTTGGAGTATGTATGTTGAGGTCCGCAAAATCCACGCACACCTTGATTTTGCCGTTCTTCTTTGGGACTGCCACAATGTTTAAGATCCATTCTAGGTAATTGGCCTTTCTGATAATGCCAAATTCGATAAGTTTGTTAATCTCTTTATTTACTTCTTCTCGGAGTCTCGGTACTAAAATCCTCTGCTTTCGTTTAACCGCTTTCGCTTTATCCTTTATATAGAGCTTGTGGCAAGCTCGATTGGGATCGATACCCGACATTTCTTGAAATGTCCAAGCAAATAGGTCATTGTTGACTTTAAGGAACTGAATGAGGACATCTCGTTCTGCTAATGGAAAAAGAGTGCCAATGCATGTTCCTTACTTTTTGCCAAGGATTTTGACGTACTCTGTTATTTCTGCGCTTGGCAGATTGTTCTCTATAGAGTGTACTGTATAGTTTTTTGTAACTTTTCCTATTGTTCTCTGTTTTGCTGTAGCTCTGAGGACTCTAGAATGATGACGACAAAATATTCACATGCTCGAGCGAGCTTCTAGCTTCTTTTGATCTCGTATATGTTGCCATTCCACTCAAATCGCAGTGCCAAATAATAGGTGAATATAATGGCATGGATATTATGTAACCAATATCGCCCCATTATACCCAAATAATAGGACTTCGTATTGATAACTTAAAAGACAATGTTGAGTGTCACAAGTTCTGCCGTGATAGAAAGTATGATTTTTCCTACATGTTCTTCTTTTGATCCATTGAATCCACAAATATCAATGTCGTTGGGCTGTACTTTGTCGGCCAGCCCCATCTGATCAATCGTGCTTTGAAAAAGTAATTCAATAATACTCCCAGTATCTATAATCATCGTGTGAAGCACCATGTTTCACATTTTTAGCATGATCACCAAGGCATCATGGTGAGGATAGTTGATGTGAGGAACATCGTAGTTGTCGAAAGAAATTCTTGTTTGTTGAGAGTTAGAAACGGGAAGTAAACGAGCTTCTTTGTCTTTCATGGACAGGTTGTGACATTTGTTGACCCATTTTCTCCTAGATTTGTTTGGTTGGTTGACAATCTGAGTCACAACGAAGTGACATAGCGACATATGGTATAAGTGTTTCTCTCCTGCCAGCTCTTCAGTTTGTATGGTATCTGTAGGAAGTTTGTAAATCCCGTTCTTGTAGCTTTTGACGTCAACAATATACTCATGCATCCGTTCATCAACGAAGATATACTCTAACAATCTCTATAAGGCAAAATAGTCTTCTGTTTCATGATGTCTAACTTTGTGGTAGATGCAGTATGGTTTGTTCTTAATGGGTTGGAGATTTTGTGCATTGTAGAAGAAACAATCCTTCTGAAGTATAGGATAAATATTGGCTATGGTCACATTCATCTTGGGAAGGCAGGGCTTGGGCAAGTTATTTCCCTTTCGAGGTCGCTCGTAGTTAGATTTTGTCCATTTCTTATTTCTTCCCTAATCAGCAGTACGATTAAAGTTTTAGCTGGTTGACTGATCTCGAGC
The DNA here is from genome assembly GCA_014058105.1 of Kingdonia uniflora. Lineage (NCBI taxonomy): Eukaryota > Viridiplantae > Streptophyta > Magnoliopsida > Ranunculales > Circaeasteraceae > Kingdonia > Kingdonia uniflora. The sequence goes on along the minus strand of JACGCM010002066.1, from coordinate 216,135 downwards.
TGTTAATATTGGCTTCTGAGGTTTTCTGTCTGTCAGACACCATTCTTTCCAAGTCTATATAACCATTGATATTTTCTATCATGTCATCCAGAGTTGTTGGTTTGTTGAGGATGAGGTATTCCTTTGCCCTTCCATTGACAAGTAGCACATTGGTGAAAGCTGAAATTATAATCTTCTGGTCGAGTCGATATACTTTTTGAGCTAACTCTAAGTACTTCTTAGTGAATGTCTCGAGCTTCTCACCTGACATCTTCTTAAGGCTAAAATAGGAGTATAGATTCCCTTCTTTGTCTCTGTTGTACGAGTAATTCTTGACGAAGAGTTCTCATAGGTGTTTAAAAGTTGTGATGGATCCTTCAGGTAGCGTGTGGAACTATCGCAGAGGTTCGCCGGACAGGCTGGTTGGGAAGAGCCTCAAGAGAATGTGGTTGGATGTAGAATATAAATCCAAAGTTTTCTGAAACAGCGGGATCTGCTCCATTAGATCTGTTCCTTTGTATTTAAGGATATTTGAGGTATAGAACCCGGTGGGGACCTCACCATCCAATAGCTCCTGTACAATCGGTCTCTTCTGTAATCTGATGTGGATTTCTTTAGTCGAAGTCTGAGCTTCGAGCATTTCCTTGATCCATCTCTTGACATAATCCTGGGTCATGTATTGTCGAGCTACAATGGTCAGGCGGGTGATGCGTCCTTCTGCAGGATTGTGGTCACCACTCCCTTCACTTAGATGATCTTTTGCTAGGATACAAACTCTTTGAGGTGGATTTTCAATCTGTCTGACTCCCACTGGGCCGCCATCTACTTCCTGTTGGGCCTCCTGAATCAGGATGGGTTCCATTTCCTGTTGATGATGATTAGACTGAAGCGCACCTCCTTCGTGATTTCCTTTCAGAGAAGGTCCTATTTTGTCGTAAATTAAAATTCGCGAGCGTTCAGGTTGTACGGCTTTGTTCTTTTGGGCGGTAACCTGCTGACCATATAAAACCTTTAGTACATTTTGTAAACTCGCCAGCTGTTGCTCCAAAGCAGTACGTCTTTCTATTTAAGAATTTAAGGTGGCCCGCAGATCTGTTAGCGCGGTATTTTCTTCTGCTTGAACTATTGGCATGCTCTGACCTTGAGGCGACATTCTGAAAAGAGATGGTCAGCGGTTTTTGAGACAATGGGTTTGAGAACTTCTTTTCCCATTGACGGTGCCAAATGTAATAGCCTAATTCTAGGATCCGAACTTTGCCTTTATACCAGATGTAATCGGAACGCTAATAATAACTAACATAACAATTTAGTTTGAAGAACCTTTGAATAGGTTAAAAACCACGACCTCTCTTGAGGATTTTAGAAAGAGATAGATATTATTGAGATTGCTAATTATTATAATGGGCACTCTGAATCTATAGAGTTCTGGAGTAGAAATTCCTCTATATAGAATTACATGTCCTTAATTTGTAGGTCTCATCATATGATTATTTGACGACCATTAATATTTTTAATGGTGAACGTTACAAAGTATATGCAAGATTTTCTTTGACCAGAAACTGTAATGTCTTGACCTTTGTTGCTGTACAATGGCTCTATTGACGACTGTACGCTTGCGTAAATCAAATTATTGTTTTGGAGGTCAAAAGCGGTGACTCGAACTGAGGAATATTGAATATATCTTTAGTAGTATTGCCTGTATACTGACGTGTTCAAGGATTAAGCTTTGAGTCCGAGATAAGAAATAAGCTTTTAAAAGACGGTTCTGAACCAATAGTACGAGGAGCTTCATGGACGAGTGTCGTTGGTTGACAAATTCGTGCTGTATTTGCTTCTTGACGTTGCTGTCTTGAATGTTTTTGTGCAACGTACTCTGCTGGTGAGATCAAAAGTTCTTTTGTAGTTCGAAGATGAAGCATAAGTTTGAGTTATGGAATACTCCACTACAAGTGGCAACACTGACTGGAGAAGCCATGTGGAGTATGCGTACGCCTGACATGGAGGTAGTTCGAACTGGAGACAACTCGATTTAGGTAAGATCGAGGGGTAGGCCCCTACAGTTTCATTGAAGACGATGACGCTTTATTTATTGTTTTTCTCTCTAACTGCTGGGAGTTATTGGCCTCGCATGAGCCGTCCTCGATTTTAGAATCACGACATCCCTTCCACAATTAATGTAAGACATTTTGTACCTTTTTGATGAAAGTACCTTCCCATCTTTACCCCCAATCCTATATTTTAATATATTCTTATCTCTCCTACCAAAATCTCCCTCTGACCTCCCGACACTCACGATGACTTAACACTCATACGTAATCAAATTTTCCCTGTAATTGCACAAAAGAAAAAATCAAAGCTACCTGTATTTTCTATTCCTAATTCTATTACTTATAGAACTGCTGACGTCATTCCCAAAGCTATTACGTTTCAAATTCAAATCTTTTATTTGTTCACAATAGTCATAAACAACATTTGTAACAAAAGAGGACAAATTCAAAACATCATTCGAACTACATTTCAATTAGAGTTATTCAACCTCGTTCATTTCGTTTCCTCACATATAATTATACATAAAACATCCCAGATGTTCTGGTAAGCTACACCTAATCAGTTCAACCCAATCAATCCTCACATCTCCCTCCTCGATCTCTTCCTCAATAATTTTCCTCATGACCTCTTTTCGAGCTGCAGGCTCGAGAATCACTTCATAGAAAATCTTTGAGTAAAAATAACGTCCTATCTTAAGTTTCCTCACCTTCAAATCTAAGCCTTCAAACTATAATTCAGATTCAGGCAAGTCAGAATCATAATCTAACAAATCAAAAATCCTCTCCACACTTTTGCAATCTTTATCGCCAATCGTCCCTTAGCAGCATGACGAACTCTTTCAGAACGAGTCCTCACCATAGTATCTTTCTTTCTCCTCTTTAAATCACATTCCCCTCCCCATATTTATACAATTTCAAGATCATTTCAAATCCCTAAAATTCTGTATATATATTTTTATCTATTTTTCTATAACTGGATACCCTAAGATCGTGATAGAAAGTTATTTGAACTTATCTGTCCACATTGACCTCTTTGGATTCGTCCTATCTTATTCCAACCTATTCTTTATAATCTCTCCACCTATATGACATTTTCAAACAAACAACTCTATAAGCTCAAATTTTTTAATATCTACATATTCAATATCTGGAAAATATTCTTCCCTCTTGATTCTATTACTTGTTCAGTTCGAGACATATTTTCACATATCTGCATACTTACGTAAACACATTTTTCACATTGTTAACTTATATTTTTCACAGTTCGACTAAATAGAACTCAATTTTTTAGTTCAACTTCCAATATTACATTTTTATCCCCTAACATACATATCTATACTTTTTATATCCCGATCTCGATCACAAGAGCTAATTCTATCTATCAACACAAATTTTAAGTAAAACTTTTTCATTAGCTCAAATTTCTATTACAGATAATTTACAGATAACAAGTCTTTCAGATTCTGTAACAGTTCATTCTTAAAATCAGATAAGTTTTCAGTGATGTTTCACTTCAAGAATCTTTTGAAGCAAAGTTGGAACTGGAAATCACTGAAGATCCTTCTTTCTTCATACCATTTACTTCAATAAGAAGCTGAGGAAGCTAAGGTGTTAATGCTTGAACCAACCTTTCAAACAGAAGGCCTTCTTAGCGCCAATAGATAACAATTATGAAGGGGCAAGACTTCCAATATCTGTCTTCCTCCACCACTACCATCGTCTCCTCCTCTATAACCCCCACCAACTAAAAGTTAATAGAGATAAAAAGGAGTCCTACCTTAGAGTCCATTCCTTCATTGGATACCGATGATACTGCCTCGTAGATATACCAGACCCCACATCTATCTCCTCAACCTTGTCTTCATCAAGGATGTGAAGATACCTCCAACATTGCTTGCTTGTCAAAACAACGTAATAAAATCTCCACATATAGTAAAAGTCCTCCTTAGCTTCAGCCGCTTCGTCTTCTGGCATACCATAATATGCCAATGGTACAGAAATTGGGGTGGGCATCTCCACAGATTGATCCCCAAAATATCTCAACTTTAACCTCTGTATTTTGGCAGAGACTTTCTCTTCATACACCATTCGCCTGGTCTTCACCATTATCACTAAAGAATTACAAAGAATGCTATAATATAACGTACTTCGCCAGACTCTAGTATATGTACTATTTATATCAAACTCATACTTAATGCGCATGTACATTTCCAAAGTAGTCATCATTCAAAGCAGAGCAACTCTCGAAACCCCAAGCGTCAAATACATTAATCCTTTCCATCGTCATAAATGCCAGATACATCCCTCTATAAAAAAAGTATCGAGTACCCAACCAATCACATCACCATTAATACATTATTTCTTTTCAAACATCCAACACCACCAATACACAGGTTCTTTCTCAACCAAAGCCACTCGTGCCTTCAGTTCCGAGGGGGCGATTGTAAGAACTTATCCCTCGACCTAACCTAATTTGAACTACCCCCAAATTAAACTCACGTATTTCACACGTGACATAAACAGTCAGCATTACCACCTAGACCCCGAATTGATAAAGAACGTTGATCGAGCATAATAGAAGAATATGAAAAAGTCAAAGGCACCTATCTCCCATGAACTAAACAGTTACACAGTCAACCACCACTTACCTTATTATTTGGAGAACATGCTTCTGCATGATAACGAGATGCGGGTAAGGTTTATATAAAGAAAAAGATCCAGAAGAGACACAAATAAAGAAAAACTAGATTTTCTAGACTCAAATGCAAAAGTTTTTAGATTCTGAACACCACAAACTTTTTATTTACAAGATCAAATATTTATAGTTCGAGAGATCACTTGTAATAAGATATCAGCCTCATGAAATAAAAGTTACTGTTACTAAAACCCTCAACTCGAGGTCATGGTTTTTTACCTATTCAAAGGTTTTCCACGCTAAATTACCTGTGTCATGTCTTACTTTACATTAGTTTTTGTCATAGGTACATTTGGTGTAAGATCTAATTTCAAGCCATTTTGAGCTAAGGAATTAGGCCATTACAATATTGATAATGGGTTAGTGTTAGATCATGGGTAAATTATGGAATAGTGGAGATCAGAGGTAAATAATAGAGTAGTGGAGATCATTGTGAAAAAGGTTGTAAATAAAATGTGGTCATGGGATAAGTGGTAAATCATGTTTCCCCTAAATTAGAAAGTCATGGAGTAGTAATTTCAAATTTCCATTTTATGTATCAAAATCCACATCATGATTTGGATGTACGTAGCTTTATTTTGTTGCAATACTTGACAATCCAATAAATGGTATTACAATCTCTCCCTTTGTTTGTATGAGACAAAACCATCAAGCCCGAAAAAAAAGGACACATTACAGTTTATAATGATACGACAATTATTATTTCTTACAAACTCAAGAAGTAAAAAAAATTATGTCATCATGTTCTCTATCTTTTTGCCTCAACTGACGAGTTATAATACCTACAAATATAAACCATCTTTCAAAAGTATTATGAGAAGGATATTAGAACACAATTTTATTCATTATGACTCAAGAATTTAAGAAATACGGGACCCAACAGTAGAAATACTATTTACGTCCTTAATACTCTATTTGGAAATTTCCTTAGGTTCTTCGACAAGTTAATTTTGTTCTTATATGGGATCTTCTTCATGCTCTTCTTCAGACTCCTCTTCAGGTTCTTCTTCGGGTCCTTCTTCAAGCTCAATTTTAGGAACATATTCCCTAGGATATTAAAATGAGTATTTCTTAGATATCTCATTTGAGACATCTGCATATGAATTGGACATGGAAAAAAATGAGGCTCTAGGGAGAACCAGAAAGATAGTCATTAGGTAACGAACAAATTCATCAAAAGGTGGTATATGGCCAAGATAATGTTTTCAATCAGGAACAATCCTGACATTTACTATTGCCGAATTAGGATGAGAAAGTTGGGTACTTTAGGGACCTATCCCTTGATATAACCTAATTTAAACTATTTTCAGTTTAAACTACCTCTATATCAGACTCACGCATTCTATATGTGACACAAACAGTCAGCATTGACACCTACGCCATGAACTGATGAAGAACGTGAGTCGAGCACAACATAAAAGTATGAACAAGTCAAAGACGCCTATTCCTCATGAACTCAATAGTTACTTAGTCAAGCAGCACTTACCACATTGTTCGGAGAATGAGCTTCAGCATGATAGAAAACTGCGAACAAGGTCTATATAAAGAAAAAGTTCTAGAATAGATAAGGACTAAAAAAATATATGAGAAATCACCAAGAAAGCTATATTTTCTAGATTCTCAAAATATTAAACTTCTTATTTACAAGATCAAGTATTTTTAGTTCGAGAGATCACTTGTAATAAGATATCAGCCTCAAGCGATAAATGTCATTATTACTAAAGCCCTCAATTCGAGGTCGTGGTTTTTTTACATATTCAGAGGTTTTCCATGCTAAATTACCTGTATCATTTCTTATCTTACATTAGTCTTGTCACATGAACATTGGTGTAAAAGCCAATTCTGAGCCATATCGAGCTTACGGAATTAGGCTATTAAATTTGGCGCCGTCAGTGGGAAAGATGACATTTCTACGATATCCTAAGGCATACATTCACTATACTACCAGCTTCAATAATGGTCACTTCTAGATGACCAACAACTGGAATCCAACTCGATCATTCAGTTAATCTGGAACAACTTACAGAACTTCGGGCGTCGCTCCTCGCTGAAACAGAGAAGCGCACACTACCAAAAAAAGGGCCATTGGCAACACACACATATAGCTTTTGGAAATAAACTATGTCTGTTACACGTTTCCAATAGTCCAAGTCCATTGCAATATCTCTAAGTCTGTTGTGCTAAAGTTTTATTAAAATTAGACCCTGAATACTTTCATAGTTTTTTACGTCTTTCTCCCAAATTTCCCCACCAAAGCTTCCCTCTCTTTCTCAAAGATTTCCCCCTCAAAATCTCTTCTGTCCCACAATTCAATAATGAATTTGTTATGGATAACCTCCTGTTCCCCCACGTTTCTCTTAAAATTCTTTTTTTCCCAGGATTCTTTATATTTTGTGACATCTCTTTCTGCGACTACAGTCTCGTTGGTGGTTCTCGCACTCCTCTGTAATCAAAGGTATCCCCCTCTACCTCACCTTTTTCTTCTCTAAGTAGCAATCGAATTTATATTTGATAAATTTATAGTTAGGGTTCCAATTCAACTTATTTTATGAAATTAAAGGTTTTGGGTAGGCACTTATGGTTTTCAATTATAGGTTTTCAAGTTATAGGGTTTTGAAATTATTGGGGGTTTCTTCTATAAATTTTTATTTAAGGGTTTGCTTCAATAAATTTCAATTTAAAGGGCTTGCTTATTTGGATTTTGGTTTCCATATAATCACTACTTTATCATCCACACTAATACCTTCAAACTTATTAGCACATTTTGTTAGTTGTTGAGGGTTGTACAACACTTGGTAAACTGTTAGAACCGCAAGATTGTGTAGCACACATTCTCTCTGTGATAGTCAATTTTGATAGGTAAACACACAACAAATGCATATAATCTTTTATTTACTTTCTTGGTGTACTCGTGCAGTATTTCTTCTTTGTGTCATGTTAACTTATTGTACCATTTTATTTTTAAATAGGAATGAGGTTTGTGAAGCTGTTGGGCCCGAGCATTCCATGTATATTATCAATGTCAGTGAACCAGGTATACTATGTCAGATTGAGCAATATATCATGTGTCAAAAAGTGTGTCTTGTGTCATGATTACTAATTATACTCAAACTTTTACTATACATTGGTTCTTATTACATACTGAACAATTCACTCTTCTACATTACATTATCTTGTGCTTATTGCATCTATCTTAACCTCTATGGTCGATGTAGATAATGACCTTATATTGTCTATTACTTGTTATTTTTTTTTGAATTAAATTGATTGCATGTAAGTAAGCATTCTTACATACCATTTACTGAGATTGTACAACTACAAATTTCTGGTTGTAAAATAAAGTACAATATACATATGATATCAGAAGTACAATATTCTGCTAGGCATTCTCTGCATATTCTTGTGCCGTTTATATGTTTTTCCTTCTGATGGCCATCATTGCCTTTAGTTCGCCCGATTCCCAGCTTAGGCAAGCAATGATTCTGACCATCTAGCAACGCACATGCTTTACACCATTTTGTATAGTTCAGGATTTGATATAGGGGTGCGATTTAGAGTAATGATATGTAGACATTGAGGTTTTTTGATTTTTTTGCTTTTGTTCATTGTGTTTTATTTAAAAGGTTGTATCATTCTATGTATGTATTAATTGTATTATATTCTCTAATTTCTTTTTTCATGATATAGAGATTTGAATTAAAGCTTTGAATCAGGTACTTGTTTTATTTTTGTCGCCAATTTAACTATGGATTCTATTGCATCTAGCTTATACATCTCATTTATTCAATGTTGATTATAAATCATGTTTGTGATAAATGTTAAATTGAAAGGCAGGTAATTTGCAAAGTTATTGTCAATATTAGAGCCCAGAAATTGTCTTACCTATTTGCATAGTTATTTTCAATATTAGAACCCACAAATTGTCTTACCTATATTGGTTTGACCGCTCCACTAAATATTAGTTATATTGCTTAAATAGTAGACTTAGTAAGAAACCCATATTTAACGACCTCTATTTCTTATTTCTTCATTTTATGATATTATATTAACTTTACTCTTGAATTTGGACGCAGATAATGGGGCATAGATCTTTTGCTAATTTTGTCGTGCATCTAAATCTGGCTTCATCGCCAGATGTTGTAAATTCATTTATGCTCGAGTTTAATAAGATTGTCAGGCCTAAAGCTGATATGGTTACATCATCTCGTTTCTCTGATAACTCTCAGAAATCCAAAAATGAAAAGACTATTGAGGTTTTATGTGGATATACTCATAAGGTGTAAAGTTTGTGTACTTTCCACTGTTCCTTGTGATCGTAGATTCTTTTGCAATTCTTTTATTGCGCGTTCATATGTTTTTGGACTTAAAAGAAAATTAGGAATTTTAAGAGTCAAAGATGTGATCAAAGATATGAAGATCTAGAGCCATGGGATGAGACCTACTTCACAGGGATTATGAAGTCTTATGTCTACAATCTAGACTCCATGGTAAGCTACTTCACTATGCCCTTCTACTTTCTCACTAGTCACAATTTTGAAGCAGGAATTTATTTAGAACATGTTGAAGCGCATCCACTTTATTTAACTCTAACAGCAGTGATGAATGTTCTTGTTTCTTTGAGCAGGTTATATCATATTATTTTCCTTTATCACAATGTATTAAAGGGTTGAAAGTGTTGGTAAAGTCATTATTTGGTGCAAAATTTCATAGCATCCCTCTTGTGCCCAGTGAATCATGGCATGAGGATGTGCTTAAGATGTCACTTCACCATCCCGAAGAGGTATGTGTATTTCTTTATTGAAGTCTTATTCGTTATTGTATCAAGAACTCACGGTAGGTTATTGAATATGAGTTTGTTCATTCAAGGTGATTTGGGAGATCTGTACCTTGATTTTTACTCGAGGAAAGGCAAGTATCCAGGCTGTGCATATTTTGAAATTAAAGGTAAACATCGGCTATTTGAGACCAAATGACAACTTCCTGTACGTTCATAACCTCTGTGGAGCTTTATCACGTGTATGATTATGATCTTATTTCTTATAATTGTTATAGTATTTGAATACTAAGTTATCTTTCTATTAATTTATTATGCAATTTGCAATACTTTTTGTACGTAGGCTCAGTTTGCAGTATCATCATATGTTCTTTTAACGAAGGCAACCAAAATTTGTGTATTAGGATAATTCTCCAATGTTTCTGCCCTTGTAGCGGACTAAAATTTAAAGCAGTTAATGCACCTCTTATCTACTTTATACAGAGCTATTCTTGTTGTTGAATGGTATTTTAGCGTTCCTTAGACATATTATGGAGTTAAAAGGATTTGAGTGAGAACTGAAATTTTGGGTTTTGGGTTGTAATATGGTGTTTGCATTTGTTGATATTGTAGATTGTATCCCTTGTCTGCAATATTTCAGCTCCTTTTGATTCATCAACTGCAAGGCTTAAGAATTGGGAAGTATAAACTCTTCTCCATGAATTTGGGCATGCTCTTCATTCTTTGTTTTCGAGAATGGTACTTGTCTTTGTAATATTCGCTGTCAAATCTTGCAAGAACATTGGGCTTTGTTCTGCTACTAAAATTTTTCTTTTCGACTTTTGTAGGATTACCAACATTTTTTAGAAACCAGACTAACTTTTGGTTTAGCTGAAACGCCGTCCAATCTATTCGAGTGAGTTTTGCACTTCAAATATTTATGGGCAGTTTAGCTACTAAAGTACATGGTTGTTAGTTTATCTAAGCTCAAGAATTCAAAATTATTTTCACAATACTATAACAACTATATTTTAAATGTAACTTAACCGCCCTTCTCTGACGATATTAGGTCAATGTATAAGGTAAAGTCTTTGTTTAAGCCTTATAATATTAATTCTGGTGATATCCAGGTACTATGCATGGGATTACTGGTTTTTGAGGATATTTGCTAAACACTACTTGACAAGTAATATAATACTTAAGGAAGTGGTGGAGTCAATGAAAGGTGCTAGAAATCTTTGGCTGAAAGGTAAGATCTTATTTTGATTCTTGGCTACGTTGGTAAAGTAGTTTCTATCACCTCAGTTTCTTCTTTCAGAACCTCCAAGGGATCTTTACAATTCTAGCCAATATAAGCAGAATATGGCACTCTCTATATAAAGATATATTGAAGCCACTCCCCTAGTCTTGGAGGAAGTTAGAGTAAACAATACAACAGGGTGGGTAGAGGTCCGCCATTTAGTTGAAATAAACATTGTGCTCACCATGGTTTGCCTTTCTATCATTTCTTAATAAAAGAGACCATCAAACATTCTAATTGACATGCACATTTAGACTTAGCTTACAAAGGGAAACCCTAACCACTTCCTTTTCTGTCCCCTTAGCCACAATAGGCTTTGCTCTTGGGGGCATAAACACACGTCAACCAAGTTATATTTCTACTATCCAGAATAACATTCATCTCTTACAATTTTAACATATCTGACTAGTGGGTCTGGCTAGCCACATCTAGAAGCCAACTAGAATGCTTCCCTACCGTATTATGTAATTGAAAGGGGAATATTTCTTCAATTAATGTCATTAATGAGGTGTAAGATCTGTTTTGGCTTTAAAACGGCCTTTTGTGTGATTAACTTTAATCCCTACCCAAAACTTTCGGTAAGGTTTTGTAAAAAACTTTAAATAATGATGTGTTCATGGAAATGTCTTTTTGACCTTGGCCGTAACTCAATATGGCAATCCATCTTTAATTGAAATTTATAGGCAACGTCTATTATTTTCTGCTTTTATGCCAAAATGATTTTAAATTTTGCATTTCTCATTCTGGCACGGAGCATTTGGATTTTAAATACTAAAACTGATCATAACTTGAAGTTTCGGAGAAACAGTGATATGTTCTCATGATTATCCTGGATTCGTTGTAAACCGGATTATGATGCCAATGATCAATGAAGCATTTCTTATTATGTACACTGGGGTGGCAGCGAAAGAGGATATTGATGTTGGGATGAAAATTGGCACAAATCAACCAATGGGTCCTTTAGAGCTTGCAAATTTCATTGGGCTTGACGTTTATTTATCCATAATGAAGGTTCTTCATACCGATCTTGAGGACAATTAATACTGTCCATGTCCTCTTCTTTTGCAATATGTTGATGTTGGCCGCCTGGGATTGGCGTATACACATATGGTAAAGTCTAAGATAAATCTCGACTTTGAGCTTTTCTTTTTATCTCGAGTAGATGGATATAATTCTAGATTTGCGTCGATACAATCTGAAACTTTACCAGGGTATTAGGATTTTATTTTAACCTTGTAATAAGAAGATATACTTTTAATATAATATTTAACTTATGGTAGTTTCCATCTGTACTTGTTTATGCTTTGTCTATGCTTTGTCTACTTCTTTACTTGAAGCTAACACTGAGTTCTTTAATGATTCTTAGGTCACGGACACTGTTGTTCATGTTGCCCATTGAGAGTATTGTTGTGTCTTCAATGGCAAAAAGAAGAGGGAAATACTTTGTACATCATAGGTATGTAGTTGTTTCATACCTTCTCGAATATTGTAGCTTCATACTATATGCATAAAAGTTCACCTAGTTCAACAAGGATTTGTTATTTGGCATTGCAGTTCAGATCGATGATCATTGATTCAGCCTCCATTACAAGGACAAAGGAGCCAAGTTAAATGGTTTTTTAGCTATTAGTTATAGCCTAATTAGAGGTAGAGAATATGATACAGTCTTTTCTATTAATTGTTGGATGAAGGTATTGAGATATTAATAAAGTTACCTGAATGTACTTTTTGTGTAATAATAATACAAGTTTATGTGATATTTTTTGTTGATATTTCATTACTATTATTATTAAATGAAAAAATAGCTTGTAATGAATAATGGCCGTTGCCAAAGACATCTTATTAGTAACATAAAATAACTTCAGCAGCAGAGCTTAAGTATTGTTATTGGCGGTGTTGCCAAACCTCGTGCAATGGAAAAAACTTATTGCTAAAAGTCTAATAACGGCAATGGACTTTATCTGTCGCAGAAACATTACTTTCGGTAATGGACTTTCTTTGTTCCAGCTCCATCCGCAACACCCCCTACGGCAATACTTATGTAATAGACATAGTCCGTTGTGAAAGGGCTTTTACAACGGATATAGTCCGTTGCTAAAACCCATTTTTTTGGTAGTGGCAATGAGCTCGAATGCCAGTTAACTCTTAACTAAGAGCTCCATGAGAAGGAGCTCAAAGTCGAGCAATAAGGTCATTTGACAGCGTTCAAACGACATGAAGACTAGATGATAACCATATATACTACATTACAACCTCTACAAGATACTCAACAGGCTTCTCCAACAAGGGGTCGCGATCAATTGCCAAAAACCTCATAGGTTTCTGCGTGGGACAGAATGGGACCTCGAGGAGCCACCAACAAAGTTATTTCCTAAAAAATTTAACACGAGCATCAACCTTCCATTCATTTGGGTGGTGAAGTTTAGCCTAAAATCAGCAGAGGTCACCAATTTTTCAAACATCAGGTGGAAGAATAGCGGCCTCAACATCGAATTTCAGCCCATTATCTTTTGAGTGAGGGTATCAGTACTCACAATCCTCAACCTCCTCGCCAAGCCACTCAACCGACACGTCAATATGTTGCACAAGAACATATGGAGATCAGCGTATCAAGGAGTTGATCGAAGCCCAAGTTTTGGGCACTACAGACGACCTTACAAAGTTACAGGGGAGTCCAATTTCCAAAGAACTATTCGATATGGAAATACCGAGAGATTTCCATACTCTAAAAATTCGTAAATACAAAGACACTGATCCAAAAGAGTATATTCAACAATACCATGATTCATTGTGGCTATATTCCAATCTCAACCACATCCTCTGCCATTTGTTTGTAATAAGTCATCAGGAAGAACCGTACCGGTGGTTCCACTCTTTACCTGAAGATTCCATACTCACATTCGATCAGCTGCAGAAATAATTCATTAAGACGTATGCTCATAACAGAGACAAAGAGGAGAATTTATATTTTCCTATTAGTCTTAAACAGTCACATGGAGAGAAGCTCGAGGCTTTTACAAAGAAGTTTTTGGAGCTCGCACATAAAGTAGAAAATCTCAATCAGAAAACAGTTGTTACTGCTTTCACCAACGCGCCCCAGCTAGACTGTAAGGCTAAAAAACACCTCTTCCTCAACAAATCGGTGACCTTGGAAGATATGATCACCAAGGTCGATGGTTATGTCGACCTAGAAAGGATGATGTTCAAAAAACATAAATCTACTAAATCCTTCCTAACCACCAAAGGTCCACCTATAGAATGAAGCATTGATGCGAATGAGGATCAAGGTGATCAAAAGTGCTCTAAGGGAAACACTGGCAACCCTCAGAAATGTGATTCACTACCCAAACTGGTCCCCCCAAAGATGAATGTTCAGATCTCCAAAAAAATTTCTATCTTCTCCAAGGATAAGCTATACCGTCCTTCTCAACCATTAGAACCAATCGAAAACCGCACGTACTGGATACGTCATAAGGTAAACCATCAATCTATTGACAACTGCTATGCTTTACAGAGGTTCTTAGAATTCATTTTCAAGGAGGGACAGATGTTTAAATACATTATTGACCTAGAATCATACAAGGACGATAGCTATAAGAAGCAGCTTGAAGTAGTCCAGGTCGAAGATAAAGCTGAGGAGAAGCATTTCTACAATATGTATCACAGTAACATGATCGAAATCTATCAGATCACCAACTCCTGCCGATTCAAGCGTAGGAGACTGTCAAAATACTGCGATCTCACACCTCAAGATAAAGAAGCCAAACTTCTACCTTAGTCGAGCAATCGCCGGCTTGGAATCTCTATTGAAGATTGCGAGAATAGCCATGTAAAATTTTTACATCATGATACATTAGTCATAATGCTCAATATAAAGAAGTTTGTCATGCACACAATGATGATCAATACTTGAAGTGGTATAAAGATTCTCTTTCAGAGTACAATTGACCAAATAGGATTTGCCGATCAAGTTATTCCAAGCGACATCAATATCAGTGGATTCAATGGTTCTAAAGAAGAACGAGTAGGCAAGATCATGTTACCTATTACCGCTGGACCAGCCACCCTCGATATCATATTCTACAACATCAATGCCAAATCTCGGTATCTCTAGAGTATGGGCCACTACTGGATTCACAAGATGGAAGCGATTGCTTCCACCTATCATCAAACACTTCGCTTCAAGCACAATGATGGTATTTGAGAAATCAAAGGTAGTCAAAAGCTTCTTCGAGCTTACAAAAATTATGTTTCTGCCATTCTAGATACTTCAGAGAGATAAACTGCATAGCAATAACAGAAAGCTGGTCACCTTGATGATCAGCCTTTAACAGAAGAGCTTATAGAATATATCAACATTGATAAACCTAGTAGAGGTACTTTTATCTGTACTAAACTGGTCAAACACGATAAGGATGCTCTCATTCAATTCTTACGACTGAATCGAGACGTTTTTGCATAGACTATCGAAGAAATACCTGGGGTCATATCGACCAAGGCATGTCACAAATTGGCCATCAACATCAGCGCCACGACGGTCAAGCATAAATAGTGACGACTATCACCTCACCTTCGAGATGAGGTTAACATGAAGATTGAGATATTGATCAAAGTGGGATTCATTCAAGAAGCAAAATATCTAGATTAGATACCCAACATCACCGTTGTCTCAAAGAAGAATTGAAAAGTCTGAGTTTGTGTAGATTTTATAGATCTAAACAAACACACTCCAAAAGACAGTTTCTCTCTTCCCAACATCTATCAAATCCTTAATTCCAAAACAGGTCATGAACTTTTATCTATGATTGATGTTGCTTCAGGATACAATCAGATTAAGAAGATCATGAAAAAACTACTTTTATTACTGAAAGAAGACTTTATTATTATAAAGTCATGCCCTTCGGACTCAAAAATACATACGCGACTTATCAACGGTTGATGACTACTATGTTCAAAACACATCTTAAGAATATCTTAGAAGTCTACATTGAAGATCTCTTGTGCAAGAGCATACAGTCTGTCAACCGCATAACAGATCCCAACACAATCTTCAACATTCTTCGATCTTACCAGATGTAACTCAACCCTGATAGGTGTCAATTCGGAGTATATCCAGGCCGATTCCTCAACCATCTCATCAAAAAAAAGGGGTTGAGGCCGATCCATATCAAATTCGAGCTCTCCTCAACATGCCATCTCCAAAGACAACGAAAGACGTACAAAAACTTGCCAGCAAGATTACCGCTATCTACCGATTCATTTCAAAATCTTCAGATCGCTGTCATTGACTATTCCTACTACTCCGTGGTTGTATCAAGCGAGGAAAAGTTCAGCTAAATATAGGGATCCCATAGATATTAGAATATGAGGTAACTTTTTAGGATCTCAAAACCTATTTGGGGAAGTCTCCCATAATGAGCACCCCAGTAGATAATGAGAAACTAATCATCTACATCGCGGTTACAAATACTTCTATCAGCTTAGTTCTTATTCGACTTGAAGGAAAGATTGAGAAGCTAGTCTACTTCATCAATAAAACCCTCACTCCTACAGAAATGAGGTACTCTAAAATCAAGAGACTCCTTCTAACTCTTGTTTACACTTTATAAAAACTTAAGCACTACTTCCAAGCTTATTAAGTCAAAGTCATGACGAACTACCCACTTTGGGAGGTTTTGTCCAAGAAAGAAAAATCAAGGAGAGAACAACAGTTGTCAGTCAGTTTGGGAGAACATAATATCAAGTTCGAACAACGCCATTCTGAAAAGGGTAAGACAATTACCGATTTTCTTGCGGATTTTCCAAGAGTGGGAGGAGCACAATCCTGACCTTGCAGAAGAAATTTTAGAAGATCCGCCCACCAAAGCATTTGACGAGCAAGCTAAATAAATTATAAGGAAAGGGTGGAGTCTTCTTACAGATGGTTCAGCAGGATCCGTAGGGTCAAGAATTGGAATCGTATTGATTACCCCTTCCAATAATAGAATTGAAAAATTAATCCAATTGGATTTTGAAGCCTCTGACAATGTCACTGAATATGAAGCTCTCATTCATGGGCTCAACCTCACACTTGATCTCAGCGTCCCAAAACTCTCAGTCTACATAGATTCACTACTCTGAGCAGTACAAGAAGAATGGCAAGATAATCAAATATGTAACCCTCATTGCAGATAGGATGAGTCAGCTCATGAAGCAACTCCCGATTATCTTCCTTGAGGTAAAAAGTATCATGCCAATTCCTTGGCTTATCTAACCGGGGTCTTGGGTACAAAACTAGATATCTCTAGATCCAAGTGATATCAACCCCTAACATTGATCATATTTTTGTTTGTACGATCAGCACTGGGAAAAAAAAGAGGAGGACGACGATTGGCGAAAGCCCTTTCTTGTTTACCTTGGCATCGACAATGAATGCAAAGGACCCTTTCTAGCAGATTCAAAGGAGCGCCGACAGCTGATCGACAACTCAAAGCCCTACACAAATCAAAATAGTTTTTTATATCGCCGTTCAGTCACGCGACGTTAACTCAAGTGCCTCTCTATAAAGAAAGCAGACGAGATGCTCTACGATTTACATGAAGTGACTTGTGGGTCCCAGGCCGTAGGTCGATCATTCGCAAACAGAGCCATTACACAAGGAATATTTTGGCAAGGCTTGCACAAGCAAGCAAAAGAGTACTCACACAAATGTGATATATGTCAACGACATGGACAAAAGATACGTGCCCCTGCCCTCAAACTACATGCAAGCAAAGTGTTTTGGCCATTCAAAAGATGGGCACTCGATCTTGTCAGTAAATTTCCTAATTCCCCAGGTAACTGCCGATACCTACTTATAGCTACATATTATTTTATAAAATGGGTAGAAGTAGTTGTACTCTGTCGAACTAAAGAAGAAGAGGTCATCTCTTTAATTCGGGAACACATCATTACTCGATTTGGATGCCCCCACCTAATTCGTATCGATAATGGGCCACAATTCGTTGGAGAAAAACTTGTAGCTTTCCCCAACAAACACAATATCATCCACTCACCATCCAATCCCTACTACCCTTAAGGCAATGGCTAAGCCGAAATAACCAACAAAACCATCGTGGATGGACTTAAGAAACGGCTTCACTCACTAAAAAAAGGAATCTGGGTACGAGAACTTCCTCATGTCTTATGGGCATATAGTGCCAATCCACGCCAACCAACCAGCTGTACCCCATTCCTCCTCACCTATGACACCAAAGCCGTCATTCAAATAAAATGTCATCAACCAGTCAAAGTTCACGAGCTAACTGATGAAGAAAATAAGTTTGAATTAACCTGCAACCTCAATTGGATTGATGAGACTAGGAAATATGCTATTGCTAACCTAGGTCGATATCACCATATGCTAGCCAGTTTGTACAACAAACGAGTCAAAAGTTGGACTTTCCAAATTAACGATTTCATCCTCAGAGAAATCCCTTAACACAAAATATAGACAAATGTAAGGAAACTAATAAAAAATTGGGAGGGTCAATTCCTAATCACTGGTCTCACTGGCCAGGGACCATATTACCTCATGACCAAAGAGAGAGTCTATATCTTAAAACCTTGGAATACTAGGCGACTGAAACGGTACTATCGTTAAGTCCCTCACTACTCCATTTCCAATTCTTGTTTTTTCCATTCTAAAAGTGAGATTTTCATCTTCATACAATGTACATCTTATTCTATTCAATAAAAACTTTCAATTTTTTTCCACACGGCTCTCTACTTATGTAGACAATTAATAGATTAAAGCAAATGTAATACTAGCTTTCAATCGACCTCTATTCTAGTTAAAACAAATGTAAAACAAGCTTTGATCGACTTTATCATACTCTGCAATTAAAATAAAGGTAATACTAGTTTTTAATCAAATAACTTTACCAGACATAAGATAAAGTAAATGTAAAACTAGCTTTCATCTCTTAATATGGCTGCGACAATTATACTCTACGATGAAAACAAAGGTAATACTGGCTTTCAATCAAAGAATCTACCAGACATAAGATAAAAGCATAGGTAAAACTAGTTTTTATCTCACAATATGACTGCAACAATTATACTTTGCAATTAAAATGAAGATAATACTAGTTTTCATGCAAATAACTCTACCAGACATACGATAAAGCAAAGGTAAAACTAGCTTTCATATCACAATATGGCTACAAAAATTATGCTCTATGATTAAAATGAAGGTAATAATAGTTTTCAATTAAAGAACTCTACCAGACATAAAATAAAGTAAAGGTAAAACTAGCTTTCATCCCTCAATATGTCTACGACAGATACATTTTCAGGTTACATATACAACAACTAATATAGATTTTTTTCTGCTGTTAGGAGGTCAGCTACGCTTTCCCCTACAATATGAGGACGATCAGCCATAAATTTACGAGCTTGAGTAGCCACAGTGACCATGCCTTGCTCTACGAAGTCAGCAGGTCGAGAACCAAGCTTCATTTCCACAGAGTACATGCAGTTTCCTCATTCTATATCTACTTTGCAAATACATCCTCTATCTGAGAAATAGTCGTGCAAGGTATCTTTCTCTAGCTCAAGTCCTTTCACCTCCTCAGCAAATTAGGTGATCACTGCAATTATCATCTCTGAGCGCGATGCCTCCGGCATGACCATCTTAGAAAGATTCTCACTTACCGTTTGAAGGCACTCTTTCAACCT
The DNA here is from genome assembly GCA_014058105.1 of Kingdonia uniflora. NCBI lineage: Eukaryota > Viridiplantae > Streptophyta > Magnoliopsida > Ranunculales > Circaeasteraceae > Kingdonia > Kingdonia uniflora. Next base: position 196,663 of record JACGCM010002066.1, on the reverse strand, counting down.
CTTAAACCTTACCTCTTGGCATTCCATTTAACTATCAACGTGGGACATAAATTCGATGTTCTCCTTCACATTTTTATCAAATTTAGCTGATTCAGCCTGATTTACAACTCTCAATTCCGCCACCTGTGCACAAAGTTCCTCGAGTTCCCGATCAAAATATTCCCTAATAGGAGATTTCTTTAACGATTCATTTTTTTTCTTTATCAAAATCTTCCTGAACTTTTCATTTCCTTTTTGCACGTGACCTTAAGTTCGAGCCACATTTCCCATCAGCTCTCTGATTCGAGCTGATAGGCTAATAACATCCCCTTGAACAATGGATACCCTGACATCACCTTTATTCTTCCTTGAGCGCTTTCCAACCTTTAGATTTTTGGCACATGAATTGGCTTGAGTCAAATCGGTCTTCAACTATGCCACCCTCTCATTCAACTCATCATATTTCTTTTGTACTAACTGAAACTCTATTTCAATAGCAGGTAAAGCTGCAGTCAACTGCCCAACCGTAATTTTGGAGTTAGATAAGTCATTTCGAGCTTTCTTCAGCTTGTTATCTTTCTCAGTCATTTTATTCTTCAACCGCTCCATTTTGCCTCTGGAATTCCCTAAATAAGCCTGAGTCTGCTCTTCTTTATTCGTTTTACTTGTTATTTAGTCCTTAAGACAGGCAACAAACAGATATAACTCTTTCTCTGACATTTCAAATACCTGTATACAATATCGAGCCATGTCGGCCTCCTTCCTCTTTTCCATCAAGGCATTATTCTAGTTTTTGAGCTTCGCTGCCTTTTCTTTTTTTCCGCGAGCTCTTTTTGCCCTTTACTAATTTCAACATCCTTTTCTTCAATTTTTTGAGTAAGGTCATCAACAGTTTAAGTTGCTTTGACAAACTTGAAATTTACCTTTACATGCTGATCTTCCCTATCTTTGTTTGCCTCTCTCATTCTACCAAACTCAGCTGTAAACTCTTGGTTATATTGGCGAGTCTCTTCTTCGCTCAAATGAGCTGACTCCAATTCAACCTGCATATCACCGATACAATATGTCAAGTTCGACTCAGAACACTTACTCAATTTTTAACCCTTCATAATCACAAAATCATAGAGTCAACATTCTACTCTACATTATCATTCCCTTTCTCTAGATGCTCATTATCATCCCCTTGGTTGTCTTGCACCGTTTGGGGAGAGATACTGTCTAACACGTTTACGACCCCAACTGCGACATCTTCGGCCTCATCATCTTCCTCATCCTCAACATAGGTGTCCACCATATAGTTATTTGCCTCAGTTTTGGAGTACCCAATTTTTAGAAGTTGACACCCAAGTTTATCACGCTAGATTACCACCTCCCCCAAATTCATTCCTACTTCCACTGTCAGCTCATTGATCTCCACCTCTTGGGAAAACCTCAAGGAGTCCAGTCACTTCCCCTCCCTAGCCAATTCAGCTTTCAAATGAGCTACCTTCTTTTCGAGCTCAACTTTCCCCTTCTTAAGCTTGGCTTTCTCCTCCATCACCCCGAGGTACCCTTCATCAAATGAGTAGCCTAAAAACACACAACAAACATCGACCACATTGTTTGTTCAAATCATCGTACATAATTTAGCATATGCTCAAAGCCTCAAAACTTACCATTTTACTCATTTGCTCCTCACCATTACGATCTGCAAGCTTCGCCCTATCCTCCACCACTTTTAACTTGTCTCCTTCACTAAGTTGATCCTCTGAGGCCTTCCCCCCAGTCAGTTAGGAAGAAGGGTCGACCCTTCCCTTTTTTGTCCCTCCTTCAACCTCACCTCTCCCTGTGGTTCCAAAGGTCGTGCCACACTACAACATCCTCTTCTTTGGAAATGCCCAAGCCAACTTGCTCGATGTGGAAGATTTAGGCACATCTGCGAAATCTGCTTCAGAGGCCTTTGGCAAAACGACATGTCTCTCTCCATCATCTCCCCCCTTCTTGTGGCCACCAACACCTGTCATTAGCCTTGTTGCTTGTGACGTTTGAACTTTCTCAGACGTACTGTTAGTTTGTTTCTTTCTACTAATACCGAGTTCATTCAGCACAGCCTCAAGCTCAGTCCCTTTCTGAGCAATAGTGTCTAACAGGGACTTCATCCTCTTCACCTTCGATGTAGGATTTATCAATCAACAAAAAAGCAACATGTGATTTCCACATTTTAATGTTATACATTACTATACTTACTTTGTTTTAAAGTTTAACACAGAAGTGCCATGGGTTCTTCATCGTCTCTCTGAAGGCAATCACCCTTCACCCATATACCATTATCATTCCACATTCGACTTGCTGAATCCAGATTAATGAAAAGAGGTCGAGTCGAACTCGTGAAAAAGTATGCCTCTCTACTTACAAAATAGTTTTTCACTCCATAAGACTGTAAAACATCATCAAGAGATATCCTCCTCTCAACCTCATCCTCCTTCCAAAACTTATTCAAAAATTTAAAGACATTTATTACCTCCCACATGTTTCCGTTCAACTGAACAGGGCATACCCCCATGTTATTCATAATCCCTTTCGTAAGATTTCTAAGGGGTAGACTCAACCCATACTCTAATTAGGATAGGTAACACAATAAACCCTCTTCCAGTACGCCATAGACATTTTCATCACACTATTCCAAGGAGATTGACTTGTCTAACCCCCTATCAAGTTTTTCCTTCTCTACATCAGTCAACAAAATGAAATATTCCTCCCCAGATCCTACAATACAGCTTCTAAACTACCTACCGGCATGTTCAACAAAATTACCCCTTCCTCCCCCTACAGAAGCTTTGGCTTTGGAAAACTCTCTAAACACATTAGAATTCGGAGGATAGGATACCAATTTTCTAGGGAAATCTAGAAATTAAACAACTCCTATTTCATCCTCCTTATCAGATATTACAATCTCAGACTCAACCGATCGACCAGAGGTCAACGCCTCATTAATAGGTGAAGTCCATATCTATTACAACTCAACAGATGAGGTTTAATCCTACACAAAACTCCTTACTCTCAACCTACATATATGTTCGGGTATTCCGTCATTATCTTTTACATATACATCACTCATATACATATATCTTTCATATCTCATTTTCCGAATATACCAAACAGATCTTCATAAGTTGCTATAAATAGTAATTTTTAGATTTTTACATACCACAGAAAAGATTTTCGAAAGAAACACATTCACAGTATCATAAAATCATTTACTAACCTTCTATGTCTGAATATGAATTTGACACGGCGTTAAATCCTTACCTCACAATACTGCTATATAACCACATTAGTGACTCAGTCTTTGCAACTCTCTCTCGCTTTGATTGTGGATCACTATCGAGTAAAGTTTCACAAAATTCTCTACTATTTTTTCCTTATCCGCTCTCACTGCTCTTCAAGTAAGATTATTTTAATTTTTTTTCACTAATTGTAGGTAGTTATTGGGCCTCTCACGAGCCGTCCTCAGCTTTAGAACTGAAGCATCCATTCTACAATTAATGTCAGCCGTCTTGCACCTTTTCAATGAAGATACCTTCCCATCATTGCCCCCTACCCTACATTTTAATATATTTTCATCTCTTTTTTCCAAATCTCCCACTGATCTCCCCCCCGCTAATGATGACTCAACACTTATACGTAATCAAACTTTCTCTGCTATTTAACCAAAGATAAAATCAAAAGCAGTATGCTTTTTCAATATTTTTCTTCTTCTACTTTAAAGAAGTGCTGACATCATTTCCAAAGCGATCAACATTTTAAAAATATTCAAGTTCGTTCTTCACAATAGTCAAAAACAACATTTGCAAAAATAGAGGATATATTAAGACTTTATTCTCATTACATTTCTTTGACAATTATTTAAACTCATACAATTCACTCCCTTACATATAATTACACCTAAAACATCCCTGATGCCCTGGGGAACCATACATGATCAGTCACCCCCAGCAATCCTCACATCTTCCAACTCGATCTCTTCTTCAACAATTTGTCTCACAACCTCTTTTCGAGCTGAAGGCTCCACAATTACTTCCTGAAATAGCTTCTCATAGAACCAACATATGTACTCAAGTTCCCAACTCATTTAATCTAAATCTTCAAACTGGTACTCAGTCACTAGCAGGTCAGCATTATAGTCTAAGAATCCAAAAATCTTCTCTCGCACTTCCGCTATCTTTATCGTCAACCGTCCCTCAGCAGCATAACGAATTCTCTCAGATCGAGTCCATACCATTTATATTTATCCACCTGTTTAAAGGCTCAATTTTCTCTATTTATGATTACTCCAGATCCCCTACAATCTGAAATTATATTTTATTCTTTTACAACAGAAAACCCTAGTATCTTGAGGAAAATTATTTGAACTTATCTATCCAAATCGACCTCAATGAATTTGATCTATTCCATCTTGAATTTATGTTTTTCCAAATCCAATATTCTGGAAAGACATTCTTGAGCTCGAATTCTCAATTTTTATTTATCCAAAAACTTTTGCAGTTATATCTTTCCCTCAATAATTCTAAGTCATTTAGTTCAAATACGAATTCTTACATATCTTTTAGGTTAGAAACATATTTTTACAGCTCGATTACTATAATATATTTTGTAGTTCCAATCTCATACATTACATTTCATTCTCTATTCCTAAATCTTTGAATTATTCATAGTCGATTTCAAGAGTTAGTCTATATATCAACACAGAGTTTGATTAACAAATTTTATTAAATCCCGAATATAAATTATAGGTACTTTACAGATATCGAATCTTTCAGGTACTTTTCAGATAACGAGCCTTTCAAGCACTCCGATATCTGGTACTTTACAGATAACAAGTCTTTCAGGTACTTTACAAATAACAAGTCTTTCAGGTACTCTGAAGTAACAAATCCTTCAGTTCACCAGACTTCAGTAATGCTTTACTCAAAGAATCCTCTGAAGAAAAATGGGCATTGGATGTCACCAGATGCCCTTCTCCCTTCCCACCAGATTACTCTGACCAGAAACTGGGTTTGGAGGAAGTCTGGGCATGAAAATAGAAAGAGTCATTGCTTGAACAACCTCTTCAGACATAAGTTCTTCTTAGAGCCAAGAACCAATGATGGTGCGGAAGCCGACTTCCATTATCCGTTTCTCTTCTCTACTACCACCATCGCCTCCTCTATAACTACCACCATCGAAGAGTTGGTATAGATGAAGAGGGCCCGACCTTAGAATCCAATCCTGCGTAAAATATTGGTGAAACTACCCTACAGTTATGCTAACCCCCGCATATGTCTCCTCAGCCTTATCTTCAGTAAGGATGCGGAGACACCTCCAACGTTGCTCGCCTGTTAAGACAACGCGATAAAATTTCCACATGCAGTACAAATCTTCTTCAGCTTCAGCCGCTTCTTCTTCTGACATACCCTGATACGTTGGTGAAATGGGAATAGGAGTGGGCATCTACAAGGACTGATCACTGAAATATCTCAACTTCAACTTCTGCATCTCAACAGAAACTCTCTCTTCATAAACTATTATCTGGGTCTGCACTATTGTCAACCTAGACATCCAGAGAAATTTTCAACAAACAACATACTTGGCCACAATCCTCAGTATAGGTACTATTTATATAGCCCTAATATTTAATGTACAGGTACGTTTCCCAAGCATCATCATTTAAGGCAGACAAAACTCCCAATACCCCAAGCGTCGCGTACATCAATATTCCCATCATCATTCAATGCACGATATCCCCCCCAAAAAATATACACATTTTTCATGCAGTCAAATACTTCCTTCAGTCAGTATTGACACCTATGGCACGAACTGATGAAGAACGTGAGTCGAGCACAATATAAAAACATGAACAAGTCAAAGATGCATATCTTTCATGAACTCAACAATTACTCAGTCAAGCACCACTTGCCACATTGTTCAGAGAATGAGCCTCAGCACGATAATAAACTACAAACAAGGTCTATATAAAGAAAAAGTTCCATAAGAGACAAGGACCAGAAAAATATACAAAAAATTACCAAGAAAACTATATTTTCTAGATTCTTAAAACATCAAACTTCTTATTTACAAGATCGAGTATTTATAGTTTGAGAGATCACTTATAATAAGATATCAGCCTCAAGCAATAAAAGTCATTATTACTAAAACCCTCAACTCAAGGTCATATTTTTTTTACCTATTCAGAGCTTTTCCACGCTAAATCTCTTGTATCATTTCTTATCTTACATTAGTTTTATCACATGAACATTGGTATAAAAGCTGATTTGAGCCATTTCGAGCTTACAAAATTAGGCCAGTACTGGTATTGTTAAGGGTAAACTCGAATTGTCGAAGTCGTTCGAACAAAAATGAATGTCATTCGAACGAGTTGGCAGTTTTCTGCATTAGAAACTTGGACCAAAGAAGACGTTCAAAGGTGCTTGGATATCGTTCGAACGAGTTGCATGTTTTCTAGGGCTAGAATCCTTATATCGTTGAAATCGTTCGAACGGGCTTAGAGTCGTTCAAACGAGATATGCGTAGGATCATTTTAGAAGTTCTTCTGAGGTATTGAGTTTTCCTTGAGATCCGTTCTATTTGTTATTAAACCTCTTAGTATATAAATGGGACTTTGGTTATTTGTTAGCCTATCTTTTTCTAGGAGTTTAACTCCAAAGAGCTAGGGTTTGAGAGACTCCATTACCAAGGTTGAAAAGCTTGGAGAAGATTGTGTGTAACCTGTTTGATCATAGTAGATTGTCCGCAGGAAGTAATTTTTCATCCGTAAGGGTTTTCCACTTCCCTCCTCCGGGAAAATACTTATCTTTTGATTTTGTTTAATTTCTTAATTAATGTTTTTGTTTATCATTCTTGGATGAGGGAATGGGATTAGCTACTCTAATTCCTAAGAGTTGGTATCAGAGCAAAGGTTAGGGCTTGTATGATTAGAGTGATGGCCGATATGGACAAATCAGAAATTAATGTATTTAATGGATTAAACTTTAGGATTTGGAAGATGTAAATAGAGGATTTTCTATATGCGGAGGATTGTGATTTTCATCTAGGAGAGATTTCGGCGAACCCGACCGAAATGGATCGTTTGGAGTGGAAGCTTCAAGATCAAGATATTCTAAGTAAAGTTCATTCAACACTCTTAAATTCTATTTCTTCTAAATTGCCAAAAGTGAGTACCGTGTTAAAGATGATTGACAAACTATCAAAGATGTATGAATCAACTTTGAGTAATTTAAATTCTCAGAAGTGTGTCACGAGTCTTTTAAATTCTCGTAAGAGGGTTACTTTCAGCGACGTAGTAGAAGTCTATGGTGAAGATTCTCGCATAATATGTTTGGGATCTTCGTTGTTAACATCGGGTGATTACTCGGATGTTGAAGTTAAAGGAAAGGGAGTTTCACATATTGAGAATGGAAACAAAAAGAGCATAAATGCATTAAATTGCAATCAACAAGATATTTGTTGGAATTACGGCAAAGTTTGTCATGAGAAGGAAGATTGTAGATCAACAAAGATGAGAATATTTGTAAAGAGACATTTGGTGACTTTCTTCGGGGAAGGTAAAAATTCCGATAGTGCCTTCAATCTTATTTCTAATGATTTGTGTGATATGACTTGTGATATTTAAGATAAACCATGAAATATGATTCATGGTACTTAGGATACGTCATGTTGGTTATCTTATGGTATTTGTAAAAAGTTGAGGTTAGACATGGATGCTCCATTGGAAATTACGTCGGGTAAAAGCGAATTATCTAGCTATGATGAGTGTTATCAAATAGTAGATAATGGGGATGTTCAGATTGTATTAACGAATGATAATTCGTTAAGTTTGGATATGGTGCAAAATGTGTCTAGTATGGCTAAAAATATGATTTCGAACCAACTATCAAACTTGGGTCTTTTGGCTACCTTCGACGATGATGTTTTTACAATCATGAAGGATGCTACTATTTTAGCTTGGGACAAAAGATAAGATGCTTTATTATGGACGTGTAATGCTAATGATGAGATTATTGGTGCTGTTACTTCGATGGTGAACTCTAGAACATGCCATGAAAAACTTGGTCACGTGAGTATTTGGATGATATCATTATTCTCGAGGATAATACTTGACATGTTAAAATTGATAGATTTGTTCTTTTGTAAAGACATTGTCTTGGTGAAGCAAAAGAAAGTTAGGTTTCCTAAAAAAAGAACAAAATGGAATATGAGATCGAACCACTTTTATGATGATGTATGGGAACCGACTAAAGTTTGTTCCAATGGGAGATTTTATAGTTTTGTTATTTTCATTGGGAATTCCACATGGGAGCTTGGTGTAAATTTCTTGAAGAATGAAACAGATTGGTTTGATGTCTTTGCTAAATGGAAAGCTTGGGTTGAGATTTAGATGGGCTTAATATTGAAGCGCCTTCGGTCTAACAGTGATGGTGATCAATTTTGCTATGATGAGTTTGTTATAGATAAAACATCAATTGGGATTGAAAGGCTTGGGAAAATTCCAATAATACTATAAAAGTTTGGTATGGCTGAAAGTGTTGTTTGTGAGATTACTGAAAGGGCGCAAAGTATGAAATGTTTTATCGAGTTGTCAAAGCAATTTTGGGAAGATTTGGTAGTTTTGATATAAAGTCTTGGTATATATTAGATCTTGGACTATTAGAAGAGATCACTTGGACGAAAAAGGAGGTAATCATTTATACTTCTTTTGTCTATTCTTGTAGTAAATAATTACTAGATTATATGTCTAATTTGTACATGTTCATTGGATATGTTTGTGATGATTTTGGTGACCGATCTTGGGATGCAAAAAATTGGAAAATTATCCAACCTATTGATGTGATATCCAATGATGATGTTTTTTGCAAAGACATGGATAAGTAGACCGGAAAAGATAATTTATCGGGGTCATGCGAGTATGTAAAAATCTCTGTAGAGATAGTGTTGGATCCATTGGTTGAAAAGGTCCAACGAGAACCTCATACTCCTCCAATTGTAATGAAAAGAAGAACCAAGGTTTTTAGACCTGCAGCTCGTTATAATTACTCTCGACATTATTTGTGGCTAGCCGGTATTCGTGATGACTACAAGGTGGCTTTACAAGGTAAGGTCATGGGCAAGTGGGATCTTGTCATGGATGATGATGAGATGGGATTTCAATTGTCATATCGGGTATAGGATGTAATCCTATTACAGATGGTAAAACTCTTTACTTCACAAGTTGATTTACAAGTTAAAACAGAACAAGTTTGTTCAAGCGGTTCAAGGTGAAACTTGTGGTAAAGTACTTTTAAGAAGAAGCAGGTGTTTATGTCAAAATATTTTGGTTCACCAGTTGTGAAGCTAGTTGCATTATGGTGGCTTTATTTTTTGGATTGAGTGATTCTTGATACAGAATGAAAAATTCTTCATGATTGATCTTATTGAAGATGGGTATGTAAGTTGACCACATGGATACATAGCAAATGATGGGATTTCACTAATTGACAATTAAAACAAATGGAAAATTTTAAAATATTATTTTTTGAACTAGTAACTATTATTTGACCATTTTTAATCAAGACATCAATAACTACTCTAGATGGATGGCCTAAACGCCGATACCAAATTTCTTGAGAGGCTTTAACCAAAATCTTATGAACGGAAAGGTACGCAGTTTTTGACTGGTCAAGGATGTAGTCCAGCTTTCCTACTTCCAGTTCCCAACACCTTCTTTGTTCTCATATCCTTTATAATAAAACAATCAGAAACAAATTTAATAGATGCATCAATATCGTGTGTTAACTGACTAACAAATAGCAAGTTCTTTTCAATTTTAGGAACTAGAAGAACATTTTGCAAAGTAAGAGCACCATATGGTGTAGGAATAGGAATACACACTGAATGAGTAATATTTAAAATTGACCCATTACCTACGAAAACCTGATCTGAACCATGGCATAAATTTAAGTGAGAAAAGTACCTACATCTTTGGTCATATGAGCAGATTCTCCACTATCAGGATACCATTCGCTATCTAGAGTATTATGAAAGGTAAGTGCGGACAAGGTTTCTGGAATATCGGTCGATTGGGTACCTTTATTCACATTATTATAGCAATTGATAGTTGAATGTCTTGTACGCTTGCATATTTGACAGCGAGGACCACGATAATTGGAATAACTAAACAATCCATATGATTTATGTCCAAGATTGGTGTTGGTAGCACGAGGATAGCTTCCTCCTTTATTAGGGTAGTATCCACGACCACCTCTTCCACCGCGATTATCCCTTTTGCCATGACCACTTCTTTGTGCACTAAATGCGGACACATGAGGTGAATTTGGAGGAGATAAACATTTTAAGAGTAGTTCATGGCTAAGTAGAGAAGGAACTACCTCTTTAAAGGGAGGATAAGGTGGTTTACAAAATGTTGTGGTTACATAATTATGATATGCATGCCCAAGACCACGAAGAAACCAATATACCTTTTTGTGATCTGGAACAGGAGTTCCAATGGCAGCGAGTTGATCACAATTTTTTTTGAATCATTTTGCATGATCTGAGATTGACTAAGACCATTGTTTAAGACTTTGCAGCTCCTCAGATAAGTGAAGTTTCCCGAGTCGTTAAATTAGAGGAGAAGGATTCCTCTAAGGCATCCCAAAGTTCACGAGATGTACTCGTCCCCATGGTTTTACTCATTGGTTCTTCTATGAGTGATGAGTTGATTGGACTTGTAGCGAAACGATCTGCAAGTCTCCACTTCTAATATTCCAGATTATCTTTGGATAATCCTTCTTCATTAGAAATTGTCAAGCTAGGATTGATGATAGCACCATTAATATAGCCAAGTAATTCTTGGCTCTCCAATAATGGGAGAATTTAACTCTGCCATAACAAGAAATTGAAGGAACTTAGCTTTACGGAAACCATACTAGATAGGCCACTAAGAGAAATAGTACGCCCTACAGTGGAAGAAGATGATGAAACAATCTCCATGATATCAAATTGGGTGGGGAAGATTTTTGCAAGACAATTATTCTGGCCAAGGAATCAATGAGCTCTTCAGGGCAATGGCTCTAACACCATAAAAGTTTAAAGAGAAGAAAGTATTCAACTTAATTAATCATACAAACTACTGTCTTTTTATAGTTACAGAGGTTACACATTCATTAAAACATATCTTACACATAATTTCTTTTCTATCTAAGGGATGAAGATCTCTTAATATATTCTCTTCAACAATATATGCAATATCATATATGCGGAGATCTATAGAGTATATTCTTTATTCAAATCACAACTATTTTTTAGTTGTTTAAACATTGTTACTGGGTGGAGTTGCATAATGGAGGCTCGTACATGAGAGCTCATATGCGTGTTGAAGATATACATCGAAATGATGGGGCTCGGAGTTAGATATGTTTATATCATTGGTGAATTTATAAAATTTCACAGAGACCATTGTTGATGTTATGAGTTTTGAGAACTCATGAATCATCCGTTCTTACAGTATGGATGATATAGTAGTCGTGTATGCAAGTTCTAGCATGGGTAAGATTGAAGAGTCATGGGAACGGTTATCTCAATAAAGGGTTGAACCGATGGATTGACTAATCCCTGGTATAGTAGCCTACTCGTAGCCTTCAAGCACAAGTCAAGTGATCAAAGGCTACATCGAAGCCTACTTAGAGACTTGAATCTACGAGGCCTTCCGAGACTAATCGAACACTCAAAGGATATGTTCATCGAAGATAACAGACACAATCAAAGATAGATGGTCAGCGCCAGAACTCAGTTCCAGTACCAGAAACGCTTTGACCACGGACATGGTCGAAGTTAGACACGTCGGATAGCTAGATTACCAGACATAATGGAGAAACAAGCCGCTCGACAACTATAGTGCCAGGTCCAACGACCACAGTGCTAGGTCCAAAAACCATAGTGTCATAACCAATAGTTACAGTGCTAGAATCGACAGCTACAATGTTAAAACCGACTCCGAGTACGAGTCAGTTGTCCCCGGAGGATATGCATGTAACTTGACCCCCCATGGTAACTCAGCCCTTTCTATATATTATAAATAGGATGGAAGAGGCACTATGAAGGGGTTAGAAAATCTTTCCCAGCAGATCTTATAGGTTTACCTTCAAATACCCTCTAACAACCCAGTTCTCGATACTTCGACTACTCTACATATATAACATTACTCTTAAAAATCCTCACGAGAGGTCGTGGAGCGACCCATTCTAGCCCTCCACGCAAGTGTATAATTGTCATAGTAGATCTCATTGTTATTGATTATATACTTGATGCTCCCTGGTCGAAGATAAAATTTATAGTGTAAGAATCAGCTTCACCTCTTATGAAGCAAGGCCCTAACATTTGGCATCGTACGTGCTATCCCACCCTACTAGCCTCCCCCTACCATTTTCATCTTTTCCTTTTCTACTCCTATAAGACATCTTCAATGGCCCCCACCCTCCGTTCTACTTCCACCCTTGCCGGTAACTCTGCCAACGGAGTGGCCTCTCAGCTCGCCCTTATTACCCAACAATTCACTCAAGCTGAGGAGCGACATCAAAATCAGTTATACCAGGAGCGTGATGAACACCAACAAGAGTTTGAGGCTGAACGGCAGCACCGTTTAGATGATGTAGATAGACAATATTGTACCCTCAATGATCTACGAAATATGGTTCGTGAGTTGCAATGACTTCAGACTCAAGAGGCCCCTCCGCGTGGTCCAAGTCGATGCCCTCTTCAACTTCTGAAAATCCCCCAATGAAACCCTTGAAGCCTTCACAAAGAGGTTTCTCGATGAGTCATGCAAGATCCAAAAACTTGACTGTGTGAACGCTGTACTAGCCTATTCGAACACACTGCCGAATAATAGCTGCGCCAAGGAGTACATCGTATTCCACAAACCGCGAACCCTCGAGGAGATGTTATCCAAAGTTAATCGATTCATCGACCTCGAGTGCCTCTCCAAGTCAAATCACCAGGGGAAAGCTTCGATCACCAATCAGAACAAATCTTGATAACCTTCGACACCCCTGGTCGTTCCTGTCTCGCAGGAATCTAAAGCCACAAATACCCCTACGCCGACGATACTACTATCACCCCCATCCGTACCCTTCTTCCTCAAATTCAGTCTGACCCTATATGGCGTACACCCTGCCCCATCGAGGTCAAATATGGCAAACCTTACTGCCACCATACCAAAAAATGCTACGCTTTGCAGTGATCTCTCGAAATAATTCTGAAGGTGGGTTGTCTACATCAATATGTCGCTGAGCTTCCCAGGTATCTCGATGGGTCGTACCTTAAATCTCAGCCTGCCCCAGCTGTCGACCCAGCTGAGATACACATTTAGCAACTTCATCTCATCGAAGTCAACAATATCGACAATGGCCATTCTAAAAGCAAGCGCAAGCGTGTCGAAGAATGTTGTAAACTCACCAACAAGTTGAAGCTACCCGCCCTTCTGCCAGAATTGAGCCAATACCCTCGACCTGAGGGTATCACATTTATCGATTGTGTCACATCGCATGTTCGTTTCCCCTATTTCGACCATTTAGTCATTATGATTAAGGTCGAATACCTCATCCTTTATACCATGCTCATTGACACAGGCAGTGTAGCTGACGTACTGTTCTTCCTGACTGTTTGAGCCATGTAGAAAATTGACCTCATCACCCCGGCTAATGTCAAACTCAAAGGCTTCAACGACACTACTGAAGTCACCATCAGTCGCATTAGTCACCCTCTCACTACAGGGCTTGTTACCCTCCAAACTAGCTTTTTTGTCATCGTCAAGAACTCTAAATATCTCAGCATCCTTGGCCACGACTGGCTCCATGCCATGAGAGCCATACCTTTGACTTACCACCAAACCTTTCGTTTTACTACCCCCTGTGGTACGTTGAACTTAAAATACTCCTAACGCCTTGCCCGCTCATGCAAGCATCCGAAGATCGATCAAGCCTGAAAATTTGACAAACAACCATATCAATCAATGTTTCCCTCTATCCCCTAACCTTTGATGCCAGCTACCACACCCATCAAACCCATTGTCTATATCGAAATTGATGGCCCTGGTCGAGGAATGTTCATTGGTACTTTCCTAGATAAGGCTGAAAGCCTCGAACTCACCGACTTCCTTCGAGTAAATAAATACATCTTTGCCTAGACATTCCATGAGATGCCTGATGTGGACCCCACTTTAGCATGTCATCGAATCGACCTTATCCCTCACTCAATAGCAATGAAGCAGAAGAAGCGTACGTTGGCCCCACGACTTCGAGAAGCTGTAAACCTCGAAGTCGACAAAATCCTAGCCGCGGGTTTCATCTGAGAAGTCAAGTACATTGACTGGATCTGTAATATTGTTGATGTCCCTAAGAAGAGCGGTAAGATCAGAATTTGCGTTGACTTCACAGACTCAACAAACATATACTAAAGGATAGTTTTCCCCTCCCGATCATTTCGGTACTCTTGGATGCCACAGCAGGACATGAGCGACTATCGATGATAAGCACGGCTTCGGGTTACAATTAGGTACCCCTCCTCCCTGAGGATCGACTTAAAACTTCTTTTTTCACTGAACAAGGCCTTTACTATTTTAGCATCATGCCCTTTGGCCTTAAAAATGAGGGTGCCACTTACCAACGTCTTGTTACCCCCATGTTTAAACCCTTGCTTGGCAAGTCGGTCGAAGTTTACATCGACGACGTGTTATGCAAGAGCCTCCAAAAACAAATCCATATCAAGGACCTCACCGAGGTCTTTGCCATACTTTGTAAATATAACATAAAGCTAAACCCAGACAAATGCCAATTTGGTGTTTCATCTGACAAATTTTTGGACCATCTCATCAGCAAATGGGGTATTGAGATCGACCCCACTCATATCCGAGCCCTCATCGACATGCCTTGCCCTCGAATGAAAAAAGATTTCCAAAAGGTCGCTGGTAAGATAGCCACCCTCAACCGTTTTATATACAAATCCTCTGACCGTTGTACCTGGCTTTTTTTTTCTCTTATTCTACCATGACGTCCACAAGGCCAAAAAGAAAAACAACCCCAAAATCTATTGGACACTTGATTGCAAGCAAGCTTTCCTCGAACTTAAAGCATACCTTTGTCGACCACCCATCATCAGTACCCCCATCGAAGGCAAAATGCTTTCTTTATACCTTGCAGTTACCGATACTTCTATTAGTTTGGTCCTTATTCGACTCGACTCTAGCATTGTGAAAATCATATACTTTATCGGCAAAACTCTAATACCTATAGGGACTCAATATACCAAGCTCGAACGACTGTTCCTTACACTCGTTTATACCGCTCAAAAGCTCAAACCATACTTTCAGGCTCACCTCTTACATGTTATCACAAGTTACCCCCTTCGAGAAGTACTTATGAAGAAAGAAAAATCTATACGGGTACAGCAGTGGTCTGCTCATCTTGGCGAACACGACATCACATTTGAGAAACAGATATCCTAAAAAGGCCAAGCAGTCATAAATTTCCTTGCCGACTTCCTGGTCGAAGACCTTGACTGGGAGGAACATGAAGATGATTTACCTGAAGACCAGCCCGAATAAACTGGCCCATGGAATCCTAACACAGGTTGGCATCTCTTAACAGATGGATCTGCTGGACCTAACAGTTTGGGGATCAGGGTTGTCCTGGTTACCCTCACCAATGATCGAATTGAAAAAGCTGCCAAGTTAAACTTCGAATGCTTCAACAACGAGGCTGAGTATGAAGCCTTGATCCATGGCCTCGACCACGCATTCGAACTTGGTGTTCCTGAACTTATAGTATTTACAGATTCTCAACTTATTCAAAGGTAGTACACTGGCAAAAATCAGGCCAACGGTCGCATGCACTTATCCGCAAGCGCATGAATCGTTTCCCTAAAAAGTCTTTCATCACACATTACCCTCGAGGCAAAAACAGACATGCTGATGCCCTCGCTTACATAACAACGTTGTTAGGCCAGTCCGAATCTCGAACGCTACATATCAAAGTACTCGAATGCCCAAGTATCAACTAGATGGAAGTCAATGCCATCAATACTGGAGGCGAGAGTCTCGAACCTGACGACTGGCAACCACCATTTCCTGCCTACTTCAACAGTTCTGCCCTTCCTGGTGACCCCAAAGCCAAACATTCGTTACTGAAAAATTGCCGCAAATACACCATCCTCAAAGGCGAGTTACATCGTAAATCCCAAACGGCCTCAACCTCCGGTGCATCTCACAAAACGAGGCCACTACCATTCTTGCCAAGCTCTACGAAGGTACCTGCGGTGCTCACACTGCTGGTCGATCTATGGCCCTTCGAGCCATATCCCAAGGTTTATTCTGGCCCAATATGAAAAAGCAAGCTGAAGAGTACGCCAAGCACTGTGACAAATGCAGACGTCACGCCCACGATATCCATAGCCCTTCAAAAGGCCTCCATTACAGTCAAGTCTCTTGGCCATTCAAGCGGTGGGCCATCGATCTCGTAGGACCTTTTCCCAAAGCATCGGGTAGCCGAGAAAATATTCTTGTGGCTACAGATTACTTTACTAAATGGGTCGAAGCCGTGCCTTTATGTAGAATCAGAGATGAAGAAGTTATCTAGTTTTTATGGGAAAATATCATTACACTCTTCAGCTGCCCTCACATGATTCGATGTGACAATGGTCCTCAGTTCGTTAGGAACAAAGTCTACAATTTCCTCAAGAAGTACAACATCCTCCTCTCCCCCTCAACACCTTACTACCCCTAGGAAAATGGTCAGGTTGAAGCAATCAACAAAATTATAGTCGATGGTCTTAAGAAGCGGGTAGATGAGAAGAAAGGACGATGGATTCAGGAACTACAACATATACACTAGGCCTATCGAACAACACCATAAAAGGCGATAGGGAGCACACCTTACCTACTAGCCTATGGTACTGAAGCAGTGCTCCCTACTTAATTCAAAGTGCCAACATGCGACCCCAACCTCCTTGATGAAGATAACGAGTTTGAATTCGGATGCAATATGCTATGGATCGATGAAACCAGGGACCGAGCCAAAGAAAACCTCGACCGTTATAATCTTTATCTCCAGAAGCCATACAATAAAAGAGTTCGACCACGCAGTTTTAATATTGGAGATTTGGTACTTCGATGAGTCACACCCTCTTCGAAGCCTTGAAATACTGGCAAGTTAGCCGAATCCTGGGAATGATCTTATGTCGTGTATGACAAAACCAAAAATGGTTCCTATTATCTGATGACAGAAGCAGAAGAGCCTCTACCCAATCCATGGAACACCATGTAGTTAGTCTTATACAATAGGCCGCGGCCCCCACCTTGCTCAACTGATGTAAATACAATATAATCAATTAACATATTTTTCATCCTCTGAGCTTCATGTCTTATCTTCCAGTAAATTTACATGGTCAAACCAAAGTGCCATGTCAATCCTTCGACTAGATTGATACTTGGGGGCGACCTCGAAGTTTTTTCAAGTCTCCAATTCGAGCAAACTCGAGGGGCATGAATGGTCGACAAACCGGACCCTCGGGAATGTATTGGGGGCGAACACATAATAATTCGCCTAGGCTCAAACCCGCAGACAGGCCTGGGGGCAACCTTCAAAGTCCAGTGAATTTCATGGCCTAACCAAAGTGTCATGTCAAACCTTCGACCAGACTAATACTTGGGGGCGACCTTGAAAATTTTAAAGTCTCCAATTTAAGCAAACTCGAGGGGAATGAATAGTTGACAGACCAGACCCTCGGGAATGCATTGGGGGCGAACACATAATACTTTGCTTAGGCTTAATCCCGCGGACAGACCCGGGGGAGACCTTCGACGTCTAGTGAATTTCTTGGTATAACCCAAGTATCATGTGAAGCCTTCGACCCGACTGATATTTGGGGGTGACCTTGAAGTTTTTCAAGTCTCCAATTCGAGCAAACTCGAGGGGTATGAATGGTCGACAGACCGGACCCTCAGGAATGCATTGGGGATAAACATATAATGCTTCGCTTAGGCTCAATCCCATGGACAGACTCGGGGGTGACCTTCAAAGTCTAGTAAATTTCTTGGTATAACCTAAATATCATGTTCATCCCTTGATTAGATTGATACTCGGGGATGACCTCGAAGCTCTTCAAAGATCTAGTTCAAACCCTGCTACAAGCATTCTATACTTCTCAACATACACAGATACACACATACAAGAATATCAGTAATTCAACTACAGGTCAGACGCTTCAATACAATATATATCAGTAACTCAAGTTCAATACACAAGAGCAATTTAAATCAATTACAAACAGATAGCTCAAACTCAAATAAGTTACAAAGTGTTTGAGTACCACCATCACTCCAAACTTCCAACACCACAAACAAGATAAGAGAAAATAGTTTGTTACAGCAAGAAGACAACTATAATGCCTCATACAGGAGTGGCCATACCACCTCCTCCCACAGGCTCATCCATAGCAATACCTTCATCACCTTCGATAACAAGATTCGGCCCCACAACATCGGCCACCCCATCACCTACCACAATAGCAGTAACCCCTTCAGACACCAGAGCATCCATGCCATCTCCCGCACCTCTAGCAAAAGGATCCACTTCCATCCCTTCTGATCATACACCACCATCGACAGAAGCCCTTCGGGCATGGGAAAGCATTTGAGGGCTATGGGGTCATACCCCAAACTCTCGATAAAGATCTTCAAATTTCTGGATGTCTCACACTCCTCATCGAATTGCCCCTGGAAGGTTTCCCTCTATTCTTTAATTTCCTTCCCCTTCTCGGCAAGCTTCGACTTCTGTATCTTTTGAATCCGAGTATTGTTGTCACGTTCAACTTCGAGTTCCCTTGCACATTCAGCTCTAATAGTTAACTTCTCTCACTTTAACGTACTAACCTCAAACTTTCACAACATCTCGGTCCCTCGAGTGAGCTCCAGACTGTCCAGCGCATGTTTATGTTTCCTCATTGTTACCTTCTGGGCTTTAGCATAAGCTTAGGCCTAAGCATGTACCTGCTAGAATACTTGAACCATTAGTACTTCTCGAAGCATATCAAATATTACAAAAAATTTAGAGTCTCAGAAATTAGCTACCTGATGGAGTGGCTTAATCATCTGCTTTAAAGCTTCATATGGGTCATTTCCATAAAGAGTAACCATTGACGCGACCGTGGTCCAAGCATGTTCCTCTAGTTTGGCTTCGCGATGCACTTCGTCGACATCATCCGTATCATCAGTGCCCAGCTCGCGAGGCCTCATACGTGAAGTAGTCTTCGGTTGTGAGACTTTCGAAGGTTCGGGAACGATCTTGCCCTTACCCTTGTCAGTAAGCCTCAGCACCTCGGACAATACTTTGGCAACACTCGGTGATACAGTCCCTGATCCTTCTTGCCCACCCCTAGGGACATAGTTCTTTTTCCGAATCAATCTTACTTTTTTCCATTTCTTCGGCCCCTCTCAAACTACCTACCTCTCCCCTCTTCTTTGTTGGCCTAGCAACGACAGGAACATTCCAAAGTAATGTATCTATTTTCTTTTGCCTCTTCCATTTGATACCTAGCTTCTTGAATACCCAGTTTACCCACTCCTCATCCAAATTGATCAGCTCGTCAATATATCTCCCCAGATTCATCAAAGTTCTGTTAGCAGGTTCCACAAAGCAAAAAAACATGTTTATCAATCTATTCGATCAATATTTCAAAAACAACCTTCGACCGTCAACTTACTTGGATTATAGATCCTATGCCGCAGCTTATAAATGCCCTCCCCTTCGGCATTCTCATATTTACCTCATACCACAACCAAGTCCTTATCCCACCCTCGACCCGTCTAACATAAGTCAAATAGCCTAGTTTATCTACATGACATTGGATATGTTACGTATCCACCTTCTTATTGGCTTTCCTCGAGTAAAACAATACAATATCGAACCACTCGATCAAACCCCCCTTCTCACGTTTCAATTCTACGTTCATACCCTCGACCACCATCATCATTTCGTAGAAGTTACCATTCATCTGGCATGGGGCAACTTCTCAGAAGTTCAATACCTCATTCACCAGCCTTCGAAGGGGTAGTTGCATCCCTAGCCGAATCTGGCCTCTAAATGCCTTGTAACCCTCTCGAGGGATGGCCTTGAGCGTATACTTAGACCCTACAATAATTAATACCACCCCTACCTTTAACAATTCCAGCTTAGCAATAAATCGATCAAGTCTTGCCTTTTCTTGAGCCGAGACTGACCCCGCAGCTCCCCACGAACCAGTCAAACTCTCGCTACTGCCGCTCTTCTCCCCTTCTTCTCTCTCATCCCATGAAGGCTTGACACTACCTTCGTGTCCCCTTTCCTCTCCTCCCTCCATCTCCTCTCCATCACTCTCCCCAATAACATGAGCCCTATGATGCCCCTTACTCTAAGCCCCACCTTCTGGCACTATCACAGCCAGAGGGACATCTGCTGTAATATCTAATATCTCTACGTCGCTGTTTTCACCCCTTGAGATATAACCAAACATATTCATCTCATTTATGTCAATCTCTTCATCTATCAGCCTTAGCCTCGAAGATTGACGTGCACGCCTTATACCCTATAGAAGAAGAGGCACGCAATTAGATCGATATATTAGACTATTATGTTTCGATATCATATTTTATCCTACCCCTCCCAAACCCCAAGTCGAGGGTTCGACTATAACCCCAGCCACAACATCAATATCCCTAAATGTCCCACTGGGCTGTACCTTCAGCCACTTGGGTTACCCTCTCC
The DNA here is from genome assembly GCA_014058105.1 of Kingdonia uniflora. Classification (NCBI taxonomy): domain Eukaryota; kingdom Viridiplantae; phylum Streptophyta; class Magnoliopsida; order Ranunculales; family Circaeasteraceae; genus Kingdonia; species Kingdonia uniflora. The sequence goes on along the minus strand of JACGCM010002066.1, from coordinate 175,877 downwards.
CTCGGCCAGGTCTTCGACAACATAAACCCTAATAACACCTACCCTTCAATACATTTACAGTAGATGAAACTACAGAGGAGAACTACAAATAAACTATCTACGAAGAAAGTTAGAAGAATACCTGTTCATTTGATTCCGACCGCAACAACGATGATCCCTTCTCTACTCTCCAACAAGCACAACTTCAACAATGCCGTATGTATTCTCTCCTTTTCTCTGATTTCTCTCTATGATTGCTTGAGTATTTGGGAAACAGTTCCTCCCTCACCCCTTTAAATACCTTAGACAAAACTGCCTCGGTTTCCCCACTGATATCATTACCACTCCTCCACTCCCCCTCCTTTTTCGGCAGAGCTGTGTGTTTACCATTTTACCCATCAACTGCCCACACGTGCGTATCACACGCCCCCCTTAAAATTCTTTTATAAGCCTTTCGAACTTTTGAAAACCACGCCCGAAACTATCCACTCACACCCACCTGTCACTTCCACCTTTTTCCCATAACCTAAGGACACATTATGATGACCTGCAGGGCACTCTGCTCTAGGAACAGTACCGCTTCTGACATGCCAACTATTTCGGATGTCAGGTTTTGTAGTCGAAGCTCATTTACATTCGACAAAATAAATTTTCAAGCCTCTCTTGATCTCGTCTATGAACCATCGTCTATACTCTATGCCAAACATTTGTCCATACTTACAAGATATTCGATACGTCGGCTTATATTTTTCAATTATTCAACTTTACCTCAGTTGCTTACAGTTTTCTAATGGTCATTCCTAAAAGTTTGACATTTAAGAAAGGGCTATCGCGCCAAAATTACCATCGTCTACTGTGTTTGCCATACATACACACAAACAGTTCAATATCACACTTCAACAATTGTTTCAAAACATTCCTATTTCATTCGAACAACTATCCTTACACCAATTCAAAATAGAAAACAACAATAACAACAAAACAAACAACATCAGCAGAAAATAAAAAACCTTCTTGACCACCATCTCACGCCTGGACTTTTTCTACAACCAAGAAGTCCCTATTTGTAGACAGGGTAATTCTTGCAGAGCCCAGTCTCCTCGTCATCCACTCAGTCTTCTTCATTTATTTAATCTTCAGCTATACACAGTAAGAAGTAGAAACGGTTACTGACAAGTGGGTTAATCCATTACAACACCCTCCACTAGTAAGCATACGACATCCCAGAGATCGATTATTTTGTCTCTAGTTTAACCAAGTCAAGCATAACCCAGTCCAACTCATGCTCTCTGAAGAATTTCTTGATCAGCTCATTCGTCTTCTCCTCTATCCGATGCTCTTTGGCTTTCATTCTCTTTTGATATCTCCTATTTGGTGTATCGCTCCTGACTTCGATTACTTGGACAGGAAGATGAGGGTACTCTGAAACTCTCCTCCCACCTCCTATTTATACTTGAATGTTGATGCATTTAATCCCACTTTAATCAGCACCCGCATTAATCACAATCTTTAATTACCCTCCTCAAAATTATAACAATCACTCAGTCAAACTTTCCAACTTCCCAAACCTAACCATTTTCTCAGCACGCGCCCTCTACGCATATTTCGGAGACCCCTATTGAGAAGGGGCAAATGTAGTAGCCTACTCGTATCCGTCTAACATAAATCGAGTGATCGAAGACTAAATCGAAGCCTACCTAAAGACTAGAATTCACGAGGCCTTCCAAGACTAATCAAACACTCGAAGGATATGGTCATCGAAGCTAACAGACACAATCGAAGATAAATGGTCAGCGCAAGAACTCAGTTCCAGTACCAAAGATGCTTCGACCATGGACATGGTCGAAGTTGGACACGTCGGACAACCAGATTACCAGACAGAATGGAGAAATAGGCCACTCAACAACTACAGTACCAGGTCCAACGACCATAGTGCCAGGTCCAACAACTACAATGCTAGAACTAACAACTAAAGTATCATAATAGAAAGCTACAGTGTCAGAATTGACTCCAGGTATAAGTCAGTTGTCCCCAGAAGATATGCATGTAACTTGGCCCCCCCATGGTGACTCAGCTCTTTCTATCTCTTATAAATAGGAGGGAAGAGGCACTATGAAGGGGTTAAAAAATCTCTCCCAACAAACCTATAAGTTTACCTTTGAATACCCTGTAGCAACCCAGTTATTGATACATCAACTACTCTATATATAAAATATTACTCTTAAAAATCCTCACCAGAGGTCATGGAGTAACCCATTCTAAGCTTTCACGCAAGTGTATAATCTCCATAGTAGATCTCATTGTTATTGATTACATACTTAAAAACCCCCTGGTCGAAGATAAAATTTATTATGTAAGAGTCAGCTTCACCTTTTCCGAAGCAAGGCCCCTACACTTGGCATATGGTACAATAGGAAGAACGTAAAGTAGAAGTTGTTATTGACATAGTATATTGAGACTGGTTGGAGTACTATTTGGTGGCGCACTATTTGTCGTTACTTTGGGCTTGAGACAGGTATCTATTTGGCTATGGAATGCGATATGAGTTAAAAATCGAGGGATGTCTAACTCATTGATGATTTGTTTACTAATGTATGCCATTCTTTATATGAAACAAGAATTTTCCCATGAAGTGGGAGTTGTGAGACGTTAATAATGAATATTATGTATTCGAAGAAGACTCGGTTGTAGCTCATAGCTATGGAGTGATTCTTGTTTGGATTCAAGGGTTGTACTCACTTGATGGCGAAGTACGATAGTGACATGGAAGGGGCTACAATTTTGTTGTGTAATATCGAAGCTACTTAGGTATCGAGATGATAATGGTTAATTACATCATTGATTGTAAAGGCATAAATACGATGCGGGTTTGAAAGTTTGCAAGGGGGTGTTCTTGATTTTTTTAGGGTTCAAAAATGTTTAAAAACATTATCACATGATTTTGTGTGGTACGATAGCTTTTGGCGTGAAGAGTTCGGTTTGACACGGTTACAAATGTGGTTACTTTGAAGATGGGTGAAGTTACAAGAACTCAAAATTTTAATTTTCAAGTGGGGGATTTGCTAAAGATTATGAAATTTCGTCTGTGGGTCTTCATGGTGTTGAAGGTCTGGGAAGTGTGAGAAATTCATTTAAAGATCTGAAGATGGGTTATGGGATTCGATTTGTCATTTGAACGAAAATGGACATTGTTCGAACGAGTTGGTAGTTTTTTGCGTTGGAAACATGGACCGGAGAAGTCATTCGAACGAGCTTGGATGTCGTTCAAACGAGTTGTTCATGTTTTCTAGGGCTGGAATCTTTATATCGTCGAAGTCGTTCGAACGAGCTTTGATTCGTTCGAACGAGATGTGCGTAGGATGGTTTTAGAAGTTCTTCCGGGGCATTGAGTAACCTTGAGATCCGTTCGATTTGTTATTAGTCCTCTAAGTATATAAAGGGGACTTAGGTTATTTGTTAGCCTATATTTTTTTGTGAGTTTAACTCTAGAGAGCTAAGGTTTGAGAGACTCCATTACAAAGCTTCAGAAGCTTGGAGAAGATCGTGTGTAACATGTTTGATCATAGTGGATTGTTCGCGGGGAGTGGTTTATCATCCGTAAGGGTTTTCTACTTCTCTCATCTGAGAAAATACTTGTCTTTTGATTTCGTTTAATTTCTCAATTGGCATTTCCGTTTATCGTTCTTGGGCGATGGATTGGGATTAGCTACCCTAATTCCTAATAGGTACGTTTAGCAACATAATAGCTACTAGGATCATCTCATTTGTATTTATTATTCGAAGATAAATTTTGGGGGAGCTTTGAATGTTGCATCAGAATTCCACGAGTTAGGAGGAGTGTCATCATCTTGGAGATGATGATTATTGAGACGTTTGATTGAATAGGTGCCATGAATATAATGATTTCAGGAAGTGTAATTGATATTTATGTGCAAGTTGAAGTTAAATAAGAAACAAAACACAAATCAATTCAAGTAATCATTTTTTTTAAATTCATATTACAGTTGAAACCCAACTATCTCCCCAAAACTCTCGGTAACCTCAAATATCTCCCGAAAACCAGTCATAGTTGGTCTTTCTCTTCACATGGAGCCAAAATTTGAATTTGAATTGAAACTTAGTATCTCCATGAACACATTTCTGATTAAGAAAAATACATACAATTTTGATTAACAAATATAACATAATATAAGACTTAATGCTCCCTCTTTGTGTGTTACTCAATAACTTTATTAGTCACTTATAAAAATCCCAGTAGTTTATTACATATTTGATTGGAAAATAACACATATTTAATGGATATGGAAGGAATTTATCATTTTGATATTGATCTTGAGAGACATATTACCACAAAGATAAGAGGGGGGATGCTGCTGAATATAAATAAGCAAGTCAAAGTGAGGATTATTATGAGGTTATACGGGTAACATATCTTTTTCATTTTTTTTTCCATTTCTGGGGTGGTTTTCATACTAGTAGGTAGCCCTTTCACTTTTAATTTTGTGGCTTCACACTACCATGCAGCCCTTTTCCAATTTCTTTTTCTTTTCCTTTTTTCTTATACGGAGAGATACTAAAATTTTTGTATTCATATACTTCATATGTCTCCTAGTTCATCCTTTGGATGCTTTTACCTCCGTATTTAAACTATATTATTTGCCCAAAAATAATCTACTCTGAAAAACTCATTTACAACGAGTCTGAATGCTTTTTAAATCAAGCAAGGACGACAAAGAAATGGTGGGTATACGTAAAATGTAGGAAGATATGTATTTGATCAATCTTTAAAATGTACAAAACTGTGAGGAAATTATGAGCAATGATTTGACCTTGTAATTGTTTAGTGAAAAGCATGCATAAATTAAGATATTCACATGCAAAATTAATAAAAATAATCATTGCGAAAGATATAAAGCATATATAAAATATTCATGTCATCACAGATGTGATATATGTAGGAGCCAAGTTTCGTATGAGTTGAAACCAGCTCTTACACGAAAGGATTAATCTTTGACTAGGGGTCTTCAATCATATAAATAACAATATTAGGAGATACTACTAAGATAATACACTTGTGTGGAGGCCTAGAATGGGTTACTCCATGACATTTAGTGAGGATTTTAAGGAGAAATGATATATATCAGATTAGTCGAGGGATCGAAGAGGGATCGAAGAGTAAATTGTTACAGAGTATTCGAAGGTAATCTTGCAATGCTTAGCGGGTGAAATTTTCTAACCCCTTCACCGTGCCTCCTCCCTCCTATTTATAGGATATAGAAAGGGTTGAGTCACCATGGGAGGTCATGTTACATGCATATCCTTTGGGGATAATTGACTTGTACCCTGAGTCGGTTTTGACACTGTAGCTGTTAGTTCTGACACCGTGGTTGTTGGTTCTTATAATGTAGCTATCGAGTGGCTTGTTTCAATTTTTGGTCTGGTGAGCTAGCTGTCAGACGTGTCTGCTTTTGACTATGTACGTCCATGGTCAAAGTATTTCTGGTATCGATACTGAGTTCTGGCGCTGCTCATCTATTTTCAACTAAGGTAGTTAGCTTCGATAATTCCTCCGAGTGTTCAATTAGTCTCTGAAGGATTCATGGACTTAGTTACTGCCTTGTTGTGCTTCAAGTCTCTAGGTAGGCTTCGATGTAGCCTTCGAGTATTCGACTTATGCTAAAAGGCTGCGAGTAGGCTACTACAATATATCTTTAGTTCTAAAAATAATTGGACTTCTTTGATACGTAAAACACAACCCTTTTTTTCCAAAAATAAAACATCTAGACTTTTTAGAATAAAATTAAAATGTGGGATGCCGTACGCACATTGGTGGAGGGTGCTACAATGAATGAACCCGAGCGCCAACAACAAGTACTTCTTTCTGAAGAGCATATCCGAGGACCAGGTCGATGCAGAAGATCGAGTTGAGGACGAGGAGGCAGCGCACTGCAAGAACTGCCCCGTTCATAAATAGGGGAGTCTTGGTGGAAGTGGTGGTGGGTTGGTAAATAGTTTTTGTTATGTGTTTTTTTTTGTTGATATTGGTGCTTTGTATTTCCCTTTCTTGTTCGATATCCATGATGTACGCCCATATGTTTATGTATTGGAAATTTATTTTTGCCAAACTGTGGTAGCAAAATAGCAATTTGTAATATACACGGTGATAGTGTAGGCGCAGTATTGATGCTTGACTTTAAACTTAAGTAACGAAAATGACCAAAAATGGTAAGGAACTTGAGTGATTTTCGAATACTTGATGTGTATTGTAGGCGTAGTAGTACTTGTTGAAAGTCAAACATGATTAAAAATGGTAAGAAACTTGAGTGATATAATCGACAATCTTGGCCGAAGGTTCTTGTACTTTAGGTGTATGGACGATGGTTTGCAAACAGGATAAGGAGAGGTTTAAAATTTTTTGATGTCGAAGGCATATGGGATTCGACTGCAAGTAGTCGTAATAGCTAACATGTCAGAGGCGGTACTGTTCCTAGGGTATAGTGCCCTCCAGGTCATCATAATGTTTCCTCGGGTTGTGAAATAAAGGTGGAAGTGACACGTAGGTTGGATTTGACAACTTCGAGCAGGTTACCAGAAGTTTTGAGAGGTTTATATAAAAAATTATTAGATGCGAGCGTGTGATACGCACGTGTGAGTAGTTTAGGGTAAAATTGTTAACGCACGTCTCAGGCGAAAAATGAGGGGGAGTGGAGGAGTGGTAATGATGGTGAGTGGGGAAATCGAGGTGGCCTTTTTGTGAGGTGGTATTTAATGGGTGAGGGGAAAAATTTATTGTTCCCAATCACTCAAACAAAAAAAAAATTAGAGGAGGAAGAGGGGAAACACATACTCCATTGTTGTTGTAGATCTTGTTGGAGAGGAGAGAAAGACACTTCGTTGTTTGCTTAGAGATCTGAACCATTCGAATAGGTATATCATCTGATTTCCTTCGCACATCGGTTATTTGGGATTCTGCTCTATCGTTTCATCTTCTATATTTGTATATTGTTTGTATTGTAGGGTAGGTACTGCTAGGGTTTTGTCAGTAATGGCCTGACCGAGGAAGGAGGTAGCCCATGTGGCTGAAGGTATGGCCCAATGTTAAATTAGGGATAGTGAGGGGGAGACCAGGGTTGTAGCTGAACATTTGTCTATGGGTTGGGCGAGTTGGAGAAGGTAGAACAATATTTGATATCGAAACATGATAGTCAAATATTTGGTAGTAACAAAAGTTGGAGGTTCGAGTAGAAGCCATCGAAGGGTTCGAGTAGTCGGGGAGAGTGGCGAAGAGGAGATTAGGGAGGGAGAAGGGAGGGGAAACGAAGGTAGTGTCGAGCCTTCAGAGGATAAGAGGGAGGAAGAGGAAGAGAAGCAGAACGATAATAGTAATAGTTCATATGATTCGAGGAGAGTAGCGGGCCAGTCTCGGCTTAGGAAAAAGCGAGACTGGATCGATTCATGGAAAAATATGAGTTGTCGAAGGTGGGTGTTTAGTTAATACCAGTAGGGGACAAATTCACGTTCAAGGATATTTCTCGGGAGGGTTTTATGGCTTTCAGGGGCCAGATTTAATTAGGGATGCAATAGCCCCTTCAAAAGCTGGTGAAAGAGGTATTGAACTACTTGGATCTTGCTCTATGCCAGATGAATGGCAATTTTTATGAGATGATGAGGGTTATCGAAGGGATGAATGCAGAGTTGAAACATGAGAGGAAGGGTTTGATCGAGTGGTTCGATATTGTATCGTTCTACTTGAGGAAAGCTAATAAGAAGGTGGATACTTATCAAATTTAGTGTCATGCCGACAAACCATGGCTATTCGATCTGTGTTCGACGGGGAGGGGATAAGATAAGGATTTAGTGGTGGTAAGGGGTAATTATGAGGATGCAGAGGCGGAAAAAGAGTATAAGCTACAACACAGGGTGTATAATCCAAGTAAGTTGACAGTCAAAGGCTGTTGGTTAAGTGGTTCGAATAGGTTATTTAAACTTGTCTTTTGTTGTTTTGTAGAACCCAGTAGCAGAACATTGATGAATCCGAAGAGGTATATAGATGAACTGATCGACCACAACGAGGCATGGGTAAATTGGGTATTTGGTAAGTTGGGTATTGTGAGGAAAAGGCGGATGAAGATAGATACGCTGCTTCGAAACGTACCTATTGCTACAAGATCAATGAAGAAGTGATGATAAGATGGTGCTTTGACAAGGGCTGAAGAGATGGTGAAGGGAAGGTTAACTTGAAGGTTAAACTATGTGCTGAAGGAATGGTGGGGAGGGTCGGGGACTGTTCATCAGAGTGTACCCGAGGCGGTTCCCGAGATGACAAGGCAGGCTTATAAGAGTAAAGGCAAAGTTGTTGCCGAAGCTTCGATAGTGCAGTAGACGAAGACTACTCTGCGTAAGAGGTCTCATGAGTAGGTGGCTGATGATACGGATGATACGAACGAGGCGCATCACGAAGTGGAACTGGAGGAACAGGCTCGAGAAACGGCCTCTTAGATGGCGACCCTCTGTAAAAATGACCTCGATGAGGCCGGGAAGCAGATGAGTAAGGTTTTGCATCAGGTAACTATTTTTTGAGATTCTAAATTTATGAAAAAATTACTATGCTTTGAGAAGTACTGATGTGTTGAGTATTCTAGCAGGTGCATGCTTGGGCCCAAGCTTTTGCCAAAGCCTAGAGGGTAACAAGTAGATAGCTGAAAGAGACAAGGGACAGTCTGGAGATCGCTCGGGGGACCATGATGATGTTTTAGATCGAGGTTAATGTGTTAAAACGAGAGAAGTTGCAGATTAGAGCCAAGTGTGCGGGGGTACTCAAGACTGCGGTTGCCAACATTAACCAAATTCGAAGAATGTTGGTGTCAAAACTAGCTGAAAAAGAGGTAGAGTTGAAGGAACAAAGAGCAACTTTCTATGCATAATATGATGAAGAGTGTGACACGACCACCTCTCTGAAGATCTTCATAGATAGTCTGGGGTATAATCCCGAGAACTTCGAACGCTTTCCTTCGACCAAAGAATCTTCTGTCGAGGATGTGGCTCAGTCAGTGGGGACAGAAGTAGATCCTACTATGGTGTGGAGATGGTGTGGAGGCTCTAGTTATCGAAGTAGATGGTGTCGGTACTAGTACGACAGTAGAAGGAGTTGTGGTCGATGGTGGTGCAGATGTTGTAGGACTGAAACTTGTTGTCGAGGGAACTGGAGGTGTTGCTGTTGAAGAACCTGTAGGAGGAGTTAGTACGGCCACTCATGTATGAGTGAAGTACTGGTAGAGGGTATGTCTTTGTTGTTTATATACTTATAACAAACTCTCTCCTCTTATCTTACTGTGATGTTTAAATTTGACTGTGGTAACATTTAAATTGAATGTACTGGATTGGCAGTACCCGAACAATGTGTAAACGTATTTGAACTTGAGCTGCTTGGTTGTATGTAGTTGATTTGAAGTGCTTGTGTCTATTGAACTTGAATTGCTGGTATGTCTGTATGTTTGTATCTGTGTGTGTGATTCAAAGTATAGAATACTTGGGTCAAGGATCAAGACGGAACCTTGAATAATTTTTAGGTCATCCCCGAGTATTAGTCAAGTCAAAGGGTTGACATGATACTTGGGTTTGATAGAGTGGAGAGGCATATTGAACCTCGAAGGTCGCCCTCGGGTCTATCCGCAAGATTGAGCCTGAGTGAAGCATTATGTGGTCACCCCCAATGCATTCCCGAGGGTCCCGTCTATCGACCATTCATTCCCCTCGGGTTTGCTCGAATTGGAAACTTGAAAAACTTAAAGGTTGCCCCCAAGTATCAGTTGGGTCGAAGGGTTGACATGATACTTAGGTTAGACCAAGAAATGTACTGGACTTCAAAGGCCTAAGCATGAACGAAGCATTATGTGGTCGCCCCCAATGTATTTTCGAGGGTTCAGTCTATCAAACATTCATGCCCCCTGGGTTTGCTTGAATTGGAAGCTTGGAAAACTTCGAGGTCACCCCCAAGTATCAGTCGGGTCGAAGGGTTGACGTGATACTTACGTTAGACCAAGAAATTCACTTGAAGACATGACATGAAGCTCAGAGGATAAAAAATATGTTCATTGATTATATTGTATTTATATCAGTTGAACAAGGTGGTGGCCGCGGCCTATTGTGTGAGACAATCTCCATTATGTTCCATGGGTTAGGTAGAGGCTCTTCCACTTCTGTCATTAGATAATAGGATCCTTTGTCGGTAATGTCGTACATGACATAAGGTCCTTCCCAGTACTCGGCCAACTTACCGACATTTCAAGGCTTTGAAGAGTGAGTGATTCGTCGAAGTACCAAATCTCCAATATTGAAGCTGAGTGGTCGAACCTTTTTGTTGTATGATTTCTGGAGGGAGAGATGGTAGCGACCAAGGTTTACTATGGCTCGGTCTCTGGTTTTGTCAATCCATAGCATATTACATCCAAGTTCAAACTCATTGTCTTCATCGGGGAGGTCAGGATCGCGTGTTGCTACTTCAAACTGGGTAGGCAGCACGACTTCGATACCATAAGCCTGGAAGAAGGAAGTACAACCCATCACCTTTCCTGTTGTGGTGCGATAGTCCCAAAGTACATATTATAATTCTTGAGCTCATTGGCCTTTCTACTCATCGACGTGTTTCTTGAGACCATCGACTATAACTTTATTGATTGCTTTGACCTGGCCATTCCCCTGAGGGTAATAAGGTGTTAAAGGGGAGAGGATGATGTTGTATTTATTGAGGAAATTACAAACTTTGCTCCCAACAAACTGTGGACTATTATCGTATCAAATCATGTGAGGGCATCCAAAACGTGTGATGATATTTTCCCATAAGAACTTGATGACTTCTTTTTCTCTGGTTCGACACAAAGGAACAGCTTCGACCCATTTAGTAAAGTAATATGTGGTCACTAGGAGATGTTCCCGTCTATCTGAAGCTTTGGGAAAAGGGCCTACTAGATCAATCGCCCATCGTTTAATGGGCCAAACAACTTGGCTGCAATAGAGGTCTTATAAAGGGTTTCGGATGTCATGGGCATGACGTTGGCATTTATCATAGTGCTTCGTGTACTCTTCAGCTTGTTTCTTTATATTTGGCCAGAATAAACCTTATGTGACGGATCGAAGAGCCATGGATCGACCAGTAGTGTGAGCACCACAGGTACCTTCGTGGAGTTCGGTGAGAATGGTACTAGCTTCATTTTAGGAGATACATCGGAGGTGTACGCCATTAAGGGATTTACGGTATAATCCACCTTTGAGGATGGTGTATCTGCGATAGATTTCTAGTAACGAACGTTTGGCTTTGGGATCTTTTGGGAGAGTAGAACTATTAAATAAGGAAGAAATGTTGTTCGCTAGTCATCTGGATTGAGACTCTCGCCCCCAGTATTGATGGCATTGACTTCCATTTGGTCGATACTTGGGCATTCGAGTACTTCGATATGGAGTGTTCGAGATTCAGACTGGCCTAACATGGTTGCTGCTATGTAGGTGAGGGCATCGGCATGTCTACTTTCGCCTCGAGCGTAATGTGTATTAGAAGATTTTTTAGGGAAATGATCCATGCACTGACAGACAAGGGTAGCAGACTCAGCCATGTGACCGTTTGCCTGATTTTTACTAGTGTACTATCTCTGAATAAGTTGAGAATCGGTAAATACTGCAAGTTTGGGAACACCAAGTTTAAGAGAAAGATCGAGGCCATGTATCATGGCTTCATACTCAGCCTCATTATTAGAACATTCAAAGTTCAACTTGATAACCTTTTTGATTCTGTCATTGGAGGAGGTAACTAGAACAACGCCGATCCCCAAACCTTTAGGTCCAGCAGATCCATCTGTAAAGAGGTGATAACCCGTATTAGGGTTCAAAGGGTCCTTCTGATCAGGCTGGTCTTCTGATAGATCATCTTCGTGTTCCTCCCAGTCGATGTCTTCGACCGGGAAGTCGACAAGGAAATCAGTGACGGCTTGGCCTTTTTAAGATGTCTGTTTCTCAAAAGTGATGTCGTGTTCACCTAGATATACAGACCATTGTTGTACCCGCCTAGATTTATCTTTCTTACTGAGGATCTCTCGAAGGGGGTAGCCGGTGATGACACGTAAAGGGTAAGCTTGAAAATATGGTTTGAGTTTTCGAGCAGTGTAGACGTGTGTAAGGAGTTAGCGCTCCATCTTGGTATATCGAGTCTCGGCAGGTATTAGAGTTTTACTGATAAAGTACACGGGTTTATCGATGCTGAAGTCGAGTCGAATTAGGACCAAGCTAAGAGAAGTATCGGCAACAACAAGGTATAAAGAAAGTACTTCACCTTCGATGGGGGTGCTAATGATCGGTGGTCGACCAAGGTATGTTTTGAGTTCGAGGAAGGCCTATTCACAATTGGGGGTCCTATTGATTTTGGGGTTGTTTTTCTTTTTGGCCTTATGGACGCCTTGGTCATGTAAAAAGGGAGAAAAGCCAAGCGCAACGGTAAGAGGATTTAAAAATAAATGGCTGAGGGCGGCTATCTTGCCAGTGACCTTCTGGGCATCTTTCTAGGTTCGAGGGGACGGCATATCTATGAGGGTATGGATATGAGTGAGATCGATCTCGATACCTCATTTGCTGATGAGGTGGTCTAGGACTTTGCCGGAAGAAATACCAAACTGACATTTGTCTGGGTTAAGTTTCATGTTATAAGACCGAAGTATGGCAAAAACTTCGGTGAGGTCCTTGATATGGGTATGTTTTTAGTGGCTTTTGTATAACATGTCGTCGATGTAAACTTCGACCGACTTGCCAAACAAAGGTTTAAACATGGTGGGAACAAGATGTTGGTAAGTGGCGTCCACATTTTTAAGGCCGAAGGGCATGGCGTTAAAGCAGTAAAGACCTTGTTCGGTAATAAACAAAGTATCTTGGAGTAGGGGTACCTGATTGTAACCCGAAGCCGTGTCCATCATCGATAATCGTTCATGACCGGCTGTAGCATCTAGGAGTTCTGAAATGATCGGGAGAGGAAAGCTATCCTTCACTGTGTGCTTGTTGAGGTCTGTGAAATCAACGCAGATTCTTATCTTGCCATTCTTCTTGGGGACAACAACAATGTTCAAAATCCAGTCGGCGTACTTGACTTTCTCTGATGAAACCCATGACAAAGAGTTTGTCGACCTTAAGGTTTACAACCTCTTGAAGCCGCGGGGCCAAAGTATGCTTCTTCTACTTCACGACGACAGAATGAAGGATGAGGTCAAGTTGATGGTGGGCTAAAGTGGGGTCAACACTGGGCATCTCATAGAATGTCCAGGCAAAGACGTCTTTATTTGCTCAAAGAAAATTGGTGAGTTCGAGGCTTTCGGCCTCATCCAAAAAAGTACCAATGAATGTGCCTCGACCATGACCATCGAGTTTAATATAAACAGTAGGTTCGATGGGCGTGGTGGATGGGATCGACGAAAGTTTTTAGGTTTGATTGATCTCCGGGTGCTCGCACGAGTGGGCAAGGCATTGAGAGCCCTTTAAGTTCCACGTGCCACAAGGGGTAGTGAAACAAAGTGTTTGGTGGTAAGTCGAAGGTGTGGCTCTCATGGCATGGAGCCAGTCGTGCCCAAGGATTCTTAGATATTAGATTTCTTGTCGATGACAAGGAAGCTGGTTTGGAGGGTAACTGGGCCGGTAGTGACAGGGAGGCTAATGCGACCGACCGCGACTTCGGTAGCACCATTAAAGTCCTTGAGCTCGACATTAGCCGGTGTAATGAGGTCAACTTTTTTCATGGCTCGAACAGTCTGGAGGAAGAGGGCATCGGCTGCACTGTCTGTATCAATGAGCATGGTATGGAGGACGATGTGTTCGACCTTAATCATAATGACCAAGGGGTCCGAGTGGGGAAAACGAATATGAGAAGTATCACAATCGATGAAGGATATACCTTCAGGGCGAGGGCATTGGATCGATTATGGTAGAAGGATGGGTAGCTTCTTCTGGTAGGTAAGCTTGCAGAATTCTTCCACACATTTGCGCTTGCTTTTAGTACGACCGCTGTCGATGTTATTGATTTCGATAAGGTGTAGTTGGAAAATGTGTGCCTTGACTTGGTCGGTAGCTGGGGCGGGTTGAGGCATGGGATATGACCCATTGAGTTAGCTGGGAAGATCGGCGATGTATCGATGTAGACGACCTGCATTAAAGATCATCTCTAGAGAACGTTGGAGAGCATAGCATTTATTGGTAGCGTGGCAGTTGCACTTGTGATTTTGGCAATAAGGCTCATCTTTCTTGACCTCGAGGGGGTAGGGGATACGCCAGATAGGGTCGGCCTGTATTTGTACGAGAAGGGTGTTGATGGAAGCGGCGATCCTAGGAAGGACCGTCTTGGGTAATTTTTTATAGATATCAGCGGGGGTGTTATCAGAGTTAGGGTGTTTCCAGCTCTTGGTCTCCTGTTAGACGGGAGCGACCATGGGCGTAAAAGGTTGTCGAGGTTCATTATGGTTGGTGCTCGAGGCTTTCCCCTGGTGATTGGATTCTCGAAGGCGTTCGAGGTCGATGTATCCATAAACCTTAGATTACATCTCCTCAAGGGTTTGTGCTTTATGAAGCACGATGTACTCCTTGATATGACTGTGATTTGGTAGAGCGCAAGAAAATGTGAGGACAACATTCATTCAATCAAGGGTTTTCGACTTTGCCCGACTCATCGAGAAACTGCTTGGTGAATGCCTGAAGCGTTTCGTTGTGGGATTTGCGGAAGTTGTAGTGGGCATCGAACCGGACCTCACGATCTTTGTTAAAGGCAAACTAGGAGATAAAAAGGATCGACAATTGATCGAAGCTTAGGATCTAACCATTAGGGGGGGCTGTGGTACCATTAGAGAATGTTGTCGGTTAGACTAGTGGGGAACATACACACAAAATATGCTCAACTATAAAATACAGACTTAAGGCATTTTGGAATTCGAGGAGATGAGACTGAGGGTCGATATTGCGGTATTTGCTAATTTTAGGGGTATGGAAATTTTAAGGTACTTTGATCGCATGAAGTTTAGGGCAGATAGGGTTGTTTAACCGACTCCAAGAGTTCGGTGTGGGGCTCATGTTGACGCGAATAGCGGGGCGGATTTTCTTATCGTGCTCCTGCTGAGTGAGGTAAGAAGGGTGAGGGGGAGAACACTGGGGTTAAGGGGGATGAGGTCGAAGGTTCAGAGTGTGCTCAGCGCTGCGCTCCCCGAGACATTCTCGAGCAGGGCGGCATTTGGGGTATTAGGTAGTTCAAAGAGTGGAGTTAGAAGAATCCTTCGTAGGGTGTACAACAAGGTGGATTAAACCGATAGGTAAAATGGTAGGAGCACCCTCGGCGCTAAGATGGACCGGGGGAACTTCGACTTGGGGCAGAGGCCCAAGACGAGCGTGGGCTGAAACGCGAGAAGGGGCAGGTGCCTGGGATCGCAGAGGAGCATCCTGGGTTTGGACCTGCTGAAGCTCTCAAACTGTGTGACGTAGTTCATCGAGGGCACGATGTTGGCACTCGTTATCATCCAAACGGCGCTACCTTTCAACCTCGATCTCCTTACATTTGTCTTTACATTCTAGACGTAGCAGATTGGAATAACGCTCTTCAGCTTGCGCAAACTATTGACTTATGAGGGTGAGTCAGGCGGCTATGCCGTCAGTTGAGTTTTCGATGATAGACGAGGTGGAGCGAAGGGTAGGGGCCATTAAGGACGGCGGTGAAGGGTAGAAAGAGAAAGGGAATAAAGACAGGGGGAGTTGGGTAGGGTGGGTATAACACAGACGACGCCAAATGTAGGGGCCAAGATTCGTATGAGGGGAAACCAACTCTTACACGAAAGGATTAATCTTTGACTAGGGGTCCTCAATCATATAAATAATAATATTAAGAGATACTACTGAGATAATACACTTGTGTGGAGGCCTAGAATGGGTTACTCCATAACCTCTAGAGAAGATTTTTTGGAGAAATTATATATATCAGATTGGTCGAGGGATCGAAGAGTAAATTGTTACAGGGTATTCGAAGGTAATCTTGCAAGGTTTATCGAAAAGACTGAGTCACCATGGGAGGTTAAGTTACATGTATATCCTTTGGGGACAACTGACTTGTACCCAGAGTCGGTTCTGACACTGTAGATGTTGGTTCTGACACCGTGGTTGTTGGTTCTGACATTGTAGCTGTCGAGCGGCTTGTTTCATTGTTATGTCTGGTGAGCTGGATATCAGACGTGTCTACCTTCGACCATGTACGTCCATGTTTAAAGTTTTTCAAGTACCGATGCTGAGTTCTGGCGCTGCTCATCTATCTTCGACTAAGGCGGTTAGCTTCGATAATTCCATCGAGTGTTCGATTAGTCTCGGAAGGCTTCGTGGGCTTAGTTATTGTCTTGTTGGGCTTCGAGTTTCTAGGTAGGCTTTGATGTAAACTTCGAGTATTTGACTTGTGCTAGAAGGCTGCGAGTAGGCTACTATAATATATCCTTAGTTCTAAAAATAATTGGACATCTTTGATAGGTAAAACACAACCCTTTTTTTCCAAAAATAAAACATATGAACTTTCTAGAAAAAAAATTAAAATTAAAATAACTGAACAAGAAAAACAAAATATTTACATAACGAAGCTCAAACACCTACACATAGTGAGAAAGCGAAGAGATACGCAAAAGAAGTAATGGAGCTTGAATAAATAAATCTCACACATACCTATGGATTTTCGAAGGTATTCAAACCTATTGAAGGCCAAAGGCTTAGTGAGAATGTCAGGATGTTGAGTATCGGTGGGAATGTATTTGACAACAATCGTCTTGCTTTCAACTAGATCGCGGATAAATTGGTGGTGAATATCAATGTGTTTCGTTCGACTATGTTCCACAGGATTCTTAGAAATATTTATAACACTAATGTTATCATAATGAAGAGTCATAATACTTTGAACAATCCCAAAATTTCACAGCATTTGTTCCATCCAAGGAAGTTGTACAGCTCAACTTCCGGTAGAGATATACTGAGCTTCCTACATAAGAACAACCACCACTGGTACTCTTCCGATCGTCATGATTTCCAGTATAATCAACATCACTGTACCCAATAATCTCAGTATTTGTGCCCAAGGGAAACCAAAGTGCCTAGTACAAAGGTCTGTTAACGCATCTGATAAAAGTACCTATACCAAAAGTAATGTCAAGACGACTACCAGTTAAGTACAACAGACAGCCAATCATGCTTTGATAGAGTTTTTTTTTCATTATCTACATCGGTTGTCTTTTGAAAGCTTGGTGGTCGTATTCATAGGAGTGCGAGCATAAGACTAGCATTTTCAAATTCAAATTTCACGACAAGTTCTCCCGAATATTTTGATTAGGAGACAAAAATTCATGCTTCCATCTGTCAGATTTGAAGACCAAGAAATAAACTCAATTCACCAATCATACTCATTTCAAACTCGGATTTCATTTGATTAGCAAATATATGTGCTTGAATATCTGAGGTAGCCCAAAAAATTATATCATCAACACATATTTGGGTAACTACGAAGAAACCATCGTCCTTCTTGAGGAACAAGGTACAATCAACTCCACCTCGAACAAATCCTTACATCAAAATGAATGCAGTGAGTCTCTCATAATAAGCTCAAGAATCTTGCTTCAAACCATAAAGATCCTTGTTTACAGATCCTTGAAGCCTTTAGGTTGAGCGACGTAAACCTCTTCATTCAAAATACCATTCAAGAAGGCACTTTTGATATCCATTGGGTACAATTTAAAACCGAAATGGCATGCTAAAGGCAAGAGAATGTGTATTAACTCCATCCTTGCAACAGGTACAAATGTTTCTTCAAAATTCGCCCGTTCAACTTGGTTATATTGTTGAGCAGCCAATCGAGCCTTATTTCAAATAACTGTTAATTTTCATCAAACAATGTTTGATACTCTTTTTGGAGATTACAAATTTCATCATCTTCTTCAGAACTAAAATTATTCTCAGTAACAGTTTGAACATGAGGGTTAGGACGAGGACTTGTAAGCTCATTCGCCTTAACAATCCAAGCACAAAAGTTTCCAATTTTGCTAGACTTATTAGATGAGTCCAAGTAATTTGAATTATTATCTATACCTAAATTTTGAGGATCCCGTTTTTTATCCCATGAGGCTTGCATAGCCTTTGAAGAATACTTAGGATAATGATATGGAGAAGGGCAATCAACAACAACATGTTCTTTGCCTCTACATTTAAAACAAGTGTTGTCTCTCTATAGAAATCTTGAGTCTCCAAGGTTTGGATTCCAAGAAAAGCTTCCTTTATTCCAATTACTAGACCCAAAAAACTTGAATTGCTTCCTAAACTTTCTAGCAAAGAGAGGAACATCCTCTTCAGTTAGTTCTAACTCATAATCAACCTCACCCTTTGAAGCTTTAAGAGCAACATTTTTGTCCTTCTTTTGGGTAGAAGGAGTGCTCATCTCAAAAGTTTGCATAAAACACCCAAGTTCTTCTACTATCATATGTTCAACACCCTTCAATATTTAAGACAGTAGTTTGACGTGTGAACCTAGAGGGTAGAGACCTAAGGATTTTCAAAACAACTCTCATCTCATCAATTGGCTCACCTAGGTTATGAGATTGATTTACAATGTCGCTCAACTTTCCATAAAACTCATCAAAAATTTCATTTTCTTCCATCTTAATGATTTCGAACTTGGTAGTGACTTATTGGAGATCGTAGAAGAATCCTATCCTAGGACTTTGCGCAAGTGTATCTATTAGGACCTCTCCCTAATTCTATTAAGTATACTTGCTAAAACCCCTAGTTAAGCATAAATGTAGTGGTGTAAGAGTTTAATCTCCCCTCTATGAGATTAATCCCCTACATTTGGCACCATATGTACTATAACCTACATTTTTCCACAACTTTACCAACCAAGCAAACCTCTAATGGCTCCTACCCTTCGATCTACCTCAGCCATAGTAGGAGCTTCGGCCGACGACATCGCCGCTCAGCTGGCCCTGATACGCAATCAATTTTTTCAGGCTAAAGAGCGCCATACGAGCTAACTTCATCATGTACGTGAGTCTCGACGACAGGAGCTCAAAATAGAATGCCAGTGTTGTGTTGAAGAAACAGATAGACATCATCATGACTTCAGCGAGCTTTGCAACTCCATTCGGTGTCTGCAGCAGGCACGAGCACAGGATGGCCCTATAAGTTCCAGAGCTCTAATTCCCTTGGCACATATCCGTTCATCTAGGCCCCAACCCCCACACAGAGGTACCCCAGTCCATCTAGGCGCTGAAGATGTCGTTAATCCCATTGCGAACATCTAGGCCTCCTATTCGAATACCCTCCCAAGAATACTAGATGAACGCAGTGTATAACATAGCCCCGCGCCAAAGCTGTATCGACCGCGAACACATCGCTCTCCTACTCGAGCAGCTTACTTTGCACAATAGGAGCTCAGCCAGCAAATCAAAGATGCCATCAACATCAGTTCTTGCACAAACCCTAACTCTTGGAATGGACTTAACAATTCTGTATGCTTAGAGCATTTAGCCATTGTGGTCCTTCTCAATTTCCATATCCCCAAAACCCATAAATATCGAAACACAGACCCACCGTCCCATATCCTCCAGTTCCAGAACTCGTTAAGCCTCCACTCATCGGCATATCACATCCTTTGTCGAATGTTCCCTCACTACGTAAAAATGTGTAAATACCAACACTTTTAGATAGTAATTTATGACTTGGCGCATGTGTCATACTTTAAATGAAAAATACTACTTCCATTAGAAGTCGTAATTTAAGAACCCCTGTCGTTTTATTTTTTCCTTCTTATCTATATCTTAAAATATACGGCAGTTTAAGGAGTTGTAATAATACTCTAATTTAAGCGCTTGATCAAGTCACATTATTTGATTAGCAATATTCAACTTTAATCCTTTTCCCCAAAAATAAACTCTTGTGCCAGAAAGGAGGAATCGTCCACTTTCTTTCTAGAAAGAATGCCGTAGGCTGGATATGGTACATTTATCTTTAGAATAGAGTTTTGAGCGCTCACTCCCCACTACCAGCACCACTCCTTTAGTTGTTTTTGAGGCCCCAACAAGTAATAGACAAAAGGCGCCATAGCTAAATAAGAGCAAGCGCTGGTAGGTTATTCATGTGCGCTATTTTTTGTGCTATTTAAAAAAGGTAGGGCGGTCATGTCTTCGGCAAGATGAATCCTTGGTAAAAAATCCCTAACGTTTTGAGCCTCTAACTACTTAAAGTCTAGCCTCCTCAATGAAATAGCCTAGTGGAGGGCTACGATTCAACCTCCGGTTCCTCAACGTGTTAATGCTAAACATGCTAGGACTTTAAAAAGAGGTGGGCTTAATACAGTATTAAGAGGGCCGAGACTACGAGGGTCCAGAGGAGAGAAGCAGCACCTTTCTTTTAGCGAAAGACCATAGAGAGAGGGGACACGTCAGTCCAAGACATAAAGCGTCCAGAAAGAAAGGCGCCTAGCAAAAATATTATAAAATTTTGAAAATCAAACGAGTTTAGTAGTTTTAAACAAACTCTATTAATTCCCCGTTCAAATTAAACGAAGAGAGATCCAATATACCCGCATAAATCTAAAATCAGGATCCAATCAAGTTGGGATTCCTTAAATCTTTAAGGTAAAGTTGAAATCTAACTTACCAATCCATGTATCTCTCGACGAATTTGTCTCCCAGGGGAAATTCTATAATTCCCTCTCAAATCCTAACCCCGCGCAAATCGATCAATATCTAGCAATTCCGCCACAATCTGATCAGTTAAGGTTTCTTAAAAAATTTATAATCTCATTTTTATCTTAATTACTCCACTCTTTATCTCTCTATGCATCTCACCACTACAACAAAAATAACCTTTTATGTTACTTAAATACGTCTTTTATATGAAAAATGACATAATAAGTCCAAAATTTTATGTTTCATTCCCGTGAGTTAACGCATTAGTTTACTCTAGAACATCATTATCCCAAATAATGACTTCATTTCTCTTTCACGTTAGTTTTGGTAGTGACTTGAAATTATATGTGATAACATTGATGTCATTGTCGGTTTAATTGGCATTGATTAGATATGCATAGGTCAAAATTGAAGATTATAACCATAGAGTTTTAATAGGCCCTAAGAAAAAATCACCAACTCCTCCATTTCTCTCACACTCTGAGAACCCTAATTATCTACAACAATTTTGAATCAGTCAAAATGAAGTCTCTTCTCCCCTTGTTTACAATTCTCTCTTAAAAGATCTTTCCTTCACATTATTTGGTTAATAAAAATTCTTGCAAGAAATGGAGCCAACAAGCATAAATTGGAAAAACACCAAGTTTGCAATCCACATCTCTATTCTCAAGCATATCAACGCCACCAAATGGATTGCTTTCTCCGTTCACAAAGACTTAGTCGACGACAATGATGAAACTTTGTTGTTCTACAAACCTTTGGTAATTCTCCTAAATTATAAAAGAATTACATTTTTTTTTTAATTTTTTACAGATTGCCAACCCCTCATGATTGTCGAGGACTTGAGGTGTTCTAAAATTCTTTCATTGGGAATTGAAATTGCAAGTAATGAAACAACCCCAGATTTTTTTTGCTACTTTGGATCGAATTATGTTCAGTAATTCAATATAATCTTATGTTGTTTTTTTTTGCATTTTTTAAGATATAATAGATTGAAGAGAATGGTACTAATTTCAGTACCCAATGAAGATGACTTCGAGAATGAGAACCCGAATATATTCTCCACTCCTAATCGCCACCATAAAAATCTGTTGAAGGTCAAATCAGTAGTGGTGACATAAATGGAGTACCCATCTTCCGTTAATTCACAAGAACTCTATCTTCTTACTACTGGTGGTAGTCTCGTCGATCGTGAAGCTATTGAGAGATTACTCAAAATATCTTCATTTACAGGTTTGTATTTGATGTTTATCTATGATTTCATTTGGGGGTTTATTTGCTGCTCTTATTTGTGATTTGGGATATTCAGTGACAAGTGTTAATTTATGGTTCTGATTTGTGATTTGAATTATCCCCCTTGTATAGTGATTTTGGCTTGTTTACTGACTTTATTCTTCCTCATTTCTTCCAGCCTTTCATTTACGGTTTTCGTGCAATATGGGATGTTCCCATTTAAGGTGTTTGCATGATGTTTGTTGTCCATGACCACTGTAAAGTGTCCATCTTCCTTATTTATTTAGCCTTTGTTTTAAATGGAGGTGAGAAGGAACATTGATATAGTTTATGGAAGTGAGAGTGTTGCGTTAACGGGGTTTGCCTTTATAATGGTGGTTGGGGAAATTCTTTCTTGGTGACTTTTAGTGCCATTTTGACATGGGCAATGTAATGGTTTTAGTTACCTTGTTTTAGAAAAATATAATGGAGAAAATTCCATGGGTACAACGGAACTCCAAGATTCTTGGGTTCACCATAAAACTCGTGACTCAAAAGCGGCTTATCCAATTGCATTGTTTCTGGATTTGGTGCGGCCGCTTCTATAACATATAACATATCTTCGTTCTGAGGTAAGTTATTCTCATTGTTACATTTTAATTTCTTTATGCATATAGATATGGAGTTATTGGCATAGGACTATTATTCCCTTGTGGTGGTTTCGTATGTGCCTTTTATTTCTTTTCATGTTAATCAAAATCCCATAAGTTGTACTTATCTATAAATATTGGAATCTTATTAGATTTTCTTTGAATACATTTTGGCAGGTGTTTATGGCAGATATACATCATGGGCATGAAGACACCTTCAACACTCAGGTCAGTATGTTGCTAGGCCTTAATATAACAAGTTTGTTGGTAGATGCTTAAATTTTTATAAATACTTTTGTGCAAATGTAGTTTATGTCCATGCCTGATGCCTAAATTCTTATGCGAGATAACTAGTTGTTGCTTGATGCCTAAATTCTTGAATTTTTTTTTTGTGAATGTGGATTATGGCTCGCTTTTAATAGTGCACACCAGTGTAGAATTTGATAAAATTGGAAAGTATGGTAGAAAGCTACAAAGACGGGCATTTAAAGTTTGATTTGGAGTACCAACATGTCTCTCTCTCTCTCTTTCTCTTTCTCTCACTCTCAAAGTTCAGTTTATTTGCCATTAGATATATTTGTTACTAATTTGGCTGAAACAATGTGTTTTTCATCCTCGGTTAATTCTTCTGTTGGTAGCTGGTAGAGAAGATCTATTTAAGGAGGTAGATTTAGACCGTGTAACTCTACCACTAGGAGCTTTAGAGGCGTTATGTTTCAATAACTCATCTGAATAATTTATTTGTGCATGATTCGCAGGAGACCTTGTAATTCTACCCCAAAACTCAATTTATCCTCCTTCATCTACATTTTCTTCATGTTTTACTTATAGTTTTTATCATTTAATGTTAACTTTGTACTATTTCAATTCACTTGTAGGGAGGACGATGTTCACCACCACCTCCCGAGTCATCGAGCGGCAATTCATGCATATTAAAAGATATGTTTGGCACTAATGTTGCTTACAGAACTGTGTAGTTTAATACAATTACATCTGAAGGGTTTTACAGTGTTATAATCGATGAAGTTATTCGCGAAGAGGCGTGTTTGTATGTTGAGAGGTCATACCCTTGGTGATGTCTCTGCAAGTAAAGTTATAGTTTGGCTCATGATTTTTACCATTATCTAGTGAAGAATTTTTTTGTATTTTTTTTTTAGAATTTAAAGCCAACCCTGGTAAGTTGTTTGACATTTCTATTTTTATTTTGGATATTGGTAAGTTGTTTCACAAGATCTTTTAATTGGCATTTCACTATCTTCTTTTTATTAAAAATTGCTTGTCATTATTACTTTATATGTTAGTTGATTGTGTTGTTTGATTATTTAAAATTCATGAGGGCTTACCTGAGATGCAAAAAATAGCAAATAAATTAGTAAAATGAAAAAAATAAGCCAGTACCTACAACGTGTATCTAAGTCATTTTTTCATGTGACACATAATACGACGTACTTATGTGTTACAAAGTTTTATCAAAAATGATGATCGGAACAACCCTTACTTATGTCGTGCTTTGTATGACGTTTAATACGACCCTCATGTTAGTCGCAAAAATGAATTTTTTTTTATGTATTTGGCGACTTATAGCTGAGTAGTTATAATTTGACCAATAAAACAATAACTATATCAGTTGCAAATTGCGGTAAATGCGATGAATATTACGACTCTTATTTATGCTATTTAATTGTGACGCATAAAACGACGTTCTAATGTGTCACAAATATTATAAAAAATGACTATTTTTATAACTTAACTTTCAATCGTAATATCACGACTTAAGTAAAAGTTGAGAACAAAAAACTATTGCAAAAAACGTGACTCTTATTTTGACAAAAAAGTAAGTTACTTTAGGCAAAGAACGACTGACTTACAAAGTCATTTTTTACTCTTTTTTACATAGTACTTACTAGGCTTACAGACAACCCATTCAAGTGGTATCATAGACTACCCAATGGTACTATCCAAAACTTTAAGAAACTCTCTAGTTTATTCATATCTCACTTTGGATTCAATAAGGATCACGAAGTCAGAGTCAATGTTCTTTTCAACATTCGTAAAATACAAGTGGAAATACTCGAGAGGTTTACCAAAAGCTTTTTAGAAAAATCCCGTAAAATAGAAAACCTCGATTGCGCCAGTGTAGTTTTAGCGTACTCTAACGTCCTCCCAGTCTATAGCCGGGTTAAGGAGTACATCGTTCTCAAGAAACCTAAAACCCTCAAGAAATATTGTCCAAAGTCAACGGTTACATCAACCTCAAACGCATCCACAAAAATAATCGATAGAGATAAACCCAAACCAACAATCACAATAAACCACGACAGCCAAATACAACCATGGTCGTTCCCATTTATAATGAGACTGATAATCGAAATGCGGTAATCATGAAGAATAATCTGATAGGTCGCGAAAGAAATAGTCGATGCCATTCCTACCTAAAAGCAACATCTCTATCAGCGCAATTAAACCCGTCATCCAAGCTAACCTAATATGGTGAACACCATGCCCAATCAAAGTCTGAAAAGATAAACCATATTGTCAGAACCACAAATTCAACTGTCATCCGACAAATAATTGTTATATCATGCAACAGTCGCTCAAAATGATACTCAAATCAGGATGACTACTCTAGTATATTGCTGACCTCCCAAGTTATCTTGATGGGTCATATCTCAAAACCCAGGCGGCCTGGAACAATGGAAGAAGCAAAGTGCATATCTTCCAAGCTAATATGATCAAAGTTAATAACATTCACAGCAATCATACACAAGGTAAGAGAAGAATGAAAGACTATTGCAAACTTACCTACCAACAAAAATTACCAATTCTTTTACCCGAAACCAGCCAGCATCCCAGATCCGAAGGCATACCCTTCATCGACTATGAGATCTCTCATGTCAGATTTGTCTAGTCTGATCCGTTGGTCATCATGATAAAGGTCAAGCACATCATTATGTACATAATGCTTATAAATATCAGAAGCGCGGTCGATGTTATAGGGAGCTAACTCCGTTCAGAGGGGGAGTTAGTTCTCACAACGTAGAATCGATCTTCAGTCAGAGGATACAAGAAATTGGCCTAAAATAAGATCTATCTAAAGACAATTACTTGTGTAGAGGCCAAAATGTGACTCTCTACGACCTCTGATGAGGATTTTTAAGACAGATTTTATTACTAAAGAGTAAATAACAGGGTTCGAGTATAGGGTGGTCGAAGGTAAAATGCAAGAGGTTGGAGATGATTTTTTCAATCCCCTCCTGGTTTCCCCTCTCCTCTATTTATAGAGACATAGGGAGCTGAGTCACCAAGTGTGGGTCAGGATTACATGATTACACTGTCAGAAAATCCTGGTGAGTTATGGGCGATGGTCTTGTCGGTACTGTTACTACTGCATTTATTGGTGATGTCTCTGAACGGCGTGGTGGTTGGACCTGTCAATATAGATGTACGAGCCAATCAATGCGTTGTCTTATCTGATGAGGTAGTTGTCTGTCTTATCATACTTAAACCGTGTGTTAGTGAGGTCGAAGGGTTTCTGCTGTCGGATGTTAATCCGTTCTCGAAGCTTTGTCTGGTGGGCTGGTGGTTTGTCTTGTCATACTTTGACCATATATAGATATGGTCGAAGGATGTCTGCTGCAATGTACTAATCTGTCCTCAAAGCTTTGTCTGGTGTCGAAGGCTTGTCTCTAGGGGATCTCTGGGGAGCCTGTTCTAGGGATTGAGTGGGCTTCGATACATTCGAGTAGGCCATGAAGTGGGCCTCGACTGTCTGTCGAAGGCTATGAGCAGGCTACTACAGATGTCCTTTTTCTCAAAAGAGTAAAAGCAATGTAAATGACAAACCGTATAACCCCAGCTAACATCAAACTCAAAGGTTTCAATAGGTCCACTGAGGTGGCAGTAGGGCGAATCGAATCAGCCTCCCCATCACCACCAGCTCAATGGTGTTACAAACCAGCTTCCTGGTCATCGATAAGAAATCTAAATACCTTAAAATCTTAGGTTGGGATTGGCTGCATACTATGAAGGCAATACCCTTGACCTACCATCAAGTGTTGTAGTTCACCACCTCGAGTAAAATATGGGACATGAAAGGGTCCCAACGTCTAGCACGATCATGCAAACACCCAGAGATTGATTTAACTCCAAAATTGGTCAAGCCATAGCAATCATAACAACTTTTCCTTACTAAACCTTCGACTATCCATATCAAAACATCAACCATAGAGCCCGTACAGAATATATCAAGCTCAATGGCCCCGAATGAGGAACACTCATTGGAAGTTCCTTGACTGAAGAAGAGAAAAAATAGCTAACCATTTTTCTTCGATCCAATAAAGACATCTTCGCGTAAACTTTCTATGAAATGCCAGGAGTAGAGCCTACCCTTTCCTGTCATCGACACAACCTAATACCCAAGTACATGCCAGTCAAATAAAAGAAACAAACCTTAACCCTGAGGATTCGAGACATGAACAATCTTGAAGTCGATAAACTTCTTGTTGCAGGTTTCATCTACGAGGTTAAGTATGTAGACTGGATCACAAATATCGTGGTGGTTCCCTAAAAGAATGGTAAAATCAGAGTCTGTGTCAACATAACTGACCTAAAAAAGTATGCCGTAAAAGAAAATTTTCCCTTCTCATATCGCAGTACTTCTCGACACGACAGTAGGGCACGAGTGCCTCTCCATGACGGATGCCACCTCAAGTTTCAGTCAGGTACCCCTCCTGCCTAAAGATTAAATCAAAACATGATGTATTACAAAACAAGGTCTATATTGCTTCAACGTCATGCCCTTCAGGTTTAAAAATGTGGGCGCGACCTACCAACGACTGGCCACCACAATGTTCAAACCATTGTTGGGTAAATCAGTCAAAGTTTATATCGACGACATGCTTTACAAGAGTCTCCAAGAAAATACCCACATTTAAGACTTGACTGAAGTTTTTTCCATTTTTCGATCATACAAAATGATGTTTAACCCCGATAAGTGCCAGTTTGGTATTTCTTTAGGAAAATACCTCTGCCACCTCATGAACAAGAGAGGTATTGAGATCGATCTTATGCAAATCCCCCCCTAATCAATATGTTATCTCCCCGAACGGAAAAAGATGTACAGAAGGTCGATGGCCAAATTGTTGCCCTTAATCGATTCATTTCTAAATCATCGGGCAGATGCATCTGGTTTATAAGGGCATAACTTCTGGATATCCTAGAATCGTCCTCACAACGTAGAGAAGATAAATGAAAGTCTAATAACCAAAAGATATTGCAAAGCATATGTGTGAGTTCCTATTAAGAGGATTCCTCACATTGATTGGATCCACAAAACTAAGAAAACCCAGACATTGATTTGATGGCAGAATGTGAGCAAGCCTTCCACGGGCTCAAGACTTACCTCGGTCAATTGCCTATAATTAGGAGGCATTGAAAAACTAGTATACCTTATTAGTAAAAACCTTGACCTCAGCCGAAACCAGATGCACGAAACTTGAAAAACTACTATTTAACCTTGTCTACACTTCCAAAAAGCTCAAAGCATACTTACAAGCACATCGAATAAGGGCAATCACGAGCTACCCCCTTCGAGAAGTCCACACCAAAAAAGGTAAATCTAGACAGGCATAATAATAGTCCGTCTACCTCGGCGAATATGATATCACTTTCGAGAAGTAGATATCTCAGAAAGGCCAAGCAGTTGCCAATTTTTTAGCCGATTTCCCAGTAGAAGATTCTAATTGGGAAGAGCATGAAGACGAAAACCTAGATGAAAAAATTGAATAAAGGTACCCCTGGAACCCTAATATAGGTTGGATATTATTCACTGATGGCTCAACCGGTCCGAATGGTTTTGGAATAGGTATCCTCCTAATCATACCATCCAATGATCATCTAGAAAAGGCATTCAATTTAAACTTTGAATGTTCCAACAACAAAGCCGAATACAAATATTTAATTCGCTGTCTCGATATGGCCCTTGAATTAGGCGTGCCCAAGTTAGCCGTCTTTACTGACTCGCAGCTAGTCCAAAGATAATATACCAGAGAAAACCTGGCGAATGGTCGAATGGCTGAATATGTAAAGCTCACCACCAGCGCATAGATAGTTTCCCTTAATGATCTCCGATAATGCATTACCCTCGGAGTAAAAATAGACACCCTGACGCTCTCGCTTACATTGCTGTAATATCAGGCCAATCCGAACCCAAAAAGCTTGACATCGAAGTACTCGTAGACCCAAGTATAGACCGGATCAAAATTAATACCATCAATACTGGGGACGATAGTATAGATCTTGAAGACTGGCGTACCCTTTTCCTGGCGTATTTTAACAACAAAACTGACCCGAAGGAAAAATGCTCACTATTAAAGAAACTGTTAAAGGTGCACTATCCTTAAAGGAAAACTACACCGAAGGACCCCAAATGGGGTACACCTCAAATATATATCTTAATAAGAATCTGCCAACATCATTACAGAGTTGCACGAAGGTAGCTGCGGCTCGCATACCGCATGAAGATTTATGGCGCTACGCACAATGACATAAGAACTATTATAGCCAAATATTTAAAAATAGACCGAAGACAACGCTAAGTATTGCGATAAGTGCCAGTGACATGACCATGACATTAAGGGCCCCTCACAAGATCTCCATTGCAGCTAAGTTTCTTGGTCATTTAAACGTTGGGCTATCGATCTAGGGGGCCAGTTCCCAAAAGCTTCAAATAAGAGAGAGCACGTCCTCGTGGCCATGGACTACTTTACTAAATGTATCAAAACAATACCATTATGCAAAACAAAAGAGGAAGAAGTAGTTAAGTTCTTGTGGTAAAACATAATTACACGATTCGGATGCTCTCACATGATCCGATGCGACAACGGACTACAATTTATGGGAAACAAGGTCAGAACATTCTTGAAGAAGTACAACATCGTCATTTCTCCTTCCATGCCTTACTTATTGATTCGGCCAAACCTAAGTATTAAGTGAAACCTTCAACCTGACAGATACTTGAGGGCGACCTTAAAGTTTTTGAAGGTTCCTATTTGGGCAAACCCAAGTGGCATGAATAATTAAAAGATTAAATACTTGGGGGTGACCTCAAAGCTGACCACGATCGGTTTTGTTTAGGTTCAAACCCAGGGACAGAAATATTGAGGGGCGACCTCGAAGCCTTATGAACTTCTTGAGTCGGTCAAACCTAAGTATCAAGTCAATCTATCGACCTGACTGATACTTTGGGGTGACCTCAAAATTTTTAAGGTTCCTGATTTGGGCAAACCCAAGTGGCATTAATAATCAAAATATTAAACACTTGGGGGTGACCTCGGAGCTAACGGCAGTCAATTTTGTTTAGGTTCAAACCCGAGGATAGAAATACCTAGGGGTAACCTCAAAACCTCATAAACTTCTTGAGTCGGTCAAAGCTAAGTATCAAGTTAAACCTTTGACCTGACTGATACTTGGGGGTGACCTCAATTTTTTTTAAGGCTTTTGATTAGGGCAAACCCAAGTGGTATGAATAATTGAAAGATTAAACACTTGGGGGCAACCTCGGAGCTGACTACGATCCGATTCATTTAAGTTCAAAGCCGAGGATAAAAAACTCGGGGGCAACCTCAAAGCCTCATGAACTTCTTAAGTCTATCAAACCTAAGTATTAATTTAAACCTTTGTCCCTGACTGATACTTTGGGGCGACCTCAAAGTTTTTCAAGGTTCCTGATTTGGGCAGACCCCGGTGGTATAAATAATCAAAAGATTAAATACCTGGGGGCAACCTCGGAGCTGATCAAGACCTCTGTACTGCCACGAAGCCCCATAAACTTTGGGGCGACATCAAAACATTTTTAAGGATCTTATAGACCTGCATAACCGAAAGCTTGTCATGATCCAATATAACAGTTATCATCAAGGCGCCTTCACACTTTAATCAGTATACATTTAGGCATAAGAAAGGAAAGCCTACAATAATGATATAACCAAGTCACTATACCATCTCGAAGTAGAAAAAAGATAGTCTTAATAGTTACAAAATAAAGCAGAAAGACTGGAGAATACCACTAGTTCTCACTTTAGCAAACAACTTATTACACGAGGGGATTGTTGGGATCCTACTCATTAGTTTCGGCAGTACCAATACCATGGTTCAAGCCAGTACCAAGAGCGATAACCTGGTTCTAGGTGGTTAGATCCTCTACTAGCAAGCTCTACTCCACCCTTTCAGCCTGGGTTATATCGTCTACCACAGGGATCAATGATGAATATCAAGGATAAAGCTCGAGGGTGTCAAGATCATAGCCTAGGTCATCAATGAAATTCTTCAAGGAAGTTCTCACCAGGCAATCTCGGCAGAAGTCCGCCTGAAACCTCACATGGTTCTAGCCTCGAGCTCCTCCACCTTCGCGTTGTGACGCTCGACCATAGCATGATTTTTCCTCGCCGCATCAGTTCATACTTGAAATAGTTGGTACTTCAATTCAAACACACGGGTATTTAGGGACATTATGGTCTCTTGTACGAGCTCCTCACCTTTAGTCGCATCCTTCAACCTTTAGCCAGCTGCCTTCTAGGCTTTTTTGGAAGAAAATAGCCAAACATGAATCTAGAATTGAAAACCATCAAGAACTCAATATTCAAAGCAAAAGCCTAGAAGAAGAATTTAATTGGCAGTACAATACATTTTTATCTGTCTCATTACCACTTTGATGCAAGGCCCAACTTTATTAGGATTAGACATGCACAACTATACCATTGACTCAGTAGTAGCTCAGGTACCATCCTCCTGCTCAACTATGAGGTTGTTGGGTTCAAACAAAGTTGGCACCTCTTCTATTTGATTGTGCGTTCTCTTTTGAAGAGTCGAACCAGGTGCGTGCGAACTCAAGCCCTCACTGATGGCTCTACCTTTCCCCTTCTTAGTCGCCTGAGGAAACTCTTATGGAGTTGAGGCCTGTCTACCTAGGGTGGGTGAAATACCTGTACCGGTATTCCCTCCTCCGAGCCCTCGAGACAAAAGTAGACTTCGGCCTCGTTAGAGTGCTATAATCCATTGCACCCGAGCCTTCTTGGGAAGCAGAAGTTTTTATTTTCTTCGAGGGACCTACCAATCTCGAAGGACCTTTAAGAAGGGTGTCAGCCATTTTCTATCACCTCCACAATAGATTCAACCTTTAAGAGATCTTTTTTAAACGATCGTCGTTCTCATCGATCAGACCATCGAGATAGTATCGTTGTTCTCAAGAAATCAAATAGCACTTACGAGGATTAAATACCATATTGTTTAATGTGAGCTCCTCTTCACCCTTGAGGTGTTTATAATTCCCCATCACCACTACTAGATCCTTATCCCACCTGCGCCCAATCGAGCACAATTTAATCCACCAAGGTTTGTTAGGATGACATTATATATGAAATGTCCCTACCTTCAGATTTCCTTTTTACGAGTAAAATGCTACGATGTCCTGACAATCCATAAAAGGCCTATCTTTAGCTAATAATTCTCCATTCAAGTCCCTGATGAATTTCATTTTCTTAAAAAAATTGCAATTCATTTGGCAAAGGGCAACATCTAAAAAATTCAGTACCTCCTTTACAAGACGTCGAAGGGGAAACTGCATGCTAAGACCAATCTAGCTTCGACATGCCATAATTTCTTCGGAAAGCTCATCCTTGAAGGACCACTTTGGCCCATAGGGAATTAAGAAACATCCCCTCCCAACCAGGTCAGGTTTTTTCAGAAATCCAACAAGTCTCACTCGTTTCTAAGGGGTGACATCTCCAAAACTTAGACCATCGTCCTCTGTCTCTTCGTCACCATCCTCATGACCACTCCCATCATCCTCCCCATCTCCCTCACCAATTCTCTCATCGCTTTCTCGTTCATCCCCTAGGTGATCGTTCTTAACCTCCTAATCGTCCTCATCATCCTCGTCACTTTCCCCAATAACCTGTACCCTTCTCCGGCTTCGCCTTATAGAATTAGCGTCGGCCTCCATAATTACAAGGGGGGTATCAGTTACAATAAGCAATTCCTCGACATCACTGCTACTTTCTTCCCCTCGGCCAAAAATACTTGCCTCATTCAGTACATCTTCGACCTCGTCCACTAGCCTCATATTCGAAGAGTAACGGATATGCATTAACACCCTATAGAAGATGATTGAACAAGTTAGCTCGATATATTTAAGTTAAAACCCACGATTATACTAACTCTTGGTTCCTGCCCAAGTATTACCATAAGATATGCCCAAATCTAGCCTCAAAAGTATCACACCCGGCTAAATCAACCACTATTTTACCTCTCTTACCAACACATCACCTCGAAGCTAGTGCTTGAAGGATCTCAAATATAATTAACCACTCAGCCCAACCTTCATTTACCCCCCCCTACCCAATAACCACCATCTCCTCCATACCCCAACATCTGCCATTAATGGCGGACACCAAGCTTATCTCCTTTAACTATCAGACACAAAGAGAATAAACAAAAATAGAGGCCAAATCAAAAGGCAAAAACAAGGAAGTCGTACCTGAAACAACTTTTTGATAATCTCTGTCCCCACTAACGACAAGTAATAGAGATTTTGGACAATTTAAGTAAAAAGCAACAATATTTTTACTCTCTCATTCAGACAAATGCATAGGTGATTCTATAACTCTCTTTATCTTTCCCTCTCCCTCTCCTCTTAAATAAACTATTCTCAAGCCGTATTAGTTTTTTAAATCACCATCATTACACCCACTAACCCCACTCTTTCTCACCTCTTTACCTTCCCTTAATAATTCAAGCAAACTGTCCCTTACAAAAATTTCACGCCTCTCAAAATACTTGGACCACCTACATTTCCTAGCTTGGCGCCTCAATCTTCTCTTCGAACTCCATAAATTATGCACAAACAAACCCTCGAATAAATAATTACCATAAATTTGTTGATCCAAACAGCCTTTTTTCATTATGCCTCAAACGAAATCATCTCTGGTACACCCCAAGCGCTATTTACCGATCAAAGTCTCAAATGCTGGGATCGCATGCATCTGCCACCTGGCAGCCATCATCATAGCCAAACCCAGACATAAAGTGACTGTTACCCTATGCTCTGCTCAAGATAAGCAAGGCCTCACATGTCAGCACTATAGGCTGTAAGTGTCAGATAGCTATAGTCGATACCCTTAGCCAATCTTTGATATCTTACGTACTTACCAAATAAAACTTAACCCTGAAAAATGCCAATTTGTGTAGCATCGGGTAAATTTCTTGTTTATTTGGTTAGTAACAGGGGAATATAAATTGATCTGGCATAAATCAAAGCACTCATGGCGATGTCATCTCCTTAAACCAAAAAAGATATACAAAAGCTTACTGGCAAGATTGTAGCTCTTCATAGGTTCATTTCCAAGTCATCTGATCGATGCAAACTTCTATACCTCATTCTTCATGGAAATCCAGTTCCAATGTCCAAAAAACAACCCAAAGAAATCATTTGGACCCTGACTGTGAATTAGCTTTCCAATATCTCAAAAGATACTTGGGGCATCCTCCCATAATGAGTACTCCTATTAATGGTGAAATACTAACAATGTACTTACCCACCATAAATAACTCTATTAGTTTCATCCTTATTCGAGAAAACGATGGTGTGGAAAAACCCATCTACTTCATCAACAAAACTCTTATGCTTACTGAAAAATGATATACATCAACTTAAAAGTAGCTACTAACCTTGGTGTACAACTCTCATAAACTTTAACCTTATTTCTAAGCTCATCCCATCAAAGTCATTACCAAGTTTTCCCTCAAACTTGTACTCTCTAAAAAGGAAAGTCTCATAGGGTTCAACAATGGTCTGAATTCCTAGGCAAATATGATATCTCTTTCGAGCCTCAGCTATCGATCAAATGACAAGCTGTAGCTAACTTTTTAGTAGATTTCTCAGTCGAAGACCCCGAATTGGAAAAACTCGAAGAAGTACTGGCTGATGATTCAATAGAAGAACCATATGCATGGCCATGAAACACTGGATGGCAGCTTTTTACTGATGGATCTACTGGACCACAAGATCAGGGAACGACATCGTCCTCATACACCATTCAACCATTAAATTAAAAAAGTTATCAAGCTCAAATTATCTGTAACCAACAATGAAACAGAATATAAAGCAATCTTGCATGGACAAGATCTCGCTATATCCCTTGGAGCGGAAGAAATAGTTGTTTACGTTGATTCTTTACTCGTCGTCAACCATTACAGTAAAACATTCAAAACA
Organism: Kingdonia uniflora; assembly: GCA_014058105.1. NCBI lineage: Eukaryota > Viridiplantae > Streptophyta > Magnoliopsida > Ranunculales > Circaeasteraceae > Kingdonia > Kingdonia uniflora. The sequence continues at coordinate 141,051 of JACGCM010002066.1, read as the reverse complement.
TCAGGCAAGATGGTTGATTATGCAGCTCTGGTAAAAGAAAAAATGAAAAAAATTCAAAACAGTAACTATAATGGCCAAATTCCGTAAGCTCGAAATGGATTGGAATTCGCTATTACACCAATGAACCTGCGATAATATTTAATGGAAAGCAAGAAATGGCATAGGTGATTTTAGCGTAGAAAACCTCAGAATAAGTAAAAAAACCATGACCTCGAGTGGAGGATTTTTGAAAAAGTATCTTTATTTCTTGAGGGGGATATCTTATTACAAGTAATCTCTAGATTTAGAAATTCTTGAACCTCGTAACTAAGAAGTTTGATTGTTTATGAGAATCTAGAACCAGTAGTTTTCTTGGTGATTTTTCGTGTAATTTTTGGGTCTTTGTTTCTTCTGGAACTTCTTCTTTATATAGGTCTTCTCCGCAGTTCTTCATCATGTTGTAGCACATTCTCTGAACAATGTGGTTAATGGTGGTTGACTAAGTAACTGACGAGTTCATGAGAGATAGGTGTCTTTGACTGGTTCAGGTTTTCCAGTTTAAGTTTGACCCACGTTCTTCACTAGTTCGTGGAGTAGGTTGAAATATTGATTCAAAAAGTCATGTTGAAAATGCGTGAGTCTGAGATAGAGGTAATTCAAACTGGCGACAACTCAATTTTAGATGAGATCGAGGGATAAGTTCCTACAATCGCCCCCCTCGCAACCGAAGTCACGAGTGTCTTTGGTTGAGAAAGGATCTATGGGTAATTGGTATTTGGGTTGAATTACTTGGATATTAAAATGGAGTAATGATGGCTTTGACTGTATGGAAGTTATGCGGGTTATAGGGATATGACGTTTATTAAATGGAGATGAAGATACTGATGTATGTGACGGCTATGATTTGAAGAGTTGCGTCTGTAATGAATGATGAAGTTTGGAAAAAAGTACCTACACAATAAATATAAGGTTATATAAATAGTACATGCACTGAGTTTTTGAAGCAAAGTACCACTGTAAGTTATCAAATTCTCTGAAAGTTGCGCAAATGGTGAAGACTCGGAGGATTGCTCTCGAAAAGATGCTTTTGAAGTGTGGAGGTAGAAGTTAAAGTACTTTGTCGACCAATCCTTGGAGATGTCGATACCCGCTCCTGTTCCTCCAACTTATCAAGGTATGTCAAAAGACGAAGCAGTTGATGCTGAGGATGAATTTTACTTTAGGTGGAGGTTTCATGTCGTCGTCTTGACAGGCGAGGAACGTTGGGCTTATCCCCGTACTCTTGCGGAGGACAAGGTTGGGGGGGATAGATGCAGGGATCGGCATAACTGCGGGGCAGTTATACTGATGACTTGTATTGGTAAGGATTCTAAGGTCGGGCCCCCTTTCATTTCTACCAACTCTGCGAGGGTGGTGGTTATAGGAGAGGAGGTGATGGTAATGGAGGAGGGAGAAGAAAAGTGGAAGTCTTCTTCTACATTTCCATTACTTTTTGGAGCTAAGAAGACCTTCAGTTTGAAGAGTTGGCTCCAGGACTGAGTCTTCTGCTTGCGTAGTTTCCATTTGATGCTCGACTAGACTTCGATGAGACTCTTGTGAGGTAAGCTTTTTGTTGTTTCCAATTTCTTCTTTGTATCAGGTTAAAAAATTACTGAAGCAGAACGAACTGAAGGACTTGATTCTTGGGGTACCTAAAAGATCTATTATCTGTAAAGTACTCTAAAACTTACTACCTGTAATGTACCTGATTTCAGAGTACTTTGTAAGATTTGACATATGCAAAAGTATTCAATCTCTGAGTACTGTGAAACACCTGTTATCTGTAAATGTATCTATAATCTGATTTGAAATGACTAATATTTGTTAACCAAACATTGTGTTGATATAGAGTAGAATGTCTCTGGAATCGAGCTAAGAATAATGCTATGAGTTTGCCAAAATACTGATAAGATGATATGTATGACATAAAAATTATTGTTATCATAATCGAACTGCTAGAAATATGTTTTAATGTAGATACTATAAGGTCAACCTAGGGTTGGATAAAATTATAGGGGAAAGGAAATAATACAAATTTTGGAATGGTAGGTCGAGCTGTGATAGTTTGCTGGAAGGAATCAGGTTGATATAAAATAGGACAAAATGATATAGTTTGATAGAAAGAAATATGTTCAGATATAACTTCTACCAAGATTATATGGTTTTTGTTACGAGATAATAGGAGAACATCCCGAGCTGCGTAAAATTTTATAGCCAGACAGGGTATAAATGAAGGGGGGCTTGTGGATGAAGAAATAGGTGGAAGGAAAGAATGAAAAGGTGGACTCGTTCTGAGTGAATTCATTACGCCACTGAGGGGCGATTGGATATTAATATAGCTAAAGTGCAAGAACGTATTTTTGGGTTGCTGGATTATGATACTGAATTACCAGTGAGGGAGGTGAATGTTGGAGGTTAAGATATGATTGGGATAGAGCGAGAATATGAACGCCATTTCTACGAAGAGATGTTTCAAGAAATAATGGTGGACCCAACAGCTTGGAAGGAAGCAGTGAGATTGCTTGTTGTAGAGAAGATCGAGTCTGAAGATGTGATGATTGTTGGAGGATATCTAATCTGATGTGGTCTCCCAGGTCATCAAGGCTATTTTAGGTGTAATTATATGTAAAGTGGTATTACAAATAAATGTAAGTTTTTGAATTTAACTGAAAATATGAAAGTCAAATTGATCTTCTATAGTTGCAAATGCCGTTTGAGACTATTTTGATAAACAATTTTAAATAACTTTGAAAATTTTGTAGCTTTGAAAATGACGCCACTAGTACTATAAGTAGATGAAACAAGAATAGAAAAAAGCATGAGCTTCTAGTTTTGTTTTTTATGTAAAGCTGCAAAAATCTGATATCGTATAAGTGTGAATCATCATGAGTGTGGGAAGGTCAGAGAAAGATATGGAAACAGGAGAGAAAAATAGATTAAAATATGAGGGGAGGGGTAATAATGGAAAGACGGCTTTATTGAGAAGGTTCAAGGCGTCTGACATGAACAGTAGAAATTACGCTTTAGTTCCATAATTTAGGATGGCTCTTGTGAGGCACAATAACTGCCAGCCGCTAGAGAGGGAAAGAAAAAATAGTGCTTCTTCCTCGTCATTCAAATATTTTTCAACTTCAAAAAACTTGGAGAACACAGAGAGAGAAGTGCAAAAAAATTACAGAGAATTTGGTAAGGATTTTTCTGAGAGTGATCAACAGTCAAAGAGAGTTGCTGGAACTGAATCACGTATGTGGTGATACAACAACGCTATGAGGGAAGGATTTTGCACTGCCTTGGATTCTCATTATGATACAGAAGGTTAGTAGACACGTGCGCTACATGCTTGTGTTTTATGCAAATCGTAATCTGTTTTAAGTAAATCTCTTAAAAATCACTATTTATAGCAATCAACAAAATTTGAAATATATAAAGAATATAAGAAAGATATTTTGTATGTGAATGATCGATGTGTATGAGATAATGATAGATACCTGAACCTATATGTAGGTCAAACGTGAGAGGTATTTGCATAGGATCAAAGATTTACATGTAGAATTGTAGTTGAGATGGATAGTTCACCTGTTAACGAGGTATCGATCTCTGATCGAACGGTAGAGTCTAAAATTAAAATGTCTAATAGTGAGGTTAAAGTTGGGTTTAAACAATTTACAGGTTTCCCTGGCAAATTGGTGACCTATCCTCCTTGTTTAGATACATTGAAAGAGCTTTGTAAAGCCAAGGCTATTGTAGGTGGGACATGGGGTAACTGTGTAGAATACATCGGTAGGCTGTTTAGGGGGTGTACTATAGCGATGGGGGAGGAGTATTTTTATTTGTTGGCCGACTTAGAGGAGGAGAAATGAGATAGGGGTATAAATGAATTGATCTCTTTGGAATATTTTTATGGAAATGTTCAGAGTGACATTTAGAGAGCTTTTTGTGTTATCTGTCTCAATTAGAGTACGGGTTGAGTCTTCCCCTTACCAATTTAGTAAAAGGGATTATGAATAAAATTGGGGCATGTCCTGTTCAATTGAATGAGAGCATGTGAGAGGTAATAAGTGTTTGCGACCATCTGAACAAAAAAATAGGAGAATTAGGGAAATGTGAGGATGATATCCCCTGAGGATGTATTACTATTTTATGGGGTGAAGAATTATCACGCCAGTGGTGGGGCATATTTCTGTGCGAGCACAACTTGGCCTCGCTTCTTCGATCAGAACTCAGCAGGTCAAGCTTGGAACAACAACGTAATATGGGTGAAGGGTAATTGCCTTCATAGAAATGATGAAAAACCTTTGGATCTTCTATTTAGAACTATAAAACAAAGTAATTATAACAATGCATAGCGTATAATATTGATATGTTTGAACTGTATGATCTTTTGTTGATAATAAAAATATTGTACATGGCAAGCCCAAAGTCCCAGGTGTAGAGGAAAGATTCGTTGTTCGACGAAGTTACTAAGGAAGAGGTTGAGCTCAAATTTGTGTAAGAAGGGCTTGGCCTTAGCAGAAAGAAACGGGTTGGGAGAAAATCCAAAAGGGTTCAGAAATCTCAATCGACCAGGCTGATGGAGGGTGTTGATGATGGAAAGAAGAAAGGAACTGGTGGGGAAGGGCGAACGAACTTGCCCAAGACCACTTGAATAGACAGTTTAGTTCAACTATAGTCTATTACGTCGAGCAAATTAGGTCAAACATTTCCAAAAAAATAGATGTTGAGGCGTCCATCAGCTTCTGGTACCAGTTGAAGTGGTGAGGTCGACGGAAAATAAAAATAGAGAAGGATCGAACCGTCGGGAAAGTCGGGAGAAAGGTCGCTGAAGAGCGACCTGCTGTTGAGGATGATCTTAAGGAGGTAGAAGAAAGGACAAGGATGGCTGCTCTTCACGGGGAAGAGGATATGAGAAAGATGGTAGGTCTTTATGCTCGATTATGTGAAATATATTTATATATTGTGTTTTGAGCTCACGCTGAGGCCGAATATGCTTTGCAGGTTTCTCATTTGGTAAGGGGGATATGGATCGGAGTCAAAGAGGAGAAATTCGAGTTGAAGAAGGGGAAGATTGAGCTTGAAAAGAATATAGCTCGATTGAAGGATGATGCTCTCAAGGATGTAAAATAGCTGGAGGCCCTGAAGGCTTCCCACGTAGTGGTGATCGGCCATCTACAAGCGGAGGCGAGAGTAAACCTGGAGGAGGTGGTGGTGGAGCGTGAAATACTTGGGTACCACTTTATGCTGAGGGGTATTCTGAGGATGAGGTGAATGCTATTAAGGTAGACACATATGTCGAGGAGGAAGATGATAAAGAGGTGGAAGAGGTTGTAGTTGGAGTTGTTGATGGGTTGGACTGTGTCTCCTACCAGACGGTGCTAGACAATCAAGGAGATGACACCAAACTCCCAGATGGGGAGAATGAGAAGGTAGGGTAGAGAAATGACTTGGTATGAATATTTTGGAAGTGTTCTGTAAATTGGTTGGATTGTGTATATCAAATAGATTTTTGTAGGCTGAGCTTCTTCTTTTTTGTAACCCTTTTGTAGGCACTTAGAGAAATGAGTTTCAGAATAAAAGATTTAGAGACCGAGCTTGCCAGGGAAAGAGAGATCTCCACATCCTCACTGTCTACGTAAGCGGAGCTGCAGGTTAGATCAGAATAGACATTTTGACTTGTATGCTATATTGACATAAAGCTACCAAGTAAATAAGACAACATAAAGCGTAGAGGCAGACAAAAAACTTGTTATCAGTTTTAGGAAAATGATACTCAAATAGTACATAGGAGCAATCAAAGTTTTAGACAAAATAACATATAGAGAACATATACCTTAGACCTTGAAATATATGTCATAGAACATCCATCTGAGATCGTACTTTGACCTCTGAGTCTAGATGTAGTTGTACACGGTAGATGTTAGAAATTAGATATTGTGATAGAAATGATATATATATATATATATAATATATGTATATTGATGGAGTGTTCTGAATTGAACTGTATATAATGTATTTATAGGGTGAGGGAGGCGAATTAGGATAAAGAGGACCAGTATGTAAAGGTGCACTTCACGTGTGTTGAGGCAACCCAGACTGCTGTCGACCTCACTCATAAGTTCGAGGATAAGGATGCCAAAATTGATAAAGGGATAAAAGAGCTTGTGGAGATAAAAGAACACGCAACGAAACTTCAGAGTCAGATTGACACGCTGATGATAAAGAGTAAGCATGCTAGCATGGCTCAATACCGTATTCAGGTGCTAGAAAGATCGAAATGACAATATCAAGCTGATTTTCATAATTGTAGAAGCAAGTTGGAGCGATTGAAAAAGAAAATCATTGAAAAAGATAACGAGTTGAAGGTAGCCCGAGAGGATCTATCAGCTTCAGAAGCTGCAGCCATACATTTGCATATAGCCTTCCTTGCCAAGGATTTGGAATTTCGGATAATGCAACGGAAGTATGACGAGTTAAATGAGAGGGTGGTACGATTAGAGACCGAATTGGTGCAAGCTAACACGCGTGTCAGAAACACCGAGGTTGGAAAGTGCTTGAGGAGGAGTAGAAATTATGTTAAGGTTTCTCTAGTCCAAGGGGATGTACTTCGAATTCAAGGGCATGTGCAGGAAGGGAATGCAAACTTTAGGAATACCAACATAAGTTGGATGTTGCTCTTATTAGGGAAAAAGTCTTGGAAGGGGAAATCAGGGCGAAGAAAATTCTGATAAAGAAGAAAGATGACCGGTTAAAGGACACTTAAGCCAGGAAGAGTTGAATACAAAAATTGAGAGACTTCGCGCTCAGGTGGCTAACTTAGATGCCATTAATCATGCCGAATCAGCTAAAGCCGTCAGAAAATTGGAAGAGGGTATAGCTTTTAATGCTCTTAAAGAAAGGGAAATGGCACATCATAAGAGACTGTATGCGAAGTTGGAGTCATGCCTCGAGAAGATGAGGTCTCATTTTTCAAAGATAGTTGTATCTCATGCATTACGCTAAGACCTGTTAAAGTCGATCGTTACTTATTTTGTAGTGGAAGTAAAAAGACTTGAGTTAGAATGAGAAACCTTATTCAAGAGTTTGTCTGACACGGGATGTATTTGTAGAGTTGATAAGATCGAGGGAACTGTATGGCCTCCATGAAAATGAATTTAGGCCCTCGACCTGCTAATCTGATTGAGCAGGGCGGGGTTGCTGTAAGTCGAGAACTAAAATTTTATTATCCTCCGATTATAGGGGAAAGCACGACTGACATCCTAATAGTAAAAAAGAATCCATTGTAGTGGTTAAAACCTGAAGAAAAAAAAAATAGTATCTCTCGCTGACATAGTGAAATAGGTGAAAGCTAGTATGACCTTTGCTTTATCTTATGTCTAGTAGGGTCTTTTATATAAAATAAGCTTTTACATTTGTTTGAATCGCAAATATGGGTTGAGTCAGTCAAACTAAGTGAATCTTGATTTAATTGTAGTAATGTTACAGACATATTGAAAGAGATGAAGGCTAGTATTACCTTTGCCTTATCTTATGCCTGTTAGAGTAGGTAATATAAAACCAGTATCTTCATTTGTTTTAATCGCAAAGATTTAGTAGAGTCAGCCAAAGCAAGTGTTATCTTTGATTTAACTGGTATAATGTCCCAAAAAATTTGAAGTAGATGAAGGCTAGTATTACCTTTGCCCTATCTAATGTTTGGAAAAGTCTTTGATATAAAACAAGTTTTTACATTTGTTTTAATCACAGAGATTTAGTAGAGTCAGCCAAATCAAGTGTTATCATTGATTTAACTGGTATAATGTCCTAAACAAGTTGAAGTTGATGAAGGCTAGTATTACCTTTTCCCTCTCTCATGTTTGGTAGAGTCTTTGATATAAAACAAGTTTCTACATTTATTTCAATTGCAGAGATTTAGTAGGGTCAGCCAAACCAAGTGTTATCCTTGATTTAACTGGTATTATATTAATTAAAAGCTAGTATTATCTATGCTTTAATCTATAGAATATAGTTAAATCTACGTAAGTAGAGAGATGTTGTGAAAAACTTAGTAGTTTCATTGATCAGTTCAGAATTTACATTGGATGGAGATGAAAATCTCACTATTGGAATTGAAAATACAAAAATGAGAAATGGAAATAGAGTAGTGAGATGCTTAACAATATTTTCGTTACAGTCGCCTAGTGTTCCAAGGATATGAAATGGGGATTCCCTCTTCTGTTATGAGATAATATGATCCCAGGCCGGAGAGACCTGTGATAATGAATGAACCCTCCCAATTGTTAGCTAATTTTCCAGTGTGAGACTCTTTGCGATGCTGAGAAATTTATCTAAGGACGATATCTTTGATTTGGAAGGTACTGCTTCTGACTTGGCTATTGTACGATCTGGCTAGCCTATAATGATATCGACCTAGGTTAGCGACGGCGTGTTCCTTGGTTTCATCGATCATATTGAGGTCATAAACCAATTTGAACTCATTTTCCTCATCAATTAGCTCATGATCTCGAACTAGATGATGGTATTCATAAGGAATGACGGCCTCGGTATCATAGGCAAGGAGGAATGGGGTACATCCTGTTGACTGTCGGGGAGTGGTACGATATGCCCATAGGACCTTGGGTAATTCTTGAACCCAATTCCCTTTTTTTTGTGAGTCAAACCGTTTTTTGAGTCCATCTGCGATAGTTTTATTGGTAATTTTGGCTTGGTCATTGCCTTGAGGATAATAAGGATTGGATGGTGAGTGGATGATATTGTATTAGTTGAGGAAGGTTACAATTTTTTCTCCAACTAATTGAGGCCCGTTATCGATACAAATTAGGTGGGGGTACCCAAACCGAGTGATGATGTGTCCCCTGATAAAAGAGATTACCACTTTTTCTCTGGTTCGACATAGTGGAACTGCTTCTACCCATTTTGTAAAATAATCGATAGCTACGAGTACGTGACGGCGGTAACCTGGAACCGTCTTTTGAATGGCCAAAACACATTGCTTGCATGGAGTTCAAGCGTAGGAGCGCGCGTATCATGTGTCCATGTCTTTGGTAGGCATCACATCCGCGTGAGTACTCCTCTGCTTGCTTACGCATACCGGGCCAGAATACTCCTTGTGTAATAGCTTTGTTTGCTAGTGATCGACCTACGACATGGGAGCCACAAGTCCCTTCATGTAATTGGGGTGTATTTCATCTACTTTTGGTTTGGAGAGGCACTTGAGGTAAGGCCCCGTGACGGAAAGGCAGCATAGCATGCCATTTTTATTTGTGTAGTACTTCGAGTTGTTAATCAGCCATTGGCGATCTTTCAGATCTGCTGGAAGTGGTCTGCTGCAACTACTGTCGATACCGAGGTAGGCTAAGGAAGGATTTCGCCAATCGTCGTCTCCCCCTTTATCGCCCCCAGTGTTGATCGCGCATACTAAAATACGATCAATGTTGGGGGTTGAAATGATTTCGATCTGGAGATATTGAGCTTCTAAACCCAAGAACCTGGCTAGATATGCCAAGGAATCAGCGTGTCTGTTTTCACCTCGAAAAAGATAATTGAGAGTTGCTTTCGTAAACTTACTCATCCTATCTGCAATGAGTACTGTGTATTCGATCATCTTTCCATTCTTCTTATATTTCTCAGAGTAATGGTGGACGATGAGTAGGGAATCTGTGTAGACTAAGAGTTTGGGACATTGAGCTCAAGAGCGAGGTTAATCCATGAATGAGAGCTTCGTATTCGGTGATATTATTTAAGGTCTTCATGTCATTTAAGCACTGTCAAACGAGTTTGTCGTTCTGTGTTGAACTCTTTCTCGCGGAGCTCCCGATCCTTGGTTAACTGAAGTTCGAGCTCGGCGCATTTTTCTGTTTCGGAATTGAGATTCACCCGTAGTTTTGTAAGTTTCTCCAGTTCCACTGAAACATCGAGCTGGATGCCAGTAGTCGATCGTCTGGAAGTAACCATGATTTAAAATTATAGTGAAAGAATGCCTTAGGATATCGTGGAAATGCGATCTTTCCCACAGACGACGCCAAATGTAATAGCCAAATTCTATAAGCTTAAAATTGCTTAGAATTTGCTATCACACTAATGAACCTACGACAATGTTCTAATGGAAAGTAAGAAATGATACAGGTGATTTTAGCGTGGAAAACTTCTGAATAGGTAAAAATCGCCATGACCTCGAGTGGAGGATTTTTGTAAAAGTATATTTATTGCTTGAGGCGGATATCTTATTACAAGTGATCTCTAGATTTAGAAATGCTTAAATCTTGTAACTAAGAAGTTTGAATGATTCTGAGAATTTAGAACAAATAGTTTTCTTGGTAATTTCTCGTGTAATTTTTTGGTTTTTCTCTCTTCTGGAGCTTCTTTTTTATATAGGCCATCTCCGCAGTTCTTCATCGTGCTGGACCACGTTCTCCAAACAATGTGGATAATGGCAGTTGACTGAGTAACTAACAAGTTTGTGAGAGACAGGTGTCTTTAACTGGCTCAAGTTTTTTAGTTTGAGTTCGGCCCACGTTCTTTACCAGTTAGTGGAGTAGGTTGAAATATTGACTGAAGAAGTCATGTTGAAAATGCGTGAGTTAGAGATGGAGGTAATTTGAACTGGCGACAGCTCAATTTTAGATGTGATCGAGGGATAAGTCCCTACAGTAATAATCTCCTATCTCTCTCGAGCCAAGAATTGCCACGCTGACGCATTAGCATGCATTGCTACAATGCTCGAAGACAGTGAGAAAATAACTTTGGGCATCGAGGTCATCGAACATTCAATTCTCGATGTATGTTACATAATGCAGATCAATGTTACTGAAGACGAAGATCTTGAAGATCAAAGAAGGCCATTCTATGCATACCTCAATTCAAATATCTTCCCAATCAATGAGGAAGAAGCCCGATCACTCTTAGGAAAATGTCCTTGATTCAAAGTCTAGAATAAAGTCTTGTATCGAATTACTGGGGGATGACCACTTATCAAATATATATCAAAGAAGCATGCACAAGTCAAAATCTGGGAACTTCACGAAGGTATTTGCGCAGCACACATCTCGGGAAGATTATTGGCACAAAGGGCATTAACTCAAGGGTTATACTGGCCTAAAATGTGACAAGACTAAGAAGACTTTGTCTACAAGTACTATAAGTGCCAAATCCATGCTCAGGACATCAAAAGCTCATCCCTTGACTACACGTTAGCAATGTCCTTTGGCCATTCAAAAGATGGGCAATTTATATCATTGAACCTTTCCACCCAGTATCAGGTAACCAAAAGTTTGTTCTTATGGCAATACACTACTTCACCAAATGGGTCAAAGCAGTACCACTATATCATACTGACAAAAATGAAGTCATCAAATTTTTATGGGAATGCATCATCACAAGATTTGGCTGCCCACAAATGTTTCGATCAGATAATGGCAAGCAATTCATCAGCAGTAAAGTGCTCAGTTTCCTCCACAAATACAAGATTCTACTGTCTACTTTAACACTATATTACCCTTAAGGTAATAACTAAGTATAAGCTATCAACAAGAACATCAAGTTGGGGCTACGCCAGCACCTTGAAGAGAAAAAAGGCAGATGAGATGATGAACTATTTGGTGTTTTATGGGCATACCAAACAACTCCCCAAACATCCACCGGCTACAGACCATTCATGATGGCCGTTGGTACTGAAGCAGTAATACCTTCAGACCTCGATCTCCCAAGTACCCGAAGAAGAATCACATATGAAGAAAATAAACTAGGACTTCTCTGCAACCTCAACTGGATCAAAGAAACTCGGGATCGCGTCATTGCAAACTTAGAGCGGTACTATGACACTCTCAAGAAAGCTTAAAATAAGAAGGTTAGAAAATGGACATTTGGCATTGGTAACCTTGTCTTTCGACGCATCCAGGGAAATACTCGACCTAAGAATTCATGCAAGTTATCTAAATACTGGGAAGGACCATATATTACCAATGATAAGAATGGTAGTGGGACATACTGGTTGATGACTGAAGATAAAATATAACTCGAATATCTATGAAATACAACCCATCTCAAAATGCTCTACAGATAACTGTTGTAACCTCTTTTGAAAAATTTAAATAAAGACATTTTTACAATCAATTACATCTTTCAACATTTATTTAGTATCAATACATACTTGACATGTATGCATCACAACTAACTTTTATTTCTTCAATAAACATTTATCCAATTATAGGGTACCTTTGTTTGTACTTCCTTAACGAACAAAACATGTCATGTTTTGTCCTTTTTCTAAAAATCCAGATATCCCATTGAGGTATAAAATCTGGTCAGCGTTCTTCATTCACATAACCATTACACGACCCTCTTTCCATCATCTCAGATACTTGCTTAAAAGCAATACTCTGCATATTATTAAAATTACTATCTAATGTTATCAATCTTCTCGAATAAAAAACTAAGCATAATTTTCTACAAAAATTCTATGTATCTAGAATAAATTACTTCAAAAACATTCTTTGACAACAACTTTATCATAAGTTAATCATTCAAAATAAACAAGAAATTTTTTTGGTCCCATCGACAACTTGTAAATGATTCATCACCATAAAAACATTTAAATAAACTTTTTATTCTATCGGAGGAGAAATTGGAGTATCCACTTTCACAGGGAGACCAGATGTAAGATAGTCCAACACTCCCTCGAGAACATTACCCTCGGGAATGGAAACCGTAGGTTCCTTTGGTGCCTCAGGAGCTTCGTCCTCTACATCAGAATCCAGAAAAAACTGATTTCCAGCAATAGCTGGCCCTTTATAAAATTATTTTATCTCCTCCAACTCCTCGAATTTCCCCGAGAAGTTAGCCTTTATCCGTTTGAGGGAGTCGATATTAACTCGGTCAACTTTAGTTTTCACCTCATCGAGAACCATGGAATGCTTCACCTCCATTACCCTCCGAGCAGCAAGAACCTGTTACCGCACGTCTCCCTCAAAATTGGCCTTCTACAATGCCAAAGGCTCCTCTCTCTCCTTAGCTAGGTCGGCCCTTATGAGCTCGACCTTATTTTTCTTCTCCATATCCCAGGCCTTTTTTACCTTGTGAATGGCCACATCCTTCGCCTTATCATCCCCACACTTTAACTTCTCCACCTTTGCTTCCAGGTTTTCCTTCTCCTAGACCAGATCCTCTTTCCCCTTCACCAACTCCTTCTCGATATTCTTGTAAGCGAGGAAAAGTTCGCCAGGGTGCCAACACCAAGAATGCAGGGTTTAGCCTTGATCAAAAGCTTCTTGATATGCATTACATTCATAATATGAGTTTTCAAATGAGGGACCAAATTCTTTAGTCGAAGCAAAGCAGAGAAGTTCATATCCTTATCCATGTTTTATTGGCCTTCGATGAGGAAGGATGATAGAATTTCTGCCCTCACCAAGAAGTTATCAAACTCCTCCTCCAGAGAAGTCATCCCAGTGACATAGGACTCCATGGTTCATTGGACCTCATCCTCAGACTCCTCGCCTGGCTACTTCTTTGTCAGGCTCGATGACAATTTTTTCTTCACCTACAAAATAAGTGGACAACTTTGGAGGTCGACCATCCGCAATCCCAGATGATGAAACATCCACCTTCTCTCCCCCTTCTGTAGGAGATCGCCTAGATGCCCTCTTTGGTGGAGGAGCTAGAGGAACAAACTAGTTGGCAGTCCTCCTCTTCTTACTCTTCCCGAAGATTTCAGTCAGCAGAGCCTCCCTCTCTATAAGCACAGAATCAGTGTTGTACCCACTCAGCGATGGATTCGCGGGAGGCAAGCTCGAATCTACGGCCTTCTTATTCTTGGCAGACATTTTATCGTCGATAACCGGATTTTTAGCTCCTTTCGCTCGAGTTCTCTTTAAGTTGGCTTCTTAGAAAAGACCGTCGACTTTCCCTTGGTCAACAGCCAAATTTTCTATCCGACCGAAGTAAGCCTTCCATATATTGTTTAAGTTTTCTAAAACAGTTGAATTTCTATTGATCTCCTTCAAAGTTGCGCGAAGATGAAAGACCAAACGTTAGACACGAATTTCAATCAATACAAGCAAGACAAAATTTTGACATACAAATTTCCTAAACACACACTTAAGTGGAAAGTATTTATTTTTAGAGGCGTCCCCGTATTTTTCTTATCGAACTCGTAGTTCTTAGAAATGTGAAGACATTCATCAAATTACTACCCCCCTGTCGATACCATTTTGTAAAAGAGGGGTCTATTTAGAAACCTTGCCAAGTACCTATACCCTAGCTTTTGTGGATTTGTTTGAGTATGTAGTATACACATAGATCATATACAGTGATAAACTCTTCCCCTCTCTCCTTTAATCGACAATATATCACTCCTACCACACGGAAGAGATTATAAACATTGGGGTTGAACTGCCCAAGCACTACATCAAAAAAGTTCAAAAACCTTTTATGGTCAGCTCGAAGAGGTAGCTTTAGCCCCTTTTATATTTGTTTTTGATGGACAAGAATGCCATCCAAAGGAACATCGTGATTTATCATCTCATAATGGTATTCCTCTAACCTAATGTCCTTCAGAATACTATACTTCACTTTAAAGCTAAAAATTTTACGTGTTTCAGATGACCTTACCGTAAAACACCACCTTCTTCCCTTCGATATCGTCCTTTCCAACGAACTACCTTTCTTGATCACTTGCCTACGGCCCGTGACCCACATCTGTCTCACGTCCTCCCTCGTAGCTACTTATCACACCAAATGGAGCCACCTTTATTCTAATAATCGCCAACTTCAATTGCTACTCGAACACAACCCCTAACCTCCCACCCCAACTTTTGGACACAGTAGTTACATTAATTATGATTAGTTCTGTATCCACGAGGGTTGGCGCGAAGATTCTTCTTTTATCGTTTGAATAGGTTTAGCCATTTTTATGAACCTGAAATCATATTCACTTTTATAAAGTTAATATACTATCATATAATGATACATTATATAACTTCATATGCTAGTATCAATAGGCTGTGAGTTTAATCTCCAACACATCATGTTTTTATGCTATCTGATTCACACGTTACTACAGTAGTTCTCGAGTACAGGATATATTTCATATTTTTTATTAAGTTCAAAAATCAATAACTATCTATCTGTCCCTAACATTTTTTAATTAAAGTACAGGAATAGCTAGCTTCTCGAAGAGCACTTTGGCAGTTACCAAGTTTCCCCCCAAAGCAAGCCGAGTTCTAAGTTTTTGAATTTACCGCACTCCCAGCTAAATCTACCCATTAAGCGGAAATTTGGCGCTCCAACTGCATAAAAATCATCCAAATATCTCTCATCACGATAAATGAACCCATAATTGCGCCGTCAATCATAGCGATGACCAAAAACTCATTTCTCCCCTAATCATCATTCCTTACCTCCAACCCCTTCCTCCAGACACTTTCTTAATCACTTTCGAATCATTCCACATCAATCACACCCACTATACAATCCATATCACATAAAAGTTGGCAAAAACCCTAACACTGTAATTTTCCAATTACTTCCAACATACATATTCAGACTATAATTACTCATACATTAACCTTCATGTCATATTACTAGGGTTTTATAGAAATCACTGATATTAAACAAAATTAAGTACAAAGGAAATTCAAACACAGTCAGCAACCTTGGAGTCGGGCTGTTCAGTATCTATTGCTTTGCAAGTTTCCACCCTCTGGATCAATACTAATCTCTCATTGCCAAGGTTGACAAAGACACAAAAACGAGCACAAGAATTTGAACTTGAAGGATTTTTTCGAAAAATCAGTGGTGTGGTAACAGTCGCCAACCACGAGACTATTATATGCCCCACATGGACAGTTTATCGCGCCCTTTCGCGACCGTTCGAGTACTCGAGTTTAAAACCTTGATTGCCCCTTCTTATAAATCTTTGACCCTTCGCCACCTGAACGCCAACAGGCCAATGCATTGCTGCCTTCCACCTCTTCATATCTCCCTTTAACACCTCTGTATATCATTCCTCGTCAAAACACTCTATGTTTCAAGCGAGAGTACACATACCATTTGCTATACCACAAAAGCATCACTCAGAAGAGCACCTGGCCATTTTTCTCCATAACCTTCACACAATCTTCTTGTTTATTGTATCCTCTCCTATATTCTCAGGCCAGTTGTAACTATAATTCAAATTCAAATCTTATTCGACAAAAAACGACTACCCAACATCGAGATATCATAAACTCACATGCCCATATCAGAATTTTATTGTCAATCACAATTCACCTATTTAACATATCCTATCATATTCCGGAAAATACTTGAAATATACATTGGTTATTACTTCGAAATATTTTCAAATTTTTCAAAAATCAACTAACAAAAGTCTGACAAAATCAACAAAACCTTATTTCAGTGTAAAACCAAACAGTACAACTTTGTACAGGATTTACAAGCCAAAAACCATGAGTCCACCTTTGACAACCCTTCGGCCAGCAACAACATCTTCCTTTTCCACAGCACTTGGCCGAGCCCTTAGTCCGACCGAGCATTATGGGGGACAATGATGACAATTGACAGCAGAATAAGTACTCCTTTTCCGCTCCTCACCTTCCACTTAATCATTTCTTTGAGTTGGGCTCTACAGGCACCGAAGCTACGTATTACAGAGGCTCTTTCCAAAGTACCGCTCTAGCACAATCCTAATATTTGAAATACACCCAGTTGGAAAACCCCTCCTTACGAGTTGGCCTCGTCTTAACCATCGTCTCATAACCAAATAAATCCAAGAAGACAAGGGTATTTAAATGAATAACTCAGACTATCACAACTACCAACAGTCAAAAGGCCACATTCACTTACATTAGAAATCTAAAATTCCCAGTCAATCAAAAATCCTAGGGAACCGTGTTACGGGCCCCACGTGTCACACAAACTTTACTTCGAGATCATATTACCTCGTCATGAAAAACTGATATTTTCCTAATTCAAAAAACTATCTGAATCAACATGACTCGACAAAATTCTCTTCGATAATAGTTTCCATATCATTCGAGATAACAAGATATTTTATCGATACAAGTTCACAAGCAACATTTTATTCCATAAGATAAACTGTTTTTTCTAATTTTGACAATCTTTACTGTCATTACATTACAGCTCATACTAAAAGATACTTACATTTGAGTGTGACATATTCTCCGACGAAGGAAAAGTACCCAGCTCCTCCTCTATGACCACCACCATCTCACAACCTAAGGGATTACAGAGATGAATAGCACACAGCGGAAACGGCCCCCACAGGTAACCCTACCCACAAAAGCATCTTATCATCTACTGGGCAATGGCTATTCCGAAGATACTCGATACGCTCTGAGGCCGTTAGTACACAAAATAAAGAACTGACACTGAGAAACGCTGCGCTTCGGCGATCTGGGCTCCATCTCCATCATTTTTTCAAATCTTTGGCTCGCGCTAGCTTTGGAATAAGAAGACAGCAACTGACAACCAAGTAAAACACCTTCAACTCTTTGTATTTATGTCTTCACGCTCTAAACAACTCATTGTAACAGTGCCAGGGACCGTGTCGCCCACCATCACGGCCTACTTCTCAATCATTCCCTCCTTCAATCAATCTATTTATAGCCTTACCTTTACGTCTTCCAGATATAAAAAGTCCAATGACCTGCCATAAATGCTCCTCGGGATAAATAGTGACAAGATTCATTTGACTTTTACCTAAAAATGATAGAATACAAACTTCTACAACATTCCACACCTATTCGCATTCTATGTTTTTTTCGACTCAACAATAAGTAATTGTATCAAGAATAGGCGATGTATGTAGGCATATTTCCTAGATTCGACAAAGAGAAGCTTACAGAACTTAGTCAAAGACAGTTCATCATTTGAGAAGATGTCACATCTGCGGACCCAGTTTCTCAACCTAGAAAATAGTCGTTATGCTTGGTTAATAGAGCCATTACAGGGAGAACGGAAGTTGCCCATTTCCACCAAACTAGGAATTATGTTTATTTTTGGAAACAGACCTGTATATACATAAAAATACAGGTGAGATATGATAATTCGGATCTGCAACTTTATACTAATCATACATTCTTACATCCTTACCAATCAGCAATTGTTAATAGCAAAATTATTGGATTGTACAAAAAACCCTCATCGAGGGTCGTAGTTTTTTCACAGAATTTCATGAGTTCCACGTAAATCCTTGTACTTAAGGTTAAATGTATAATCCTAACTAAAGTATGGCAAGATATCCTTCCAGAAAATACGCCATTACATTATCTTAACCCATCATCCGCGGTAGCGCATGGGCGTTAATTGGGTGTTTAATCTTATACTACTACATGAAGAGCCATTCAATGAGTCAATCTTGGCTCTTAATTAAAATATCTACCCATGTTGAGGATATATATAAGATTTAGGTTTAAAACCAAAAAATAGGTAAGTTTTACCATTAGATTGTGGAGTAATTTTTTTCCATTCCCTGCACTTATTTAAATACTAAAAATAACCCCATTTCATCTATACTAAAAATCTTCGAAATAGGCACTCATTGTATTATTAATAACAACGGGGTATATATGAATTTGCAGCTTTCGTCCACCAAAATTTTGTATATACAAAATTAAATTGCTTTAAAATAAACCCCCTAAAAACTCTTTAATATTTTGTCTTCCAATTCCAATCCACTTTGACCCCTCTCCTCACTATCCCATCAATCGAAGCCAATACTCTGGGACGCCAAGCATCTTCATAAACAAATTATTCATCGAAGTCCCATAGATATGGCACCAAGATTGATTGCTGCAGAGGACCTAGTTAGTTTTCTATACCTAACACAACGTCGTGTTCCAAACCACAGACTCTCTTATCTTTATCTAACTTTTAATCTACTTTATTTGAGTGGACGATCGGTTGTAGTGATATAGTGATTGGGGAGTCATAGAAACTAGTATCCGAGTGAACAAGTGAGCGATCGTGATTATTTTTCTTTATTGGGTTTGTATTGTGATTTGATCAACCATGCATCATTGGGATTTATTAATCTTTGATTTTAATCTATTTTGATTGATAAAACCTGGATCAACATATATTGAAGTTCTACATTATGTTTTGTCATTTCTTGATTAAAAGTCGTAGGTTAGAGTTGTGTCACAGTTAACTCAATCATCACGGAGGAGACATAATGAGGGTCCTTACTTAAACAATGGAACACAAAATACTTATAGGGTGCAACACAAAAATAATTATAGTAGGGAGATGCGCTCTTACACCCATAAATAATACTCGACTAGGGGTTCTAATAAGCGTGCTTAATAAAAATATGGAGATTTAGTAGTGTACCTGGATGAGTCCTAGAAATAGAATTCCTCCACGACCTCTAGTGAGTGATTTTTAAGATGAAGTTATCTAATGGATGAGTATTAACACAATAAATGTTCAAGTGACTGAATCCTCAAAGATCGCTTGAAGGTGCTTGAAGGTTGTCAGAGCTTCTCCAAGGGTGTGGTTGGGTGGTAAAAATCTAAACCTCGCTCGGTGCTTTCCTCTTCCTATTTATAGATATAGGAAAGGCAATGTCATTATAGGAAGGTTTAAACTATAATATTATCTTCTTTATAGTTGTCCTTGTTACTAATGTCAATTCTACCAGAGTTGTTGTGAGTGTTTCCTTCGACTAGAGCTGATGGGACTGAAGCAGTAGTCAATCTTATTTGGCTCACGGTTACGCTTGCCGTAGATCTGATTGATTTGTAAGTATAGTAGGCTTCAAGCTGCTCGGGAGTCCTCGAGTATACCTGTTAAGGGTTCCAGTTGAGAAGCTATTGCATGGGAATTTGGAAGTTGACCGATTATTATTGCGGCCCATTACTGAGATCATTAATTATGATGATGCTGATTGAGGATTCCACACACATAGATAAATTAAATTCCTAAAAAGGTGTTAGGAGAGGGGGTAGCCAATTTTCTAACTAGTTTGCTTATTCTTTGCTAACTTTGTTCTTTAATTCCTATATTTCCCTTCATGATGAAGATGAGACTCAATCTTAGATCCAACAAGACCAGGAGGAGGCCAGGATTGATACCAGGTTGCAGGGAGTTCACGGAAGTACTTCGGCCATAGGGGCTTGGAGGTGCAGCTTCCAGAGTCATTAACCTTCAAATAGGCGAATTGACCGGCAATGAGCAAGACGAGGCTGAAGAATTGTATCTGGTGGGTATTTTAGGCCAACATCTCCTTACTGCGATAGTAGGGCCACTGCATTACAAAGCCTAACAAAGCGTTGGAGGAGGAAAGGATGTTGTTGTTGGGGTAATAGTACTTTAGGGCGCTAAAGAGTAAACTACTGCAACTGATGTACATTTCCTTCTTTTTCTTATTCTTATTATTTGCTGCTTGTTTTTGTTTTTTTTTTGAATTGAAATCGAATAAAAAGATTGTGGTTATTTAATCTGTCTTTGATGCTTATGGAATCGACTATTATAAAAGTGGGGCCAAAGGAATTAAAGGTTGATAGTACTATCTCAGCCTTCGATGGTTATGGAAGAGTTCGATGGAAAAGATGTAACGAATACAAAATGATAGGATTCTTATAATTCTAGAAGGAAAGGCGTAACTGTAGTAGCAATATCTCAGGCTTCGGGGACCAAGAGGGCGATAAGGGGAATATCAAAGGTATTTGATTGTGTATACGTCTATAAGTCAAGAACACATCAATCTATACTTGAAGAGATCGACCATCTACAATATCCATTATACTTGGTCAAATACAGCCATTGTACGTGCTCCGCAAAGTTTGCCCAACTTCCTGAAAAATAGGAGAAACATTCTAACTTTATAATTGCTTGTATCTAACTATAAATACAGGTAGAGCATACAATAGTAGGAGATAACACTTTTGCATACCCTCTATACTACTTTCTTTTTAAGTATTCTAGATTAGCAGTTTAGTGAATTTTACATCCAAATCTTCATTAAGGTCGTGGTTTTCTCATACTTCTCTGAGTCTTCCATGTAAAATTTACTGTATTTTATTCCTTTTTATACTTCAATCTTTACTGTATTTGCAAAGTTTGCCTACTGAAAAACTAACTATTACAATTGGTACCGTTTGTGGAAAATTTACTTTTTTCTATTAAATCTCATCCTTACAAGTCACTACCATGACCAACATGAACTCCAGTACCCAGAAGAACATTGAGGGCATCCCAGCTATAGTACTGCTAGAAGCCATCAACTTACAGATTATTGTCCTCAAACTCCAAAAGAATATGGAATCTAGCATAATACAATGGCTTAAAGATTAGAGAATTCATGCTCAAGCCCTCCAAGTCTAAAGAGATGAGAGGAAGATAGTCCTGGAGCAGTAAAGCAAGACTCATCAGAAGTTGATAGAAAGCCTGTACAGGTAACAAAATTGATTTACCATTCATTAAGGGTCACCCCTTAAGGCTCAAAGTGACCACCAGTCTAGAGCATCTTAGAGGGACAATGGGTTGCCAAGAGATGAATGACACCGATCGAGCTTTGAGAATTCAATCAAGGAATCCAGACAGAGTATCGTGACATTTTAGACTCACCTGATCAGCTTTGACCACACAGGGTATTCGAAGAATACTATGTCAGATCCCACAAGCTCATCCAATATTCCCCATGAGAGAATGACTATGCCCCAAAGGTTCGGGAGACGTCAACCCTCATGCAACTGCGATAACATCTCAAGTACTCCCCCAGTTCCTTACTTTGGATGACTTGAACAACCTAATCCAGGCATTATTACCAATAATCCAAGTAAAAGGTCA
The DNA here is from genome assembly GCA_014058105.1 of Kingdonia uniflora. Taxonomy (NCBI): domain Eukaryota; kingdom Viridiplantae; phylum Streptophyta; class Magnoliopsida; order Ranunculales; family Circaeasteraceae; genus Kingdonia; species Kingdonia uniflora. The sequence goes on along the minus strand of JACGCM010002066.1, from coordinate 119,229 downwards.
GCTCTAGACAGGATTGAAGCAAACCCTTACCTCAAGAGTATGCCTATTCCTGAAAACTTCTACATGCCAAAATTTTATCAATAGGCAGGCTTCACTGACCTACTCACTCATCTCAAACACTTTAAGGCCACAGTCAGACTCTACTCAAAACTCAATCACATGTTGTACCACCTGTTTAACATGAGCCTTAAAGAGGAACCCCTCAGATGGCATCACACTATTCTTGAAGAATCGATAACCAGTTTTGCTCAGTTGCAACTATTGTTTGAATCAAATTATTCTTATGCCAAGGAAAGAGAAATTACTGCCAATTTATTTTTCTTCTTTGAGCTAGAAACAAAAGTAATCTACAATACGAATTGAGAAGCCCTAATTACCAGAAAAGTATGAAGAACACACCAATTGGTTGAGAAAATTCCTTTTAGAGTTTCAATTACTCAAATAAATCGATTCCAATCAAATTTTTCTCAAGCTTAAAGTCTCTATCTCAAAACTTTGATTAATCTAACATGACCTAATCTTGCCTAGTCTTGCCCCTTTATAAGGGTTACAAGTTCTAAGTTACAAAATATGACAAATATGCCCTTAAATGCCTAAAACTATAGGTTGAATCATGCCTCTGTTTGAATAGAACAAGCTTCTCTTCGAATAGAAATAGTGTATTCAAACTTAAAAAGTCTATTCGAATAGAACACTCAGACAGGTGTTTATTCGAATAAAAATAAAGGTTTATTCGAATAGAAATGAAGTGTATTCGAACATACTAAAAGTTTGTTCGAAAAGAACACTGAGACACTTATTTATTCGAATAGGAAAAGAAGTCCATTCGAATACAAAAGGAGTATATTCAAACAAACTAAAAGTTTGTTCGAATAGACTTTCCAAAAAGCCTAAAACTGACCATATCCTCCTAGATCATGGCTCCCCCCTTTAGAAGCCTTGACCTCATGCTCAAGTTAGAACTGAAGATATGGGAATGTAGTTGTGTCCATTTCCCTATTATACCACTTTGACTTGCTAGATAGTTGACCCTTTTTCCCCATACGGAACAATTCAATACTACCCTGTCATGTATCAAGAACTTTCCTCTCTAGAAAACCATCCTCTTGCAACGGATCTTCTCTTTCCATCCATAAGTCATCAACTAATGGTAGACGAGTGTCGATTGTAGAGTCGTCATCTAAAAGAGACGGGTCAAGCAGCTTCAAATGCTCGACATTAATCACCGAATACATCTTTATAAAAGGTGGCAAATCTAATTAGAATGCATTATCACCAATCTTCTTGAGTATCGTAAACGGACCATAACGGATAGGTTTGAGCTTCTTATCTTCCTCCTTTAGTCGTTCCTTACCCAAATACAACCAAACTAGTCACCCTCTTAAAAAGTACACTCAACCCGATGTTTGTCGTGTCGAGCCTTATATTTCGCTTGAGTCAACTTTAATTATGCTTTAGCCACCTCATAAACCTTGCTTATCCTCTTAATAAAATGTTGAGCTTTAACCTTTTCTTCTTCCTCCTTCCCTGATACCGTCTTATCGCCAAGACTAAAAGCCAAATTAAAAGGTCTTTGAGGCAAGTACCCCAAACAAACTTCAAATGGAGACTTCAAAGTAGAACCATAAATCGCCCTGTTAAACGCAAACTGAAGATATGGTAAACTCTCATCCCAATTCATACGATGCTTAGAATGGAATCCCCATAGTAAATGTACAAAAGTGCGATTAACTACCTCAGTTTGCCTATCAGTCTGCGGATGAAAAGTGGTACTTCTCTTAAACTTAGTGTCTATCATCCCCCATAACGATCTCCAGAAATGCCCTAAAAAGTGGCATCCCTATCTGAAATAATAGAATAAAGGAGCCCGAAATACCTCCAGACGTCTCTGAAAAATAATTGCATTGCTCCTTCCCCGTTGACCATCTTCTGGCATGGAATAAAAACAATCATCTTGTTGAATCGATCCACCACCATAAAAAAATAGTCATTCTTACACTTGGTCATAGGCAAACCACCCATAAAATCCATCGAAATGCTTTTCCATGGTCGGCTAGGATCTGGTAATGGTAAGTATTATCCTATCTTCCGATTAGAAGGCTTTAATGTATTGTATAGTACACAACTACGAACCACACAAGCAATATCCACCTGTATCTTTGGAAAATAGACATAGCACCATAAATTTAAAAGAGTCTTCTCAACCCTAAAATAACCTACCACCCGGGAACAATGTACCTCTCGAATCCAATATAAACGGTCTCCACCCTCTAGAATGCATAGTAGATTACCCCAGTAAATCAAACCATCCTTCAATAAATACCTACATGTATTGCCGTGTAGCAACTTCTTGTGAATCACATTGATCTCCTTGTCATTGCCATACCCTATAATGTACTTAGAAGGAACAATAGGTTATATTTGCATAGCTGCCAACAAAGTAGAAATAGTTAGTAATGGGTGTCGAGATAATATATTAGCCATTTTTTTGTCCACTCCAATCTTATACTTTATGAATAAGGTAAACTACTGTAGGTAGGACATCCACTTCATATGGCGAGCTTGTTATATCTTGGACTGTGTAAATAAAAACTGCAGTGGTTTGTGATCAAAATGTACCACAACCTCCTTCCCAAATAAGTAACTCCGCCAATGTTTCATTGATTTATATAATGCACAGAAATCCTTATCGTAGGTAGGATAGTTATGTACTGCTCATGTAAACATCTCATAATGGTAGGCAACCACTTTATCCTGTAAAAGAATTGCCCCCAATGCATAGCCTGACGCATTTACCTCGACCTCAAATGGCCACTGTAAATTGGGTAATACTAATACTGGTAGATCTCTAATCTTGCGCTTCAGTAGAAAAAAAGTCTTCTCATGGTGATCTTCTCACACAAACAATACACTACCCTTTGTCAAGGAATGTAGCGGTGCGGCTATTTGTGAAAAATACCGAATAAACTTCCGTAAATATTGACAAGAGCCCATAAAACTTCTCACTTCCATCACTGTATGAGGTCTAGGCCAATTAGTAAAAATTGAGACCTTCTCTGGATCGACCTTAAGCTCACCGCCACCAACAATAAACCCCAAGTTGACTAACTCCTTTTTCTCAATCTCGTATTTTTATCCAATGAGAAAGAGTTGTTGTGATCACAAAATGCCCAATACTTTGCGTGAATACATAAGGTGTTCCTCCCATGTTTTACTATATATGAAAATATCATCCAAATAAACAATCACAAATTATCAATAAAAGCACGAAGTACATTATTCATTAACCGCATAAATGTTGTTGGAGCATTGCATAACCTAAAAGGCATCACCAACCACTCAAAGAGGCCCTGCATTGTCTTGAACGCTGCCTTCCAAGTATCTTCATCCCATATTCTAACATGATGGTAACCCAACTTAAGATCCAACTTGGTGAAAAACTGAGCCGTCTGCAACACATTTAAAAGGTCATCAATCTGTGGAAATAGATAATAATTATTTACAGTAATCTTGTTCAGCACCCCATAATCCACACACATTCTCCAAGACCTATCCTTCTTCGGCACCAATAACACCGGTGAACTACAAGGTGAACAACTTGGATTAATAATTCCTTGCTCTAGGAGTTCCTGTACCTATTTCTTGATCTCTTTAGACACTGTGACAGAAGTCTAATACAACCCAATATTAGGTAGTGGCTCACCATTCACCAAGGTGATATTATGCTCCACCTCCCTCTTATGCGGCATCCCTTCTATGACCAGAAAAAAGTCTTCATGCTCCTCTTGCAACTTCTCCATCTCAGTTTGTTGCTAAGGAGACATTGCCAAAGTAGATAACACCTTAGCTGATGGACCCTCTTGAACTGGTCGAACCAACAATAAATTATTTTTAAATCAAATTATTCTCATGCCAAGGAACAAAAATTATTGTCAATTCATTTTTCTTCTTTGAGTAGGAAACAAAAGAAAGTCTAGCAAACTTTTTAAACAATTCCTACAAGAAACAAGAAAGATTGGGAACTCATATCCAAATATCATAGTACCAGCATTCACATCGGTACTTCATATCAATTCAAAGGTTCAAGAAAAACTGACACTTCATAAGCCAAAAACAATGACAAAAATGATAGATGTCAATAATTACATTGAGCTTGAGAGGTAAAAGAAAGATAAAATGAATAGCTCATTTTTTATTTACTCTAACGATACTCTCTCACCACTTATCTCAAAGCAGAAAAGTAATGGTATCCCTAAATGGTATGGGCGACCCACTGATAACCTCAAAGGAAAGGATGAGAAGAAGGATAGGCCAATCCCGATCCTACCACCAATAACTACTACCTTGTTCAACATATTACCCATCCTAAGGGCAGATAAACTCTTTTAAGAAGCCCAAGATATCCCTGATGTACCGAATAAGTCTTTCTGTCAATATCATAATGTTTACAATTATGACACTGATAACTGTTATTCCCTTATACAAATTTTTCACCGAATTGTTCAGGCAAGACAACTTTAGAAGCATGTTATCGACGTTCAAAAATTCCTCGAGGAAGAAATAAAGGTAAATGAAGACGAATATGGATAGGGTTAGGAATGTCATTTATACATGATCAGGATTGAAAAAGGGAAGAAACGAAAGAAAGGTGACCGAATTATGTCATTCTACAAAATGACCTCAGAAAAAACTGCCAAACTTCTACCTGGCTTCAACAAAGCAAATCGTCTATATGACATTTCTTTTGAAGAATGAGATAATAGTCATGTGACATACTCCCACGATGACCCATTAGTGATAATGCTTAAAGTAGGCCAGAATTACCTACATACACTTCACGTGGACACACAAAGCGCAGCTGATGTATTCTTCAAAAGGGCAATCGGCATTCTCGATCTCAGAAACTTTATCAAAGCATCAGAAAGCACTATCTCAGGCTTCAATGGTTCCAAATAACCTTCTTTGGGAGAAATCATATTATCTGTTCAAGCAAGGCTAGAAACAACTTTTGTCCAATTCATCGTTATAAATGCCAAGTCTAAATACCTGGGGATCCTGGGACAAAATTTGCTTCGCTCACTCAATGTGATACCTACAAAATATCATCTTGGTTTGTATTCCCCAACTGATTATGGGGTTTAAGAAATTAAAGGAAATCAAGCCGTTGCAAGTATGTACGAAAACACCACCACGACTGCTCACGCATCAAAATTCTTAAAGCATAGTAATTACATAAATATCCTCTACCAATGTTTAAGCAACATGATATTGAAACTCTGGAATTAATAGAACTTGATGTGCCTAGGAGAAGTACCTTTATCGGCTCCAAAATCTCACCTGAAGAAAATGAAATTGTAGTAGCCTACTTGCAGCCTTCTACTCGAAATCTACTCAAAGCCTACTCATAGAAATTTACTCGAAGCCAACTCACAGCCTTCTACTCGCAGCCTACTCAAAGCATATTCTACACAAAGCCTCGATAATAGACTCCACACATCGCAGCAGAAATACTTCGACCATAGATGCACATGGTCGAAGTATGACGAGACAGGCAGCTATCACATCAGGCATGTTCGGTACCCATACCCTTGTCAGTACAGACATGTCAGGCACTCATACTTTCTCCATAATATCCTGACAGTACCCATGTAACCTGGCCCACACTTGGTGACTCAACCTCCTATGATTTTATAAATAGGAGAGATAGGGAACCAATGTGGGGTTGGGAGATCTCCCCTTTGAGCTCTTACAGTTTACCTTCGACCACAATGTAAAACCCAGTACTTGAATCTTCAATTAGTCATCAATAATACAAACTCTCTTAAAAATCTTCATCCGAGGTCGTAAAGTGCTACATTCGGGCCTCTACGCAAGTATATTGTCTATTGATTTTCTGTACTCTAATTTGTATGCTTGAATCCTCTGATTAAGGATAAACCCTGTGGTGTAGGAGCCGACTTCCCCCCTGGCTGAAGTTAGGCCCCTACAGAAATACTCCTACGACTTTTGAAAATGAATGTCGATGTCTTCGCATGGTCTTTCCAAGAAATGTCAGGGATTAATCCTTCCATCATATGCCACAAGCTAAACTTAGTATCCAATAGCAAAGCCGTAGTACTAAAGTGACATGACCTGGAACCCAGACTCTGAGAAGCAGTTAATAAAAAATTTGATAAACTACTTCGGGTTAGATTCATCCAAGAAGTGAAATATCCAAAATGGGCCTCGAATATTATAGTTATCCCAAAGATGAATAGGAAGATTAGGGTCTACATGGACTTCATGGAGCCCAACAAGTTCACACCCAAATATAATTTTTGCCTACCTTTGATCCCACAACTCCTTGACTCTATGGTGGGGAATAACTGCAATCAATGTTCGATACAGCTTCAGGCTACAATCAAGTCCCACTTGCCAAAGAATATCAAGAAAATATGACATTTGTAATAGAAAGAGGCCTTTACAATTATACAGCCATACCTTTTGGACTAAAGAACGCAGGAGCAACGTAATAGCGACTCGTAACAAGAATATTCAAAGACCACCTGGAAAAAACCATGGAAGTATACATCGATGGCATGATTTAGAAGAGCCCAAAAAAGAGAGGATCATTATGGAAACTTGCAAACCATCTTTGATATCCTTCGCAATTATGGAATAAAGTTAAACCCAAAAGAAGGCCAGTTCGGTATGGCTTCAAATAAATTCTTAGGCCATAAAATTAGGAAACGGGGGATAGTACTCATGGTCATGCCCTTTTCTCAAACAAAAAATGACGTCCAAAAGCTAACCGGGAAGATAACTGTTCTTCACCAATTTACTTAAAGTCATCTGATCGATACAAACTTTTCTACCTTCTCCTTCGTGGGAACCAACGCCGGTAACCAGGAAATAGCCCAAGGAAATCATATGGGCTCCCGAATGTGAATTGGCATTTCATGAATTGTAGATATACTTGGGGAGTCCCCCCATAATGAGTACTCCTATTTATGGAAAAAATTTAACAAAGTATTTATCGACAATAGAAGATTCAATCAATTTTTTCCTTATTCAAGAAGATAAAGGAGTTGAAAAACCAATTAACTTTATCAGCAAAACCCTAATTCCCACAAAAATAAGGTACATAACTGCTAAAAAGTAGCTGCTCAATTTAGTTTACAGTTCCCAAAAACTTTGACCTTATTTCCAGGCATATTCGATCAAAGTCATCACCAATTTCCTATTAAGCTAGTCTTCTCAAAAAAAGAAAAATCCAGGAGGGTGCAACAATGGTCTGTGTACCTAGGAGAATATGACATCTCTTTTGAACCCCAAATCTCAATTAAAGGTAAAGCAGTCACCGATTTTCTGGCATATTTTCCTATCGAAGACCCTGAATGGGAGGAACTGGAAGAAGTGTTAGCCGATGACTCTATCTTGGAGCTAGACACATGGTCCAAAAGCACGTAATAGAAACTCTTCACAGATAGATCTGTAGAACCTTGAGGATTTGGGATTGGGATTATCCTAGTAATATCTTTCCACCACATAATTGGGAAAGCTATCAAGCTCAAATTCTATATAACGAACAACAAAATGCAGTATGAAGTGATCTAACACGATCTAGATCTCACGTTGGCACTTGGATCAGAAGACATAGCAGTCTATATAGTTTCATTGTTAGTGGCCAACCACTACAACAAAACATTCAAAACATCAGGAAAAATGGTCAAATACACGGCTCTAGCTGAAGAAAATTTGAAGAAGTTTGGGCAAGCCACCATTACCTATTTAACAAGGACTAAAAACAAACACGTTGATGCACGAGCCAATATTGTCGCAATACTGGAAGAAAGTGAGAAAAGAATGTTAGACATCAAAGTAATCTAAAATTCTAGCCTCAAAACAAAACATATGTTACAAATTTGAGTAACCGAAGATGACGATCAGCAAGACTGGAGAAAACCATTTCTTACATACTTCAACTCAAATATTCTCTTACAAAACACAGAAAAAGCTCGATTTCTTTTAGCAAAATGTTCATGATTCAAAGTTTAAGGATAAATTCAATACAAAATTATTGGTGGCGGTCCCCTCATCGAATGTATTTCGTAAAAATAAGCTCAAATCAAAATTAAGGAGCTCCGTGAAGGAATTTCTACAACACATATTTCAGGATGGTCATTGGCCCCAAAGAGTTTTCACTCAGGGATTATACTGGCAAAAGATGAGACAAAACTGTGAAGATTTTGTTTAAAACTTTTATAAATGCCAAATCCAAGCTCAAGACATCAAAAGTCCAGCTCTGGACTTAGATGTTAGTAATGTCCTTTAGCCATTCAAAAGAGGGGAAATTGACATCATTGGTCATTTCCACCCTACATCAGGATATATAATATTCATCCTTATCGCTACAGATTATTTCACCAAGTGGGTTGATGTTATTCCACTTTGTCGCACTGATAAGAATGAAGTAATCAAGTTTTTATGGGAACATATCATCACATGGTTCGGATGTCAACAAATGATAAGGTCAAATAATGGAAAACAATTTATCAATAACAAAGTCATCAAAATCCTCCATAAATACAAAATATATTTAACTACTTCGATACCCTACTACCCACAAGGTAATGGCCAAGCAGAGGCTATCAACATGAGCATTAAATCAGAGTTGCAAAAATAATTGGATGAAAAGAAAGGTCAATGGGTCGAGAAATTACTCAGTGCTTTATGGGAATATAGGACCACACCATGAACATATACAGGTTGTACACCCTTCATGATGACATTTAGAATAAAAGCAATCATTCCTTTCGACCTTAATTTTCCAACTGCAAGGAGGCAGCTGACTGATGTGGAATATGAACTTGGACTTTTATATAACCTCAATTGGATTGAAGAAACTCAAAATTATGCAATCGTAAACTTGGGGCACTACCATGATGCATTTTGAAAGGCATACAATAAGAAGGTGAAAAAGTAGATATTTGACATTGGTGACCTAGTACTTCATCGAATACATGACAGTACTCGGCCAAAAAAATTAGGAAAATTATCAGAAAATTGGGAAGGCCCTTACATCATAAGTGATAAAACCAATAATGGCACCTACTAGCTCATGATGGAAGACGAAGTGCAACTAGAGTACCCATAGAAAATAGCTCATTTGAAAATATTCTATAGATAAGCGTTGTAATCTAGTCTCTATCTAGGAAGAAGATTTTTTATTCTTCTTCTTATCATGTATAAACAATGTATTCATCCTAATATCTGTCTTGATAAAACTTTGTAAGTAGGGTATCAAGTCAATAGTCAAATTTATTCGACAACAGATATTCCATAAATGGGCAACATATCTAAATATTTTTATCGACAAACCATAACTGGTTATGTTTTATATCTCGACCTAATCAATCAAAATAGATATGCCATTAATGGGTAACATATCTAAATATCATTATCATATCGACAAACCATACCTTGTTATGTTATACATCTCGATCTATAATAAAAACGGATATCCCATCATTGGATAATCCTCACATCGCATACATTATGTTACTTATATCTCAAACATCAAAATATCATAATAAACATCAAAGCATTCATTAACCATCAAATCTTAACAGGTCTCACTGGCCACTTGTATAATTTAAAATTAGTTCCACATTTCTACCAAAATATTCGAGAAGCAAATAATAACAAACAAGTTCACTACTTAACATTCAACCCAAGAATATCGGAGTTCTTTACAGGATGACCAAGGATGAGTTCATTGAGAACTTCTTCTCCAGCCTTCTCGGCAACACTCTGGGAAAGACTGGAGTAGAGGCAATATTTTCTTAGAGATCTTCTTCATCATCAGTATATGCAAACTCGATGCCAGCAGCCATGGAAAGGTCCATCTGGAAGATTTTTTTCCCTTCCATCAAGTCAAATTCCCCAGAAAAGTTTGACTTCCTATGTCTCAAAGAGTCAAGGCCAACCAAATCCGCCTTCACGACGGCCTCATTCTTTTCTTTGTTAGCATTTTCAAGAGCCCTATTCTTTTCCACCTCGATTAACTTGCTCACAGCCAATATCTATTCTCGAACATAGTCCACAAAATTTAATTTTTGTAGGGCCAATGCCTATTTCCTTTATTTAGCATTGTCTGCCTTCACTTGCTCCAACTCTTTCTTCTTCTCCACCACCCACACCTTCTTGGCCTCTTGAATAGTTACTTGCTTCGACTTGGCCGAATTAACTTTTATTTTTGCCAAATCAGCTTTAAGACCACTTTTCTCCTTCATCAGCTCCTTCTCGATAGTATTTAAAACTAAGACTTCATCGGCCAAATTTTTCCCACCAAAAAATAAAGGTTTCCCGTCGACAAGTAGCTTCTTAATTTGTATTATAATTGGAGCATGAGTTCTCGAAGAAGGAACCAAATCTACTAACCAAAATAATGTATTGAGATTCATAGCCTGGTTCATATCCTATGACCCTCGATGAAAAAAATTGATATACTGTGTCTACTTCAGCTAAGCAGTTATCAAAATCGTGTTCTATAGATATCGTCCCATAAGAAAGGGCCTTGATTGTTCAGTTTGTCTCTTCCTCTGAATTCACCAAGTTCCCAGGGTACTTCAACTTTAGTGAATCGAGGCTATCCATTTTTGACCCCCACCAAGTTCCCAGTCGTATACCCACTTAAATCGGGGTTCTCATGAGGAATGTTGGAATCTACAATTTTTTTTGTCTTTGCAAACACTTTCTGTCGATCAAGCACATTTCGTCACCGTTAGATCGACCTTTCTTTAACCCCACTTCTTTAAATAGTTCTTCAACCTCCTTTTGATCATTGATAAGAGAGTCAATACGACCTTAATAATTTATCCTCAGATTGTGCATCCTTTCCTCCACTTTTGATATCTTATCGACCTCCATCATAGTGGCACAAAAAATCAAAATCTATTATAGCATTTGCCAAAGTAAAAAAATTAACAAGACACAAATAAATAAACATATACTAACCTATGTGAAAAAAATTCTACTTCAGAGGTTCACCAGGCTCTTTGGAATCAAATTCATAATTACCCAATACAAAAAGTTGATCAGCAAAGTATTTACCACCAGTGGACACCATATCATACAACAATGGCCTTTTCTAAAATCTGGCTAAGTATCTATACCCGAGCTTACTTGGATTTTTCTTCAATATATAGTACACGAGTAGGCCATCCGGAGATATCAATTGTCCCCCCCCCTCTCTTTTAGTCGAGCATTTAGTACGGCAACAACCCGAAAAATATCATATACATTGGGGTTGAACTGACATGGGGCGACCTCGAAGAAATTAAAAAACATTTTTTGATCTGCCCGAAGAGGCAACTTCAATCCTTTTTAAATTTGTTCACAATGAATAAGAATACCACCCATCAGAATCTCTTGATCAGTCATATCCGTATTCCTCCAATCTTACATCCTATAAGATACCATACTTATATTTGAAATTTAGAATTTCATTGGTTTCCTCCCCATTGCCATAGCAATCATTATACTCATCGTGGTCTATATTAGTAGTATCTCCTACTTGACCCCCATTTGAACATTCTCCTCTATCACTATTTTGAGGATCATGTTCGATGTCTGTCTCCGTTCATTCATCATCTGCCTCCTCTGAAACAACATCTGAGCAAGAGACAATATCCTTCACCACTTTAGTTCCTACAACTTATTCACACTCAAAAGTACCCTTACTACCAACCCTATAATTTTTATCCAATTCTTGTACACAAGTTGTTATATCAATAATAATAGGTTCTATATCGACAACGTTAAAAAAAATTCCTTTTACATCAACATTAAGAAGATTAATGTTTTCAAGTGGTCGATCTATTCAAACCTAAAAATCATATCAGTTTTATTAGATCTAAATCATTTTGTACCATGACTCGTTTATATTTTTGTATGCCACACTGACACCCAATTCAACAAGCATCTTGTTCAGGAGATATCAAGCTTTTTTAAGCTTCTACTCAGCCATTCATCATATTTACAGTTCCATTATCGATTATTAAAATATATATTAAGTATTAATATTGAATAGATTTACACAGTACATATATTTATTACATAGTTTGGCAAATACTTTTCTTAGCCAAATTTCTTCTCGAAGTTTATGAAGGTTGCCTAAATGATTATCCTTGAAGGTTGTATAGGGAACAAGGCACCATTGTTTCTCACCAATATTTTTGAAACTACCGACAAGATTTAAGGTGTTTCACGGCTTAAGTTATGGCTATTACCAACTAACTCCATCCAGTGTGCAATTAATCCCTACATCACCTTAGCTACCACCAGCAACTTTCACAACTCAACACCATAACATTAAAATAATCCTCAAATCCCCATATCCTTCAAGCAAACAAGTAATCCTTCGCATCCACAACAAACTCGTTCGGAGTAACAGTTTCTAAACAACACCATTACTAATAAAGCTCCCAATTCAAAAAATTCCAAATAAACCAAAACTCTAATTACTCACAAATTACTAATTGTTCTAATCCAATCACAAGACACTTACACAAAATCATAATCTACATTAGGTTTTATTCAATCACATAAAAATCAAGAATAATGCGAGAAATCAGAAATGGGAGAAAAAGTACCGACCTTGAACATGAACTACTACAAGGTTTATATTCTTTGTAACTTTGGCCCTCTCTAATAATACAGAGATCTACTCCTTACCAATGGTTGGGGAGTTAGTAATGGAAGAGAAAGGAGAATCAAGATAAACTTTTAATTTCTCATAGAAGCACAAATGTGAGCAATCAAAGAGTAAAGGAGTATTTATTGCAACAACTTGACTGTTGGATACAGCTCATCCAAACCCTTCGCTTAACCATTTGCCAGTTTTCTTTTTAAGACGTTTATTACACCTTTTCTCAAACTCATTAGCCCTTTTTCTTCTTAACACCAATAGACAATTACATTGTTGTTCAAAACCATCCACATACATCACAATATCCTCATAACCATTCCTCATCATATTCTCAATTGAAGCCCTCAAACACATAAAAAGAACGCCAACATCCTTCTAGCTAAATACATCACCTATGGTAGTATACCTAGCCATCAATCATTACAAACCCCTCACCATGATTTTCTTTTATTCGACCTCCAATATTCTAGGGGCAGTTACAATAAATATTCAAAATTCAAATATGGCATAAAAATAGTTACTCGACAAGAAAACTTATACAATTCAATCATTGAACATCGAGAAGAATAAATAGATAAGAAACATTTTATTTCATTGAGAACCAGTGCATGACGATCATCACATATAATTACATTTAAAGCAAGGCACATGATCAACTTTACCACAAGGGATCCAAGCACCTCCAGCAGCAAGGATATCTTCTTACCTTATCTCATCCTCTATAATATACCTCATTACCACACGATAATGAGCAGTTTCCAGCACCTCTTTAGCAAATATGCCATACTAGAACTAACGGTCAACCTCTACCTCCATCAGTTCCGATAACATCCCTGTAATGTCCAAAGGACCCCTTGGATGAAGAAAATCAGAAACATAAAAACAATTAAAATATCGTTCCTCCACCTTTATAATTTTGATAATAAGGCGACCTTCCTCTGCATCATGTTGATGCCGAGACCTAGTCCTCACAATGGTAGCATGCATTTTTTGCATATACTCCCATAGATATGGACGCTATATATAGAGGAGGTTAATATATATAAGAGAATATACAGTTGCAATCATAGATACTTCGTCTGAATTTACACTACCAATAACAGGATTCTTGGCTCACAACATCTTTCCCAAGATAAATCAGTATCACAAATTTCATACCATTCTTCTCGACATAACCACAAGTACTTGTATTATAAAAGGGGTGGTTGTAGTAGCATATTCCTCAGATTCCACAAAAAGAGCTATCAAAGGTATGTCGAAGGCATTTGTTCATGCACACTTGTAAAACTTGACCATCTACAGTAGCCGTTACACTTGGTCAAATATAGCCGTTGTACGTGCTTCGCAAAGTTTACCCACCTTCCTGAAAAATAGAAGAAGCGTTAGAACTATGTAACTGCATGTACCCAACTATAAATTTACAGGCAGAGTATACAATAGTAGGAGAGAACTCTTCTTGCGCTCCTTCTATACTACATTCTCTTCAAGTATAATAGATTAGCAGTTTAGTAAATTTTAAATCCAAATCCACATCGAGGTCATGGATTTTTTCAGGCTTCTCTGAATTTTCCACATAAAATCCATTGTGTTGTATTCCTTTTTATACTTGAATCTTACTTTTTTACCTGAAAGTATTGGCAAAGTTTACGTACCAAAAAACTAACCATTACAGTAACATGAATCAAAATGATAGGATCCTCAAAGCTTCAAAGGTTGTAAAAGTAAGGCGAAGGAAAAAGATGTAATACAAATCAAAAATGATAGGATTCTTGTAAGCCGAAAAGAAAAGATGCAACACGAATCAAAATAATAGGATCCTTTAAACTTCAAATGTTGTGAAAGTAAGGTGAAGGAAAAAGACGTAACACAAATCAAAATGATAAGATTCATTGAGCTACAATTATAATAGGGTCGACTATTGTGGCCATATGTGGTGTGTAGTTAGGCTCTCGAGGCTATTTACATGTTCGTGGTCACCGCCTATACTAATTTGACTCTTGGAGGCTTTAATCCTAACATGTAGGGCCCCCTACCTATTTGAATAGAGCGTAGAGCTAGGTTTACTAGTCACTTCATGTCTGATATAAGGTATAATAATGACGTTTGGCATATCAAAAATGCATCTAAGCCCTGGTTTTGAGACTTTGAATTGCAACAATCACTTGGGTATACCAATGAGATTTTCATTCCAGACATTGAAAAAGGGGTTAGTACTAATCATGATATTGTAGGGGAGGGTATTTGTCTGCTTGATTTGAAATACTCAAAGAGGAAATTGAGGCATGAAGCTAGAAGAACTAGGTTGTCGAAGCGATCAAAGAGGCGGAATAACTTTGTCAAGGATGGTTTACTATAATTATTGAGGGAAGGTAGATAGGTGAGAAAAGTGGGGTTAGTGGAAGTAATGGTCGAAACCAATGCGGTTTGATATTTTCTTATTTAAGAGGAGAGAGAGTGGGGGGGGCTAATTTTTTATTCACCCGTCATTTATCGTCGAAAGGAGAGATGAAAACCTTTGCAAATCGTGTGCTAATCGATACAATTGCCAGAGACCACCTCAAAATGCCAGTGCAAGGTAAGTCCTTCATGCCCTTATTTTTTACACATTCCATATTCATCTTATTTTGGTTTTGAATCTGTTAATTTAGATTAGAAAAAGCTCAGTGTCCGCCATTAATGGTGGATGTTGTAGGTTTGGGAAAGATGGTAGGTTTTGGCCTAGGTAGGGTAGAGTGGGTCAAAGGAGCAAGCGAGTTTGGTATGCACATTTTGAATGATATCTTTGAGTGGATGTTTTGGTGAGTTTAGCATTTGGCTGGGGATTCGATCAGGTGTGACTCCTTTGAGTCCAGTTTTGGGTATACCCGATGGCCAATACTTTATATATTACCAAGTGTTGGTGTAATATGGTTAATGAGAGGCTTTAACTTGAAGATATCTAGCTAAATAGCTCTCTCTTCATCTATAGGGTATTGAATGCGTACCCTTAAGTCTTCGACGATAGGGCTAATAGATGGAGTTGAGGATTTAATGAGTAGGCCAAGTACTTTTAAGCGAGAGTAAGAGAGCAATAGTTATTTGAAGGAGATGTAGATATCATATGTTGCACCTCTAGCGGTTATTAAACTTGATGTTGAATCTGGGAGATGACGACGGAGTAGGGCTCAGGTAGTAGGAAGTAGGGATGAAGAAGAGAGTGAGGACGTAGTAGGTGGGAATAACCCAATAGAAGATGAAGGAAAATGTAAAGAAAAAGAAGATGTGGAGGGAGATGGGGAGAATGGAGTGGGAATGAAGATGGTGGCGAAGATACCGAGGATGATGGTATCAAGCTTGAGGAGGAAGTCTGTCCTCGGGAGTAAAAAAAGCTTTGCTAATTTCTAAAAATATACAATCTGGTTTGTAAGGGCTTCTACTTAGTGCTATGTGGACTAAAATTTCTTTCATGGATGCACTCACGAATAGATTAATGGCATTCTAAGTGAAAATTAGGCTTGTTATACAGCTACCCCTCCAACGTCTAGTGAAGAAGGTGTTGAACTTCTGGGATGTGGCCCCTTGCCAAATGAATGACAACTTTTACGAGATGATAAAAATCATCGAGGATTTAAATGAAGAGTTATTGGCAAAAGGTAGGCCATTGGTGGAGTGTGAGGATATTATCGCCTTTTACTAGAAGAAGAATAATCCGTAGGGCAAGACATATCATATTTAATATTATCTCGACAACTTGTGCTCGACTGGCCGAGGGTGGGATACTGACCTTGCTGTTATACTTGGGAATTACGAGAACCTCAAAGGTGAAGAAAAGATCGCGTTAAAAAATAGGGTTTACAATCGAGGTATGTGTTATTTGATTATTTCGTTGTGTTTTCCTTCAAATTTGCTTTAAACTTTTACCCTTTTGTTTACAGCACCTCGAAGTGGAGCTCCTTATAGTTTTTGACACTATCTAGATGATCTGATCGACAAGAACGATGATCGTATAAACATGATCATTCAAAGGTTGAATATGTTAAGGAGAAAGTGAAAGAAAATAGGTAGCTTTCTGAAGGTCCTTAAAGTTCTCAACGACCTTCGAAAAGAAGAAAAACTTTTACTCCACAGGAAGGCTCGGGCGACCAGAATTATGATAAACTTCCAAGGTCGAGCACCCAACGAGAGCATTTAGGTATGGGTGCTTTGCCAGCCGTAGCTGGGAGGGTACTCAGAAATATTTACTGCAAGTTTCTAAGAAAGAGAAAGGTAAGAGTATTGGGGAGGGGTCAAGCTTGAATGCCCCTGGTTCGTCGACCCTAAAGAGGATGCGCGATCAAATGGAGGTCGTTTTAACGATAAGTAAGTCCGCTTTGCTCATGGCCAAAAAAGATGATGTTGCCCAAATCACGGCAAAATCACTGATGCAGCTGTGCGTTTCTGATCATGATGAAGCTGGGCGCCGCTTAGAAGTGTCTTTAAGATAGGAAGTTATGTTCTTTGTTAACAGTCATATAGTACTTCTTGGTATTTGTTCTTTTCTTCAAATAATTTTTGTTGCCAGGTCTATGCTTAGAGGATATACTTTAAGAAAGCCCATAATGTATCTAGCCGAAGGGTAAAGGAGGCGAGCGAGTCTGAGGATGTGTCAAAGGGGACCATCCTGTCCTTGAATACCCGTATGTCTGAGCTACAGTAGGACATCCAGTAGTTTCGACTTGATGCTTTGAAGGAGAAGCTGCCCATGGAAGAGCGTCATGCAGAGAAGGTATTGGAGCTCAAAAGTAAGCTGAAGAAAAATCATGCGAGATTCTTAGTAAACTTCAAGCGTGAGTGTCTCATGACATCATTGCTAAAACAATTCAACGATGAACTGGGCTATGATCCTAATGCCATTGAGCGGTTTGCTCTTAAGCCTTTATTGAGTCCCATTGTATAGGATGTGAGCCAAAACTGAGAGATGGTGCGGAGTCCTTTGGTTATGGAGCCGACTATCGAGCACCAGGTTACTGCTCTCAATACTAGTTTGTGCCAAGATGGTGATGTTAGCAAGCCCAATGAGGTGGAACGTATCACTCCCATCATGCAATAATTTGTAGGTTTTGGATTTGTAATTGATAGTACTTTCTTGCCTATGCTTTAGGTTTGTAAAATGACATTTTATTCCATAATGGTTGTATGTTTGAGCTTCGTATGACTGAATATGTATCTGCTAGAATAAATCTGTCTCGATTATAATTGCTGATTTGAATTATGCGCCCATAAGTATCTGAATACAAGGGATTGAGCGTGAATGAGGCTGATAGTGGTCAGCTCTGAGATCGTTCCCAAGTGTTTAATATGTTGATTATTCATGCCACCTGGATTACCCTAAATCAAGGAATTTTGAAAAACTATGTGGTCACCCCTAAGTATTTGTCGAGTTAAATGTTTGACGTAATACTTAGGTTTACCCAAATCAGGTCACCCCAGAGTATTTCTATCTGCGGGTTGGAACCTAAAAAAAACCAAATGTGGTCAGCTTTGAGGTCGCCCCCAAGTGTTTAATCTTTCAATTATTCATGTCACTTGGGTTTACCCAAATCAAGGAACTTTAAAAAACTTTAAAGTTGCCTCTAAGTATCAGTCAGGTCGAAGGCTTGACGTGATACTTAGGTTTGCCCAAATCAAGAAGTTTATGAGGCTTCTAGGTCATCCCCAGATATTTTTATCCGCGATTTTTAACCTAACCGAAATCAAACATGGTCGGCTCCGAGGACACCCCCAAGTGCTTAATCTTTTGATTATTCATGCCACTTGTGCTTTCCCAAATCAAAGAACTTTAAAAAACTTTGAGGTAGCCCCCAAGTATCAGTTAGGTCAAAGGTTTGACGTGATACTTAGGCTTACCCAAATCAGAAAGTTCATGAGGCTTTGAGGTGGCCCTGGGTATTTCTATCCACGAGTTTAAACATAAACAAAACCAAACTTAATTAGTCGGCTCCGAGATCGTCCCCAAGTATTTGATCTTTTGATTATTCATGCCACTTGGGTTTGACCAAATCAAAGAACTTTAAAAAACTTCCAGGTTGCCCCCAAGTATCAGTAAGGTCAAAGGTTTGACATGATACTTAGGTTTGCCTAAACCAAGAAGTTCATGAGGCCTTTAGCTCACCCCCAGGTATTTTTATTCGCGGGTTTGAACCTAAATAAACCAAATGTGGTCAGATCTGAGGTCACCCCTAAGTGTTTAATATTTGATTATTCATGCCACTTAGATTTGCCTAAATTAAGAAGTTCATGAGGCTTCGAGGCTACCCCCAGATATTTCCATCCGCGGGTTTAAACCTAAACGAAACCAAACGTAATCGACTCCGAAGTCGCCCCCAAGTATTTAATCTTTCAATTATTCATGCAACTTAGGTTTTCCACAATCAAGGAAGTTTGAAAAACTTCGAGATTGCCCTAAGTATCAGTCAGGTCAAATGTTTTATATGATTCTTTGGTTTATTCAAATCAAGAAGTTCATGAGAATTGATACAGTTTCTAACTATATTGTAAAGATCTTGGCTATTTTTAATAGGATTAAAAAAGTAGTTCAAAAAGACTGGGTAGACTATAGGTGGTTTCAGATTTGAAAGCTGCAATTCTGGCTTTCAAGAAAAACAAGATCCCTTGGTTTCTACAAATAAAGTGGCAGAAATTGAATCTCCAAATCAATATCACTTTTAAAATAATATAGAGGGATAACAACTTCTCAACTAATAAGTTGGAAAGGAGGGGATCCAATAACAGTCAACCTCAAGAAGAATGGAGTGATGACAAACTAGATTACCTGAACAGAATTGAAGATGAAGTAACTGAATACTTTAGATTTAAGTGATCAGTCTTGTATTTCTCTGGTGCTTGTAATGTTTTTCTTTGCTTTCCTCCTGCATGTAGGAGGACGCTAGTTTAGTCAGGGTCTGGATCATTTCATCCCCTCTTCGTGTTCTCCTCTTTCTAGAATATATATAAGCTTCTTGCAAAAAAAAACATATGGAATTAGAATGCCTCAAAAATGATCACTTATTAATGTAAGATTTTGTGGTTATAACCATGGAAAATAGTTATGCTTGATTTCTGCATTAGCAAACTAACTGCATCGAATTCCAGGTGTTCGACAAAGGTTCTTCATTTTTGCTCATAAGATAATAGGACCCCTTGTCTATTTTATCATAAACGTGTATGGTCCATCCCAAGATTCGGCCAGTTTCCCAGCATTTTCGGGTTTAAAGGATGGGGTGACTCTTCGAAGGACCAAGTCTCTAATTACGAAAGATTTGGGATTAACCCTTTTATTGTATGACTTCATTAGTGAGTTATTGTATCGGCCAAGATTAGCCAGGGTTCTGTCCCATGTCTCATCTATCCAAAGCTTGTTACAACCGAGTTAAAAAATATTTTCTTCATCTGGCAGCTCAGGGTCTCTTGTGGGGACTTTAAACTGAGTTGATAGAACTGCTTCGATTACGTATGCTAGGAGAAAAGGAGTGTAACCTACTGCTTTTCTTGGTATGGTGCAATAGGCCTATAAGGCATGTTGTAGCTCTTGTACTCATCGCCTCTTCTTATCGTTGATACATTTCTTAAGGCCATTAACTCTAATTTTGTTTATAGCTTCACCCTAGCCATCGCCTTGTGGGTAGTAAGGCGTAGAGGGAGATAGAATGATGTTGTACTTCTTCAAGAATGTTCTAACCTTGTTTCCAATGAACTGTGGATAGTTATCACATCAGATTATGTGAGGGCGGCAAAACTGTATAATTATGTTCTCCCACAAGAACTTAACAACTTCTTCTCTTGTTTTGTAGAACGGTACTAATTTAACCTACTTTGTGAAATAATATGTGGCCACGAGAACGTGATCTCTCTTACTCGAAGCTTTAGGGAATGGGTCGATTAGATCGATGGCCCATAATTTAAATGGCTAGGAAACTTGGCCACAATGGAGATCTTGTGAAGGGCTCTCGATGTTATGTCTGTGTCTCTGGCATTTATCACAATACATCACGTAGTCTTCGGCTTACTTTTTCATATTCGGCCAGAAAAGTCCTTGTTTAACTGTGCGTAACCCCATAGATCATCTTGCAGTGCGTGAACCACAATTACCTTCGTGTAACTCTTTAATGATGGTGTCAGCTTCTTGCTAGGATATATATTTAAAGTGTACCTCATTTGGTGTCCTTCAGTGTGACTCGTCTTTAAGTATTAAGTACCTTTGGTAGTTTTCTAACAAGGATCATTTTTCCTTCGGGTTTGATGATAGGATACTTTGGCTAAAATAAGCCAAGAAGGGAGTTCGCAAATCTTTGAGGTTAATAATCTTACCCCCATTATCGATGGTATTGATTTTAATTCTATCTATTCTTGGGCATTCGAGTACCATGATGTCCAGCTTTCTGGGTTCGGATTAGCCTAACATTGCGGCTATGTATGTGAGAGCATCGGTGTATCTATTTTTGCCTCAAGGATAATGTGTTATCGATTATTGCTTTAGGAAGAAATCCATGTGTTGGCGGACAAGTTAGGTGTATTCCGCCATTCGACCATTTGTATGATTCTCTCGAGTATAGTATCTTTGGATTATCTATAAATTAGTAAAAATTGTTAACTTTGGCACGCCCAACTCGAGGACCATGTCAAAACATTGGATTAAAGCTTCATACTCGACTTCATTGTTAGTTTAGTTTGATAGCTTTTTCTAGTCAATCATTGGAAGGTGTAACCAACACGATGCTTATGCTAGAACTATTCAGGCCAGGTGAACCATTGGAGAATAGTTTCTAACCTGTGTTTGGGTTCTAAGGGTCTAATTGTTCGGTTTGTTTTTCTAAGATGTCATCTTTATGCTCTTTCCAATCGGCATCGTCTACTATAAAGTCTACAAAAAAGTCAGTGACTGCATGACCCTTCCCAGATATCTTCTTCTCGATGGTGATATTCTGTTCCCCGAGGTAGATGGATCAATGTTGTACCCATCTTAATTTTTCTTTCTTGGCTAGAACTTCTTTAATAGGGTAGCTCATGATCACCCTAATGCGTTGTGCTTAGAAGTATGGCTTGATCTTTCTCGAGGTGTAGACGAGGTTGAGTAGAAGCTTTTTGAGTTTGGTATATCTGGTTTTGGCCGAGTTTAAAGTTTTGCTAATAAATTATACATTTTAACGATACCTTTGTCTATACAAATGAAAACCGAGCTTAAATATTTGTCTGTTACGGTGAGATAGAGTAATAATATTTTGCCTTCTACTTGAGTGGTCATGGTTGGAAAGCTTGCTAGTACCCTGGGGTCCATTTGAAATCAGGCATTCTCTTCATGGCTTTATGGGCACCTCGACTGTGGAGTAAAGAAAATATCTATTTGCACCTGTCGGAGGATTTTGAAATGAAGCGACTGAGGACAGTTATTTTAAAAGCGACCTTTTGGACATCTTTTTCATTTTGGGGAATGGCATGTTGATTAAGGCTCAAATTTGGGTAGGTTCAATCTTGATACCTCTTTTGCTAATGAGGTGGCCGAGGTATTTTTTAGAAGAAACACCGAACTGGCACTTGTCTAGATTTAGCTTCATTTTGTATGATCGATGGATAAAAAATACTTCGTTAAGGCCTTGTAGATAGATATTTTTGTTGAGGTTCTTGTAGAGCATGTCATCAATATATACTTCGACTAACTTTCCCAATAGTGGTTTGAATATGCTTGTGATAAGTTGTTGGTAGGTCACGCCTGCATTCTTTAGCCCGAAAGGAATGACATTGAAATAATGTAAGCCTTGTTCTGTGATGAATGATGTTTTGTTTTGATATTCATGTGGAAGGGGTACTTGGTTGTAACCTGAAGCGGCGTCCACCATAAAGAGGCATTCGTGAAGTACTGTGATGATTGGGAGGGGGAAACTATCCTTTGAGGTATGTTTGTTAAGGTTGGTGAAGTTAACAAAAACTTAAATCTTGCCATTCTTTTTAGGTACTGCCACGATGTTCAAAATCCAATCAGCATATTTAACCTTGCGGATGAAACCTGCGGCTAGAATATTATCAATTTTAAGATAACCACGTCTCAAAACCCTAGGGTTAAAGTTAGTTTCTTTTGTTTATCAGATGTGCAATGAGGCACTATGTCGAGTCTGTGAAAAGCAAGGGTAGAATCCCATGGCATCTCTTCAAAAGTTCATACGAAGATATACTTATTAGATCGAAGGAAAATGATCATATGTTTCTTTTCTTTGTTGGTCAGGGAACTCTCAATAAACATTCCTCATTCGGGGCCATCAAGATCTACGTATTTGGTGGCCTCGATAGTAGATATTTTGGTTAGAACAGTCAAGGGATTGAGGATAATAGGATTATGTGATTGCTATGGTTTAACCAACTTTTGGGTTTAGTTGATCTCTGGGTATTCGTATGACTGGGTGAGCCATTTAGACCATTTCATGTCCCAGGTGCCGCTTGGGGTTGCAAACCATAATACTTGGTGATAAGTCATGGGCATTGCCTTCATGGCATGCTGCCAGTCGCGACTTAAGATGCTGAGGCATTCAAACTTCTTGTCTATGAACAAAAGGCCAGTCTACAGCATCATTGGTCATGTTGTAATTGAGAGGATTATTCGTCCGACTAGGACTTCAATTTTGATAGAACTGTTGAAACCTTTCAGCTTGACATTTGCTAGGGTTATACGGTCTGTCATCAACATTGTTTTGATAATCTTGTAGAAAAGAAAATTGGTTGCGCTGATGATATCGATGAGCATCATCTGCAGTATGATATTCTCGATGTTTACCGTTATGACCAGAAGATTTGAGTGTAGAAATTTTGCGTAGAAGAGGTCACAGTCGATAAAGGAGATGCACTTGGGTCTGGGATGCTGGCCAGCTTCTAGTAAGAGGATTGGTAATTTTTCTTGGAATGTGAGTTTGCAACATTCTTCGACTTATTTTGTCTTATTTCGAGTATGACCGCTGTCAATATTATTGACTTTGATCACGTTGGCTTAGAAGATATGCACTTCGTTTCCACTATTGTTGTGTCCCGCCTAGATTTTGAGATACGACCCATCGAGGTAGCTTGGGTTGTCATCGATGTATTGGTCCAATCGTCCTACTTTAAATATCATTTCAAGCAACTGCTACATAGCGTAATACTTCTCTGTTAGGTGGCAATTATATTTGTGGTTCTGATAGTATGGTTTGTCTTTTCTATCTTTGATTAGGTATGATATTCACCATATCGGGTTGGCCTGGAGATGTGTTGGATAGCTCCTAGTAAGATGTTGAGTTTGGGTAGTATTGGCATCAACCATTTCTTTTGCGGGCTTTCTAATTAATCTTCCTGATTATTTCATTTCTGGTTGTCAACCTTATTGCAAATAGGGGTAACCATGGTTGTATTTGGCTGCCTAGGTTAGTGCTGATTGTTCATTTGGGTTCGTCCTTGTCGATTGTTTTCTCAGATGCACTCGAGGTCCATATAGTCGTTTACTTTCAACAACATCTCCTCAAATGCTGTGAGCATTTGGAGGACGATGTATTCCTTGACATGGTTATGGTCAGGAAGGGTATTAGAGTATGCTGAAATTGCATTAGTGCAGTCGAGATTCTTGATTTTGCACGACTCATCTCAGAATCTTTTGGTAATGCTTTTGAGTACTTCTGTTTATGTCTTTCGAATGTTGAATAAGGCATCAACTTTTGCCTCTCGGTCCCTATTGAATGTGAAGCGAGAGATGAACAAGTATGGATAAGTCTTTAAAACTTTGAATATACCCATTAGAGAGGCTATGATACCACTTGAGTGGACTGTCCATTAGGCAAGAAGGGAACATTCAGCAAAGGATATGATCTGCTGAATAATAGAGGCTGAACAAGTTCTGGAACTCAAGGACGTGGGACTGTGGGTCGGTGTTTTGGTATTTGCGGATTTTTGGAAAATGGAAATTTAATAGGACTTTAATTGTTAAAAGATCCGTACAAATTAGGTTGTTAAGTCTGCTCTAGGAGTTAGGAGCTGGGTTCAAGCAAATTCGGATGATGGCTTTGATCTGTTGGTCAAGTTGTTAATGTGTTATGTAAGCTGGTTGAGGAGGAGATCGATCTGCACCGATTTGATGTGGTTTCAATTTGGGGGTGACTCTTCACTTTTTTCACCCAAACGATCTCGGATTGGTTGGTGGTTAGGAGGTCTGATTGCTTGCAGGGTTAAATTACCTGAATCTTAGAAAGTGGGAACTCCCCAAAATACAAAGCCTATGGGTATAAGATAGTTAATACCATTTGTACTAAGGTGGATTGGAGATACTTATGTTTGAGGGTTTGGACCTAAGCATACACAAGCGGAGACTCGTGAAGGGTCGGGACCTCTAGACCGAGCAGGGACATCTGGTGGTTGAACTTGCTCTAGACCATGAACAAAGTTGCATAACTCTTCGAAGTTGCAGTTGCGTCTATCCATTTCCTCGGCGCGATGTTGTCGTTCATTTTAGAGTTCCTATCTCCTGGCTTCGCGCTCGTGTTAAAGCTGGTTGGTATGCCGTTCTTTGGCCTGGGTAAATTGTTCCCACACCAGGGTGAGTTGTACGACTATGTCGTTGACTGGGGTTCCTACTATAGTAGAGATCGAACGAAGGTTAGGATCCATTGTTAATGTGGTCGGTTTGGTAAAGTGGTTGAAGGTAAGGGTAGTAGCACAAATGACGCCAAATGTAGGGGCCTAATCTCGTAGAGGGAAGATTACACTCTTATACCAGATGAATAATACTCGACTAGGGGTTCTAACAAGTATACTTAATATAAATATAAAGATTCTAGTAGGCACACTTGTGTGGAGTCTTAGAATAGGATTCCTCCACGACCTCTAGTGAGAATTTTAAATATAATATTACATAAATATATGAGATTACAAATAAAAGGCTCGAATAGACTGAGTCTTCAAGTTTTTATAATGTTCTCGAAGGTTTTCAGAGCTACTCAAGGGTATGTGGGGGGGGAATCTCAATCCCTCTATGGTAGCTCTCATCTCATATTTATAGAAGATAGGAAAGGTTATATTACTATAGAGAGGTAAAATTACAACTGCATCCTCTTTTACAGCTATCATGTACTGGAGTTGGTTCTGCCAGAGTTGTCAGCCTACGATCAGAAGCTGAGCTAAACTAAAGCGATGGCCGAAGCTTTAGTAGACTCGAGGGTAGGCTTGTTATGGCTCAGATAGATTTAAAAGTATACGGTAGATTTTGAGCTACTCGAAAGTCTTCGAGTATCTAGTCTATTCTCAAA
The DNA here is from genome assembly GCA_014058105.1 of Kingdonia uniflora. Classification (NCBI taxonomy): domain Eukaryota; kingdom Viridiplantae; phylum Streptophyta; class Magnoliopsida; order Ranunculales; family Circaeasteraceae; genus Kingdonia; species Kingdonia uniflora. Next base: position 93,267 of record JACGCM010002066.1, on the reverse strand, counting down.
AGCTACAAGTAGGCTACTACAAGCGAGGTAAACGGATACTTAGTATGATAACAAAGGCGTTGCTCTAACTCTTGTGTAAAGGTTGTTTAATTTACTAGTAAATTTCTTAGGGCCGAAAGCTTTCACCCATCCGTGGGTTTCCATTGGGATATAAATCTTGCATATCATTTACTTTCCTACAATTTAGGCTTTATATTGTGTATGATTGTTAGAATAGGGTATGTTTTGCATCATAGTATTTGTTCAATGATCAATCATCCCTTAGATATATTGGCTTGAACCCTAGGAATATAAATTGGTATCAAAGTGGGTTACTCCACTAGAGCTTTACAACTCGAGTGATTTGATCATAATGTCGGGCCATACAAAATATGAGAAAAATTAAGTCTTTATGCCTCACCTACATGATAAGTTCAAAATCGAAGACTCGTATAAATTTTCGAAGAAGTACATTGCGTGTTATAAGTGCAAGGTTCATGGTCATATTGCTTCTAATTGCCCTAATAAAGGCAAACGTTCTAAGAGTATAGAAAATGATGATGTTAGAGTGAACCCCATTTATCGTACATTAGCTGCTAAAACTGGGGATGCTCAGTCACATACTTCATGTGAGTCCAGATCAAAGATCGAGTCTGAGTATGACTGTAAGGAAGAGACAGAGAGTCCTACTCTATAAGAGCATGGAGTTATATCAAGAAACTGTCAAAATTCTTAAAGAAAGCAGGCAACTCAAGAGACTTCTTAAGTAGCCAAATGTTGAGCACACTTCACTTGAAAATAAATTTTATGAGAACTCCACCAATTTAAGATAATTAAATGAGAAGCTTATTAAGGTTAAAAGTAAGAAGAAAATTCTTGAATCGAAATGCAAGAAATTATCTAATAATAACCAAGATTTTTGTAAAAAAAATTGCAAACTTGAGAAAGATCTCTATAATTCTGAGAAGAAGTTTAAGAGCTTTGCTCATGGTTTTGATAGTTTGGGGAAACTCCTTAGTATTAGGAAACCATTTGGTGAAAAATATGGTATTTGTTTTACTTGTCTAAGCCCTCGAAGCCTAAGACTTTGTTTGCGAAAAGTTCTACTCCCCCGGTTACTCATGATCGTAACAAAGGCATTGTCTAACTCTTGTGTAACGGTTGCTTAATTTACTAGTGGATTTCTTAGGCCGGAGGTTTCCACCCATCCGTGGGTTTTCATTGGGATATAAATCTTGTGTGTCATTTATTTTCCCGTAATTTAGGTTTCCTATTGTGTGTGATTGTTCGAATAAGGTTTTCTGCATCATTGTATGTGCTCCATGTTCGATCATCACCTAAGTATATTGGCTAGAGCTCAAGGAATTTCATATCTGATGCTACAAAGAAGACTTGCTCTAATTACCAGATTTGTAAAACCCCTTTGAGGAGAAGTGGATTAGCAGGAGCAAATTAGGTTTGATTCGTCATTTGTGATTACAAGATTCAACTTCAAAATGCTTTTATCCGTACTATTGATCAATTATTGGTTCGTTCAATTACACCCCATTTGACATGGACTAACTTAAACACAAGCTTGGTACGTGCGACACTCAAGGTATGTGCCTCAAGTAAGCCTAATTATTCATCTCTTTCAATCGTCACATAATATCATGGCAACACAAACATTATACAAAGGGTCATTAAAAACTTCATTTCATTCATTTATCAACAATAATTACAAAGTTTTATTTCCTTCTCGGGTGTATCAGAGTCATGCCCTCTACATAATAGCCACTAAGTAAATAGCTTACAACCAAAAGGAAACATGAAAGTTGGCAACGAAGCGTACTCCCCCTTTTGGCTAATTTAAACTTTACAGAAATAAATAAAACTTGTTACAAGGCTTTATTACATCCTAAAGTGGCTATTTACAAAATATTGGCTCAATCCCCTAAGGCGTCATACTCTCTCCCATTCAGCTTAGAGACGCCCTCGTCGACTTCTTCTTCTTCGACTTCCACATCCAGCTCTTCTCTTTCTTCTCCTGCTTGACTTCAATCTTCCCGAGTCAGACTAGTAGGAGATGAGAATCTTGGTGCTCCCAGCTAACTTCTATCTCTAGCAAATCATTCTACTTTATTAGGTACTTATAAACTTCTTCCTTGGTGTCTGGGTCAATATAGGCCACTTTGTGGGCAAGAACACTCTCTGGAACTTGGTCTGGGTTTACTAGCTTGTGGGGAACCTGAGGTCTAATTATACTTCGGCTTGGATCTTCCTTGTCTTCGTGGTAAGGCTTTAGGGCGTTAGCATGGAACAATGGATGGGTGAAGTGAAATGGCGTGGCAGTTGAAGCTTGTAGGAAACCTTTCCAATTTTCCCAATGATCGGCATTAGACATATATACTTGGATACCAGGCCATTGTGCGGTCTGCCACTTCAGTACTTGAGGTGGGAGGTATTGATCAGAATAAAGTCTCTAACTTGAAAAGGATCCGGTCGTCTCTTCTGATCTGCCCATTTTTTCATTCTGGTAGATACTTTTTCCAAAGAGGCCTGAGCAATATCAGTATTTCTCTGCCATTCCCTTGCAAACAGGTAGGCTCTCAGAATGTTTTCTTTATAACCGGAGACCACCATGTGCGGTGTGAGGGGCTGCTGTCCCAATATTATCTCAGAGGGACTTTTGCTGGTTGATGAACTCCTCTGTAGATTAAAGCAAAGTTGTACTACATCCAAGAGTTCGGCCCAGTTCTTCTTGTTTTCCCTAATAAACTATCAGAGATATTCTTCCAACATTACGTTGAAGCATTCGGTCTAACCATCTGATTACGGGTGGTTAGTAGTTGAGAAGTTGAGAGTGGATCCCAGTAATCTGAACACTCCCTTCCAAAACTTCCCAGTAAATCTCGGATCTTTATCGTTGACAATGTCCTGTGGCACACCCTAATACTTGACAATGTGTTTTATAAAGAGATACACAATTTTATATGTCAAGCAAATAATTGGAGCTGGAAAGAATGTTCCATACTCAGAGAATTTATCAATGATCACGAATATGGAACCATATCCTTCAGCCTTAGGTAACCCGGAGATAAAGTCTGGAGAAATGCTTTCCCAAGGTCGTGTCGGTACAGGAAGTGGTTCAAGCTATCCAAGTGGTAAGTCCTGATCCACTTTGTCTTGCTAGCAAATGTGACAAGTCCATGTATAATCCATCACTTTGTTTTGATCATTGGGTTAATAGTAACCTCTGTGCAACAGGGATAATACTTTCTGCCAACCCAGATGGCCTGCCCAAAAAGTATCATGGCACTCCTTTATCAGCTCCCGTCTTAGTCTTGCAAACCGAGGAACATAAATTCGTTATCCCTTCGTATATAAAAGACCATCTTCTACCCAGAACCGTTTGGTCTTGAGGATCCCCTGTTTCACCAAGTTAATAAGGACCTGGGCCTGAGGATCCACCACCAACCCTTCGCAGATCCTATCTTGGAGAGTACTGGTAATATAAGAGTGAGACTATTCCACGGCTATAGAGATGACCGCTAGATGTGCTTTATGGCACAACGCGTCCAGTATATTGTTCATCATCCCTGGCTTGTGCTCGAGATATAAATCAAACTCTGCTAAAAACTCTTTCCAACGAGCCTGCTTCGATGTCAACTTCTTCTGTATAAGTAAATGGCTTGCCGTGCTGTTATCGGTCTTCACCAGAACCTTCATTCCCAATAAATAGTGTCGGCATACTGGCAGACAATGTACAATAGCTAGGAATTCCTTCTGTTACGCTAAATGCAGCTTCTCTGTATCATTCAGCTTCCTAGTTTTGTATGCAACCAGATGTTCATCTTGTAACAACACTCCACTGATAGCATAATTAGATGCATTGGTATGTATTTCAAATGGCTTGGTAATATCTGGCAAGGCAAAGACTGAGATGCTAATCACCGCATGCTTCAAATCGTCAAATACTGTTTAACATTTTTTGGACCATGACCAAGATAAGTCCTTCTTGAGAAGATCTGTAAGGGATATCGCGCACTTCAAATACCTTTCAATGAACTTGCGGTAGTAGTTAACGAGGCTGAGAAAGGAATAAATTTTTATAACCTCCGTAGGAGATTTCCACTTCTCAATAGCGTGAACTTTTTCCATATCCATGCAGATCTGTCATCTACCAAAAATGTGTCCAAAAAACATATATTGTTCTTGGGAAAATGAGCATTTCTCCAACTTAACATAGAGTTGGCTTTGTCGTAGGACATGGAATACCAGGCGAAGATGTTCAAGGTGTTCCTCCATAGTTTGGCTGTAGATAACAATAACATCCAGGTACACCACCACAAAATTGTCAATATATTTCCAGAAGAGCTCATTCATAAGAGTACAAAATATTGTAAGAGTACTGGTCAGGCCGAATGGCATGACATGAAATTCATATGCCCCATACCGAGTAGAACAAGTCGTCTTTGGTTCATCCCCAGCAACAATCCTGACATGAGAGTAACCCAATCTTAAATTAAGTTTAGAGAAGTACTTCGCGGATGTACGTTGGTTAAATAAGTCGGCAATGAGCGGTATTGGATACTTGTTCTTCACTGCTACCTTGTTCAGAGCTCGATAGTCGACACATAATCGCAGACTTCCATCATGTTTCTTTTGAAATAAGACCGGGGAACCATATGATACCTTTGAGGGGAGAATAAATCCCGATTCCAACAGTCTATCAATTTGATTCTAAAGCTCTGCAAATTCAGGCGGACTCATCCTATACGGTCCTTTAGCAGGAGGTTTGGTTTCAGGTACTAACTTGATCTGATAACCGATAGGTCTTCATAGTAATACCTTTGGCAGTTCCTTCGACATCACATCCTTGAACTCAGTAAGTACCCATAAGACTTCCTTCGGCATGGCACTATGATTTTGATCATCTGGCTCTAACCGTAAGATAACAAGGTAAGTCAACTTCCCTCACTTCAGATCTTTCTCCAACTGGAGAGCTGATAATATTTTTCCCTCATCTCTAAGCGTGGACATCTGTATGATTGAGGGATTATCACCAAAAGTCCCCAAGGAATTGACGAACAGCATTGGCACTGCTTTATGGTAGCGAAGAAAGTCCATTCCCAAAATAATTTTAAAATCATCAAATGTCACTGCGAGAAAATTGACCTTCCCACTCCACTGTCCTATCTTAACTAGAACCAACTTGGCAACACCATGTATCAGCATTGTGGCACAGTTGACGACTTTCATCCTGCTAGAATCTTTCACAAAATATAGTCCAAAACGATTCGCTTCCTGAATGGCTATAAAGCTATGGGTAACACCTATATCAACTATTGCCAAAGTGCTTTGTCCATTAATACTGAGGTCCAGGTACATGAGTCCCTTCATAGGCTTAGTCTCTGCCAACTGAGTGGTTATGGCATTGAGCTAGTAAAGAGAACCCATGTAAGTTTCGTCGCTATCATTTTTTGCACGGTGTCATTGGCTTGGTCTCCTTACGACGCCATTAGAGCATTCAAGGTCGCCTTCTAAGGACATTGATAAGCTTTGTGATTCCCTTCATAAAGAAAACATTTCAAGTTCCTTGAATGTCCTTGAAACCTAGGCGAGGAGCAAGTGTCACCACTGTTACGCAGCTTTTGGTACTTCCTCCCGGGATTGAAACTCGAGGCACCGCCAATACTTGCTCCACCACTTCTACCCTTTCCATGGTCATGGCTTTGACCTTGGTCTCCCCCACTTTTAACTTGGTATCACCCATTCTTGCCTTTATTGTAATTATAAGAGGATCTCGTTCTCTGCTATAACTGGGAATTAGACTGAGACTGAGCTGGTTGACGCTCACTCTATATAGGAGTGTAATCATTGATGCACTCAGTGGAGGCCATTGCGGATGCCAAATTTTGAACCCGTTACCTTTACAGTTCATTCTGGAACCATAGTTTCAAACCTTCCAAGAAATAGAATAACTTATCATTTTAAGACATGTCGCAGATATCCAATATTAGAGCTGAGAACCGCTTTACATACTCACGGATGTTGAATATCTTCTTTAGTTGTCTTAAACTCCTCCGAGAAATGAACTCAACATTCTCGGATAGAAATTGATTCTTCAACTCTTTCTTCAAGTCATCCCATGTGCCAATAGTAATGTGACCGCTCTGGATCTTGGCATACTTGATGCGCCACCATAGTATAATATCACATGCGAGGTACATGGTTTCCATCCACACCTTTACACCTTCGCTTTTAGGCCTCACTACATTGAAGTATGTCTTCATATCAAAGAGGAAGTTCTCCACCTCCTTTGAGTCCCTCGCCTCATCGTACGTCTTAGGTTTGGGAACCTTGATTCTGGGCCGTTCTATACCGCCGCCTAAAGATGTTGGTTCGCCAGTCCCAACAACCTTAAGTAGGAGATTCATCTTTAAAGATAGTTCAGCCACCTAATCCAGAAGTGTAGCCATATTCCCCTTAACTACTCCTTCTAGCATATTGAGACGTTCGTCCATATGGGCATGATCATCTGTAAACCCGTCCAATCGTTCCACCAAAATCATTACTTAACCAATAATCCTACCAAGAGCTTGCATCTTATACTTTAATTGGTCTAACCGTGTTTGGGTATTCGAACTGGGATTGACGGGTGGTCCTACCATCTGAGGGGCAGGGGCAGGGTCAATAACATTGGGACCCTCCGCCATAGCAACATGATCACTTTCCAACTAAAACATAGCTCTGATACCAACTGACGCGAACCAACTTAAATATAAACTTGATACATGCGACACTCAAGGCACGTACCTCAAGTAAGCTTAATTATTCGTCTCTTTTAATCGTCTTTTTAACACAATATCACATAAGATCTCAAAATATCAAGGCAACACAAATATTGTACAAAGGGTCATTGAAAACTTCATTTCATTCATTTATCAACAACAATTACAAAGCTTTATTTCCTTCTCGGGTGTATCGGAGTTATGTCCTCTAAATAATAGCCACTAAGTAAATAGCTTACAACCAAAAGGAAACATAAAAGTTTGGCACGAAGCGTACTCCTCTTTTTGGCTAACCTAAACTTTACATAAATAAACATAACTTTTTACAAGGCTTTATTACATCCTAAAATTACTATTTACAAAATATTGGCTCTATCCGCTGAGGCGTCACACCATTGATGCCAAAAACAAAAGTCTTGATTTATTGAATTTGTTTTTGGAAGTTTCTTGAGTGATCAAAATTAGTTTTTGTGTGATTGGATGTAAATTGTTGGATTTTGTTTCAAATTGGGAAATTTTTGGTGCCCTAGAAATCTACAGTTTTAATTTGTTATTTTCTCTTGGTTTGTATCTGTTTCATTTATGATTGCCAATGTTGTTATTGTTAGTCTTACTACATGATTGCTTCTTGAGAAATTAGTATTATTTAGGATAAAACAGAGATTATAATTGAAGTTTGGAGAAATTTAAATAAAGAGATTGCTTTTTAACTCCCAATTTGATGCATTTCAGTAATTTGTACTCTCTCCAATTTGGGATACATTTTGCTTTGCGTAATTTGTATGGAGAGCTCGAGTTTTCTTTGTGTTACTATTTGGATGATAGTCAGTGCAACAGGCGCATAAGAGTTGGGCGCCTAATTTTAAAAAAATTAACTTAGGCTCCTGTTTAAAAATATAAAGGCGCACAACACTTGAGCGTCCAATCTCTACTTAAAAATTTAAGACCGAGTCTTGGATTCCAAGGCTGAGAATTGGATTTTAAGACTTAAATCCAAGTCAGTCAGGCACTGTTGGAGGACAAAAATGTGATGTGGCAGCTTAAAATCCAAGGTAGTGAGGCAATTTAGGAGTTGCTCTTAAACATTTGATTTATTGGGGTTTGGATGAAATTTTGCAGGGCACTTCAGGCTTTGGGATTGAATACTTTAAAGAAGTTGGACGTTTTTATACATATTTCAATCCTTGTAATCAACTTGGTAGCCAAACACTTCATAATTCATCGTAAATCAGTCTTAGTTTGTATGATCTCTTGATATTGTTAATTTTAAGTTTTACAATTTTAGAGCTTTGTCTGTCATGGTTTATGAGTGACTTACGATGCCCTACATTGTTGATGAAGGTCTTTAACTGAATGGCTCTTCCAAAAGATTCTACATTAGATTATAACCGAGTCTTATGAGGGGAAATATACGGTACTCTTACACTAACCGCGTCAAAGGCGATTGAATCTGGGATGTTGAAGCTTAATCTTTGAGGTACAGTTTTAAATTAATGGGATGCTTATTAGTCCATTATCCTTATGTTCGTTTCAATTTTAATCAATCTCGTTCATTCAACAAGTTTCTATCTGGTTTTAGAAAATGTGATAGTTGTGTAAAATGCAGGAGTTGGTTTCGGATATAGTTGGATCTATACTACTGAAGGAAAAGCAATATAATGAGACCCAATCTCGGCCGTCGATCCGAATCCCCAACACAAACTTAGAAATATAATAGCATATCTTTATAACCTTGAAATGAAAAGCCATTGAATGTATTCGACCAAAATCATTGAAAACCTATATTTTTTGCCTACCTAATTTACCCACCTCAATTTTAAACTTTTAGTCTAAAATAGGTAGAAGAAATTGTCATATTTGAATTGTTAGATGGTAGTATTGTATTCCTCATTTTGTCCCTGCAAAAAAATCCCTAGAACTGACTCCTCAAGGGTATTACGGTATTTTTGACATACCCAAGGTCTGAGACTCTCTCTCTCGATTTGTGGCGATCGGAGCTTTGAAACCCTACTCATACTCTTTTTCTCTCTCACTCTCTCCATTAGACAATCTCTTACGTACAAATTAGCTTAATCTGGTTTAAATCATCAATCTAGGGCAACATAACTACCGTTAATGCTCTAATTACGATGAAGGAGACATTAAGTATAAGTTTTTTTTGATTGTTTTGGTTAGATTTGTGATTACTTTAGCTCAATTTATGGTAATGATAGTGGTTATGATCGATTTGTGTGGTTGATTTGGGATAAATTAGGTTTTGGTTTTTGATTTGATTCTAGGTTAGACTTTAGGAGTGATTGTGGTTGATTTGTTGGGGTATCAGGCGTATATAGATTGGGTTAAAATTAGGGATTTGAAGTGCAATTGGACCAAAGCACCCAATTCTATTTCTTTAGAATCCAAACCTTTTTCCATCCTCCCAGACATACAGCTGAAAAAAGTTTCTGAAGTTTCTAGGCAAAAAGTAGGAGTGGCATTGATTGATGATTCATTGATCTTCATTCTTATTGGGCGAAGATCCAGTCAAAGGTAGTTCTTCACTTGAGAAAGAAGAAGAGACAGATTGTTCACAATCCAGTTCTCTCCTAGCTAATCTTTTTTTCATTTCATCGTACAAATCTGACATTGACTTGAATTAATTTGGCTCAATTTGAGACAATGACTAGATTTGTTATTTTGTTTTATCCAACATTTCAAGAATCTCATCTTCTTTGAGTCCTTACATTCCCTGGCAAAGTAAACCTCTTCTAAATCCATTTCACAACGCTTACGGACTGCCTCACAGAAAGAACTCCATGAGAGGTCTTGACAAACCTTGGAACCTTTTCTCTTATGTTTTGTTTTGCTATCTTGAGATGAAATTAACTTATTTTCGTGGTTTAACTCACCGTCGGCTTTAGGTATCTTGTTATATTAACAATATGGACCAAACTAGAAGATAATCCATCAATATCATTCACCAAATTATGCGAAGTTTGTTAATCAAAAATACATAGAACAGCTGAGCGGATTGTAAAGGGTTTTAGGACTTCTATCAAGGAAAGACCATTACCATCAGAGATAGAAACCAAAGCCCAGTAGTTTCTCATGTAGAGGATACTAAGGAACACCTGCCATATAGGTTTACCAAGTCATTACAGTTTCTTTTCGTCTTCAGAGGTCCCTAAAATCAAAAGGTGTCAAAAGTGACAACTTTACAAAGCCATCAATAGAAAACATAACACAACTAACCTTCAATGTCTTGAGGGAGCGTTTCCGATTATTTTCTATCTAGAAGTGTTGTGTAAGAATAGGTCCACAACATTTTAATAGAGGCCGAGTTGCTACAACAATAGATTGCTAAGAAGGTTCAATTAATTGCCCAAACAGGTAATACCATGAACATAAGCCTATGGATAGGAAATGTCAAAACTGTTAGGCCAAGCCTCTATATTTATTTTTTGCATGTTTTATACTTTCACATCTTCATCACCTAATTACATGATTTTTGGGCTTAAGATTTGTACTAAATTTGATAATGGAGTTTCATTAGTTTCGTGTTTTTATCTAGACAACCTTATCTTACCCATTTTATTGGACCATGAAGCATCTCATGTAAGAGGTAGAATTTCAATATCTAGATAATTTAAAATTGGGACTACTCTTTGCAATGTTTATGCTGACCAGATCATATACCTCACTCTATCTTCGATATCAATGGCTCTCCATCTTTGGTAAACGCCTTATACATTTGACTTAGGCCCCGCCATTGCCAGATAAAGTCTCATATTTCCATTTACCTCCTTAGTATTGCGTATGTTTCTTAAAATTGTAGGTATTCTAGACTAACGCATAAATATATAAATTATACAATTCTCGAGAGATCTCTGCTTTATGCCGAATGGGATTCTTTGTGGCCTGGGAGCGGATATTGTTACCTAAACTCTCTTCGTTTTAGATAAAGAACCATGCCCATGCTTATTAAATTTCTCGTCTTCTTAAACTTGCAAAAAATATTTGTTTAAACAATGTTTATTTCTTCCTCGTTCTTGGGCGTTGATCATCGTTGTAATATGCTTCAACTTTTTTTCAGGAGATGCTCCAAACATTTGTTTAACACCATCTTTTAATTTTCTATTGTTTTACAGGAACTTTTCTTTTGTAAAATTTTTGGAGAGTAATGTCATTTGGTCGATCAAGATAAGGTTTGTCTCAATCACAAGCTATTTCAATGGTCTTGAAATCTCGGTTATGTTTAATTAACTTACCATTTCGTTCTTTCAAGTACCACCTTTTTTTTTGAACAAATATACTTTTTATTTATTGAACAAAGTAATAATACATGTGGAGGACATAAAACCTGGCCACTAGTTTACTGCCTAATTGTGGCTATTCCTAGTTTATCCATGAAGTATGTTAGACGGATCTGCCTAGGAAGAGTGGGTGCATTCCAGAAAAATTGTGAATGTTGTGAGCTTCCTAGTTTAGAAAGACCATCAGTTGTACCATTGCCCTCCCTGTAAGTATGTATCTTGATAATTTGTAACTCCCGTCCTAGCTGAGTAAAAAGCTTCCAAGTCATACTGTACTTTACGGGACAAATATGCTTGCATCTGTACCAGTTTACCAGAAGTTGAGCATCTACATCAACAATGAGTGGAAGCCATCCATGTCGTTTGCAATGCATTAGACCATGAAGAAGAATGAACATTTCTGCAACTGTATTAGTGCTATGACCAAGTGCAATGTTGTACCCAAGTTGAAGTTCACCCAGATTGTTTCTAATTACTCCTCCTGCTCAACTCATTCCGGAAGGAAGTGCTGAACCGTCACTGCTGAGTTTGAAATAACCGAGAGGTGGGAATGTCCATCGTACAAGCACAGGTCTTTTGATGCACACTGATTGCTTAACCAGTTGCAAGACTTGTTGTGAGATAAGGTCGCTGAAGTTGTTGTTTTGCGTGATTTTGAGTTTGGGCATGCTCTCTTGTAAAGCATTGTTGATGTTTATGATGATAACCAAGGGAGAGAGAAACTTTTCCTCAAACCTATAAGTACATCGTGCTTTCCATAATTCCCAGATTATGTAGGCATGTAATACACCTATTACGATACCCATTTGAGTACTCGAACTAGCTGCCTAAAACCATAGACCCTATCGAGTCCACCAGCTATCATTCACCCCTTGTCATATACCGCAAGCGTTGGCAAAGAAAGCCCAAACCGTAGCAGCAACAGTTCCCTGAATAAGCAAATGATTCAACATTTCAGTTTCTCCAACAAAGCAACAGTAATACCGAGAAACAAGAGGTATTCGTCGTTGTATGAGCGCGTCCCCAGGTACAATTTCTTTCCAAGCTTTCTAACTGAAGACTTGTACCATTGCCGGTATAGAGTTGTGCCATATCCATTTCATACGTCGTTGTATAGCCTCTGCGCTGCGCCAGAAATTCCAGGCAGATTTAACGGTGAAGTTCCCTTTGTCCGACGGACCCCAAAGTGGGTTATCTTCATCGTCATTCAGGAAGAAGGTTTATGAAACAATCAATAAGAAGTCTCTATTTAAAGTTGAAATAAGTGGTATTCTCTTATAAGTTTGTTGAATTTGATGTTTCGTGATCATTCAGAAGCATTCTTATCCTAGATATTTAAAGTTCAAATAAGTAGTATTCTCTTTTATATATATACTTTGGTTACCTTAAACATTACCCCCACCACCGTTTTCCAAAGGCTATATAAGTTCTCCCATACCCACAAATCCCTTACCCACATCACAATCGGAAATAGTCATAGATCATAACAAGAATACCTCAATGATTTTTCCCTTTCCATATCTTAATGTTTTACCTTGGTTTTACATGACTTTCAGTACCATCTTATTTTGATTTACAAATTATAAGAACCTTGTCACTCATAGCCTTTAGAACATTGACTCATAATCGTTAATCTTTATCATTAATCTATCTCCCTTCATGACCATAACCATGATATATTCTTTAAGTCTCATTTTTGCCCAAAAGCTTCACCTTGAATGCCAAGCAACCCTTTCAAAAAATCCATGAGGCATCTCACAATTATTAGTTCTTCAGGGTTAACCTAAGTGCTGGATTCTAACAAGCACCATTTGCAACTTTTTACGTCGCATATTATCTAGCTACATTATTAAGGGCATGTGCTTATCAAGAGTATGTCGATCTCTGTATTCTCTAAAGGTTTGTAGTATTGGTGTTTATTTTTATGAGTTTGTTCTCTCTAACATTCATACTATTTTAATGATCAAGTTGAATGGCTTAGAGTATTTTTTACGAAATTGTACTTGAATATTAGAGAAAAATTCTGGTTGATTTGTTTATGGGCTCTATATTGCTTAATTAATGTCATCTGTTTAACTCAAAATTTGAGCTTATTTTCCTTGGGAACTAAGTACTAAAGAGATATGTTGGCCTTGATTGTTTGCAGAGCATTCACGTACGAAACTTCCTTGCGATGAGATGTCCTTGGTGATAGGAAATTTGTGGCAAGGATTACATAAACACAACACTGCCATACGTAATATCAGGTTTGCATTGATTTTCATGTTTACAGTGTAATTAAGTTTGCATGAATGAGATCTCATTCACAAATTATGTACTAAATTTATGAGCATCTTACATTGATATAATTAGAGAGAATAAATCAGTCAATCAATTAGGTTAGTTTCCTAATTACATTAATATTTATTAAACTCCTTAATATGAACCCATTCTTAAGCTAACCTTCACCTATTGTCTCAATTTGGCCAAGTGTTATTACTTACACTAATTCTAATTAATGATAACCAATTAATAATGGAGCTAATATTTAGACTTGCTCTAGGCCTATGGATTAAGAACTTGACTATGACCATCTAGAGATAGTTCAAGCTCTAAATCTTGTAGTTGGCTATAGACTGAGCCAGAATCAATGTTTTTTCAAGCATATTGAACTTCCTGAAATTCAATTTTTCTTGGTAGTTCAAATTTTTATCTATCTAGATTTGATGCTTGCTGACCAAAATGAGTAACATACATTTATCTAGCTTTATTTATCTGCTTTTCCTTCTTTTTTTTGTAGAGCATCCTTGGTTGCAGAATGCAAAAAAAGCTTCAAATGTTTCATTAGGAGATATTGTGAGGTCTAGACTCAAGAAGTTCTCGGCAATGAATAGATTCAAAAAGAAACCCATGAGGGTCAGTATCTAATATTTCCTTGGTTCAGTACTTTATTATAAAATAACGAATGGTAGATATTTTTTATTATATCTTTTGGCTTTCTCAACTATTGACGATTTCAATTTCTTTGTAAACAACTTTCAGGTTATCGCTGAGCACTTGTTAGCTGAAGAGGTAGAAGTAACCAGAGACATGTTTAAATTGATGGATACAGACAGGATAGAAAAATAACATATTAGGAACTGAAAACTGGGCTTCAAAAGGTTGGTTCACAATTGGCTGAACCTGAGATGAAAATGTTGATGGAAGCCGTAAGTTTTTTTCTTTGCTTAAAAGGCATATGTGATGTTGTTTCATTTCACTTCCCTATTTAACCTTGTTTTCTTCTTAATTAATCTCTTACAAGCTTGGAGTTCAGTTTTTATCTTAGTATTAGGGATGGATAACGTGCTCATTATAGTGCATACTATCTGTTAGATGATATATGTGTCTGATTTTCCTACTGTCTTATTTATTCTTATTTAGTCTATCGCATGCAAGAATCATTAAATTTGCTTATGCTGAGGCTTTACCTGAACTCTGCTTTTTTTCTTTTCACATCCAAATTTAGGCAGGGAATATGTGATTATTCAGATATATTTTATCAACAAATAAGAAGTTTAAAGTCGATACATGTTTGTCACAAGAATAGTTACAATAGATGAATCAACTCGTAGCTTCATTTGCTTCTTTTGTTATGATACTAACTCCTATATTATGACCTTCCCCCAGTTTGTACTCTGCCCCAGTATTATGCATCGTCTTTATCGATTCTACGGGCGTTAGTTATAGAAGGAGTATACGTACCCCATATGGGCTTTGTAATGTATGATCGACTGTGATATGTTATGTAGGGAAACCCATTCTTGAAATAAGGATAGCCTTAAGAAATGGTTCTCCCTTGGCTCCTCCATCAACAACCTTAAGTGGTGGATAATTTTTTGGTTTGCTTCTTTACATCATGCTCTTTAACTTCTGGAAATGAGGACCTATCTCTTTTTACACCCTCACTCTGCTAAACACCTGCTACACTACCTTGTTCTGTTTCATTAAGATCTCCTTAAAATGCAAACCTGCCCTTCATTTTCTGAGTATATCTTAGAGCTTTCCAACACTTCAACATTTTTGTAAATTAAAACTATGTGTGATAGGTAACGTGGTCGTCTTCTCACCCGCATATGGCCTCACTTATTTGATGCCCTCTCTTAATTTGGTTTCGCCTTTGGTATTTATTTTTCTTTTTATTTAGATTTGGAGTTAGCTTCGTAATTATTCTAGAGCTAGGGTTTCTAATTGTTGTAGGTTTCCTACTTAGTTTCCAGTTGTATTGAGCCCCCTTAGGTTGGTTTTTGTGAGAAAAGATTTTTGCCTATACAAGTATCTTAGATTATGTTTTTGTTACGAAATCTAAATCAATCTGTGATGGAATAAATATGAGCCCTAATTAACTCGGACTCTATTAGAAAATAAATATAGAAGTCGTTACATTACGAATAATAAAACCTTAAAGAGGAGAAAAGTGGTGAAGATCAACGTGATCCGCCTAGATTATCACCCAGCAGTCCAATTTCCTTACCATCCGGCCCAACGTAGCTACTACTGAAATAGTGTTGTTTCAACTTGGGAGATCAAGAAATAAATTGTTGAGAACAGCTCCACTAATCCCATTTTGAAAGGGCAGGCAGTAAAAATTAAACCCAGTAAAGGTAAAACAAGTACATTCTTACAAATAAATTGTTTCCAAAAGGAGAACAACTCCACTAGGCCTATTTTGAAAGATAAAACAAGTTCATTCTCAAAAAGTTTACACAAGTAGGGTGACTCATTTGAATACGAAGGCGAAACTACCAAAAATGCATCATGATTTTCTTAGCATGAATGTATTTTTTTTAATTGTCAACGAAGGATTGTATAAACCAGAGCCATTTGATTGAGTTTTGTTGCATTAATTATAATTGGTGTGATATTTTTAGGCATTGAGGGCTGCAAACCTAAACTAACGAAGAAGCAGTAGAAGATGACTATTAGGCAAAGGGTCAGCTAACTTTGGAGAAAAGATTCCATTTATCTTTTTCTATAATCAAAATTTGGAAATCTATGGTCTGTAATTGATTGTTTTGTTGAGGGCAACTCAAAAACATAAGAAGTCTTCATTTCGGTTTGTTGTAGAGTTTGATAGTCACAATGTTAATGCATTTACCTATGATTTACAATAAACTTAATGTTATTTGAAATTCAAGCTCTAAGGAACATATGTACTCTTTATAATAAGAGCTATTTAGATGTAATTAGCAAACATTTAAATAATTTTTGTTTACATATTGTACTTTTACTTTACGAATTTAGGCAACATAAGGACGAATTTACAGCATTATTCAAACCTAATACTTGCAGCTTTATTCTTAACATTTGAGAGATCACCTTAAATATTAAACAATTTGAACACAGGTAGACTTTTACAAATAATTGTAAACATAAATAAATAATTCATATCAGGATGCTATCTACAACATTAAAGCGCGGATATCAAAGATCTATCATGAGTACGGGTTTTGTTATGAGTCATGCAACAACTGTAATCGGAAAGTTAACCAGCAAAATGAGAAATTCTACTAGTCCAGCTGCAGCAAACTAATCATTAACCTGCTTACTAGGTAAAAAAATCAAACTCATTTTTTTTTGCTACAAATATATCATGCCAACTCTTTCTTTTTTCAATGAAGGTACAAATTGTAGATAGACGTCCAAGATGACACTGGATCCATCAAGGTGATATTGTTAGATTCACAGCTGCAGATGCTTTTAGATAATACAGCAAAGACAACTAAAGAACTATCACAAAAGGTACGTATGCAATTAAAGCTCAAAAATAATACATATCAAATCATTTAGTTCTCTACTTACCGTGTGACACAAACATTTAATCTGTAAATAATAAACTGTATAACAATGTCAATACACTAGTGTCCCACTATCTCGAAGAGAAATTAATTTGGCAAGAACGTGTCTTTGGTCTTAAATATACAGATTCTAATATTGGTAAGCCAAATAGTATTTATAGGGTTTTTGTTGTTTCCACTGTGGCAAAAGAAGTACTGGACACACCAATAAAAACCATTGAGGCGAAAAGGAATACAGCAAAGCGATCAACACCTTTCAAACAAGAACCTGCCAAAAACAAGAAGAAAAAAATTCAACCATTTTATGGTTCTACATCAACAACTACAACCCCAACTTCTACCAGAACTCCTTTATTCCAGGTAATAAACTAACTTATAAAATATATGTATAAATCAAATATAGTATAAACATAATTGTTATCAATAGGCAATACATGAAACTCATAAAGAAAATGAAACGCCATAGACTATAAGCAAATTAGCCCGTCGCAAATTAGAAATGGTTAACGCAGCGACAACAAATAGAAAAACCGATGAAGACAAAGAAGATCACAACAACAAAGAATATGAAAGTACTGAAGAAAAAAATGATAATAATGATAGTGAAGATGGAGATGGTGAACTGAATCAGAGAACGATACAGAAGCACAATAATAAGCAAGTTTAATATCCATTTATTTTTATTGTTTTATGCCAAATTATTTTTGAACTTTGGATTTGGATTTATAGCTTTATTAATTTTTTTATAATAATGTAATGCAATTCTTACAATAATTTCTTTTGGTGAAGAGTAAAACCATCAAACAAACCTTATTAAAGAATCTTTCTGCCTTCTTCACCCCTGGATTTCTCTTTCTTTAGAGATAAATAATGGAAACCAACTCAGTTTCCAAAAATCTCTTGTTCTTGTGTTTGATTCTTCTAATGAGTTTAGTACAGTTGATTGAGTATAGTGCAACATATGATAGAAAAGCTATTATCATCAATGGGCAGAGGAGAATACTCATCTCTGGCTTTATATATTACCCCAGAAGCACCTCCCAAGTACTCTTTCTCTTTCTCTCTCTGATTTCTTGTTTCTTGGCTACCCTTTTAATGGGGTTTTGTTTTTTTATGGTTTTGGTTGATTTGTGGAATGGGGTTTGTTGTAAATGTGGGAAGGAATTATACAAAAGGCAAAAGATGGGGGTTTGGATGTTATACAAACATGTCTTCTGGAATGGCCATGAACCTTTTCCTGGCAATGTACTCTCTCTCTCACTCTTACTTGGTCTTCTTGATTGTGTTCTTACAGTGATCTTTGTTTTTCCTTCTTTGCAGTATTATTTTGAGGATAGACAGATATGATTTGGTTAGGTTCATAAAGACAGTACAAATAGTAGAAGTGTATGTTCATCTTGGCATTGGGCCTTATGTCTGTGCATAATGGAAATTTGGGTAATCAACATTTTTCTTAATTTGGGAAATAGTTTTATGTCAGATGTATGTTATTCCCTCATAAATTTTTAGCTTAATTGGAGATGGGGTTGTAATTTTGTGCAGTTCTTTGATTTAGACAGAATTTAATGCTTATTTTAGATAAAAATATTCTGCAATTTCATGAATTAGACTTAATTTGAGGTACAATTTTGAATTTATGCGGTGGGTTTCCTGTCTGGCTGGAGTATGTTTTGGGCATCAGCTTTAGAACAGATAATGAACCTTTCAAGGTCTCTATCTTTTAGGCCATTTTAACTACTGCAGAATATAAATTACTGGGTATATATGAGTTTTTTTTAGTATAACTATACATACTATTTCAGAATTTCTTCTGGCATGAATTTGATCGTTAACCTTGTATTAAATGCAGCAGAAAAAGTGTGGTTTTGATGTATAGCAAATAAAAGATCGATGACTAAATGTGTTTGAAAATGTTTTTTTTTCCACCAAGAAGGAAGTCATTCAAGCATTGATGGATGGCCAAACCAAATTGGTCAGGATTTACGGAATGGGAGGAGTTGGCAAAGCGACCTTGATGAAGGAAATACATAAAAAAGTTGAAGAAACAAAGCTTTTTGATAAGGTTGTGTTTACAACGGTTTCTCAAAACCTCGACTTGAGAGGGATCCAAACACAGATCGCAGAGAGCTTGGGCATGAAATCGAAGAACAAAGCATACCAGCAAGGGCCACAAAACTGTTGGCGAGATTAAAGCAAGAAAAAAGTATCCTTCTAATGTTGGACGATCTATGAACGAGATTGGAATTAAGTAATGTGGGAATAGACCTTGGCGAGGTCACTTGCAAAATGATAATCACCTCAAGCAGATTAGATGTATGTAATTCTATGAAGACCACAAAGAACATTGGATGTCAAGGTACCATCAAAGAACGATTCCCTCGAGCTATTTCGACAGGAAGTTGGTGATGTAGACTCCAATTCCCTGCATGAGATGTCTGAGAAAATCGGTAATGAATGTAGAGGGCTTCCTATAGCAATTGTTACACTTGCAAGAGCTTTGAGAAAGTAGGACAAAAGTGTTTGGATTGATGCTATTCCACAATTAAGGAAGTCCATGTATGGTGGTATGTCTCACGTCATTGCTTCGATAAAACTGAGCTACGACTTCTTAAAAACATGTAGGACAAAGTTATGTTTCTTGTAGTGTGCCTTGTTTCCCGAAGATCACAAGTTCACCATGGATGTACTGGTAGAGTTCGCTTGGAGAGGTAGAAACTTTGAGTGAAACAAGGGGAAACCTGCATATGATGGTGGATATACTCGTATCTTCTGGGCTGCTGGTGAAAGGGGACAATGAAGGATATGTAATGATGCACGATATCGTTCGTGATGCTGCAATTCCTTAAGTTTGGACCAACATGGTTAATTCATTGTTTCTATAATCTATTTTCTATTTTCTATAAAGACGGCGTGCGCATAATTTTGTCGACTAACGGAGAATGTGTAATGTGCCGACCTTCTCAGATGTATTTTGGATCGGTTACGTGCTATTACAACTGAGTACAACATGTATATTTTTTGACTGTAGTGTAAGCTCAGATTAATGTTTTTGATGTATTATAAATAAACGCATATTGTTATTGCATCATTTAAGCAACTATAAAGATTTTAGTCATTTTTCCTAGGGCATCAGTCTGATACTTAACCCACAACTTCCGTCTGTTGCACCCTCCATGCTACGCCATCATAACTTGGCAACCTTGAGTATGACTTACAACCCAAAAATTTATAGAATGTTTTGAACCAGGGCATGCATGAAGCCAATCTGGCACATTACAAGAATCATACAGTGCTCCGTATCCTTACCTTGATTATGACTCACATTTATGCTAACTTATCACACAATATATTGGTTTTCTTCTCTTCTCTTTTGTAGATTTTATAAATCACGTTATGTAATTTTTCTGCCTACTTTCATCGACATGATGAGAACTCGCTCGCAGAGACGTCGTCATGCCACAGAAGGTCGGCTCACCATCAAAATTGCTGATTTGAGGGAGAGGTATTTTGGGAGGCTCCCATTGAGTACAGATGTTCCAAGTCTCATACAAAATAGTCTCGTGGGCATGTCTGTCATGGAGCAACTGGTGGATTTTGACCAGCTATTCTGGTGTAATGCATTTTACAATAATATTGCCGAAGTGTCTCACTATAGGCTCACTCTTTGGATGATTGCTCAGGACGCCATTTGAGCCAAGGAAGAAGAGGCTGTTGCGGGTGCTGCACTATTTGGTGTGGCTCTCGTCGGCTCCACTTTATATTTACTTTTGTTGCTCTGTTGTTATCACTATTTGAATTATTTTATTTTTGTAGTTATGTGTGTAATTTGCCCTCTGGGCTTTTGGAATGAATTTTGATTTTTCATCACTGATCTTGTAACTGTTCTCTGATACCAATAATCTATCATGTATGGTTTTCCTCGTAAAACTATTCTTGATCAATTGTGCGAATGGTATTAGTTGTAAATGATGAATCGAAGACATGTTAAGAAATCTCGTGTCAACTCATAAGATTGACCTGCTATAGACGTAACATTAATTAACAATGGTTGAAATAGGTTGGTCAAGAATAAGATTTGGCGAGTGCTAAGGATACTGACGTCAACCTTTGTGAATAACTGGGTTGGTGAACTTAGATGATCGATCTATTCATCAATGCGACCAGGGACTGGACGGGCTCCTTGAGGAGGTCAATATCACCCGTGGTCGACTGTCAAAAATTTTGTCTTATAATTGGTGTTGTTATTCACCTTTAGAGGTAGATGATGTGTTTTGACATTGGACTGTGGCATGTTTAGAGCAAGTGCCTATAAGGGGAATGTATATTCAAAGAGGGATTGGAGCCCTCGTTTCGAGGGTTTCTCGTTCAAAGATTCCCTAAGTTATTTTAACAATTGTTTGACATTAGAACTAGGGAGGGTAGACTTGATTGATTTGGACCTTGTAAAAAGGCTAAAAGGTGAGGTGATTAGGTTAAAAGACATAAAGAGGAATATGGAGACTTAGAGAATAGAGATATTGAAAAAATTGAGATGAAGGCGGGAAAAGAAGTTAAAGGGGAGTATTTTGAATTTATTAAAAAAGGAGAGAGAGTGTGTAAGAGGCATTAATGGGGCTGTGATAACCTCAAACTCTTGTTATTATTGTGATGTGCTCAACTATTCTTCTTCCCTCAAAAATATTCCAAAAAAATAAAAAAAACTTCCTTAACCCATTATTACATACAACTTCCAACAAGTGTTGCGGAGATCATAGGTTTTTAGTCGCCATTGTCGTAGTCTCAACTCACACCAGTAAGTCACTCTTTTTCCCACTCCTTTTTGATTCTTCGTTCCGCCATTAATGGTGGTCTTTGCGACTATGCTGAAGGGGTTTTGAGTTCACGCTGCAGGTCCGCAATTAATGGTGGGCCCTTGAACTGGGACAAAGGATTTTGGGGAGTCATGTACCTTATTGTGGACTAATTAATAAATTTGATTGACTTGTCTGTAGTGAACGACATCAAAATGTGGTTTGGTGCTTCAGAAATCGTTGATATTATCGATTTCATCGCCCTACCATAACTTGACAAATACCAAAGTGGGAAACCGAATACTTATGTTGCCTTGGTATGACGATCGTAAATATAAACAGACCGACCATATTTATGTTGTTATCAGGATCAACGTGACCGACCATTTATTCAATTTTTGTAGGTAAATGCACACCCAAAAGCCTGTTAATAAGTTGTTAGACTTTGGCATAAGCGATTTAAATATGTGTGGGTTATCGCCTTCTGGTAGATGCGACACATTCGATAGTGATGATGATATGTTTATGAATGAAATTGTTGATGCAACCCCTCATGCAAGAGCATTTGGGGAAGGTAGTTCTCAACTGTTTAGACCTCGAGAACTCAAGATAGAGGATAGTGAAGCGACAGAGGATGACTATCAAGGAGGAGAGGATGGTGGTGATATGGATGATGAGGGCGAGTATGATACAGACGATAGAGAGGAAGTTCCCGAGGAAATTTTTCATGAGAAAAAACTAAGGCTATACCGAGATAAGTATTTCATAAGTTCGCGAGTTATTATTACTCTCTCTAACGGGGATCTGCGTAATCATATCATCTCTGGTGTGTTAGCTTCTCTCGGCCTGCATGGGCTCGAGATAATGATCCCAT
The DNA here is from genome assembly GCA_014058105.1 of Kingdonia uniflora. Lineage (NCBI taxonomy): Eukaryota > Viridiplantae > Streptophyta > Magnoliopsida > Ranunculales > Circaeasteraceae > Kingdonia > Kingdonia uniflora. The sequence goes on along the minus strand of JACGCM010002066.1, from coordinate 70,743 downwards.
TTAGTAACTTGCTGAAGGAAGTTTTGAACTTCTTCAATGTAGCGACTGGCCAACTCATCGGTAATTTTTATGAAATGATGTGGGTAATGGAGGCATTAAATAGGGATTTGGCACGAGCTAGCAGCCGATGATTACGTCGCTCGATATTGTCACTTACTATGAGATGGTTTGTAACCTGGCAAAAGTTACATACCATGTGAAAAGTGATAGTTATCGACAGTGGTTCTATAACATGAGTACCTAATCCACAATATGATTGAGAAGCTTGTATTAGTAGAGATATATGAAGAACACCAATTAGTTTGGAAAAATAGAGAATTCAATTGCGCAAAAATAAAGTAATTACCAGAAGAAAATCTCTCAAAACCCTAGGTTTCTCTCCGAACTCTTTCAGATCTAACATACCTAAGGAATGACCTAAGTCTCCTTTATATACTAGGGAACCTAAAATACTAAAAAACGTATCTCGAGGCAAAACACCCCTCAGAAATACAATCACCGCCAAAAGGAAAAATGTTAAATCGCGCCTCTGTTCGAACAAAATTGTTTCTGCTCAAATAAAATAAAGTGTATTCAAATAGACAAAAATCAATTCGAATAAAACCCATCAGGCCGAAATCTATTCGAACAGAAATAATTATGTTCGAATAAAACCCATCAGGCATAAATATATTCGAACATAAATAATTTTGTTCGAATAAAACCAATCAGGCTGAAATCTATTCGAACAGAAATAATTATATTCGAATAGAATTGTTCAGTATCTTCTTCAGATCCTCCTGGATCATGGCTCCTCTTTTAGAAGCCTTGAGCTCCTGCTCAAGCTAGAATTGAAGATGTAGGAATGTGGCAATGCCCAATTCCCTGCTGTATCACTTTGACTTACTCGGTAGTGTTCCCTTCATCCCAACTCGGAACGATTCAATAGCATCATGTCTAGTAGTATGAACCTTCCGCTCTATAATGCCATCCTCTGGCAACGGATCTTCTCTTTCCATCCATAAGTATTCAACTAACGGGAGGTGAGTAACGATTGCAAAATTTTCATCCAAAAGAGACGACTCAAATAGCTTCAAATGCTCGATATTAATCACCGAATACATCTACATGAAAGGTGGCAAATCCAACTGGAATGCATTGTCACCAATCTTCTTGAGTATCAAAAATGGACCATAACGGATCGGTTTGAGCTTCTTACCTTCCCCCTTATGCCGTTCCTTACTCAAATGTAACCAAACGAGATCACCCTCAAGAAAAGTACACTCAACCCTATGTTTGTCGTGACGAGCTTTATACTTTACTTGAGTCTTCATCAACTGAGCTTCAACCACCTCATGAACCTTGCTGATGTTCTCAATAAAATTCTAAGCTTTAACCTGCTCTTCTTCCTCCTTCCCTGACACAGTCTTGTCGCCAAGACTAAACGCCAAATCAAAAGGGCTTTACGGCAAGTACCCCAAACAAACTTCAAAAGGAGACTTCAACGTAGAACCATGAATTGCCTGGCTGAACGCAAACTGAAGATACAGTAAACCCTCATCCCAAGTCTTAGGATGCTTAGAATGGAATCCCCATAATAAATGTACCAAAGTACGGTTAACGACCTCTGTTTGCCCGTCTGTCTGTGGATGAAAAGCGGTACTTCTCTTCAACTTAGTGTCCATCATACCCCATAACAATCTCCAGAAATGCCCCAAAAACTAGCTATCCCTATCATAAATAATAGAAGAAGGAAGCCCAAAATACCTCTAGACGTCGCTGAAAAACAATCGCGCTGCTCCTTCCCCTATGACCGTCTTCTAGCATGGAACAAGAACAATCATCTTGCTGAATCAATCCACCACCATAAACAAATAGTCATTCCTACACCTGGTCTTGGACAAACCACCCATAAAATCTATCAAAATATTCTCCCAAGGTCGACTAGGAACTGGCAATGGTAAGTACTGTCCTATTTTCCAATTGGAAGGTTTTAATGTGTTGCATAACACGCAACCACGAACCACACGAGAAACAACCTGTATCTTCGGCCAATAGACATAACGCCACAAATTCAAAAGAGTCTTCTCAACCCCGAAATGACCTGCTACCCGGGAATAATGTGCCTCTTGAATCTACAGCAAATGGTTTCCACCCTCAGGAATACATAATAGACTGCCCATGTAAATTAAACCATCCTTCTGAACATACTCACACATCTTGCCCTGTAGCAACTTCTCGTGAATCATACTGAGCTCCTTGTCGCCGTCATACCCTAAAACGTACTTAGAAGGAACAATCGACTGGATCTGCATAGCTACCAATAAAGCGGAAATAGTTGGTAATGGGGATCGAGATAACATATCAGCAATCTTATTGTCCACTCCTTTCTTCTAGTTGATAAATAAGGTAAATTGCTGAAGGTACGATATTCACTTCTTATGGCAAGCTTACAGAAGCTTGGACTGCAAAGATAAGAACTGCAACGGTTTGTGATCGGAATGTACCACAACCTCCTTCCCCAATAAGTAACTCCGCCAATGCTTAACTGATTGATATAGTGCGTAGACCTCCTTATCGTATGTAGGATAGTTACGTATTGTTCCTGTAAACATCTCAGAATGGTAAGCAACTGGCTTCCCATCCTGTAAAAGAATTGCCCCAAAAGTATAGTCTGACGCATCTATCTCGACCTCAAAAGGCCGCTACAAATTAGGCAATGCTAATACTGGTGCATCCGTAATCTTCCACTTCGGTAACAGAAAGGTCTTCTCATGGTAATCTTCCCACACAAACTGTACCCCCGTCTTTGTCAAAGAATGCAACGGTGCGGCTATTTGTGAAAAATGCCGAAGAAATTTCCATAAGTACTGACAAGAACCCATAAAACTCCTCACTTCCATCACTGTGCAGGGTCTAGGCCAATTAGTAATGACCGAGACCTTCTCTGGATCCACCTAAAGCTCGCCGCCACCAACAATAAAACCTAAATAGACTAGCTTCCGTTTACCAAACTCGCACTTCTTCCCGTTCAAAAAAAGCTGCTGTGATCGCAACACGCCCAACACTTTGCGTAAATGCCCAAGATGCTCCTCCCATGTACGACTATATATCAAGATATCATCCAAATATATAATTAGAAAATCATCAATAAATGCATGAAGTACCTTATTCATTAGCCGCATAAATGTCACAGGAGCATTGTATAACCCAAAAGGCATCACCAACCACTCAAATAAGCCCTGTTTGGTTTTGAACGCTGTCTTCCAAGTATCCTCCTTCCAGATTCGATCTTGATGGTAGCCCAACTTAAGATCCAACTTGGCGAAATACTGAGCCGTCTGCAACTCATCTAAAAGCTCGTCAATCCGTAGAAGCGGATAAGGATTCTTTACTCTAATCTTGCTCAATACCCGATAATCCACACACAGCCTCCAAGACCCATCCTTCTTCGGTACCAGTAACACCGGCGAACCACAAGGTGAGCAACTTAGATTAATAACTCCTTGCTCCAGGAGTTCATGTACCTGTTTCTTGATCTCATCAGGCTCTGTAACAGAAGTTCGATATAACCCAATATTGGGTAGTGGCTCACCATTCACCAAGGTGATATCATGCTCCACATCCCTCTTGCGCGACATGCCTTCCATGCCCAGAAACAAATCTTCATACTCCTCTTGGAACTCCCCTATATCGGTTTGATGCTTAGGAGACATTGCCAAAGTAGACAATACTGTAGTCGACAGACCCTCTTGAACCTGTCGTACCAACAACAAAGCAAATTTACTGCTCACATTAACCAGCTGTTTTGCCTGAGTCGTCATTACCAAATTACTGGTAGTGATATATTACTTACACGCATTAATATAAAACTCAGTCCTATCCTTCACCAAGCGATACTTGCGAGCACGACGGTAAAGGATTGCATCTCGGTCCCAAAGATAAGGGTTACCCAAGATGACTTGACACACGTCCAACGAAACTACCTCATATGTCACTTCGTCAATAAACTTCTCAGTAATCATAAACTTAAATGTACACTGCTTAGTGATCTTCAACTCCGTATCTTTCTGAATCCAACCCAAACTATACGGCTTAGGATGAACCATAGTAGCCAAACCCATCTTCGCCACCACCGCCTCAAAAATTAAATTCTTCTAACAACCTGGATTAATGATGGCCTCGACTAAGCTCTGCTTCACCTGAATGCTGATAAACAATAGCTCTTCCCAACTCGCCTCATCGATAGCTAGAGCTTGCTTGAATATTAGAGTAAGCTTAGGATTTGGCTTATCTAAATCTAGAAGATCCACAATCGCTGCGACTAGTGCACGTTTCTCTTTTTTGCCCTTCTCTTCCTTCAGCCAAAGCTCTGGGTAAAGTTTCCAACATCTATTAGAATTGTGCCCATTAGCCTTGCAATGACTACAGATAGTCCCCTTGAATGAAGACTCCTCTCCTTTGGACTCCACTTTCTGATCAAACATCCAATTAGCCTTGTACCCCAAATTATTCTTGTCGTCTTTCTTGTTGTTCTTTAAGTACTTGCCTTCAATGGGAATTACTTTAACAGTCGCATCTTAGATATCTGCCACATTGAAGAGCTTTAATTCTCTTCGAATAGACTCTGAAAAAATCCCCGTATACTTCATGAACACATCGTACTCCTCCACATCAATATCCAAAACTAATGCTTGGTTATGAAACTCTGTAGTGAACTGCTGCACGGATTGCCCAAACATTTGGCGCAAGTTGTGCCATTTATACCATCGCTCCTGTTCATACCCAATGGGATAAAATTGCTTCTTCACCAAAACCTTAAATTCCTTCCAACTTAGACTTCCGACATCATGTCATTTCCGATAGGATCTCCACCACGTGAGTGAGTGACTTATGAATTTCAAAGTTGAGAAGTAAATATTCTGAGCGTTGGAATATTCATCAATTGAAAAATAGGTCTCCAACCTATCTAACCAATTATCTAATTTCTCGGAGTCGATGGAACCATCAAAAACGGGATCTCAATCATAAAACCAAGATGAAGATTACGCAAAGAATTCAGCAACTTACCAAAACCTGGGCGCTCCTTGACAGAATTGGTATCACTAGAATCATCAAATACCGGAATGTCCTCTTCACCGTCCACCTCCATAACCCCTTTTTTCTTTGAATGGCCTCGCCGTTCCACAGAAGTAGAAGCCTTAGCGAGGTTCGTGAGATGCAACTGCTCCACTAACTCTCCTACAGTAGAAGTAAAGGCAGAAACTATCATTTCCAAAATTGTAAGTCTTTCGTTGGGATCGCCCATCTCCAGCTCGTCCTTCTTCTTCGAATTAGGTTTGGGATGGATCTTCAACGGACTCACTAGCTTCACCTTCGTTTGCTTGAGACGGTCACATGTAGAGACCATAAACCTCAATCAACCCCCGAAGATCGTAACTGGAAAACTGATACCACTTAATCCACAATGTGATTGAGAAGCTTGTGTTAGTAGAGATATACGAAGAACACCAATCGGTTTAGAAAAATAGAGAATTTAATTACTCAAAAATGAAGTAATTACCAGAAGAAAATCTTTCAAAACCTTAGGTTTCTCTCTGAACTCTTTCAGATCTAACATACCTAAGAAATAACTTAAGTCCCCTTTATATACTAGGGAACCTAAAATACTAAAAAAAATGTATCTCGAGGCAAAACACCCCTTAAAATTATAATCACCGCCAAAAGGAAAAAGGCTGAATCGCGCCTCTGTTCGAACAGAATTGTTTCTGTTCGAATAAAATAAAGTGAATTCAAATAGACAAATATCTATTTGAATAAAACCTATCAGGCAGAAATATATTCGAACAGAAATAATTTTGTTCCCATTAGGCAGAAATATATTCGAACAAAAATAATTTTGTTCAAATAAAACCCATCAGGCAGAAATCCATTCGAACATAAATAATTTTGTTCGAATAAAATTGTTCAGTGTCTTCTTCAGATCCTCCTGGATCAGTACCAATGGTCGACATTGGAATGAGACCCTGGTCCTGGTCAATGGTGATTGGGATCAGAGGACGCGAGAACTTGTGTTAGCTTTAAATAATCAAGTATATAAAACTAGTATGCTTATGTATACCAGTTTATGAAGGGATAAGCGAGGCAGAGGTGAAAGATATTGAAGAGGATTTTCAGTTTCGCTGTCAACTTCAATTCTGGAGTCTTCCTGAATGTGTGAGTTACATGTATACTCGTGCAAAGATGATGATTAGGAAAGAAGATGTTACTGCAGTTAGGAGTTTGTGAATTGAATTTATAGATGTAGGAAATATAATGGTCTACTTGTTTTTGAAAATGAAATGATAATAGAATTCTATGTCAGAATGAAGTTGTCAATGTTTTGTTATGTTAAATTATTATCGAATATATTTTGGACTTAGTAAAATTGTGGAATGTAGTAATGTGTTACTTGTTGTGTTTGTAATGTCGAATGAAATTTTAAAAATAGATCAGATTGATGAAGATCTTTCGAAGATATAGAGATTCTAATTAAAGAAAAATGTGTGGAGATAATGAGAGGATTAAACATGGCGAGGTGTGGTCTTGTAGGTGAAATTTTGAAGTATAAGGAAGATGATGTACAGTATCTTTATGATAAGATAGGTTTGCTCTGTTGAATATGAATATGTCAGAAGAAATTCTTTGAGATATGGAAGACTTGGAGCAACAATATAGAAGTTTGTTGGCTTTAAGAAGGGGAAGATTCAGAAACTTCTAGAAAAGACGTTTAAGGCATTATGCTCGAATATTCTAACGGTCGCGTGAGGTCTATAAATAGCTTAGAGGTGGGCGACTGTTCACATTTAACAAACTCTGGAAAAAAAATCTCAAGTAGGAACTATTTGTGTTCTTCATTGGATTCATTGTTAATAATTAGGAAGGAGGAGATCAGTGTTCTGATCGAGAGAGCAAAGCGGGCGAAACAAAGAGATACCGAAGCAGCAGCAATTACAAGTTTAGTAACTGTGTTGATTTTGTATGTTCATTGATGGTTATTTGTAAGTAGGAATAAATGTAGATATGTGTAGGTTATTGGTAGAAGGAATTTGTTTAGGGTTAGATGGAATGGAAGCTATGTGAAATTTGACTGTGTTTAGGGTTTGAATGACAAAGGGTGAATGGTGATTATTATTAGTGTCTTTTTAAAGGCAATATAGTCATGGCGATTTATAAAGGTGTTTAGGTGAGAGAGATATGATGAATTTGTGGCGAGGAGTGGAGAGAGGGATTGGTTGGCATCGCGGTGAGTATGCTTCGACCGTAGGGAATTAGTTCGGATTTCAGCGATATTGTCGGAAACGATGGTTGTTAGTTTTGATTTGGCCGAATTTTACGTCGGAGAAGTTGATATCCTATAATTTTGTTTTTTGAAGTGTAGTGGTTTTGGCGGGAAACAGGCAAAGTTTACTTCAAGAACTCATGATCACCTGAAGATCGACATAAATGGCAATTAGTAAAGTAGTCGATGGTTTTTAAGACTTAAGGAATTAATAGTTAAATTTTATCGAGAACTGATTGTAGTAAGTGTAACTGACATAAATGATAGTAGCAGATAGTAATGTGAGAATGATATTTTGGAGATTAAACTCGATAACGTATGTAAATATGAACAATCTTATCGAGAACTTATTGCAGTAAGTGTAACTGATAGAAATGATAGTAGCAGATTATAATGTGAGAATGATATGTTAGAGATTAAACTCGACAACGTATATAAATATGAATATATGAACATATATATGTATCAGATATGATAGATACTAATTGTTGGAAAAAATGGAATCTGAATTTTAGATTCTTTAAAAATTTTGAACCAACTCAAATTGATGATAAAGATATATACGAGAACCTTCCAGATGTTGAGCCTCTGATGATTGATGTATCCATCTATGTATAGCAGTTGGGAAGTAAATATAAGGTTGGGTCGAGTAGTGCAGGCTTAGATGGTGTAGACCAGTTTAGGGTAGCTCGTAGGATTGTCGAAGTGTCAGATGAGGAGGCTACAGATACAGATTTGGACCACGAGCCACATGCTAGTGATCGAGAAGTAGCGGGGGTGGGGAAGACGATGTAGAGGAGGGTGAGGAAGCTTGTTATAGAGAGGGTCCAGAGACGAAAGAGATATTGAGTTTCAAAAATAAGCATGGTATTCCTGGAGATATCAGATTAGAGGAGTACCAATATGAGATGATTGACCATGAAGTACCCTTGGGAGGGATTCTCGTACATCGAGAACAAATTAAAAAGGGGTTGAAGCTTCCCTGCCGAGCTGACAAGAAGAAGTTGATAAACTTCTTGGATGTAGCACCTGGTCAGTTCAATCCAGACGTATACTACCTATTTCGGGTATGTGGGGCGATAAACGGCCGACTTAAGTCAAGGGGAGAAGAGTTGATCAATATTGACGATTTATGTGCGCACTACACAGTTAAGATGAACCCGAAGAAAGTAGGTTATCGCTACTTGGCGGGGTTTTTGAAAAGGCCGTTGTTCTATGACATGGTATCAACAGGTGGGCGATACATCGATGAGCGTTTACTCGTGTCCGAGAATTATGAGTTCGACAAGAAAGACCCTGGGGAGCCCTTAAAGAGAAAGACTTTTCATTTAGGTTTGTGGTTAGGTAATTTAAATGTCGATATTTGAAGTATTGGATGTGATTTGAATTGTTTGTAACTATATTTCATTTATGTGTAGCTTTGAAGGAGATCGATAGGAAATTAGAGGTGAAAGAAGAATTGTACAAGATCAGGAAGGGGTTCTTTGGTAGGATCGACAACCTTGTCATTGACCAGGATCGTGTGAGTACTATTTTTCAAGAGGCTGGTTTAAAGAGGCCGAGGGTGAAAGGTTCTAAAGTGTCTATCATCAACGGTAAGATGTCAACAAAAAATAAGAGGGCCACAGAGTCCAGTCTGCCATTGGAAAATCCTTCCTTGGCTGGGTACACGACTGACATTGAGATAGACTCGATATTTGCAGAAACATTGGGGAAGAGTAAAAAGAAAAAGGCAGCGAGTGAAGCAGTTGCTCCGCTACTTCCTCCTAAGAGGAATACTCGACGTTCGACAACAGAGGAGGAGGTGAAAAGTGATAAGCCAGTTGCTGTGTTGGATATGTATCCTCCCCGGGGGTGAGACAAGTGTACTCTCGAAGAAAAAGGGGAGTGGAGAGTCATCGAAGAAAAATTTCATTGAAGAAGCTGAGGTTGAAGTCCAGAGGATGATGGATTCATATATGTTTGGGACGGATATGTTGCAGGCAAAATTCGATGATTGTCTAGTCGGAGCTGAGAGCTTGATGACATTTCTCAGCAAGAGCCACCGCAACATGTCGAAGGAGAGAAACTTTTTTGCTTTGCTTCGATTAAAGAAACTGGTATATGAATTGAATACTCAATTTATGAATGTAATACAGATTAAGAAGTTGTTGACGAGGGCAAAATATCGCATTGTCGGTAGTAGCGACCTTGCAAATCAAGTGCTGGCATACAAAAATGTTGAGAAAGATTTGACGAGAGAAAAAGAAGCGATGATCGAAGCTAAGAAGAGGTTGAATGCAACGTTGAATACCTACAAGTTCAAAGCGTAAAAGGTGAAGGATGTTGCTCTTCGCGAAGTAAAAAAAGTGTGGGAAAAAGATAAAGAGATGGCTTTGGCGTTGCTTAGAACGAACTTTGAGAAGGATGTAAGGGAGCAGGCTGCTGATGTGCGAAAGGCAATGGAGCTGGAGCATGGTAAGATCTTGGACGAGGTTAGGGATGGCAGAGAAGCTAGATACCTGCAGGAATGTGAGAACCCACTATTTAAGGCAGAACGAGTTGCTGGAGGTGAGAAAGGATCTTAATAAGCGGTTGGCCAAGTCTGGTGGTGTTGTCTTTAAGGATTCAGATCTAGATGATCATGTTCCGGCGACTCTCAAAGTTCCTAGTGGAATGGAAGTCGCTGATGATGTGGTGATGATCGAAGCTGATAGGTTGCGTCCTGAGGAATCAGGGAAGTGTTTGCTCCGAAGGGGTTAGTAAAGGTTGATGATGTCGTGTCTCCTCCTGTAGTTTAAATGTATTAGTGTAAACATTATTTGTTTTTAAAGAGAGATGTAAAAGTAGTCAATGGGACCGTAACACATTTTAACTATGTTATGTTTTGAATGATGAATGTTTATTTTCGAAGAAAGTTTTGTTTGAAAATTTGTGATGCATATATTTGATAAATCATGCTAAGTGTTAAATTCGACAAGAATGATATTTGTAGAATGTGATTGTAACTTGTTGCAGATAAGGAAGGAATGCATGTTGGTGTGATAAGTAAACGATGGCCATGAAATGGCAAGTAATGTGAAGGATTACCAGATGTGTATCCTCAGTAGGATATCTGGATTTAGATTCGGAAAGAAACAAAACATTTATTTTTTATTTGATAAGTAAGGACTGCGAAGTAGAGTATCCTATGATTGGACAATGTTCGCATTTAAATAGAATGATAGTCCGGATGCATACTTAATAAGTATGGATCGAGAACAAGTAAAGATAGTAAAGATGATTGTTGGTTGATGCATACTTTTCAAGTATGGATCGATAACATGTAAAGATAGTAAAGATGGTTATTGGTTTATGCATACTTTTCAAGTCCGTAATTCGTCTTCTCCAGGCTCATCATCTCTTCGAGTTGCTCTTGACCGATAATCACTTCGGGCTTGTGGTGGTGATGTTTGACAGCCAGTGATTCAATCTTGAGTTCTCCTTAATCTCTCCATCTCCTTCTGATGTGTTCGACTTTGTTGGTTCAAAGTTTTCCTTCTTTCGTCTCTTTCCACTTGAAGAGCTTGAGAATGAATGCACTGATCTTCAAATCTTTTGGTTTTTTCTAATTCTATATATTTTTAGAGTTTGATCACTGCGTTGTGTAGATTGACTGTTTCGGGTATCGGATTGATCTCATGATCTCTTACAGTGCTGGAATGGCTTCAAAGATTCATATTTGTCATCGGACTCTTTTTTATTAAAGAAAAATATGATAATTTCCTACAGACGGTGCCAATTGTAATGGCGTGTTTTCCGGATGGATAATCTTCGCCAATACTTTTTGTAAATAAGGTGTAATAATTTTGTAAAAACATGTGAGAAAAACTATGACCTCGAGGAGGGTTTTGATGTAAAATCTAATATGTTGCTAGTTATTACAAGTTTTGAATTACTGTAGGGTAAGGAAATAAATATAGTAGAGTTGCGGATCTGAATAATCTATTCTCTACTTGTATAAGTAGATACAAGCAGTTTTACAAAAAGAAAAAAATAGTCTCCTATCGGGAGGAGTGGGCGAACTTCGCGGATCTCTAACAGTTCTTTATTGACCAGGCACAACTTCTACTTTTGGTAGATCGAGGACTTATAGTAACTTCTCGACTGTTGCCTATCCTCGACTATGTAAAAGCTGATTGTCTTCAACTATGTAAAAGTTAACTGTCTTTGACTATGTTATGCCAGCTAATCCTTGTCGAATCTGGGATATGTGCTACTACAGGACGAACGAGAGTCGAAGACAAAGGAAAAGATCATTCGGGTGATTTTTTGGTGTTCTATTCGTACAGGACTTTAGTCTGTTCGAACAGAAGAGGCAGAGACCTCTCTGTTCGAATAAACTTTAGTCTCTATTCGAATAGAAGTCTCAGACATATGCCTATTCGAATAGACTTTAGTCTCTGTTCGAATAGACCTCGTATTCTCAGTTTTAGAAGTTAAATTGTAGTCGGTTGCTTGCCTCGTGATTCGTACTTTGAGCCCTAACTTTTGTAAAGTCTTCCGAAGTATATAAGGGATACTTAAAATGTTTTTTAGACTATCTAATGTGAGTTTAATCCTAGAGAAAACTAAGGTTTGAGAGATTTATTAAAGCTTCGAGGAAGCTTAAGAGACGATTGTAACCTATTTGATTTATAGTAGATTGTTCACAGGGAGTGGTTTTTCATCCGAAAAGGTTTTTCCACTTCCCTCCTTTGGGTAAATCTTTGCTTTGTTTAGTTAATTTCTCATTTGATGATTTTCACGTTTCGTTCTTGTCGTAGAATTGGGATTAACTACCTCGATTCTCAACAGTTACTTGTTTAATCTCTTCTTGTTTAACAGATTCTCTAACTATAAAGAAAAGTACGTTCAAAACCACGGATATTTAACTTGTAAATCTATTTGATTTTTAGGTGACCGTTATTGAATCCACAACGGCCTTGCTCCCCAGTGTGTGCCGATTGAGAGCATCTCTAATAGATTTCAGCAGTATGGCAAGGTAGTGCTTTGAAACACCCATGCTGATTTTGCCCCAATAATTTTGTGTAGGATACGTGTTTTCTTTGGTACTGAACCTCTCGCGGTTACTTGAGCCGAAAGGGCTCCTAGCATTTTACTCCTCAGCATGGCGGTGTGGCCACACTGACTCTCGGTGTCGTGACATGCACATTTTGAGTGGTGTAGCTGTGGTAGTTTGCACACAAACAAACTATAGGAGATGCAATTGCAGATGCTTCAAGCCTTTACAAAACCACTCGAGCTATTTATCTAATCTTTACAATAATCAACACCACAATTGCAAATGACTATGATTGCACGAAGAGAAAATTAATACAAAGAGATGAGATTATTTTCAAGGAATTATTGGACCAAAACTCTTGCAGGCCAATAACGACTTCTGTACACGACCTCGACAAAAGAAAAAACTCTCCGGGCAACGATACAAACAATTATCAACCAAACTCACATTAGCCACCCCCTGTTTCAACCCCAACAAGGGTCCTGGCACTGGACCAAACAAATAGTTCCCCCCAAGCAACAATCTCACAAACGGTGAAACCCCCATTATAGGAACCACAGCTTTCAATGCATATTGTGTTGGTATCATCCCTGTAAACATATTGTTCTCCATCGACAATGCCGATAGTCTCGGCATCATTGCCATGAATGCAGGCAAGAACCCTTGAATCTCATTGTTGCTCAAATCAACTGCTATTAGTTCACTATTTGTGCCCAAGTCCCATGGCACTTGTACATAGTTGAACTTATTGTGAGATAATGTGAGTTGTTGCAAAGATGGGTGATCAAAAAATACAGATAAAACATTGCCTGATAGTCTATTATGACTTAGATCCATCACTTGAAGATTTCCCAAATCTTTGAAATTCTCTGGGAGATTTCCTTCGAACTGATTGTTCCTCATTGATATCTGAACTATAGACCATGGCAATGTCCATGGGAAACTCCCAGATATCTCATTATCACTTGCATCTAACAAGATGAGATTTCTAAGATAACCCAAGTTGGGGAACTCACCATTAAGCTTGTTTTGCTGAAGTTCCAATCTTTTCAGGCTCACAAGCGAGTTTAAGCTACTGGGTATTCTCCCTTTCAGCTGATTGTTATCCAGAAATAGATCTTCAAGCGAATAGAGGTACCCCAGAGACTTGGGTATCTCTCCAGAGAATGAATTCCTGGAAAGCGAGAGGCGACGGAGACGAGTTAAGCTCGAGAGAGATTTTGGAATTGAGCCGATGAAATGGTTCTCAGTCAGGTCGAGGTTGTCTAAATACGAGAGGTTCCAGGTTGAACTGGGGAGAGTTCCAGTGTACCCAGGGTGGTCTAGAGTGATCTCGGTCACTCGACTTTTACCTGAAACAATGAGGTCACATCTGAAGCCACAAGTAAAATGCTCACTGAAGATGTTGTCACATGGGTCTAGTGAGAAATCCCATGAAGCTAAACAAGATCCAGGAGGCATTGATGCTTTGTTAATCCCCTTTTTGAATTGTTTCAACCCCTCAATATCTCCTGAATATGTCTTGGAAACAACTCCATGAATGAAGAACTCTGAAACTGATAAAACTGAGAACACCAAACACAAGTAAAATGATAACCCAAGATTACCCATTTCTTCTTCTCTTCTGGGGGGGTTTGCTTAGATTTCAACTTGGAGAGATTGAAAGATAAGGGAGAGAGCAATAATGGAGGAGGAGAACATACCCACTTTGTTTGATTGATTGAGAAAAAATGTGTGTTTCTGATAAAGTAGAGGGGACCCCAAAGAGAGTAAGAGAAAGAGAGAGGTCACAATGGTGGTGACTGGTGAAGGGTTTTTTTTTTTCTTCTTTTTTTCTTTTTCAGGAATCAGGGAAGGGTTTTCTCACCATTTCACGGGCAAAATGTCAGACCTGGACAAAGAAAAACTGACGTTTGTTTTTGTTATCTATTGCTCTCTGCACAAAACCCAAACAAAGGCCTAAAATGAGAGTGTGAGAGAGAAGATGAAATCATGACATAAATACACCTTTAATATTGAGATTGAATGTGGTTGTCTTTATAAGATTTCTGACCTGTGATTTAATGGAGGGTTCATGGGTTGGTATTCTATCTTCACTACTACCTCTTATGACTAAAACGCTACCCAAAGGAGTCATCCATTGAGTATGAGTACGAGTATGTAACTCAAAAAAAGGAGACATAACAAAAATCTCTCCCTCTCTTATGGGTTTCTATCCTTCTCTTCGGCGATTTATTTTTTCCTTTCTACAATTTTTCTCTCTGTCCACAAGTTTTCTCTTTCACGAATTTCCTCTTCTTCGAATTTGTTCTTCAAATTCCGCACGAAGGTCGCCATCGTCTCTCTTTTGTAATCTTTTTTCATCTCATTTTCTCTCTCTAGGCGTATCTCAACTCAAAATTTAAAAATTAAGACAACACCACTTAAAATCAAAATTTTGGGTATGTGATTGTGATAAAGTTTTGATAAAATTCATGTTTCGATAAGCTTTTGAGAATAAATATACAAAAAAAATAAAAATAGAGTTTTTCCCCATTCACGCTAGTACCCTACGTTTTGTATGTTCAAGAAAATGTTGGGTCAAGCTTTCAAAATTTACCCATAAACACTAGGCTATTGTCTTTGAAAACTCGGGAGAGTTTTTTTCAATTTTTTATTTTATTTTTGTTTTTTATTTTCCCCCCACCAACGCTAGAAACTTGCGTCTTGTATGTTTTAAGAACGCAAAGCCAACAACTTTCAATAACCTAGATTTTTTTTTTTCAAACTTTTTTCATCAGCGCTATAGGTCTCTAGCGTTGAAAACTTTTAACTAAATTGTTTAGCGTAGTAAGATTAGCAAAACAGGTTTTTATGTTGAGGTACTCCTCTTTTAAAGGACGATGATTACGAAGCTCAGTGAGCTCTAGCAAAATCACGTAGTGAAGTTGGAACCACCCTTCATGGTTTGGTTAGGTTTTCGAATAAGAAACCAGGTGTTAAGGTTGATCATATGATTTTTTTCTTATGAAATTTGGAAAAGTTTGGTGCATTGGACCCCATTGTTGTAAGCTGTACATGCATTGCTTCTTCTTTTTTTTAAAGTAAGCTGTACATAAATTGCTTAAAAAAAAAAACCGTACATGAATTATACGCATGTATTATTGCTTTGCTTGTATCAATAAGTTTGAATTCAAGCTACACTTATTACATGTATATTTGGTAAGTACACTTAGATTTAAGGTCATGAAAATAAATCAATAAGGTTCCAAATAAATTATTGATAAAGAAATCTAAAATTTGTACTTAAATCTTGTCTAAAGGTGTACAAGTTTTCACTCAATATTGCTGTTCTTTTGCTACAAAAAGAAAAGCGAAAAAAGGAAGAAGAAGAATTTCATTTATGAAAAAGGAAAAATGAGATTGGAAAAACCATTGCAGCTCAAAATTACTGAAATTTGAAACTTAGAATTAAGACGGAGTAATACCTCAATTTGCATTAGTTGTTATACTCATTTTCCATGCTACCTATTCGCAACTAAGTGTTTTCGTGTTGATATGGAGCTTATTTGCACCTCTACTCTCTTTAGGCTTATCTTAATGGAAACACACATTTATGCTATCCTTTTCATTTATTCGCTCTTTCGCATTTTGAATATGCTTAGTTTTAACCATCACTTGCTAGCTGGAAAATAATAGCGACTGAGCGTAGTTCATAATAATATGGTTAAGTCAGGTGAATTGGTCCCAATTGAAAGCTGTTCATGACTTAATGCATCTGTAATTCTTAATATAAATCTGAATTGAGCATAAATCTATTGGTAAGGTACACTGATTTAAAGAGATAATGATGCATTAAGAAATTGAGTCATGGGTTCTAGATACAATGAAAAAAATTACAACCTAACTACAGCTATACAAAATTATATTTAAAGGTGGCATTCTAAACTTGGAGACTTGGAGTTGATCTGGTTTTCAACATCGAAATATTGTTTATACTACGGCAATCAATCTCTCCGGAGCGAATACTGTTGCTTAGAACAGCAAACTACTACTTAAATTTGCTACCGTTGATTAACCATGAAGGGCACATTACAGGTAGATTTAGTTTTTACAGATGATTCATAACACATTACAACATGAAGAAATTGATGCAATTATATGTTTATTTTGAATCTATGAACAAAGAATGACAAACAAACGACGGAGGATAGGAAAGAACAGACTGTTAAACAAGCTAACTAGATCTTCTTTTTTTCTTCCTAAGATTGGGAACAAAGATCAAGCAAAACTTCATAGAAATGAGAAAAGACTAATAGAGAATCTTAGATTAAACAAACATATTAGATTGATTATAAGCACAAGGCTGCTTTGGCAATGGTGATGTCTTTTCTAGTAGTTAGTTAAGTGGGGGTTTCTTTTTGGCTTTCGATTTATTCGAAACCGGTGTCCTTTTAAGCTGGTTTCAAGGTCATTCATCAAATAAAGCGCTTTGGGAAAGCCCTCTCGGTTATTTTTCTAAGCTAATTTACTAGTTTCGAACTTTGCCATGGAAATGTGAGAGTAACTTGATACAAGCAATTAGATTTTTCATAAATTTAAAACAGGGATATGTACAATACAAAATAGGGGAGTAGAGTTCGATACCTCCCTCAGGCGGGCTATACTTAATTTACATACCCGGATACACAAAATCACAGGACGTGGCACAGAAAACAACTTTTGAAGGCAGCATGTCATCATAAAACACCTTCGGGAGTCCAATCAAAGTTGGCATTCTTGTTTCCCTTCCTCTTCTTGGCATTGGTAGCTAAATACTGCTTCACAGCCTTCTGATTTGTTTCGAACAGGAAACGCATGCCCTTTATCTGCCAGATTAACCACTTGCCGTCAGTTAGTTTGACCGAAAATTGTATTTTCCCATAATGTGAGTCTCTTAAACTTAACGATATTTTCTAAGAGAACTTTGGGTTGTTTGGTCCATGATACAGCATACACTACACTGGCCTTTCATTTCAGCCACGTGGCAGATCCTTTTTTCAGCACAAAAGGTGCATCTTATTTGATCCATCCTATGATTTTGACAATTAAGATTAGGGTGATCATGGAGAAGTTACCATGTAGACACTGGGACTGAGTGATTTCGTGTGATGATCTCTTTTGGTTATATGTAACACAAGAGCTTGCCAGCCTATGTTATATGTTTGCTATGTTTGATTTATCGTTTTAAATATTTTTTCTTTCTCTACATATGTTATATCATTTATGCAGCTCTACGAATAAATATGGGGGGTTGCATACATATTTTTTTTGTTTAGACATAGTAAACGACCTATCGTCTTCCTATCATATACCATTACATCATTAGTTATAATACGAAGACACTCGATCGGAATATACAAGAAATCGTTTTCAAATTAAATACTCATCCAATCCATAAACTAGAGTTACTAGACAAACATTTCATTAGTTAATCATTACTATGAGCAGGATTGCAGGAAAGAATACTCATTAAGAGAGTTTATACAGTGGCACTTAGTTTTTACTTTCAAAAAGTTTTGAGTGGAAGTTATGCTGAGGACAGTCGAGATTACTAAGCCTGTAAAAATGTTGACCGAGAGGAAGAGATTATCAACAAGAGGCAAGGGCCATAAAGTTTGATGCCGTACTTAACTATTTGGGTTCCGCAATAAAGATAATGGGTAATGCGAAGAATCAACTTTTGGATGAGGAAGAATATGGAAGGAGAGTGATCCCCTATGCTGGGAATCAATCATCTTTGCTTTTGTTTATGCCATGTTGCTTTGATTTATTTCTTTATGTTACTTTCTCCATCTGTATGAACTATAAAGATAGAAGAGGGCGTGTAAATTATTGTTTTCAAGTGTAAATCTAGTTATAAGAAGGCATATTTGCTCTAATAAAATATCTTCATTTATATGGATATTTATAGCAATTTAGCAGAGCGCACCTAGCCTGCAAGAAGCGTAAGGAAATATTGAGGATACAAATATTGGGGAAGGATTGTGCGTACCTCAATCAAACAACTTGAGCTAAGTCTCACACGTTGTCCGGTTGCAACTTCTGTGCTACTGACTAAGATCGCAAATTTGCCAAGATTTTTCAACCAGAAGGATCCATCTTCCTCCATCTTCAGAATTGCCTAAATAGAGGAAGGAAATAGTTAGAGCATCTAGTCGATCCCCTAAAAAGATGTAAGACAATCCAAATGAAATATAACTCGAGTTCCTCCAATAGACAAGTTACAAAAACTAGCTTATAATTGTAAGAATTGGGTAAAAGCGGCAAAAACTAGGTTTTCAATGGTGCTTTTGCGACGAAAAGAAAAAAGATTGACTATGACAGAAAAGAAGTGTCATTTCTAGCTGTCTTTAAGTAGAACCCATTCCAATTAGCTTCTGCCCATGAGATGCTACTTCAATTGGTGTCCACCTAATTTTACAACTCAGAGAGTACTTCTTGATCAAGTTTTAAGACATTCCTCTTATTTTTTAAGAGAATATTTGCCCATACATTTACAGGCCCATACCCTTTTTCCTCTAAAAGTGCACATGTACATCAATTAGTCACTTGAATGAAAGTGTTTGACTTGAAAGAAGACGCTCCATACATCCTCTCCCACATGTTCATCAATTAGCCACTTGAATGAAAAGGTTTTACTTGAAAGAAGACACTCCATACATCCTCTCCCCTCAAACTTCATTGTTAAATACCGTGTTCTACTTGAAAGAATGAAAAAACTCATTTTTAACGTGATTTTATTAAGTCCAAAAGTAAAAATAAAATAACCCACCAATTCAAAAGGCCTGAAATTCCCTTTATAAATCCGTAGCTCATATCTTGGGTTTTAAGTATGTATCTTCCATTTCAAACTTTCTCTCATCTGCAGCTCTTTATTGCCTCTTCCCAACCCATATATCATTTACAGCTTCAAAAAATAAGGGCTATGAAGCCTTAACATCAAGGGGCAGCAAATACAACCCCCCCCCCCCCACACACACACAAAAAAAAATTAATAATGCAGAATATGAACATAGGTTGCAGAGGCAACTAGTAGTACCTGGCGTCGAGATATTTTGTTCGCACGCCCTTCTCTTCCCAAATCAATATCAACACTAAAGTCATCTGTTGCCCTCCCAAGCAAGACCTGCATAGACAGCAAGAATATCAATCAGCATATGGAAACATTTGATCAGAAGTCACTTAGGTCATCATGTGACAACTATTCATGAAACTTAGTTGTATTACCTTAATGCATAAGAAACTATACAAAAAGGGGAGAACATATTCAATGACCTTGTTTAAAAAGAGCTAAGTGTCCTAAATCTTCTTATATGGAAGGAAAACTCAATAATCAGTAATTTGGTGATTGCACAAGCACAAATTCTCACAACCCTACTGTATGCACCATCGATATTTGTTCCCCTCAAAAGGCTACAGTGACAAGTATAATGCGATCTTAACTTAAGGACCATAGGCCCAACAAAATCTTAAGCAATGTGAGACTAAGCCACGGTGTCATAAGAATAACCAAAATATTACAACCCACGTAACATGAATACTTCATATTTGAGGGTAAAAAATATGTGTCAGACACTCTAACACACGACACTCGCCTAAACATACCAATGGCTAGGCCTTGCTTAGGTCATTAACTTTATGACATCTTTGGAAGAATCGAGTTCTTTAGAAACGTTAAACAATGTATTACATTTACCCAAATTGTGTGTTTGTAACATTTTAACAAAAGTTTGGTATTATAAATGTATAGAGTTCAAGTATAGATGCGGGTTAAGAACACAAAATATAAGAAACGTGAAAAAAAAAATACAAAATTATCTTACTAATGTCAGGTCATGCATGTGTCTTAACAAAGATTAAAGTCTTTGTATTCGACACCTTCTGCCCGTATCGAACACCGACGCACATACTCGTGCCAATTACAGTAAAACCCCTCTATAGTAATGTTGTGGGGACTATACCCACAGTATTACTTTTATAAACTGCGTATGCAGAAGCGATTCTCAAACATAAATAATAAACGATCTCTTTATTCAATCAAAAACTACGACTACAAGTTCTCCATCTCTCTCTCTCTAGGGTTCTATCTTCTCTCAAAACTCAACACTGTTTAACTCTCTCTTAGGATTCTCCAAAATATAGGAGATCCCCACCTTTTCTCTACACCCCCAATAAAAAGGAAACTACCAAGATTTATCCTAATCTAGATTATTCCCTAGAATAAAATAAAATAAACTAATAAAGGAAACTACTTAGAGATCGGTCACGTAGGAATGCGCATAGGTCGTGGTCGCGACGACCCACGACCTATCAACTCTTCCCCTCTTAAAAGAATTCGACCACAAATTCAGGGAGGAAGATCAACAGCTGGAACCTCTACATCACCGTAATCTTCGCTTAATAGCTGCTCGAGGGCCTCATCGATATGATCATGAAGATGTAACAAAAGTGTCATGGGGTTTCCTAGGATTGGGGCATTCTCTTCTCATATAACCCATCTTACCGCAATTGTAACATATCGCTGAATTTGTCATCCCTGTGGTTTTCAGAGTAATAGTGGTTGATGCCATGGCTGTTGCAAGAGAAGTAAAAGAAGAATAAGGTGCTAGTTTGAGTTTTGTTTCCGCTCGCTTGGCCATCTCAACTGCTTCAGCAATGGAAGCAATGGAATACACGTTGACCATAGTACGCTCATCTTGAATCTTTTTAGATATACCGGTTTTGAAGCGGTTAACCTTTAATGCCTTTGTCTCAAATGTAGCAACTCTAGAGGAGAGGAGGTAAAATTCATTAGTATATTAATCTACTGTCTTCAGCTTTTGTCGCAAACCTTGGAGTTTTGTAAAGTTACCCTCTTCATAAGACATCAGGATAAACCTATGTACAAGTTTTCGCCTCATAGATACCCAATCAGTAATGTATGCATACCCTGCATCTGCCCGCATCTTATATAAATTATCTCACCAATTTAATGCATAATCAGTTAATTCGGTCTCAATCAAAACCATTGTTTTGGGATCCCCATAACGTTTATACGCCAAAATCTTGTCAACCCGGTTAAGCCAATCCATAAAAGCGTCAGCGCCGACCTTACCATCAAACTCTGGAATGTTAAGCTTCATCTCTTGTCCTAAAGTCCGAAGTGTAGAAACCAATGCGTTAGCGATTTGAACGCCATGGTTTTATGTTTGAAAACGACGACCTTCAATCTCTTAATCACTGGGAAATTCGTTATTGCGGGTTTGTGGTAAAAAATTATTGGGTTGTACGCCACGACCCCTCCTACGCCTCTCAAAAGGCGGTACGTACCTGTTTGCGTACCCTCTATTATACCTTTCATGTTCTCCATTGTTGCCCCAATAATTTCCATCTTGAACTGGTTGGCTAATCGGCAGCAGAACCCCGTACGACTCATAATTAGCATTGTATCCTTGTGTAAAGCCAAAGTTTTGTTATTGTTGGTGAAACCTCAAATGCGAACCTCCTGAAATTGTTGACGAGTTTGTAGAATTTCCGGTACGAATGGTGAGATTGTTTGTCGTGGAGCCGTTGAAGTATTTAGGGGAACCGGTATAGTGTCGCTCATCATTGGGGTTGCTCCCGGTGTTTCAGTAATGGCAGGTCCGGTTATGAGGGACACGGTCATGGTTGGAGTGGAGGGAGTCATTGCTGCAACTAGTGGGAGAGGAAAATGGGTTATGGTGGGTTAGGCCCCTCCATTTGAATTCAAATTTGTGGTCTGGCCCAAGCTTAAATTATCTAAAGTACTCACATGCTCCACATGTGATGTACTTACAACTTGTCTCCCCGTGCCAAGATATGTGCCCTGCATGCCATGCATTTCTTGAGGCCCAAGCTTAAATTACCTAAAGTACTCACATGCTCCACATGTGATGTACTTACAATTTGTCTCCCCGTGCCAAAATATGTGCCCTGCATGCCATGCATTTCTTGAGACCTGCCATACGTATTTGTGCCCTGCCCATTATCACGTACTCCCTGCCTCGTGCCTTCAATACCTTGCCCCGTGCCACTGTGATGTATGCCAGAGCGCAAGCCTTGCACGTGGTATAAAACTGATTCTTCTCCGATTCCCTCCCGAGCCCCTGGTCGATGCTGGTCGACCAATCTCAATATACCGACCGCCTTCGATCACTAAATTCTGCCCATTGATTCCCCCAGTGGTTACGACCACTCCGTTGGTCGGATTTTGTGTTTGAATTGTGATTTCTCTCTCGCGCGTTGTCGACGATTCTGGCCGATCCCTCTCGTCAAACGGAAATGACACAACATTGGTAACACCCCCAAAAATTTCAAGCCTGCCAACTACCTCTCTAGTGTTGCAAGCGCGGCCAAACAGTGCCAAATTTTGGTTTCGCACTCATCGTTGCTCGAACCCCTCGTCGTCTTGGGAATCGGCGAACTTATGGATGCTTTTGACATCAATACTGAGTTTGGCAAAGGGGTTGCTGAATCCCCTACCTTCGTTTTCGTCATTCGAGTCATAGTTTGTCTCCCTCACACCAGAAAAACCCTTGTTTGCACCACGCTCTAAAATATAAAGCGGAGTTGGATTTAAGGGATCAACACCGCTCTTCCGTGCATCCCGCATAAATCCCCCCAATGGGATTCCCCAACCTCGCCACGTTGTTGCGTTACCTACCCCAAGTCTTCCAGTTCGGCATCACTACGCTCTTCGTCAACGCTAGGGTTTTTGTTGCTGAGATTTACCAACTTGCTCTCTAAACTCGTGATTCGTTATCCCTATGTTAGCTTCTTTGCCTTCTTTCCCATCTCGTATCGAAAAGAAAAAAATCTCAGATCTTTCACTCGCTCTGATACCAAGTTGTTATAAACTACGTATGCAGAAGCGATTCTCAAACATAAATAATAAACTATCTCTTTATTCAATCAAAAACTACAACTACAAGTTCTCCATCTCTCTCTCTCTAGGGTTTTATCTTCTCTCAAAACTCAACACCGCGTAACTCTCTCCTAGGATTCTCCTAAATATAGGAGATCCCCACCTTTTCTCTACACCCCCAATAAAAAGGAAACTACCAAGATTTATCCTAATCTAGATTATTCTCTAAAATAAACTAATAAAGGAAACTACTTAGAGATCGATCACGTAGGAATGCACATAGGTCGTGGTCGTGACGACCCACAATCTATCAATTACTATAGAGGGGTTATTATTATATAAAAGGTAGGTCTAAAAGCTTGATTATTGGAGAAAATAGATAGTGTAATATCTTATTAAGAGATAATAGGGATTTGTCTATAAATTTGACCAACTCATTAATTCAAAGTACTATAGGGAAGTACTTTTTTGGAAGTCTATAGAAGAAAACTAAGATTTAATATTTTGTGTAATGGTCTCTATAATTTGACTCTTTTATTACTATATAAAATCGATGGGACCATATTTTTGTACATGATTAAAAAAAAGTAGTAATAATATTACGATAGATGGGTTATTACTATATCATTTGGTACCAAGTTGGGACCGATACCTTTTTATTACTACAAAGAGGTTATTACAATATAGGGGATTACCATAGAGGGGTTTTACTGTAACATAGATTGCATTATTATTATTTTCATGGTAGTAAACAAAAGAACATGAGTGTATTACGCTTGTCTTTCCTATTTTGCCACTAGAGATTCTTTCTCAATGTTCCATGCCCCTTCGAATTTACCCTACATTTCTCTTTCTGCAGTGTTCTTCCCTGTAGAAGTTTCCTCCAACTCTTTCAATCTCCCTCCTGATCTCTATCTTTCAAGAATCTTATCTTAAAATTTCATTTCTTTAGATTTTCACTCCATATGTAACTTCTCTCGATTCTTTCTCCATCTCAATTTTCTTTTTCAAGATTTACTTCTTCCTTTCACTAAGTATGAATGGCCATGATAGTTTGTTAACAAGAAGAGTGTCACTGACTTGCCCTTGGCAAGAAGAAAGCCAACATGAACTAATAAGAAAGATCTCCAGATTTGCATGCTGAATTGAATCTTGCTAAATGGCATGTTGGGGGATCTATTCCCAAGTATTCATTACAATGACTTAATTAAAACTTGCTGATATCACTCCACAATTGTGGACTGTGGTGCCCTTTTGATGACGGATCATTGAATTTTGGCACCTGAAAGGACTCCCAAACAACTGCAAACAAATCGGGATAAACTGTAATTTGGGGCGCCCCTATCTGTGGTAACAAGCTTTAAAGATGGATGTGTTAATATATATAAACACTATTGGATTCCGGAAACAAATAGTAGGAATCCATTTGATGAAGTATAAGACTAGTTTATTTTTGTTTATCAACTTCTCGCTATAGTTTTGTGTAAAATGTCTAAAATGTTTTTCTAACGTATCCAAATGTTTTAATATAATATACTAGGTTTTAGAAGTATATTTTATGTTCATTGATGTAAACGGGGTTGTCCATAACCTATATTAGGTCATAATAAATTAGTATAACTCTGTGGACGAAAAGAATGTGAAGTCAAGGAAAATAGAGGTATTTTACCAGGGAAAAATGGAGCACTCCAGTGGTCAATATACACACTCAAATTGTTGTTCTTAAGGAAGATAAAAAAACAGCAAAAAGTGAAAAAATAAACATAAGCAATAGTAGTATTAAACTAAAGACATTTGAGAGAAATATAAAAGAACTTCAGACGTACCTCGGTTTTCTTAATATAATGCTTCAAGTGGCGGCCATATAATACTGCAAATGAACTATGAGATGCAATAGCTCTTTGCATATAAGAATGTGCACCCTGTTCCAACCTTATGATTGTTCTCTTAGTATCCTCATGTTGATACCTCGACACTGAAAACATTTGAAGCACGCGAATGCATATCAATTTTATTGTACACAATATGACTAATGCGCACAAATAGGTATCTACCTAGTAGTTATGGTATGGGGCCCTGTGCGAAAACTAAAAGGGGAGCCATTTTAGGATAATATAATTTTGTCTGAAGACTTAAATCTTTGATCTCTTGTGTGCTCATAAGAAAACACTTGAACCAACTATGCACAACTTCTTCAAGTTCTCATTCATATTCCGCTTATATAGATATAATTTCTTTCTCTGTACTTATACTTAGTAAAAAAATTGTTTGAAGACCTATTTTTTGGGAGTCCTGTGTGGGCACACACGTCGCACACCATCAGGGCCGACCCTGGTCTAAGGGGATGTGGGGACTGAGAAAAACTCTATGGTAAGTTTAAAAATGAAAGCATTCTATGAGAAGAAATAAAAGGTATCAGTAATAGATATCCACCCTATGTATATGTTGTTTCCTAATATTAAACTTAATAGAAACATCGGCTAATAAAATACGTATACAATAATTTATATCCGATACATTGGTTTAATATACAGATAAATAGACTGTTACATCCAATTATATCGTTACCTAAAGGATATATCTCGATTTTCACCATTTGATAGTATTTCAAACTATCCAGCCAATACAAAGTGGCAGTCAGCCGAGTTTTACTGCCTGTGTTTCTTACTAGACTATGTCAAATATCCTGTTCCTTTGTCATCTCTATCAGTAAATGAACAGAAAAGTTTCTTATAGTCTTCAAATCCAGATGAAGGTTGCTAGCATCTATCTAAATAATTTCTTAGTCCAATAGGCATAAATGC
The DNA here is from genome assembly GCA_014058105.1 of Kingdonia uniflora. NCBI lineage: Eukaryota > Viridiplantae > Streptophyta > Magnoliopsida > Ranunculales > Circaeasteraceae > Kingdonia > Kingdonia uniflora. The sequence continues at coordinate 44,731 of JACGCM010002066.1, read as the reverse complement.
ACAGAGTGATGTATCTTAAAAAACATAATAAAGAAGTCATAAACATGAAAAAAAAAATGCTGAAGGAAAATACAAGAAATATCTTTGTTAAGGTTACCTTCGCTATTGAAGCACGAATCCTCGTCGAAAGGATCCAAATCCATATCAAGTATCTATGAGCAAACAGTAAAAAAATGAAATGTTGAACAAAAACGTCAAAAGTGTGGTAGACAAATGAAAATAAATGAACAAGTTGGTCAGTTAGAAGTTTAAAATTTACCAATGCTTCAATGTCAGAAAAATAAGGAACATCGTCACCATTCTCGTTCTCATAATCCTCCTCATCCTGATCTGAAATCGAAGGGTTCAGTACTCTTTCTGAAAGATCCACTTCACTTGAGCCTGTTTCTGGTACAAGGACATGATTCTGGGATGGAACATGTGGTGCCATTTTACAATCATCAAGAATCCTTCCTGGGTGATAATCATTGTTATCAAACTCATGTTCCTTTCCACATTCAGTAGAATTTTCTTTTTGCCTCCTATCAGAATATGCAGTTAACGAGACTGATCTGCATAGACTTGGTTCTCCTCCGTTACTTACATTCCTTAATGCCACAACAGCATAATCCTTCTCAGGCACCTGATGGCCTTTGCTAGGATCATCTAAATAGATACACGGACGAAAATCTTTTTCATTAAGAACATTTTTTTCTTGTTCGCTGTCACTTCGATTTTTAGGGAAATTATTGTTGCATGGGACGTCAGGGTCCTCCGTGTTTAACACACAGCAAATTACTCCATTGACAAGCTCGGGAGAATTGGGAAGTGATGCCGATGTTTTGACTGGTAAATTAAGATCACAAACCTTCATATCAGAATGTAACTTGTCCCCGGTATCATCCAGCTCCCCAGAACATGCAACAACAGGGGTCGTTAGGCATGATTTAGGAGATTCGGTCTTACTGGGAATATCATCTTCATGAACAACATCATTAGGAAAACTCAACAATGAGTTCAGGTTATCGAAAAAAGACCTGTCAACATCCTCGAGAAAGAGGGAACTTGAAAGATCGACCAGATCTTCATCTGGGGATTTGGGTGGATAATTTCATATCCAGATACACTCATTTTCTTGTAATCGTCTCTCTGAACAATCGACGAATGAAGGTGGTGCAAAGGTTTCTCGTCAATTGGAATAGCCGGTGCAGAGTTTTCCTCTATTGTTCCCCAGATAGGCATAACAGGTAATGGAGATGGATATCCCAACTGGTGAAATTGCGCACTACAATCTGAAATAGGTGAGTTAAACCCCTGGTTTGCCTCAAACCCAGGGTCATGATTTATTGAATCAAAATCAGCAAATGGATATGTCTTTAAGGCATCTTTTTCAAATATGTTGTTTACAGGCAGTGCTTGGGGTGGACCCATTTCCCGGATGGCGGAGTTATTCACAAAATCCGGCAAACTCTCCTCAAGCACATGCGAGATAATACTTTGATGCATGTCATCATGCTCAAAAGAATGCCCCCTGTCACTGTTTACGGCTTTGTTGACTAAGACGTGTGACACATTTTCCGCAAAACCGTATAAGCAATCTCCTTCCAGTAATCCATCTGAAATATTATCTTCAGGTCCTGTATGAAGATGTGAGAAACCATCATGTACCATATCAAAGTCTGCATCCGGAAGTTCAAAATGGTTAGCAATTGGATCTCCAAGGGTGCAATTTCCAGCCATGTGATGGTCATCAATCGTTAACTGCTCTTGAAATCCAACTCCATTACTAGTGCAATTATGAAGATTGGGTGCGACAAAAAACCTTAAATCATCTGAGTTAAAAGGTTCACTGCATATTCTCTTTCTCATGGCATAATACTGGCTACGAACTCTTTCACCTTTTCTTTTTCCGCGAACACCATTTCCTTTACAGTTACCCAATCTTTTAGACTGCGGGGAAACAAATGAAGCAGAATATTCAAGGTCAACCATGCGACAAGAAGCATTTGATGATGTAACTGGATCATAGAGAAGGGATCGCCAACGATCCTGCAGTTCTTGAATAGTAAACCGGCGAGAAAAGCTGATAGCCCCTTTAGCAAGTGCCTCTAAAGAAGCACCAGCCTGCAAAAAATAGATGTATGGAATCATAAGCGAAAGCAAGAACTAAAGTAAAATAAAACACATGATAGACTGATAGAAAAGTGTGTCCCATGTGAATAGCACGACAAATTGAAACCTATCAAAGTGAAACTCAAACTGGATAAAATGATATTTGGCATGTCTCTTGCTACCATCTAACACCCACTCTCACAGTAATGATACTCATAACTATCTTCCATGTTTCAGCATTTTTCTTTCTCGAATTCGATTTTCAATTTTTCAGCTTTCAAAGATTTTCCATCTCTTTCATTCATACTGTCTCCTATTTCATATACTCACCTGCCATCTTCACTAAGTTGTGATCTCATTCATTTTCAATACAGCTTTCAACACCGCTAATGAACTCTCATACCTCGAACATATTTGGCCCAATTCCTTCATTTCTTTCACTTCATCCTAAAGTATCAATTAATGATCAATATCCTATAAGTTAATAACCTCATTTCAAACAAGGTCGTTGTAATGGTAATCCCAGTATAAATATTAAACTGGAGGGAATTTAAATTTAGTGTGTTCAACTCTTCTAGAATGGTCGATCCTCGGAAAACTAGTCTCACATGATTCCCACCATGATAATCCACTACCCTTCAAAAATTAATCGGTCCACCATTCATCCAACATTTAAACAATCCCATTCGCCACTCCGTAAACACTCCCTTCCTTCTACTTAAACTCGAATTCAAAGTATCCCTCTAATAACTTCAATCTTTTAAGGAAGATACATTATATATGCCCATAATCACCACGAAATATATTACTGTTTAATTTTAATACTACCCATTACCATCTACGCCTCAATCAGTCTAAAAATTCCACATAAAATTCAAATATAACTCCGTAAAAAAGTCATTTCGCCTTTTAGGAATACCCAACTTCCCAAACTCACTAAATCAGCTAAGTTTTACACTTCCACTAACAACAGATAAGCTGAATACCTAAGGGCATAGTAATTAAAGTAGTGAGAGAAACCCAGAAACATCAAATTTGAGGGAAATTCTAATAAAATAAAAATATATGTAATAATGAAATTGAGAAGAGGGGTTTGAAGGTGTTCACCTCAACAGCGTTCTTCAACAACAGATCATCTGCAGGTATCCATGATGAGTTGTAGGGAGCAAGAGCTCCCATGTTTCACCTCCCTCTCTCTCTCAAAATAAGTGAGTTTCACAGTGGAGATAACTGTTGTGTTTAACTGTAGTGTGCTTCAGTTACTGTTTTTATGGTATACCCCAACAGTGTGGGGAACGATCAACTGGTGTATATTTTCTCATAAACATACACTTCAAAGGAAAATAAACCGATGTCCTAGAAGAAGCCGAGGAGTTTCAAACTTGAGGATTTGGCAATGACTCTCAGCGGCGCTTGCTAGATGTTTGTTTCTGTTTGAATATTTCATAGTCGTGTACGGATTTAAGTATTTATTATTGATTGTTGAATGTGAAGTTAGCAAGCAAGTTCATGTTGCTCGCAGAATGTAGGTGTTGAATGGGCGAGTCGGCAAAGAACACCGGTTAACTGTTGAATGAGCCTAGTCAGCTATTTTAAGTGGAAAAGCAAACACCCCCTCAGCCTCTCTTTGGTTTTGAGGGAGTTGTCCTCATCTTATATCTCTTTTTTCATATACAACACAGGCTACTCAATGCCGAATAAAAACATAAACCAAAAAAAATGTAGGCATGCAAGAGAAGTGGTGGAGGTGAAACGAGTTGATCGGAGAAAGACAGGAGGGAGAGGGAGAGAGATGAACATATGGATAGGCCACTGAAGAATATATAGAGGCAAAATTTTCAAATACTGGGGTGACGAGCTCCATACTAGGTCCTTAGAGTCTGATAAGTCGTTAAAACATGAGAACGAAGAATTAGAAGTAATGGTTATTGTATGTCATTAGACCGCAAGACAATTAGTAAAACATAATCAGAAAAATCACAATCAAGACAAAATATGATAATAGTGAGATAATACAAACATAGAGAAGCCAAACTTAATACATAATTAAAGCTTAGTTCATTCGGCCCAACTGCAAACAACACAACAAATACAAACACATAGCTAATTAATTACTATCAACTCATAGTGCTGAGAACACTGGAAAGGGAAACGCGACTACTACTCCACTCAAGCAAGGCGCAGATCATGCAAGCCATATTCACTAGTTCCACCCTGATGATCGGGCTGGCTTGGTGGCAGGCGGAAAGCAAAAATATGTGAATCACCCCCACTTTCCCCATTAAGCACGGAATGGAAGGCCCCATCATGTCTAGTTAAGGCATAGTGGTGATCTTCCTCTTCGATTTCCTGAAGCTCAGACAAAAAATCTCAATTATAGTGGGAACACGTCTAATGAGTCATGACAAGCAAAAATTAAGAGCAAACCAGATGCACGATCTCATTAAACAAGTCAAAGTAAGTTTATGGATCTTACGAGTTTTTGAATGTACTTATAGTGTGTTTCCTCCTGGTGCCTCACCTGCAATTGGAAACATAAGTTACGTCAAAATGCAGATGCAAATAAATAAGGCAATTGTAGTTTGTTAAGAAAATAATAATACTCACCTTTTTCTTGTAAATTTCAGTTTGACTAGTGATCCGATCATACTGTTAAAGAAGACAGATTTCATAAGTGTAAATGATAAAAAAATATATATAAAAAATGAAGAAAACAAAACCTTATAAATCGTCCTATAAGATCATGGACTAAGGATCCAACTCGACTATATTTTGTGAAAAAGGGGGGAGAGGCAAATCGTATGTAGACAGGCTAAAATATGTAAATCAAGTTGCGGATCGAACTAAATGTACCGATAAATTTGTGAATGTGTTTGGGTCAGCAATAGTAAGAAAATATATGAAGGTCACAGGTTGTGTGGTGGATTTTCCAATTGTCAATTTATCAGCACTTTTTTTGCCTCATAGTCACATTCCTTCTTTTTCTATTTTGAAACAACATAAATTAGTATGCCCCTAAGAGAAAGATATTGATAACAAGCGATTTTCAAAAATCTTTGCTTGAGAAATATGATAAGAGACTGGGTTAAGACCACATTAGACCAAAACAAGCATAGATACTTAAACTTAAAAGTTAAACAGTCTTTACGGGCACATATTACACAGTGGGCAATGCACATGTAAACTCACCATTTGGCTACTTTAGCTAGCAAAACTCACAAAGGTCAAACAAGTGTTTCAGTGTTTAACCAGCTAGTTCATCTCCAAACACATATTCCTTTAATTTATGACTAATCATATAGTTTTGTTGGAGGAAACCATAGCTCATAAGGCCGCAAGTATCAAGAGCTTCAGCACATAATTATGATAACTCACAAAAAAACATTACTAGTCTGTAAAGGCATTTCTAGGATATATATATATATATATCTGGGTCATTAAATTAAACTAATATATACTTTCCTTCAAAACCATGCTACTAATTTCCTCTAACCTTTCGATCGCGAACAATCTTCAACGAACTCTCCAAGTTTTGCTCAAGACCACGCAATTCCTCAATACTCAAGCCACTCAGATCATCTCCAATCCTTTGCCTATAATCACATAACCCCAAATCAACTTCACCCAAAATAAAAATAAAAACACAACTAAAACAATAACAATGAAAAATAAATTCTTACTTAATTTCTCTCTTGAGTTTGCTATTAATCTCCTTCTGCCTCCTCAAGTTCTCTTGCAGTATCTGGAAATTAATAAAATTAAGTACTTTATGCAACAACAAAGTATTATAGATTACAACAAAAGATTTAGTACCTCATAATGGGTACTCCACAAATCAATCCCTGTATCTTTTTGATACTTATCAATCACCTCTTTTGTCCTAAAACAATAATATACCAGTGAGACAAAGCTAGGGTTTCAAGATGGAAAAAAAAAAAAAAAAAAAAAAAAAACCCATAGATCTAGAATAATAACCAGAAAACTTACGTGACCGAAGGACTGATAAACTCAGTAAACTTGCCAGTACCGGAAAACATGATTAGTGAGACTTGAGCATCACAAAGAATAGAAAGCTCACTAGCTTTCTTCATGATCCCAGCTCTTCTCTTTGAATAAGTTACTTGTCTGTTTGTGGGGTTCTCAATCAACTTGATCTCAACCTTTCCTCTCCCCATCTCTCAACTTTGCAAGATCTAAAATGGGGTTTCAAGGTTTAAACTTAACAAAAGATGAGGATGAGAGAAGCCTATTTGAAGTAGTCTGGAGTTTAAGGCTCATGAGTACAAATATAGTAAATTTTGCCAATACGGAGAACATGCTGTGTTTTACTACTTCGAGAAACCCTAATCAAGAATGGTGAGTGGGCTCCATAACTCACTTGATCTTAATTTTGTTCCTTACTTTGGTGTGATTTTGGTTGATGTGAGAGCAACCATTATTGAAGCAAACTAGGTTTACTTTACAAGTGAATCAAACAGGAGTCAGCAGTGTCGGTTGCTTTATATTTACATAAAGGTGTCTAGTCTTAATCTAGACTTTAAACAGTTTGAAATAATCTTAAGGTAATAATTTTGGTGCCAATGAGAACTCATGGTGTCACATTGTCACAGTGAAATGAACTAGTTGCAGCAGGTAGCAAAGCTTGCTGCTTACTCCAAAGGTCATACTTTGTTTCGATATGGTCTAGACGCACTTATATGACCAACGCCACGCCTAGAGTCATGCGCCCTATAGGAATGGTGCTTTCAAGTCTTGCTCCAGTAGCTTGCTTTCACACTTACATTTTGAACAAAATTTGTTAGAGGTCTCCCGCAATCCCCTCTTGACCCTTTGTTAACGTTCTATAGTAACTTTTCTAGTATACTCGAGGAGTCGAGGACCCTGACCTCCCCATACACATATTTTTCCATGGTTATAACCTACCACGTAGACAGACACACATCTTCTACGTCTTGTAAACCACAGAGAAGTTCCAAGTTCTTAGGGATACTCACCATGTGAGACACTACACCAAACTTCCATAAGATATATAAAGATTAGGAAAACAAAATAAAAGCCCTGTATAGATGTGCAGGTCTCATCTAATGAAAATTAAGATTACATCACATGATTCAAACATGAAAGCAACATTAAAACATAAATAATCAACAACTGCAACAACAACAATAGTAGATGTTACTTTCTAGATAACTATCTAACGTTGTTGACCATCGAACGTTGCGTCTCATTTTAGTCCAAGTTGATCCAACCAATCTCTTCTCTACTCTAAACATGTCTTGGAACAACTTATTATTATTAGATCAACACAACTGCTTATCTTTGAGGTCTTCTAATTAACGATCTTTTGTATACAGAGTAACTTTAACCTAATGCCAATGAGATTCAAGATAGTTGTAGCACCTCCACCAGCAAGGTATGGGATTCTGGTTTGGGATACCATGCATGAATCCCATACTGTTTTCCTCCAACAAGGAGTTACTATTTTTTAGCCGCGCGCTGAACTATTCAGCGCCATCCCAAAAATGCCAAATCATTTGGTGAAACAATAAACAAATTAATTCACCAAAAGCGCTGAATTATACGTCAACGCGCACTTAACCATTTAGCTTTTGTCACGTGTATTTAAAAGAAGGCGGACGCTCAACGGTTCAGCGCCTATGCAGTATGCGAATACTCCTCGCCAAGTTCAGGCTTCACATACTTTGTATGGGTATAGGGGTGAGTATGATGAACCTCATACCCCTGTTGGAAGGGGTTTTTTCAAGACTATGTGAAAACTGTAACAGCGTACCATGTTGTTGGAAGTGCTCTTACAGTAACCAAAATAGAGTAGTTACCTCTCCATACACAGCCAAAACTTGGATTTGATGTTACTTAGGCTCAATTTGGTTCGAGGCAAACTGGATGCAAATGCAAGTTCAATGTATTTGCTAATGCGTTGCAATGCAAATCATGAGATGGAAAAGTAACACTTTGCAATTGCATTTCAACCATTTACCTGGAATTTAATTCTCTTGCATTTACACACCACTTGCATTACAAAATATTGGTTGCAATGCAAGACAAATAAATTACATTTACAATGTGTTGCAAGTAATGTAATGCAACTTGTTAACATGTGTTTGGTTTACAGTAACACAAGTGAAGTGGAAACAAATGCTCGTGTTTGGTTAGAGGCATTGTACGCAAATGCAAGTTAATTATTTTAAATAAAACTTGTATTCTACATTGATTAACATAATCAACTACATTATTATCGCTAACAATGTTCAACTGAAAAATAAATAAAATAAAAAATCTAAATGATCAACTTGATCAATTATTTTCACTAATATGTGACTAAACCACCTTAAGCCTCCATCTAAACATCTCCAATACTCTCCCTCAATTAGTCTTTCATTCATCTTTTCATAGCTCTTTCATTGGTTTAAAGCTCCCCTTCTTTTTTCATGCCCAAGAGCATTTATCTCTTCCACTGGTGCTTGCAAATCCATTTTCCACAAAATTTACCGCTTATTAATAAACCGCATGAATTCAAGCCTGGGAGACTGGTCGTCACCCCTACCCTCAGTTTAACTTAATCTGATGACAAGTTTTTTTATCTCTTTCTGAATATGAAAGTCTAATATCAATTATGCATAAGTTCAAGCAAGGTAGATCTCATTTATCCATTTGTTCGACCTCTAAAATGATCCTTATCTTTGTTCCATGTATATCTCCTTCACTCTCTTCGAATATGTTGGCCCCTGAAAAATCATTCCCCGCTTACTTCTGTTAACAATGATGACCATGATCGCATATTCATGTGGATCTTTAGAACATCCCATTGATCCTGAATACCTAAGTAGTAGAATTCTCCAAAGCCACATGGTAATTTTGGTAAAAGAAATCAAGGTGCGGTGAGCCATATTTCCCATACTTACATCAACTATCATCTTCTTTTAATGTCCCCTCGAAATTACTCTTTTTCAGAAATTTATTTGTCCACCAAATATAATGGTCAATGAGCTCGCCCACTTCAGAACATCTATAGGGAGAGTTTCTAGAGGTCCATTATGTAACCTATAAGACAAGTTATTTGTGTAAATCTAATGGCCTTGGAGCATCGACGAGAACTTGTTTGAGATACTCACATAGTTGAGCAATTATGAATATGTTTTGTCACAATGGACATGGTTTTGGGCTTGATAGTAATTGATAGAACCTCTTATCTATCTCCACCAAACCATGGCTAGGGATCTTTTTCAACTCCTTCTCATTCATCAGTTTCTTCAATGTTTTTACATCTTCCCACCTACCGGCATTTGGATACATATTCCACATAAGAATGTAATTAGTAGTATTTTGAGGGTCTAAGATGAACAAATGTTCAGCCATAAGCTCAGCAAATTCGAGATTCCCATGGACTCTACAAGCACCCAATAGAGCTCCCCACACGCAGTCATCTGGTTTGACAGGCATCCTCTTGATAAACTCATAAGCCTCAACAAGCAGGCCCGCACGCCCAAGAAGATCGACTAAACAAGCGCAGTGCTCAATTCCATGCATAATTGAGTAGTCTATAGTCATGCTCTCATAGTGTTTTTTACCTTCCTCTAACAAACCCGAATGCCTACAAGTTATCAAAACCGTAGTGAAGGTAAACATATTTGGTCTCACCCCTTCCTCAACCATATTGGAGAAGAGCTCGAGAGCGACTTTCCCGTGTCCATGATTTCCACATGCCCCAATCACTGCAGTCCAGGATACTACGCTTTTCTCAGGCAACTTCTGAAAAATGCCCTTCGCTAAGTCTATGTTTCTACACTTAGCATACATGTCTATTAGTGCATTTGTGACTGACACATTTGCTTGAAGTCCTTTTCTTATAACAAACTCATGCACCCATTTACTAGTACAAGCTGAAATAATACTAACCATTGTGATATAATTGTACTCAATTTTTTTATCTTGCATTTCTCGGAAGAGTCTAATTGCCTACTTACTGAAACCACTTTGCTCATAAGCAGCAACCATGGCATTCCATGACACCAAATCTCGGGTATCCATCTGATCAAACAAAGAGCGAGCTCTCTTAACATCTTTGCACTTACCATACAAGGCAATCAATGTATTAACAAGTGGGATATCCGAATCCAAGCCTACTTTAACTCCATACTCATGAATCAATTTCCCAAAATTTAGAAAATCTAGGCCTGCACATGCAGGATGAATGTTCACCAGTGTAACCGCATTGGGTTGAGTTCCCGAACTCACCATCCTCCGAAAAACACTCAAGCCCTCCTTATATAACCTATTTTGTACATACCCCACAACAATAGTAGTTCAAGAAACTATTTTCTTATCAACTATTCCCTCAAAAACTAACTTCGAACTCAAAATATCCCCACTTTGAGTGTACATCGTCACCAACGAATTCTTCACAAACATATCATACCCTAACCCATTCTTAATCATATTACAATGAGCTTCTTTCCCTTCTCTCAATGCAGAAAGCATCGCACATGACCGAACCACCGACGAAAACGTATAATTATCCGATAACAATCGAGAAAACTTTTACAAAATAGAACGCATTGTCACGTTAATCTACAATACGATTGAGAAGCTTTTAGTTAGTAGAGAAACACGAAGAACACCAAAATTGGGTAAAAATAAAACTTCAATTGCTTAAAAAATGAAGTAATTACAAAGAATCACTACAAAAATCCTAGGCTCTTCCTAAGAAAAAAAGATAACATAAGTCCCATTTATATAGAGGGAACTCGAATTTACAAAATAGAACGCATCTCGAGGTAAAACAATGCCTGAGAATCAAAATACCGCTAGAGTCGTTCGAACGACTTTACGACTAATTGGTCTAAACCCTAAAAAAGTTGTCTGATCGTTCGAACAAAACCCCAACTCGTTCAAACAAAATATGGCTCTGGGCCAAAATTCCAGAGAACATGACAACTCGTTCGAACGACTTTGACAAATCTTTAAATTAACCTAGATCCTCCTAGATCATGGCTCCCCCTTTAGCAGCCTTGAGCTCCTGCTCAAGCTGGAACTGGAGAGGTGGGAATGCGGCGCTGCTCATTACCCTGCTATACCACTTTGACGTACGAGGTAGCTGACCCTTCTTCCCAACACGAAACGACTCAAAATAAGCACATGTCTTGCCTGGCAGCAACTTTCGGCGAAACACACTACGCCCTTGAGGAGCATCATATCCTGTAACATATCCTGACGTATCAAAATGTTGTATCTGCATAGAAACTAACATAGCAAAAGTAGTTGGTAATGGGGGTCGAGATAACCTATTAGCTAATTTGTTGTCCACTTCCTTCTTATACTGTATAATCAAGGGATATTGTTGGAGATACGACAACCCCTTCATCTGGCGAGCTTGTTGTAGCTTGGACTATGTAACGAAAAAACTAGAACAGTTTGTGATTAGTATGTACCACAACCTCCTCTTGCAACTTCCCCATATCGGTTTGTTGCTTAAAAAATGTTGTCATTGGAGACAACACTCTAGCCGACGTACCCTCCTGAACTGGTCGTACTAATAATATAAACTTGCCGCTCGCATTAACTAACCGTTTTACCTGAGTTGCCGTTACCAAATTTGACGTAGTGACATGCTCCTTACAAGCATTGATATAGAACTCATTTCCCTCCTTCACAAGATGATACTTGCGAGCTCTACTGTAATAAATCGCATCCTGGTCCCAAAGATAAGGGCTACCCAAGATGACCTGACACACATCCAAATGAATCACTTCACACGTCACCTCATCAATAAACTTCTCAAAAATCGCAAACTTAAAAGTACACTACTTCCTGATCATCAAATCCATATCTTTCTGAATCCAACCCAAACCATACGACTTAGGATGAGTTGTAGTCGTCAAACCCATCTTCTTCACCAACGTCTCAGAAATCAAAATTTTCTGACTACCGATCCATAATGGCCTTAACTAAACTCTGTTTTACCTGAATACTGACATGAAAAAGTTTTTCCCGACTTTCCTCCTCGGTAGCCAAAGTCCGCTGAAACATAAGTGTAAGCTTGGGATTTGGTTTATCGACATCCGAAAGGTCAACAGCCTCAGCGGCTAGTGCATATTTTCTTTATTGCGCTTCTCCTCTTTGGCCAAAGCTTCGGGTGAAGTTTCCAACAATAATCGAAAAGATGCCCACTCGCCTTACAATGATTGCAATGAAATTCTTTGGACAAAGACCCATCTCCTTTGGCCTCTCCCTTATGCTCGTTTTTCCAACTAGACTTGTACCCTGACTTGATCTTGTCGTCTTCTTTGTCACTCTTCAAGTAGTTGCCTTCAATGGCAATTGCCTTCACGGTAGCGTCCTCGATATTGGCCACAGTAAAGAGCTTCAATTCTCTCCTAATGGACTCCAACAACCCCCCCCCCCCCCCCCCCCGTGTACTTTATGAACACCTCGTACTCGTCCTCATCAATGTCCAAAACCAAAGCTTGGTTATGGAACGTCGTAGTGTACTCCTGTACGGATTGCTCAAACTTTTGGCATAAATTGTACCATTTATACCATCTCTCTTGCTCATACCCAATCGAATAAACTGCTTTCGCACTAAAACCTTGAATTCTTTCCCACCCAAATCTCCTACATCGTGGCGTTTCTGATAAGATTTTCACCACGTGAGTGCACGAGCTGCGAACTTTAACGTAGCAAAGCAAATTTGTTGAGCATTGGAGTATTCGTAAACTGAAAAATAAGTTTTTAACCTATCTAACCAGTTATCCAATATCTCGGTATTAATCAAACCGTCGAATACTAGAATCTCAATCTTAAAATCAATATAAAGATTTTGCATAGGATTCAATGACTTACCAAAACTTATGCGCTCCTTGACGGATTCGGCATCACTAGAATCGCTATCTAACCCCGCATTATCATCGTCTCCATCCCCCGTTGAAACCCCTTTCTTCTTCGAGCGGCTTTGCCGTTTTGCCGAAACAGAACCAAACGCGAGGTTTGTGAGACGCAATTATTCAACTAACTCCCCTACAATAGAAGTTAGGCCAGAAACTATCATTTCCAAAGTCGTGAGTCGTGAGTCGTGAGTCGTGAGTCGTGAGTCAGAATCTCCCATCTCCGAATCGTCCTTCTTCACCGAATTAGGTTTACAATGGATCTTCAATGGACTCACGAGCTTCTTCTTCGTTTGCTTGAGACTGTCACGTGTAGAGACCATAAACTACAATCAACCCCCAAAGCGTAACTGGAAAACTGATACCACTTAATCTATAATACGATTAAGAAGCTTTTAGTTAGTAGAGAAACATGATGAACACCAAAATTATGAAAAAATAAAGCTTCAATTGCTTAAAAAACGAAGTAATTACAAAGAATCACTCCAAAAACCCTACGCTCTTCCTCAAAACTCTTTCTAGATTTAACATAAGTTAAAAAGATAACCTAAGTCCCCTTTATATAGAGGGAACTCAAATGTACAAAATAGAACGCATCTCGAAGCAAAATAATGCCTGAGAATTAAAACACCGCCAGAGTTGTTCGAACAAACTAGGGAGTCGTTCGAACGACTTTACGACTAAATGGTCTAAACCCTAGAAAAGTTGCCTGATCATTCGAACGAAGCCCAACTCGTTCGAACGAAATATGGCTCTGAGCCAAAATTCTATAGGACATGACAACTCGTTCGAACGACACTCAACTTTGTTCTAACGAAATATAGCTCTGGGCTAAAATTCCAGAGGACATGACAACTCGTTCGAACGATACTCAATTTCGTTCAAACGACTTTGACAAATCTTCAAATTAACCTAGATCCTTCTGGATCACGCGTATCCTCTAATCAAAATGTTCTAAACAAAGACATCCCTTTGGGAAATTTCTTCAAAAAGTTTGCGGCCATGATTCATAGTTAAACAAATTGTGCATGAGAGGGTTATGAGCTTTGTGGTAATCTTGGGGTCTCTTGGAAACCCATCTATAATGATTTGGGCATGAATGCATTTGAGGTTCTTTGAAGAAGAGCATGAGCTCAAAAGGTCATTGTAAATGGTAGTTATTTGCACGAATGAAAAATGGTTTGGGCATGAATGCATTACTAACCACTTCCACACTTCAAACATTGATTTCCTTGGAGCATCAACATCTTCCTGTAACCAACCATAAAAGAGACTCATCCTAAGCAGCATTACCAACTCCAAAACATAGCACCTCTAGGTCTTAAAACCTACCATATAAGTATCTTAGGATTTTTTTTTCAGAACCTGCTCCTTCATCTGAACTAGCAGCTCTAAAGGAAGAGGGAAGAGGGAAGAGGGAAGAAAAATCCAGAGAGAGTTGAGTGGTGCCCTCCTCTGGTGAGATGTTTCAACCCCAAATGACGTAACACATAATGTTGTCCCCGCTGAGAGATCTCAGAGACTACAAAAATTGAGTTTAGATAACACGAACCATGTCTAAGTTTGTCTCATTCATGAAAGTATAAGTCGCATAGTATTCCAAAGGCCATATAAATAAAGAATGTTAAATCAACCTCTGTTTAAATGGTTGAGGGTCTGTGTCACTTTTTCTCGTCTACACTACTATTGGGGTTGTTCTTATGCTCTTAAGAGTATTTATCTCCACACTAACAACAGTTGCTTGGGGCAAGACACTTACTCGCTAGCGGGATCTCTAGGCTATCGTGTTTTCTATTTAAAGCTCAAAAAATGACCTTATTTCTAGAGACACTAAAAGTTATTCTCCCACCAAATTTGTCTAAAGCCAATAGCTACATTGTCAATGAAACACTGCCCTCACCCCTCCTATTCAAAAACCTTCTTTTAACCACATTCAACATCAGTCATAAGACATCTCTTTTCAAATATTTTCATTTTTATTTATGATACTAATAATATGTACTCTAATTTTAGTGTGCATGTTCTAATGGCTTAAGGCACTTCTGTCGTGCTTGTATCTTACAGTAATATCCCCGTTTTGGCTATTCACATCAAATTTCTCCCTCTGCAGAAGATTTTAACCACGAAATTGGCATTTTTTTTAACACCTCGGAACTCGCTGATGTGACATACTTGTCTTAAAACCTCAAATTCTGCCTCAAAATTTTCTATAACCTAAAGTTGTACCCGAGTGCGGGGGTATAACCTTGTCACCAACATCTCTATATTGAAGAACGTCCAATAATAAAGTAAACTATTGTACCCGCTTCTCAAAATTAGCTAAGAAACCCTCCAAAAATAGATCAATGAACCCTTTCTTAATGACATTATCTGGATACTCGTCAAATATTGGGAGTTTGTCCCAATATTCGATTCGATTTCCAAAGGAGGAATCCACTGGACGCCATGGGGATCTCCGGTATCCTCTTTGTCTTTGATTGGTCTTCTTTCTACGACTCTCTCTTCTATTTGCGAACCTACCAAAAAAACTTTGCGATCTTTATTACCGGTTGAAGCAGAACTTCCATTAGCGTCATCAGCTTCTGGGTCTGGCTCGAGTGTAGGTTTCGTCATGTGTTGATTTTTTAGCAATTTCTAATCCACACGGTACCCTCGTAAGCAGCCCTGCACGCGAGAATCGTTTGCGTCATTTTTACTCGGGAACTCCTTGCTCTTTTAAACCTACGATCAACCCGTTGTCGGGGTTTTGAGTTCTTTTCCACCGGTGACGGTGAAACTGTCGCTGACCCAAATTGGGGTTAAGGTGAAGGGGTAAAAATCCTTTTAAAACCAAAGCTCGTCTAGCTTATCAAACTTGGTATTTAACTCTTTGATAGTCATAACCATCTTGCAGATTTGGAAATATGAACTCCTCAAATAAAAATTTAACCGCAGAAATCACTGTAGCAACACAAAACCACTGTAACAAACGAAAAAATATATTATAACAGATGCCAAAATCACTGCAGCAGTCTGTGTAAAAAAATCTCCGCAGAATCTTGCTAGCTCTGGTACCAATTTGACGTAAAATCAAGTCGCAGAAGCAAGAACTTGAAAGATTACGCTAACCTAATTGTGAAATTAAACAAATAAACTCAAACTAAAATTAAACTAAAAACTAAAACTGAATTCTCTTCAAATCATTAACTCCAAAACAATAGAACATAGCCTTCCCTTTTATAGAACACAATGAGGACTAGAATTAGGAACCCTAATTCTAATTCTAATTCAAATAGAAATCTACTAAAATTGGGAAAATTTCTTTTTTTTAACTTTGGCGCATCTCTAGCGTTGGAGACAATGGAGAGGCTTGAATCAGAAGAACATAAAAATATAAATAACCCATGACATGTGAAAAACGATCATGAGAGATGATTCACATTACATTTACTTGATAAAAAAAATTATTGTCACTTATTTCTCGCTGAAAATTAAGCAAAACATATTTTTCAAAACTAAACAAACTTGATAACCGCGCCTAAAAGTGTAACTAGGGTTAACACCAAATATACGAGAAATAAAAGGTGTATTCAAGTACACTCACCAAATATAGCCAGGAGTTTAGTGGGTGAGTGTTTGTATCATTCAAACCTAAAGAGGTGTCTAAAGAAGGGACATTACTTCATTGTGTCAAACTACTAATTTTAGCTAAAATTAGTTCGAGATTTTTAATGTCAGCAATCATACATCACATTCACATCCTCTGTTTGTTTCTCTCTGACTTTTCATTTTAATGGTGATAGAGATGAGACACTGCATGCATGGACCAAACTTCCAAGCTCTCTGTCCATCCAAATCCATGATAAAAGATGAGTTTAGAAAGATTCTAGTCGAATAGCTACAGCTACTAGTAGCATCTACCTTTATCACCCTATATATCTAGTCTAAGTGTCTAACCATGGTCCATGGTCCATGGTCCATGGTCCATGGTTTAAATGGATTTACCTGGAGTTTGAGTTTTATATGATTTTAACTTGTGATTTGAGTTGAAGTTGGTTTTGCTTGTTAAACTATATTTCCAGCAGTTTAAGCCTTTCAGGTTGGAGATGTGGTGGAAATGTTGCCGTTAAGTATTTCTCATCCCATAACGTTTTTAATTTAAGCAGTTTAAGTCTTTTAGATGCGAATACTAATGTGAATGTTGACATGCAACAAAACACCGCAGTAATAACACGGGGAAACACATTGCCTAAAGCCATCATGAAGCCCATTTGCAGATATGTGTGGCTTTTGTAATCCAGTATGTAACTACAAGATAATTTCCATACGGCAAGACAACTGTTTATAGAGATGGTTTTAATTTATACATAGTTTCCATGTTTATAATTTGTACTTTATCGCATGAGAAAGATATTTTTCATAGATGAAAAACATTGACTTTCACATATATGTAGGTTGATCTGGTTCTGCGTTTTCAAAACTGCGATCAGCTCTTATATTAAATCCCACGGTGAATAGCAGACGATAAACACGGGATCACTAAAGCTTAAGTATTACATAGAGACTACTATGGCATCAATCTATTGTTATCCAGACCCTGAGACTATCATAGATATTTGGTTTTGCACTTAATTTTCCAACCACATGCATGTTCAAAGAATTTTGTATGCATACCAGCATTCCTAAGCCTTTCCTTGGGTCTTGATGTACCTGACCTTGAAGGGTTAACGAACAATCTGCGACGAGGAACTTCCAGCTATTTATTTGGTTCAGTCATCATAGGAATTTATATTTCAAGATAATTTTATCTCTTAAATTCTACTTAGATCAAATATTACATTATTCAAGGGCATCTAACATTAGTCAAGCTAATCCTCAGATTCCCCTACAAATATATAAGCATCTGAATCCCCCCTGAATCGTCTCAAGTAACAGACTCCCATTACCTCTTACGTTCGGGTGGTTTAAGTTTTGGAGATATATCTTTAAAGGCCAAAATATATTGCAATTATCTTCTAAGTTTTGGTTTAATACATCTAATTATGCAGTAATTCAGGTGGAAAATTCTTCATCAGAACTTATTCTTCTAAACCAAAAACACGACAAACTAATATCTACTAAGAAATAAGATATATCTTAGTGAAAACAAACATATTAAGAAGCATAGTTGCAGATAAGTAGAGTTGAATTTATTTAGTACATGATACCGATTACACGTCATACGGATCAATAGAAAGTATCATACGAATCAACGGAAAGTCTGAAAGGTTTACGTAGTCTGCAATGATATTCAGGCAAGACGGAGATCATAAGAACCAAATCCATCATGAAGATTGGGCTGACTGGGCTGCAGGCGAAAAGCCAAAATGTGGGAGCTCCCATTCACAAGTCCAATTGTTGACTCATAGTCTCCTTCGTCGTCCGCTAATCCATAAAACCCATCTGCATTTCTCCCGTCCTGAACCAAAGGGAAATACCAAATACTTCAATACCAACAGAGGTAAATTTACTAATAGGTAATAAATATGTGGACAGTTATTTGGAAGGGTAAAAATAATAGAATCATGGCTCCAGATATCCATAGTTATTCCAGTTTGTTCTCGTTTTGGCTACCATAAGATAGAAACCAGGCCATGGGTATTGATTAAAAAACCAGAAAATAATTATGCTAGAAACTTTTTATGAACTCCATGATATGCAGGTAAGCATTGATTGACATTGCCAGATGTTATGATATTTCACGAATATACAAGTGTGATGATCAGATTTATAAAACCATAACGGATAATACTTAGGCTTATTTCCTTGCACAAATAAGCTCAAACACTAAGAAATTCATGTTTTAAAGTATGTTAATAGCCCAAAATATACGCAGCACTCTTCCAAAATGTTTATGACTGAATTTATGTGAGGATGGTCTATTGTAATCATGAACATCCTCCATCCAGACTAAAAAGAAAACTCCCATTTTCAGACTGCTACAATGTGACGCAATAGTTTCAAATTAGATACTACAATGTGAGTCATTTAATTGGCGAACATGTTGTTCACTACAATGCAATTCACGCAAGATCCAAGAAGTTGCAGTGCAAAGTTAGACAGATGCATTAAGCAGGACAAAGTAAGACCAGTTTCAAAAATTGGACAAGATGCTTACTAGTTCTCGTAACAGATTCTTGTGTATCTCCGCTACGTTCTTCAGCTGCACCAATAAAGTACGAAGGAGTTTCGAGTTACTTTAATCTCTAGTTAAGAACTTTATCTACTGAAGAGAAAAGAATGACATTGTAGAACTAATGTTTAGATCACATTCACCTTTTTCCTGAAAGTTTCACTTTGAGTAGTGATCTTTTGATACTGTAACACAAAATAACAAAGATGGATCATTAGCATATATGATAAATTCATATTATAGTAGCAGGTTCTTATTTGTGCAAAGTGCAAACACAAATTCTCAGAAAGATCAAAGACCTTATTAACACTACGTAGACTCCTGCAGGACTAGGACGTCTTACCTTCCTTTCACGAATGATTGTCAAAGAATCGTCCAAATTTTGCTCAAGACTGCGCAATTCCTGGATGGTCAGATCATTCAGATCTTCTCCCATCCTCTGCCTGTCATGTTAAACAATGCCCTAATTATCCCCTTTTTCCTAACAAACAATATACTAAATTATAAACTCCTAATGTAATTAGCCTCATAATTACTAGAGATGGAATCATGTACTTGATATATGATACACAACACTTAAATTCATAGCTCCCAATCGTGATTAATTCAAATTTAGCTGAGAGATTAGCCAAAATATATATCTTTCCACCTTGTATTATATCATCTCATTCAACAGTTACATAAATTTGCTGGCGTATTGAGATTTTGGAATACATCGTGATACATTTTATTTTATTTTATTGGAATTTGGAAGTTCGTCGGGTTCATCATTTTTCACCATTCTCCTAGCTAGTCTCCTGGGACACGCCACGGTACCCTCCACAAGCCGCACATTCCATTTTAAGTCAAGATAAATCTTGGTGGATGACCCTGCGGTGTTGGTTTGGAACTCGTAAGCCCTCTCTCTCCTCTCTCCAAGAGGTAATCCCAAACCACTAGCCCAACACCAAAGAGGTACATTGTGATACGTAAGTAATAAGACATACAAAAATCATAGATGGTAACAACAGATTTGAGAGGGGAAGTTTTCGGAAATTCTGTAGACATTTAAGAGATGATCCTTTATGAAAATTCAATAACTTTGAGTGGAATTTCAAAAAATATAGAGAAGCAAAAGAAATTTGTAGATCTACTTAACTGAGATAGGAAGAGTACACCTCTACTTGTGACAAAAATTATGAATCATAGCAACTATACTCTAACAAGTTTTTATACGACAAATCCCCCAGATATAACGACACAGATGATTCTAGCATCACAACCGTAAATTAATACTACGCGACCAAATTACGCCACCACGTATATACCGAGACATGATCAACATATAGTTTAGGTGAAATAAAGTAAGTGGTTATACCTAATTTCTCTTCTGAGTTTGTTGTTAATCTCTTTCTGCTTATTCAATTGCTCCTGCATCCTCTGCAACCCCACAAAACATACCAATATTACTCACACATCAAACACAACTTAAAATAGCCAAACACACACACACATAAACCCAAAAGGGATACAAAAACGCAATCACCTCATAGTGAGACTGCCAAAGATCAACCCCAGAAACCTGCTGATACTTATCAAACATCTTCTTCACCCTAAACACCAAACAACAACATCAACATCAACAAAACCTTCAAATCACACAACAAAAACACCAAAAAAAATGCAAACTTACGTGACAGAAGGACTAGTGTACTCTGAGAATTTCCCAGTATTGGAGAACATAATCAAACACACTTCAGCATCACAAAGCACAGTTAACTCTCTCGCTTTCTTCATGATCCCTGCTCTTCTCTTCGAAAACGTCACTTGTCGATTTGTCGAGTTCTCAATTCTCCTAATCTCAATCTTCCCTCGACCCATTGTTGCTCAACAAGAGATAAACAAAGGGTATGATAGAAAAACACAGTTAGACCTCTCTCTCACTCAAATACTTCAAAAGAGATAGAGAGAGAAACAGAGTAAAAACAGAGTACTCTGTTTTTCTCTCTCTTTCCCTGTTTCTCTGAAACTCTAAAAGGGGTAATGGGGTTAAGAGAGAAGAAGAAGCATTGATGAGAGAGAAAGCCATTAGAGGAAAATGGGAAGAAGTGTGCGTTGCCATAATGGTGAAAGAGAGTTGCAGGTACAGAGAAATGTTTGCGTCGTTGTGCCATTTTTAAGAATTGGTCGTAATTGGTGGTTGAGGATCACTAGTGCTCTGCTGGAGAAGATTTGTTTGTTTTGATTTGATGACTTCAATGGGACCATGGTATTAACTTCTATAAAACTCTCTTTAGGTGAAGGGTGTAAAAAAGATAGTGAGCATTGTAGCCAAAACTTGAACAATGCCTAAGGATAGTTTTTCCAAATGGCAAGGAATTGTTGAAAACTATTTTCTAGTTTACATTTTTGTTAGAGGGGAGAGGGACGCACATTATAATGTACCCAAAAATTTTTTCTCTTAAATAATATCATTCTCCAAAAGAGAAACCAAAAATATACCTTTCAAAAATTAATCGGTTGTTTAATGTAAATCTTTCTCAAAATCATAAAAATTTAATTAAATTGCTAAAACGAGGATTTTTCAAACTAAACTGTTTTAGTGGCGAATACACGAAACTCAATTTAAAGAAAATTGATATTGATTTTTATGGCTCGAAAACATTTATAGCATAAAATCTAAAACAACTAAATCAATTTTAATTGTACATAGTATAATCAAATTTTTATACACAAAATTATTATTAATGGCAAGATTTTAAGTCAATATTTCTCATAATAGCTGAGGAAAATAATTATTGGCGAGGATGTTCAAGTCCTGCGATTCCATTTTTTGTTATGTTTTTGGTGGAGTTTTGATGAATTTTAGAGGGAGTTTCAATTATGCTATATGCAGATTTAATGAGGTTTTAGAGACGAGTAGTAGAGGAAAAAAATAAATTGTAAGAAATCTTCTAATATATCATATCATGTTGTAAAGCATGATTTACAAGTATGATGTGGAGTTTCAAGTATGATGTGGTGACACATGTCACACATGTTTTAATGAATGACCAATGCAATGATATGCCATGTATAGTAGCCTACTCGCAGCCTTCTAGCTCCAGTCGAACACTTGAAGGCTACATCGAAGCCTACATGAATACCTCAAAGCCCATTCAATCCGTAAACAAGCCTTCCAAGGCTACAAGAAGACGAAGTCTGACTATGAACAAGCCTCGAAGATGAAGACAGATCCGTCAGCACACGAACTCCACATCAATATTAGAAACACTTCGACCATATTCATACATGGTCGAAGGCAGACATGTCAGACAACCAGCTCACTAGACAAGAACGGCGGCGTTGTTGGTCCTTACAGCTACAGTGACAGATACAACAGCTACAGTGCCAGAACACAGTGCCAAACCCAATATTTTTTGCGTCAACACCAACTCTGGGATACCCGCCTAATACCCGGAGGGTACACTTGTAATGTGACCTCCCATGGTGACTCATCCCTACCTATATTCTATAAATAGAGGGGAAGGGGAACCAATGAGAAATTACGAAATCTCTGCCCAGTACCCTTGCAGTTTACCTTCGATCTCTCTGTAAATTACCCCGTGCTCGAACCTTCGACTACTTGACAGTAATATCAATACTCTTAAAAAATCCTCATCAGAGGTCGTGGAGTGTCCCATTCTAGGCCTCCACGCAAGTATATTGCTAATAGCTTAGTCATATTATTGATCATATGCTTGAACCCCTTTGATAGAAGATAAACCCCGTGGTGTAAGAGCTGACTTCCCCTCCTTGTGAAGTTAGGCCCCTACACCATGCTTCCTAACATCTATATATAGGCATCATTCCATTGTAATATAAAATTAGAGAAAATAAAATAAACTCTCATCTCTTATACTATCAAAGCCTATTTTTTACTTGTTTTTTTTGCCTACTTGCTTCCTTTTATTTAAAATGTTATCAGCACGACGCTGTCGAAGCTCTGAGCAAAATAAATTTTAACAAACACGATGTTGTTGAAACTCTGCCCAAAATTCTCAACAAGGTTTAGGGAAGCAACTCAATTGAAGCGCTCAATATCAAAATTGGTTCATCTTCTTTCCTCTTTATTTTCTGATATATATTTGCTTGAATACATTATAACAAGAAACTATTTCTTATCATAGTATATGCAATGTCGAATCTCACAAAGCTCGAGTTTGTTGCACTCAACTTATCTGGAGAGAATTATCTTCCATGGATTCAGGATGCAAAAATCTATCTTGAAGCAAAAACTCTCAGTAATACAATAATGACGGGAAATCAAGAATCCTTACAGGATCGTGCGAATGCGCTAATATTCTTACGTCATCATCTTCACGAGAGTTTGAAATCAGAGTACCTCATGGTGAAAGACTTGTTGATCCTTTGGGTTAATTTAAAATAGATGTATGACCATTTGAAAATGGTCATTCTTCCTAAAGCTTACCATAACTGGCTTAACCTGCGACTGCAGGATTTTCAATCTATTACGGAGTACAACTCTGCTATGTTCAAGATAAACTTGCAACTCTTACTATGGGGAGAGACAATTACTGAAGTAGATATGTTAAAGAAAATATTTTCTACATTTCATATACACCTCGAATGTGCTTTTATAGTAACAATATCGAGAGCGTCACTTTGCCAAGTATTCGCCATTGATATCATGTCTCTTAGTTGCCGAACAAAATAATGAGCTTTTATTAAAAAAATCATGAATCTCGTCTAACCGGTTCCACGTAAATGCTTGAAGCATATACAAGTTCATTTTCCAATCATGGACATGGATATGGACATGGTCGTGGCCGTGCCGTGGACGGGGTCATGGTCTTGGTCGTGGTCGAGGACAACAAAATCATGATGGTTATAATATGGCACCGAAACATGATATAGACAAAAGGTTTTGAAAATAAACGTCATAAAGTTTATGAATCGCCCTGTTATCGATGTGGCAAAATGGGTCACTGGGCAAATACTTGTCGTACGGCTAAACATCTAGTCGATCTTTATCAGGCTTTTATCAACGACAAAGGAAAGAATACTGAGATGAATTTCATTGATCATGATAATAAAGTTGGTACCACACTGATCTTAATATATCAGACTTCTTCGTTACCCCAAAGATCAAGACTGATAAATTTGTTTATGACGGCCATGACCACATCAATTAGAGTTTTACATTTTATGTTCTTTTACTATTTATTCTTTTTGCAAATCTTTCTTTTGGTAAGTATTATTTATGTATATGTACTATGTTGTTTACATTTAGTTGTTGTTATATAAGCTTAAATGACTCATTCCCACTTAGGATGTATGTTGTATATGTATGCCTAGTTGATAGTGCAACAATGCATACAATCCTTCGAGATAAAAAGTCTTTCTCGGCCTTGACATTATTTTTAGCCAAGATCAATACTATTTCTGACATATCTAATCTTATTAAAGGCTCTGGTAGAGCTAATCTTATATTGCCATGTGGTACAAGAATTCATGTTGACGGCGCTTTATACTCAATAAGATCGAGGAGAAATATATTGAGTATTAAAGATATACATCGTAATGGGTATCAGACTGAGACCATATCAGAAGATAATATAGAGTATTTCTGTATTATTTCATTTGTCTCAAACCAGAAGTATATTTTAGAAAATCTTCAAGCTCTTTCTTCTAGATTATATTATACCACAATAAGAGTGATTGATCCATATGTTATAAGGAGCCAAAATTTTAATGATCTGCAATTTTTCATGCTTTGGCATGACCATCTAGGTCATCCTAGATCTACCTTAATGCATTGAATTATTGAAAATTTGCATGGACATCATTTGGAGAACTAAAAAATTCTTTTTCCTAATGATTATGCTTGTACAGTTTGTTCCTAAGGCAAGTTAATTTTGAGATCATCCCAATCTAAAATTACTGTAGAATCTCCAAAAAATTTATAGCGAATTCAAGGGGATATTTGTGGATCTATTCACCTCAGTGTGGACCATTTAAATACTTTATGGTCATAATTGATACATCTATATAGTGGTCACATGTATGTATCTTATCTACAAGAAACATTGTTTTTGCGCGTCTCCTTGTTCAAATTATTAGATTGCAAACATATTTTTCAGAATATCCAATTAAATTTATTAGTTTGGATGGTGCATATAGAGACCTGTTCCTCGACCTACTCTAAACATGAACTCATTATAGGGATATATCCCTTAACTTATTCCAAACTCAAACTACCTCAATACCAGACTTACACATTATACACATGACATATACAATCAGCAATGACACTTGGACCACGAACTGATAAAGAACGTGGATCAAGCACTACATAAAATATGATCTAGTTAAAGACACCTGTCTCCTACGAACTTACAGTTACACATTCAACTACCACCTGCCCTATTTTTAGGAGAATGTGCATCTACACGATATCGAACTGAGAGTGAGGTCTATAAAAATGATGAGTTCCAGAGGAGAAAGAACCAAAAATTTAAGATTCAAAGAATAAGTGTTTCTAGCTCAGGAGACCACTTGTAATCAAACATTAGCCTCAAGCAATAAAAGTTACAGTTACTAAATTCTCAAGCCGAGGTTATGGTTTTTACCTATTCAAAGGTTTCTACGCTAATCACCTGTGTCATTTCTATATTAAGTTACATTAATTCTTATCACAGGTAAATTTGGTGTAAGAGCTAATTTTGAGCTATTTTGAGCTACTACGAAATTTGTCCATTACATTTGGTACCGTTTATGGGAATCGAAGACATTTCTTCAATATCTTAAGGCATATATTCACTCAACTATCCATTTTCAGTCATGGTCATTTCCAAGCGACTAGCAATAGGAGTCCAGCTCGATCTTTCAGTCAAACCAGATCATCTCACAGAATTAAAAGCAAACCTTCATGTCAAAATAGAGAAATGTAATGAGCTCGAGCGTCAAGCTCGTCAAACATTATTCAAGTGACATGAAGAACAAATGATAATAATGCAGACCATCTTGCAAGCCTTGCAAGATAATCAACAAGCTCCCCTTGCCAGAGATCGTGATCAGGTCCTAACGAACTCCCAAGTCTCTGTACGAGAACGATTGGGACCTCGAGGAGCCACTAGCAAAGCCATTTCCTAAGGTCTTCATAATAACCCACAAGTTTTAATTCATTTGGGATGAGAAGATCAGTCCGATATTAGTAAAGGTCACCAGCTTTCCAAATATCCTAAAGAGGAGTAACGACCTTAACTCAAGATACTAGCTCGTGAACGCTTGAGTAAGGGCACCAGTACTCATAATCCCCGACCAACATACCAAGTCACTCATACTCCACATCAGTACATCAGACAAGAACGCATGGATCAACATATCATAGAGTTGATCGAAGCTCAAAATCTAGGCAATAAGGGCGATTTACCAAAGTTGCAAGGTAGCCCCATTGCCAAAGAGTTATTTGATATGGAAATACCAACATACTCCTAAAATATGTAAATGCAAAGATACTGACCCGAAGGAGCATATTTAGCAATTCTGTGATTAACTGGGATTGTATTCAAATCTGAGCCATATTCTATGTCGTCTGTTCACCACAATTTTACAGGGAAAACTATTGCGGTGGTTCTATTCTGTACTTGAAGATTCCATCCTCACATTATACCAACTACAAAAGATCTTCTTTAAGACATATGCTCACAATAAAGACAAAGAAAAGAATTTATGTACTCTTATTAGTCTTAAATAATCTCCAAGAGAGAAGCTCAAGGTCTTTGTAAATAAGTTTTAGGAGTTCGTACGAAAAGTTGGCAATCTTGATTAGAAAATGACCATTTTTGTGTTTACAAATGCACTACAGATCGATTGCAAAGCAAAGGAACATCTTTCTTAAACAAACCCTCGACCTTAGAAGACATGATTACCAAGTTCAATGGGTATGTCGACCTGAAAATGATGATGACTGAAAGGCATAAATCTACTAAATCTATCCTAACCACAAAAGGTCACAACACAGAGCGTAATAGTGAACCGAAGAAAGACCAGGATAATCAACGGCGTACTAATACAAATACCGGCAAATCTCGGAAATGCAATTTGTTACCCAAGCAGGTCCTCTCCAAGATGAATGTCTGAATCTCATCAATTTTTCCCGTACTAGCAAACAACTAGTTTTATCGTATATCTCAACCGCTGGAACATATTGAAGGCAAACCGTACTGCATGCATCACAAGGTAAATCATCATGAAACTAACAACTGTTATGCTTTACAGAGGTTGCTTAAATATATTTTCAAAGACGAGAGAATGCACAAGTACATTATCGACCTGGAAGGATACAAAAATAAAAGCTATAAGGCGTAGGTCGAAGTGGTTCAAGTCGAAGATCATTCTGAGGAAAAATATTTATACCATATGTATCACAGCAACATGATCAAAATCCATTAAATTAACAACTCTACCATATTTAAGAGAAGGAGATTAACGGAATGTTGCGATCTCACCACTTAAGATAAAGAAGCTAAACTCCTTCCTGAATTAAGCAATCGACCATGGATTTCATTTGAGGATTGCGATATCAGTCATATCAAGTTTCCTCATCGTGATGCTCTGGTTATCATGTTGAAGATGATGAAGTTTGTCATGCATACCATGATGATTGATATAGGTAGCGGCATCAAAATCTTCTTTCAAGGCACAATCGAGCAAATGGGACTCACCGATCAAGTTATTCCAAGCGACATCGATATCAGTGGGTTTAATGGCTCTATGGAAGAATGAGTATGCAAGATTATCCTACCGATCACCACTAGACCTTCTACAACCGATGCCATTTTCTACATCATTAATGTCAAATCTCACTACTTAGGGATTATGGGCCATTGTTGGATCCACAACATGGAAGTAATCGCTTCCACGTACCATTAAGCACTTCGCTTCAAGCATAATGGCAGCATTTATAAAATCAAAGGTAGTCAAAAGCTTTCTCGAGCTTACGAAAATTCTATTTATGTCATTCTCGACACATCCAATAGATTTGATGCATAGTAAGTATAGATAGCTGGTCATACTGATGACCGACCTTTAACAGAAGAACCTACAAAGTATGTACATATGTATTGATGGACCTAGCAGAGGTACTTATATTGGTACCAAACAGGTCTTACATGAAAAGGAGGCCCTCGTTAACTTCATACGAATGAACAAAGATGTCTTCGCTTGAACTTTTGACGAAATGCCAGGAATCGGCCCAGCCATGGCCTGTCACAGATTGAGTATCAATAACAATGCCACAACATTCAAGCAGAAATAAAGAAGACTATTACCTCATCTTCGAGATGAAGTCAACAGTGAAATTAATAAATTGATCAAAGTCAGATTCATTTGGGAAGCTAAGTACCCGGATTGGATATCCAACATTGTCATAGTTTTAAAGAAGAATGGGAAAGTCTGAGTTTGCGTGGATTTCACAGATCTCAATAAACATACTCCAAATGACAGTTTTCCTTTTCTAATCATTCATCAAATTCTCAATTCAATGGCAGGCCATGAACTTTTATCTGTGATGGATGCTGTTCCTAGATAAAACTATATACCACTTATTGACGGCGATCAGGAAAAGATCACTTTTATCATTGATAGAGGGCTCTACTGTCACAGAGTCATGCCTTTCGGGCTGAAGAATGTCGGAACAACTTATCAAAGGTTAATGACAACAATGTTCAAGGCACACTTGGGGAAAATCGTTGAAGTCACATCGATGATCTACTCTATAAAAGCTTACAAGCGAAGAACCATATTGCTGATCTCGCTACGGTCTTCCACATTTTACGCTCATATAGGATAAGGCTTAACCTTGATAAATGTTAATTCAGAGTACACTCCGATAAGTTCCTAGGGCATCTCATCAGCAAAAAGGGGATTGAAGCCAACCCAAATCAAATTTGAGCTCTCTTCAACATGCCATCTTTGAAAATAAATAAAGAGGTCCAGAAGCTCGCTAGCAAGATCGCCGCTATCAATTGGTTTGTCTCCAAATCTTTTGATCGATGCCGGTGGCTTTCTTATTACTTCGAGGATGTACCAAATGAGGAAATGTTCAACCCAACGAAGAGATCCATTGGACAGAAGAATGCAAAGCAGCTTTCCAAGAGCTTAAAACCTATTTAGGGAAGTCTCCCATAATGAGAACCCCGGTAGATAATAAGGAATTGATCATTTACCTCACAGTTACAGTAAACTCTCTAAGCTTGGTCCTCATTCGAATTGATGGAAGGGTTGAGAAACCAGTGTATTTTATCAGTAAAACCCTTATTCTGGCAGAAACACGATATTTTAAGATCGAAGGACTCCTTCTAACTCTCGTTTACATATTATAGAAGCTCAAGCACTATTTCCAAGATTTTTCTATCAGAGTTATAAGGAACTATCCAATCCGGGAAATCCTATCTAAAAAAGATAAATTGAGAATAGTACAATAATAGTCTATCAGCTTGGGCGAACATTATATCAACTTCCAACTACGTCATTCAGATAAAGGTTAAGCAGTTACTAATTTTATAGCAGATTTTATTGTAGACGATCCATAATGAGAGGAACATGACCCTGATCTCATAGAAGAAATACCAAAAGTTTTACCTACCAAACCTTTTGACAAATAAGCTGAATATATTATAAGAAAAGGATGGAGACTTCTTACAGATGGCTTAGCAGGACCCACAGGGTCAGGTATTGGAATCGTCTTGATTACCCCATCAAGCGACATAATAGAGAAATTAATCCCCTTGAATTTTTGAAGCCTCGAATAATACCACAAAATATGAAACTTTGACTCATGTGCTCGATCTAGCGCTAGAACTCAGTGTTCCTGAGCTATCAGTCCATACAGATTCATTACAAATTGTCCACCATTACTCCGAATTGTACAAGAAGAATGGTAAAATGATCAACTATTAAGCCCTCGTTGCTGATAAGATGAGCAAATTTGCGCAAGCTACTCTCGAGTATTTACCACGATGAGAAAATAGACACGCCAATTTCTTAGCTTACTTAGCTGGGGTCTTCGGTTCAAAATCACGATACCTCCAAATCGAAGTGTTATCAACCCCCAACATTGATCTCTACTCTGTATGCGCGATCAACACTGGGGGCGATGAAGAGGAGGATGACGATTGGAAGAAACCTTTTATCGCCTATCCCGGCCCGAAGAACGAATGTAACAGAACCCTTCTAGGAAATCTAAAAGAGTGCCGACATTTAATCAAAAATTTAAAGTGTTATTCAGCTCAAGAAGGTCGTTTATATCGAAGATCAGTAACAGGGCCTTATCTCAAATGCCTCTCTAGGCTACAAGCTGATGGAATGCTCAAAGATTTATATGATGGAATTTGTGGCTCCCATACCGTAGGTCAGTCCCTTACAAACAGAATGATTACACAAGGAGTATTATGGCTTGGAATGCGCAAGCAAGCGGAAGAGTACTTTAGAAGATACGACGCATGTCAACGACATGGATACCTGATACCAACGCCTGCACTCAAACTCCATGCGAGCAAAGTATTCTGGCCTTTCACAAGGTAGGCTCTCGATCTACTGGGAGAATTTCCCAATATGTTAGGTAACCGAAGGTTCTTACTCGTGCGTGACAGATTTCTTTACAAAATGGGTGGAAACGGTTCCTCTTTCTCAAAACTAGAGAAGAAGAGGTCATCTATTTTATCTGGGAACATATCATCACACGCTTTGGATGCCCTCACCTGATTTGAATCGATAGCGGGCCGCAGTTCATTAGAGAAAATGTCGTGGCATTCCTCAACAAACATAACATCATTCATTCCCCATACAATTCATACTACCCCCATGGAAATGGCCAGGCCAAAATCACTAGCAGAATAATAGTGGATGGCATTAAGATGAGACTTTAATCGCAAAAGAAAATAAATTGGATACGGGAGTTGCCTCACATCTTATGGGCATACCGTACTATACCAAGACAATCAACTGGATGTTTCCCCATCCTCCTAGCTTATGGCATAGAGGCCATCATTCCAAAATAATACCACCATCCTGTCAAAGATTATGAGCTAACAGATGAAGAGAATGAGTTTGAAATAACATACAATATGAACTGGATCGATGAGATACAAGATCGTGCTATTGCCAACATGGGTCGTTATCATCATATGCTAGCAAACTTGTACAGCAGAGGAGTCTGAAGCCATAAGTTTCAAATCAACGATCTAGTCCTCAGAGAAATTCCAAAGAGCAGAAAAGAGTTGAATGCTGGAAAGCTCGCCAAAAATTGGGAGGGTCTTTTCCTCATCTTTGGCCACACTAGCCATGGATTATATTACCTCATGACAGCGAAAGGCGTCCGAATACCAAACCTTTGGAACACTAGGAGATTGAAATGATATTATCACTAAATCTATAGTTCCTAAATGTAGAATACTCTATTCCAATTCTTTACATTCCAAAAGTGAGATTCTAATCTCCAACAGTGTGTATATTCTTTTCTACTCAATGAAATTTTTTAAGTTTTTCCCACATTACTCTCTACAAACATACATGTAGACTCTACTAAATCTCAAAGATTAAAGTGAAGGTAACACTAGCTTTCAATTGATACATCTATACAATATCAAAGATTAAAGCAAAGGTAACACTAGCTTTCAATCGATACATCTATACAAATATCAACGATTAAAATAAAGGTAATGCTTGGTTTTAATCAATGATCTCTACTATCTCTAAGACACAAGATAAAGCATAGGTAAAACTAGATTTTATCTCTCTAAACGTCTATAATAAAAAATAATAGGTCACTTATACAGGTTTTTCTTACAGAAGGTCAACTATACTTTCCCCTACAGTGGGAGTGTAGTAACCCAAATTTTTCCTAGTATTATTACTATCTACTATTATGCATCCATATTTAATTTTCTATTATCGTGTGTGGTGTTCCATTAGTTCCGTGGTTTCTGCTGTTGTAGGGCAGAGGAGGAGAGTTAGGATTTTAGGAGCCGTGGTTGGTCTCTGATAGGGTTGTGTTTGTTGCTTCGGGCTGTTCTTGTCTTCTGAGGATCTTGGTGTTTGGTGTGGTTTAAGAAGATCTCAGAGTGACTTTTTAGAGTTTTTCCAGTTCTTGTTCGAACGAGTTTGATTACCATTCAAACGAATCTTCATGTCCTCTTGACGTTTGGCCTTTGGCAATTGTCGTTCGAACGAGTTCGTGTGTCGTTCGAACGACTTGTCATAGTGTTTATATATCATTCTTCACTCTCTCTTCTCACAATCTCTCTCCCTTACCAACTCAAAACCCTAACTTTTCAAATCCTTCCCTTCCTTGCTTCTCTCTCGGATTGATTTTGGGTTTGGGTTTTCATCACCTACTACCTAATTTTGGTTATAGAGAGAGAGAGTGAGAGAAAGAGAGAGTTGTTGCCGTTCTAGGGTTTCCTTACCCATATTTGATCTCTGATTTGATCACTGTTCCTTACCAATTACAGCTGCCTTTTGGCCGCAAGTATTTCCTGATTTTCCCCCTTCATCTTGGTTGATTTGATTTGGATTTGGTGAACCCCTTGGTTTGGGTTTGTGACTATTAGGTGGCCGAATTGGTTGGGCTTTTCTTGCAGCTATTCGGTGGTGGTGATTGGGGCTTTGTATGGTTGAGAGATGAGGTTTAGTTGTTGTAGATCTTGTGGTGCCTGTTCCAGATAGTAGTTATTGCTGCTTTGATTCAGATATTGCTGCCTTAGTTGCTGCCATTTTAGGGTTAGAGAGAGGGCTATTTTTACCCTCTACGATCACCGAGTTTATGACTATTAGGTGGCTGATTCGGTGGGTTTAAAGTTGGTATATCCTAATGTGATTGTGGGTGATCAGAGTAGCGTAGCGTAGCATGATGGATTGTGGGTTTTATCGTAGTTAGTATTGCTGATTCAGGTGTGGTGTTAATTTGAACTCAGTCTCGGGTAAGAATCACTTATTGGTTTTATGATTGGGTTCCAGTCCTTGGAAATGGTTGATATTGTGGTGTTCCTGTTCCTTTCGGTGACTCATTCGGGCTCTGGAAGTCGATTCATGGAGCATATTACCGTTGGGGTGCTATTTGGACATTTTCTGTCGGGTTCGCTATTATCAAATTTGGTATATCAGGCGAGTGTCCCTACATTGCTAAATTCCTTTACTAGTTTACTGATGTTAATTTAGAGTGATTACTAGTTGACATAGATGTTATTTTCATGATCTAGTTTATAGTCTAGACTTGTGTTCTCCTTGTATAGTTAGTTATTATCAATGTTAGATATGTTAGCTTAGCTACTTGTTTGTATTTGGACTTTGAGAATTGGTTAGGGGTTATTATGCCTATTCTCGCGGCTTTGCCCTTGAACTCTAGCGGCGTAATTACTCTTGACTTATTCTAGTAAGTTGGTTATAGCAGCGGCTAGTATCCTAAGGCATGTAGAGTTATGTTTCTCTTTATTGTTTAAGAAGTTGTGCATTTGTAGTATTCTCGTGGCTTTGTCCTTGAGCACTGCAGTTTGAGTAATTCTTTAGAGCGGGTTAGGATGATTCCTTGGTGCCTTGTGTATTTTAACGCTTAGTTGGTTATAGAGTTAATCTCTTGAGATCTGATACGTTTGGGATTTTTCCGTAGATTTTGAGGAATAAAGATGTTTATCTTATATCCTTGGAGTAGTGGCTGATTTGTTATGGTGCTGGATTTTGGTGGATTATTGTTATTGGAATTGATTCTTCTCTCTGGATTGGAAATCTTGGAACTTCAGGTTTGATCTTGATTTCATAGTAGTTCATTTATGATGATTATATGGCATTCTTCTTTTAACCCTTGTGGATGTGGTTATGAGTTTAGTACCGTAGGTCAGCAGCATGTTGGATGTGAAATGTATGTTGGGAAGGTGATCTAGTTGATGGCTGCTAGAGATGGTGGGCTTCAATGTTCAGTGTGGGTATCAGGTTTTGATTATAGGTTTGTGATCTTGCATTGTTTGGATGACGTTATGGATGTCGTTGCAGTGGTTTTGAAGTGCAATCCAGTTTGGCAATCCACCTATGGAGTTTTGGGTATCTTCCCTATTTGAGGTATGTTTTAGGTAGGTGCGTAGAATTTTGGGGCAAAATTCCTTTTAAGGAGGGTAGAATGTAGTGACCCGGATTTTTCTTAGTATTATTACAATCTACTATTATGCATCCCTATTTTATTTTCTATTATTGTGTGTGGTGTTCTATTAGTTCTGTAGTTTCTGCTATTGTTGGGCAGAGGAGGTAGAGTTATGATTTTAGGAGTCGTGGTTGGTCTCTGATAGGGTTGTGTTTGTTGCTTCAGGTTGTTCCTGTCTTCCGAGGATCTTGGTGTTTGGTGTGGTTCAAGAGGATCTCAGAGTGACTTGTTGGAGTTTTTCCAGTTCTCGTTCGAACGAGTTTGATTGTCGTTCAAACAAATCTTCATGTCCTCTGGACGTTTGGCCTTTGGCAATTGTAGTTCGAACGTGTTCGTGTGTCGTTCGAACGACTTATCGTAGTATTTATATATCATTCTTCACTCTCTTTCTCCTCACAATCTCTCTCCCTTACCGACTCAAAACCCTAACTTTTCAAATCCTTCCCTTCCTTGCTTCTCTCTTGGTTTGGATTTTCATCACCTACTACCCAATTTTGGTTCTAGAGAGAGAGAGAGAGAGAGAGAGATGTTGCCGTTCTAGGATTTCCTCACCAATATTTGACTCCGATTTGATCGCCATTCCTTACTAATTACAGCCGCCCTTTTTGGCCGTAAGTATTGCCTGATTTTCCCTCTTCATCTTGGTCGATTTGATTTGGATTTGGTAATACCCCTTGGTTTGGGTTTGTGATTATTGGGTGGCTGAATTAGTTGGATTTTTCTTGCAGCTGTTCGGTGGTGGTGATTGAGGTTTAGTGTGGTTGAGAGATGAGGTTTAGTTGCTGCAGACCTTGTGGTGGCTGTTCTAGATAGTAGTTGTTGCTGTTTTGATTCAGATATTGCCGCCTTAGTTGCTGCTGTTCTAGGGGTACAAAGAGGGCTATTTTTACCCTCTTCGATCACCGAGTTTGTGACTATTGGGTGGCTGATTTGGTAGGTTCAAAGTTGGTATAACCTAATGTGATTGTGGGTGATCAGAGTAGCGTAGCGCAGCTTGATGGATTGTGGGTTTTATCGCAGCTTGTGCTGCTGATTCTGGTGTGGTGCTGATTTGAACTCAGTCTCGGGTAAGAATCCCTTGTTGGCTTTATGATTGGGTTTTGGTCCTTGGTAGTGGTTGATGTTGTGGATTTCCTGTTCCTTTCGGTGACTCATTCGGGTTCTGGAAGTCGATTCATGGAGCATATTACCGTTGGGGTGCTATTTGGATATTTAATGCCGGGTTCGTTATTATCAAACTTGGTATATCAGGCGAGTGTCCCTACATTGCTAAATTATTTTACTAGTTTACTGATGTTAATTTAGAGTGATTACTAGTTGACATAGATGTTATTTTCATGATCTAGTTTATAGTCTAGACTTGTGTTCTCCTTGTAAAGTTAGTTATTATCTATGTTAGATATGTTAGCTTAGTTGCTTGTTTGTATTTGGACTTCGAGAATTGGTTAGGGGTTATTACGCCTGTTCTCGCAGCTTTGTCCTTGAACTCTAGCGGCGTAATTACACTTAACTTATTTTAGTAAGTTGGTTATAGCAGCGGTTAGTATCCTAAGGCATGTAGAGTTATCTTTCTCTTTATTGTTTAAGAAGTTGGGCATTTGTAGTGTTCTCGTGGCTTTGTCCTTGAGCACTGTAGTTTGATTTGGTACTTGATACGTGAACCTTTGGTTCAGCTATCGAGTATGGTTATCTTGGATTGTTTAGCTGTTTATCGTAGACTAACAGTTTATCCTGAGCATAGAGTTGTTGTTGGTCTTAGTACTCATTCTGTTTGAGCGTTCATGTGGCTTGTTCCTTGAGCGTATTGTTGTTTGCGATGTTGTACTGTACATCTATTTTAATGTTGGAACACTAGTGGGTTTCCTGGAGCATCTGTTATGATGTTGGAATACTAGTGGGTTTCCTGGAGCATCTGTTTTGATGTTGGGACCTAGTGGGTTTCCTGTCCATCTGTTTTGGAAACTTAAGTACATGATCATTGTTGAGTTGAGTATATAATTCTGTTCTTGGATTGTTGACTACTTGTCTCTCAACATGTAGGTTATCCTGTGTACACTAGTCAGTGTTGACTGCTATTGTATTGTTTAGATGTTGTGACTGGTGAGCCACTGTCCATCAGTGTTAGGATTGGTTATCACTCTCTTTGATCGAGTGGTTTATCCTATGTGTTCTTGCCGTGTTAGCGGCTGTTGTGTTTTGATCTCTTGGATCTGTTTGCATCTGTAGACCATAGAATTCTTCTTATCTTATGAGGTCGGATACATAAATCTACTCCAAATTGGTTGACCCCCGATAGGTTGGGTGGATTCCTTGCTCGGGTCAAAATAGTATGGTGAGTTATGGCTGAGATACTATCATACCTTCAGTACTCATCCTAGAGTATGGGATGGTATGATATAGTTCCCCTCTGGTGCCAACACTATCCTGAGAGGTTGAAATACCTTAGAATTTGAATAGTATGAGGACGATGGCTCCTCTGGTTGAAACCCCTATTCACTCTGATCAAGTAGTAATATCCTAGCCTGGTCGAGCTTGAAGCAAATTGAACCCCTTGTATCTGATCATGATCTCATTAAGATAATTTTGCGCTAGCGGCTGATCAACCCATGTAATCATAGGTCTATAATTCATCATTCCTCCTAACTCTATTCTTTTTCTCAATAATTATTGTACTTTTATCATTCCTCCTATATTCCTCATATTTCTATTCCTCTTCTCTTATCTATAACTCATCTTCTCTTAGTGTTAATGTATTTTAAGCACACTTGCATGTTATTGCATTTCTGAGGCTGGTTAGTTGCGTGTGGCATTTAGGGCTGCAGCTGAGTTGGAGCATTGTATAATAGTCTAGCATTTCTTTGCTTCAGGCCTGTTAGTTTAATAGATTTATTAGACTTGTTGCTTATCTCTATTTTGATATCTTTTGTATCTTCGGTATATATTATTGTATCGTTAGAAATTGTTATATCTTATTATTATTAATTATCATCTCGTTGATTAGTATGTTTTTTAGTTTTGTGGGGTTATAGTGAGCCGTGGTTTTGCTTACTCGCGCATAACAACATTTCTGATCAGTAGCTATTGCAGTTGTGATCCTGTTGGAGAGCTTAAGCTAGAGGATTGATTCTCAGTTAAGTATTTTGGATCGGGTTGGTTGTATCCTATTTGAGATAGTTTGTTTATTGAGATTATTGTATCTTAACTGTTGAGGTTTGTAGTATACTTTCTGTATAGTTATTGTTATTTGTCTTCCGCTGTTATGTTATTCTTTATATCTCCATGTTGGGCTCTTATAGACTTCTGAGCCTGAACTTATCTATGGCTTTGTTGTCTGTGGGGTCCTGGTTGGCCGACGTTACACCTCAGGATTTGTGCTATTAATAGTTTATTAAGAAGCCAATTTTGGGGGTACGACAGGGAGGTCGTAAAGCCATATAATCTTGGGCTCGAGCAGTTACAATCTCTCTTCCTCTCTTCACTCGTTCTGTTATGCTGGGACCTATATCAGTTATCATTAAGTTCAAGCAGTTACCTCAATCTATTTCAGCATTACAAATACAACCTTTCAATACCAAATAGTCATGAAAGGTATCCCTTTTGGACTCAAGCCTCTTTACTTCTTTTACAAAATAGGCAATTACTGTCATTATCTCCCTCAAGTGTATCTCATCTAGGGAAATCCTGTGTTAATTTGGCATGGCTAGCTCAGCAAAATTCACTTTCAACTTCTTATGATGTTTCACCAAATTTGCGGAACGGGTGTCTGCTCGCTCTAAGCGTCATTTTAAGCCCGATATAACCGGATTCAAATTCGATATCAACCCCGTCACCTTTTCCTGCTCAGCTTGATTTTTGGTTTTTAGTTCCTCTACTTCACCACGTAGTGCCCCCAACTCTGCCTTATTTACATCACGTCCCCCGACACTCCTTTTTTTTAATAGCTCATCCTTCCTCTTAATAGTTTCATTTAACTCTTTCTCTTTGTGGAGATCACCCTTTAACCTATCACCACTCTCTTTAGATCATTCATTAGCTTTCCTTACGGCAGCTCAAACTTAAACTAAATCTACCTCTAACTCTTTAATTCGAGCTAAGAATAACCACATCACCCTTGGCAGCCCCAACCTGACGTCATTCATTTTTTTTTTGAACTCTCTCTAGCCTCGGCCTTCTTGCTATGCGCACTAGCCAAGTCCACCTTCAACTTCGCAACTCGTTTATTCAGTTTGTCACATTGATTTTGGGTGACCCGAAGATTGAAATCTTTACCTTGAACTTCTCACTCAACTTCTCCACTTCACTTTCGGCGCTCGCTAAATCACCTCGCGCTTTCACAAGTTCATTTTCCTTCTTCTCCACTTGACCATTCAAGTTGGCAAGACAGTCTCACAACTCTTTAGTTTTCACCTTTAACATTCTGATGCGATATTGTGCGATATCTGCATCTTTACATTTTTCCCTGAATAATTCTACACTACTCTTTAACTTTGCAACCTCACTCTAAACAGTTATGAGCTCCTCCAGCAATTTTGCTTTTTCAGCATCTCTACTCTTGATCTGCTAGGTCAGTTCAATCACAGTCTTCTCTACTTATACAAGATTGATCTCCAACTTGACATTCCGATCCGTGCTATCTTCACTTGCCTCTTTCATCTTTTCAAAATTGAACTTACACTCGTAATTGCATTCCGTGGCATATTTTTTACTAGCTTGAAAAACTTCTAACTCGGCCTGCACAAACAACTTGATTAAATAATACTCTGCAGATACGGTTTATGAATACAGTTTGATGTACACATATCTACAGAGTTCTATTTCATCACAAGCTAACAAATGAAAAACTACTTAGCCCTTAAGCTATGAAGTTATCTCACACTGATGGCCATACTATCTATATTTCCTCATATTTCAAGTACACATTTTCTATGTGCTTATCTCTAACATTCGAACACGGTTTAATTCTTAGATTACTTTCGTTAAACATGATTTTTTTTCTGCCCTCTTACATTGCCTTTTTCATTCTCTAATACAAATGCTAGAGTTATAAATGAGCAAGTTAAAAAATTTCTAGCTATTTTCTAACCAGTAGCTCTGTATGCGAAGTTAGCAGAGTTGCTGAAAAGTTTTGCTCCTTAGCGAACACTTTCTCTAAATCCTCAATTCTGAGGCACAAACCTTTCCATTCCTACAAATCAAAATTTATAACATCTCTTAGACTACCCCATAAATATCCTCCATATACATTCCATACAATCATAGTTTTCAATTGACAAAAATAAAGCTTCATATTTACTCTGCCTTCTCACTCTCTCCTTCCCGGTTCACTAAATCAGTTCTCGCGAAGACTGCATCCAATCCTTTCACACACTTTGAGGAGAGCCACCTTCCACTTTCGGCTCCTCTTCAGCGTCGGCCTCTTCGGCATAACGCCCCTCTATATCACTTTAATATCAAAGACAGAGTATCTATCTTCTTGGAGCTTCTGGCCCCGGTTGTCGGGAGCAACTAAAACTTCTTTAACATTCTTCTTCGCCTCCTTTGCAAGTTCGAGCATCGTGACCCGGTGCAAATCCTTTGTAGAGCTCGCACGCTCTTTTTCCAGAGCTATATCGGCCTCAAGTTGAGTAACCCTCTTCTCGAGCTCAACAACTCTCTTCTTAAGCTCCGTCCTCCCATCCTCGAACCCGAGACAGATTCCTTTCAACAAACGGGACATCTTCAGCAAAAAGGAAACATTTCAGTTCAAAAATAGCACAAGAATTAATGAAATGACGCGTTTTACTTACCTTACAAAGCTCCAACTTTATAGATATGTCCAGCTCCCCAAACCTTCTCGAGCTGCCACCCTCATCCTATTCTCTAGAACCAACAGCTCGTCCTCCATAGCAGGAATACTTCCAAGCTCCTTCACCTCACTCACAGGACTAAGAGCGTCTACCTTCCTCTTTAATGACTCATGACAACATCTCCCTCTCCGTGGTCGCCTAGTTCGAACCATCAGCCTTCGCATTCTTTCTTTTGGGTGCCTCTAATGTACCACTGTCAATGTTGTCCCCATAAGATTTAAGTTCAAAGAAATTGTTGATACCTTTTTAATAGGACTCCTTCAAGCTTACGACTGCTGCATCCTTTCCTCCCAATGGTCGTGGCGTTTCTTTGTCATTTTTCTCTTAGACTGACGTTTTAAATTTTTTCGGGACTACTGTTAGCCTTTTAATCGGCTTATTTCGAGCTCGTCCTCAAATAATACTTGAAGGCCTCTGATCTTCTCAACTACAAGATCGATCAACGTTCCTTTCTCACAACTTGGGACTCGAGGATCTACAAAGACAACCTTGTTACATACAGACAAACACGCTAACATAAAAAGTTCACAATCGCAACAATAATTACTTCGTTCTTTAAAGTTTTTATTATAAGATCCACTGGGTTCCTCGTTTACCCTTTGGAGACATCGGTCCTTCACCAATATCAGTTTATCATTCCACCTCGCCGTTGCTGAATTCAGTTCGAAGAACTGACGTCGGGCCAGACACGAAAGGAGTAGCACCACCAATGCGCGTATAGTATTTCATAGTATAATTTACAAAACGTTTGACAAGGGTTATTCGATTCTCTTCTCACCCCTTGAAAGCCTCCTTCTATCAGTTTTATCACATACATTTATACTTCCCAAATATTCCCATTCCAGTTAGGAAGACAAGCCTCAATGGTATTCAAATATCTTTATCAGATTGCTTAAGGGCACAATCAGTCCAAATCTAACTGGGAATGATAACACAAGAATCCCTGATCCAGATCGCTCTTACAACTCCCATGAAGTAACTCAAAGGTATCGAATTCATCTACTCCCCTCTCAAATTTCTCATGCTTTAAAATCAGGAAATAAGAAAAAGTATTTACACCACTTTTACGAGTAACCCTCCTAAACTACCCTATCGCATATTGTATCATATCACCCATTAGACACCTAACTACCTTTAATTTTACAAAACGTCTATACATCGTACTTTACAGTATATGGTAAGAAGTTACCGGTAAATTTTGGAACTCTCAGTTATCTTCCTCCCTCACGTTCTAACCTCCTGTGACAAGCTCTGTCTTAGCATCAACCCCCACATAATCTTCATTAATAATTTCTATGGCCAATCCTCAATCAACGACTAGAGGTACGAAGTATCCATATCCAGAGTTAGGCTAAAAGGTAGATTTATTTCTACAATAGGCCTTTCACGCTTCTATCTACATGCAGTACGAGTATTCAATTAAAATTTGTATAATTTCTTTTTATATATATATATATATATTATATTATAGTACATATCCTAACGACACGATTTTTCATAGATAAAATCCAACTAGAACCAAAAGCCACTTTTTCAAAGAATTTCACCATTATAGCAAAATTTGGATTCAAATATACACAAAAGGGTAAAATTTCAAAACCTACACAAGTCTTCTTTCAACATCACAACACACGAAATAGAAAATCAACAATACCCACTACTCCAATTTCCCTGAATAAGAATCTAGGTGTCACACGCTACTCCTTTCCCCAACCAGAACTGGTTACAAGAGTTTTTTGATCAAACACCCATAATCGCACGCCCCTTTCCCCTGGTTTCGTATGGCTGCTTTCGGTTTCTCTCCTCTTGAATCTCTAACTTTTATTTTTGTCTCTTAGTTTTTTGTTCTCTCTGTGTTTGTGCAACGTTGAAACAAAAAGAGGGAAAATTAAGTTATTATACTTTTTCTCATCAACGCTGCGTATATGGGGTTACACGGCCACCCGCATTTTTGGACGCCAAGAACGTACCATTCCATTGTTTTATGTTAAAAAATTTGTACCTTTTGTAAAAAGGACTCTTGTCATTACCCTAATTTATTTTAAATGATTTATCTCTCTCTACCCAAATCCTTTCACACCTCCCACACTCATTATGCAAATTTTTCATTGCAATTCAAACTTTCTCTTCCCAAAAAGGATGATAATCTTGATTACCAATCTCCTACTTTATTACTTATAGAACAATGACGTCATTTCCAATGCTGACAACTTTTAAATTCAAATATTTTCTTTGCACACAATATTTACCAAATAAGGAAACACAAATTCACAGAAGTAGTATCCGCTTCATTACTTATATTTATTCGAACGAATCGAATTCGACTCTCTCAAACATTAGTCACACATAACAACCAGATTCCCTGGAGTGCCACCCTAATACGTACATTCCAAGTAATTCCTCTTATCTTCCTCACGATTTCCTCTAGAGCAATTACTTTACCATAACTTTTTTGAGCTTCAGGCACGACCAATTCAAGAAATATATCAACCAATGTAAACTCCAACCTCATTCTCCATCACCCACAGAGGCAACCTTAAAATGTATTGAAGATTCAAGCCACATTGCCATCATAACTCAAATGCCCAAATATCATCTATACTCACGAATTCGACAACCTTTCCGCTAACTAGCCCATCCGCGCAGGCGAGCTCTCTGAGAAGAGTCCGCACCATTTTTCTTCCTCTTTACTATATTCCCATTATTTATAACAGATATCGGTCACACACAATCCACCCATTCACATATAGAATGATGAATATTTCATCCCTCTTACCATACTAAAAACCCTAAGACATGCCCCAATTTATTTGATATAATTCTTTTTGAGCGATTCTCATGCTATGTTTATTCGACCATGATATTTTTGAACTAAATCCAACTACTATTACAACATGGTTCTACTACCTTATTCATACATCTACTACGCTCGGATTTTTAGTTTCCACAACATTACCCTTCTCTCCAGTGATATATTGCAGTTCGATCAAATAAATTTCTTTCAGTTCAACGCATATTTGTACATTTAGACATAAATATATATTTAACAACGTTCTCACACAACAGAATTGGCCTATCGAAATTTCCCATGTTAATTTCTAGTTTGATTATACACACATCAGAAGTTCTGCAAAAATAATTTTCATTAGCTCGACATTCCTTGCAGAATACTTTACAAAAGGTCGTAATATTTCATCAAACTCCTATAGATAGATCTATAGTTAAATGTGATCGTATTTCGACAGTACTTTTCCACTCCAAACCAGAATGTGTCTCCCGCATGAAGCACTCCATTCAGGGGAAAACAATGATGGCTATAAAAGCAATATTTGAAGTCTGAAGACTAGAAACATGTTCTCCATCTGCTAAACCACCACCCGTCTCCTCCAGCAACCTCCACCACCTCAAAAAGGTAGGAGAAAGAAGAATGATTCTACTTTACAAAGCCCATCCATCATAGGTAGGGCAGTACTTCCTGGTAACGTATACCGGCTTCCTCATCCAACTCATTAGGACATCTTCTGCAGAAGACGAAAAGACATACCCCACACTGCTCACCAACCAATCAGATGGGGAACGGCCACATTTGATA
The DNA here is from genome assembly GCA_014058105.1 of Kingdonia uniflora. NCBI lineage: Eukaryota > Viridiplantae > Streptophyta > Magnoliopsida > Ranunculales > Circaeasteraceae > Kingdonia > Kingdonia uniflora. The sequence goes on along the minus strand of JACGCM010002066.1, from coordinate 975 downwards.
CGCATTTCTTAGCTCCGCTGTTGCCCATCCGTACCTATGTGGCATGGCCATCGGTTGCGGAGTGGGGCAATCCAAAGGTGGTTAGCCAAAATATTGCACCTTGAAGCTTACTGTACTTTCGGCAGCACCTCCCCGCTTCTATACTTGGTTGCCTGGTAGTCACCATTTCTTCAAGATATAGGAGAGCACAAGATTTCTAGAAGATGAGTATCTTTACCATGATGATAGATGATACGGTCTCTACAATTATAATAGAGCCACATTGCAATAACAAAAGGAAAAAAAGGAGTCGTCAAAGCATATCATTCAAAGCCGCACATTACTGAGAAGCAAAACTAAACGTAATAATCATCTTTTCAACGCATTCAAATGAAACATATAATCTTCACACAGAAGTGATAAGTCCCCACCCAATACAATCAGTGAACCATTTCTAGCTTTAACGATATAAATATTTCTAACCTTTGTCAACTTCATACACACCCGTGCTTTCAGTTTTGAGGGGCGGAGGTATGGACTGTCACTCGCCCTACTAAACATGATAGATTTATGGGTTCGTCCTCGACCTATTCCAAACTTAAATACCTCATACAGACTCGCGCATTATACATGATAGCCTAATTTGTATCTCAACGTAGCCTTTACAACAAGATATTTAGAGCAATACATGTAATGAAGAATTGCCCAGAACACAGTTTAGGGTGAATTAGAAAAAACCCTTTGAACGGTTAAAAATTGACCTTCCTGAGGATTTAGAAAGAGTGAAGTTTATTGATACTGCTCGATGATATTACAAGAGATGCTATGAGATTTTAGTATAGAGTTTGAGTGGTTTCCTATCTTTTTTCTCTCTCTCAGATTCGGTCTGATGTTATGGCTTATAATCAAAAACTGACCATTATAGCCTTAATGATCGATCTACAATAATGTTTGATTTTCTTTGACCAGATTATGTACATTCTGATCTTTTTAAAT